>JARQOD010000002.1:625458831-625549127 GCA_033576555.1 Oophaga sylvatica
TTTTCTCCGAGACGCTCATTGGGGGACACAGCACCCTCCCTAAGAGCCGGCTGGCTTTATATTGAGTTAACTATTCTCCTTAAGTTGGTATCAGCAGTTTTTTCTTCTGGATATACTGTATCTGTGTTAACTCTTGATTTATTTTTTAGCCTCCTACTGCTTTTTGCACTAAACTGGGTTTGCCTGCGGCCAGTGCTGAGGTGTATACGGCGGAGGAGGAGCTAACCTTTTTTTATGTTTACTTAGTGTCAGCCTCCTAGCGGCAGTAGCATACACCCACAGTCCTGTGTCCCCCAATGAGCGTCTCGGAGAAAAGGATTTTACGGTGAGTAACACAAAAATCCGTATTTCCGGCTTCCCTCTTTCACAGCGCGGTGGCCATTACTGAAGGCTTCCTCGGGCTCCTCACTCTCCTCTCCTCCCGACAGACCGAAGGAACACTGCACCGCGGCCAGCTGGGTGAGTCGCTTCTGCTTGTCAGGGCAGAAGCTTAACTCTCTCACCCCCACAGCGCAGGGCATCTTTCTGAGGCACAATCAGGTGGCAGACTGAGCTGTCCTGCAGCTGTTGCCTCATATAGAGGCCTTTTTTTGTCTGGGGCTCGCACACCCTTTTCATTTAACAGAGGTTGTGGGGAGTCTGCGACATTAACCCCTGATAGGCGGTTAAACCTTAATGAGGGACAGCTGGGGTAGCTCTCTTTTTAAGAGCTTTAACCCTTCAGCGTTCTTGTTTCTTTCCCTTAAGAAACCACACTGTTCTAGTTACTGACAGATTTAACCTGCCATATACTGTGTGAGGGCATGTCAGATCAGGGTCCAGGAGGTGCGGACCGTCTCCCAGGTCCGCTACAGGATCAGTCTCGCGTATCTGACACGCAGGAGTCCTCGACGGCGTCAAGCGCAGCGGTCGGAAGTTTCAGTGATGTCAAAATGGAGGCCCTCACTCGTTCTATTGATGGCTTGTCTGACCTTCTAGGTTATTGGATGTCAGCTAGATCCTCTCATGGCAGGAAGCGCCACAGACCGGTGCTATCCTTCCCGCATAGCGACTCGGAGATCTCTGGTATGGAGGGTTCCCCTTCAAGCTCGGATGGGGAAATGTCCGATTCGGATAAGGAGGTTCGGCAGGGACACTCTGCCTCTTTTTTGGGCCGTGCAGAGGCTTTTATTGGAGCCATGAGGGAGGCGTTACAGTTACCGGAGGAGGTAACTAGACGTCCTGGTAAGTCGGCCCGGATGTTTCAGGAGTCGCATAGGTCGCGATCAGCATTACCATCTCTGGATGAGCTTAATGGGGCAATGGAGAAGGAACGCCTGTGTCCAGATAAACATTTTCAGGGGACACGGTTTTTTGAGACACTGTATCCGTGTTCGACGGAGTTGATTGATAATTGGATTCCTTCTCCTGAAGTGGATGTCCCTTTATCTCAGCTTAGCAAATCCTCATTACTTCCTGTTAAAGGGAAGGCGAGTCTGCAGGATCCGCTGGACAGAAAAACGGAGATGGCGGCGAAATCCATCCACGAGGCCGTGGGTCATGGATTCAGAGCAGTGCTAGGATCTATGTGTGCTTGTAAAGCTTCCCTGAGCTGTTTGGACCGTCTTCGGATGGCGTGGCAAGATGGATCCCCGCTATCCGAGGTAGATGGGATTTTCAAGTTGTTGGAGGATGCTGCACGATATGGCAGTGATGCAGGTTTGGATACTGCGTCACTGCTGTCCAGGGCGCAATCCTCGGCGGTCACAGTCAGAAGAGCACTGTGGCTTAGTGGCTTAGACAATGGACTGGGGACGCGGTTTCCAAGCAAGGATTGCTATCTTTAGCTTACAAGGGTGGTCAGCTATTTGGATCTGACCTCACGGAGCTGATTGTCAAGGCAAAGGCAAAAGAAACGGCTTTACCGCAGCGAAGAGCTGTGACTTCTGCGTCTGGCAGACCTAGTGCCAGTAGTAGTCGGCGGCCTTTTCGGTCCAGGGGACGGTTCGGTCAGCCCTCTTGGGGATCGGGTCGTCCCTCTTTTTCAGGAAAAAAGACCTCTCAGAAATCCCGCACTCCCTGGAAACAGAGCTTCCGTCAAGACAAGCGGGAAGCTGACAAAAAGCCCGCTAAGGCGGACTGACGCCAGGGTCTCACTCGAGGGCTCTCGAGTGGGGGGTCGCCTGCTCCAATTCGAATCGACTTGGATTTCCCGCGTTTCGGACGCCTGGGTGACGCGGGTTGTGTCGGCAGGCTACTTCATAGAGTCTCTTACTCGACCCCCGGACAGTTTTTGCCAATCTCGCATTCCGTCAGAGCCCGAGTTATTTGCCGCTCTACTACGGGAGGTCGATTCCCTTCTGCAGAAGGGTGTTGTGGTACCGGTTCCGCCGGAGGACCGGGGAAGAGGGTTTTATTCCAACCTCTTTGTGGTCCCCAAAAAGGAGGACAAATTTCGCCCCATTCTGGATCTCAAAAGATTGAATCGGCATGTCCGCACCCGGAAATTCCGCATGGAGTCGCTTCGCTCGGTTGTGGCGGCCCTGTCGCAGAACGACTTTTTGGTGTCAATCGACATTCGCGACGCTTATTTGCATGTTCCCGTCGGAAGGGCCCACCAACGCTTCCTTTGTTTTGCCATAGGTCAGGACCATTACCAGTTTGTGGCCCTGCCATTCGGGTTGGCCTCAGCGCCCAGAGTTTTTACGAAAATTCTGGCACCTCTCATGGCGATCCTTCGAAGACAGGGGGTTACGATTCTTCCCTACCTGGACGACCTTTTGATTGTGGCGTCCTCAAAGGTGGAGGCGGTGACGGCTCGCGATCTATCCCTTCAGCTCCTGGAGGACTTCGGGTGGCTGGTCAATTGGGAGAAGTCGTCTCTGGAACCGTCGCAGTCAATCCTGTTTTTGGGGATGCATTTCGACACGGTACGAGCAGTGGTGTCCCTGCCTCCAGACAAGCAAGCAACTCTTCTTCGACATGTACAGGTTATGAAGTCTTCGACAGCAATGTCCCTTCGAAGGTGTATGCGCCTTCTGGGTTTGATGGTGGCGGCGATGGAGGCACTTCCGTTTGCCCAATTTCATTCCAGGGCTCTCCAAATGCTCATTTTGAACCGTTGGGATCGATCGCAGGCTTCGCTGGATTGCAGTGTCATCATCTCCCACAGGGTGCGAGAGTCTCTAGGATGGTGCTTACGTCCGGAAGCGTTATCCCTGGGGAAGTCCTTCCTCCCTCAGAGGTGGTCGGTCATAACCACCGATGCCAGCCTGACGGGCTTGGGGGGTGTCTGGAACGATCTGTGGATTCAGGGAGTATGGTCGTCGGAAGAGTCTGTCCTGCCGATCAACATCCTGGAATTGAGGGCAATTTTCCTTTGCCTCCAACACTGGACGGTCCCTTTAAGCGGTCTACCAGTCCGAGTGCAGACAGACAACGCGACGGCGGTCGCGTATATCAACCATCAAGGTGGGACAAGGAGCTTCAGGCTCATGATGGAGGTGTCTCAGATACTGGTATGGGCCGAGGCCAGGGTGCCAGCCATCTCTGCGATTCACATTCCAGGAGTTCAGAATATCACGGCGGACTTCCTCAGTCGCGAAAAGATGGATCCCGGAGAATGGAGTCTTCATCCGGAAATTTTTGCACTGCTGTGCTCCCGTTGGGGAACTCCCCAAGTGGATTTGATGGCATCCAGGTTCAATGCCAAGTTACCGACGTTCATGTCCAGGTACAAGGACCCGAAGGCTGTGGCGGTGGATGCTCTGGTGGCTCCGTGGGACCAATTCGAGCTAATCTATATGTTCCCGCCGATATCCTTACTTCCTCTGGTGTTGCGTCGGATCAGACTGGAGAGAGTCCCGGCTATTTTGGTAGCCCCAGATTGGCCAAGGAGGACGTGGTTCTCGACGCTGGTGTCGCTTCTGGCAGCGCCTCCACTTCCACTCCCTCTTCGCCCGGACCTGTTAACCCAAGGGCCCGTTCGTCATCCGGACCTGAAGTCTCTGCGTTTGACGGCGTGGCTCTTGAGACCGAAATCTTGACCCGTCAAGGTTTTTCAGCCGAAGTCATTGCCACTCTGCGAGCTGCCAGAGGTCCGGCTACTACTAGGATTTATCACAAGACTTGGGAAGGCTTCTTTTCGTGGTGTTTGGGTTCTTCAAGGAACCCGAGGATTTTTTCCATTCCCAATTTGTTGGCCTTTTTGCAGTACGGGCTAGACAAGGGTTTGGCAGTTAGCACTCTGAAGGGTGAGGTTTCTGCTCTGTCCTTGCTGTTTCGGAAGGCTATCGCCTCGCGTAGGGATGTACGTTCCTTTTTTCGCGGAGTAACCCGTCAGTTTCCGCCGCGGAAGGCGCTTGTGTCTCCTTGGCGGCTCAATCTTGTCTTGGAGGCTCTTCAACATGGGCCTTTTGAGCCTATGGATTCTGTTAGCCTTTCTTTGCTCTCTTGGAAGGTTGCCTTTCTAGTGGCGGTCACTTCTTTGAGAAGGGTTTCTGAGTTGGCGGCTCTCTCTTGCTCGCCTCCTTTTCTGGAGTTTCACCCGGATCGTGTAGTGCTTCGCACACGGGGAGACTTTCTACCTAAGGTGGTGTCATAATTTCATGTTAACCAGGATATTGTGTTGCCCTCGCTCTGTCCGGAGCCGGGGAATGCGAAGGAACGGGCCTTGCACACATTGGATTTAGTGCGGGCCTTGAAGTTCTATTTGTCTATCACTCAAAGTTTTCGGAAGTCGGATTCTCTGTTTGTGATTCCAGCAGGTCGTCGGCGTGGTCAACGAGCTTCCAAGGACTCTATAGCTCGTTGGATTCGGTCGGCCATTTTAGAGGCTTACCGACTTAAGGGCGAACCTTGCCCGATTAAGATTTGAGCTCACTCCACGAGGGCTGTGGGTTCATCGTGGGCCTTCCATCAAGGGGCCTCGGCAGCTCAGCTCTGCAGAGCGGCGACCTGGCGCTCCGTCCACACGTTTACAAAATTTTATAAGGTGGACGTCAGTGCTTCCGCTGATGCGGCCTTAGGACGTAAGGTCCTGCAGGCGGCTGTAGTTTAAAGTTTTCGTTAACTTGTATTTAACGCTGGTTGCGCATTTATCTAAGTTGTTGGGAATCTACCTGTGTTGGTTTTTTGCCCACCCTTAATTTCTGGACTGCTTTGGGACGTCCCACTAGTAATGACTGTGTCTCCCTTCCTTCCATCTGCTGCTGAAAGACGGATTTTGGTAAGACCTTACCTGTAAAATCCTTTTCAGCGAAGGAAGGAAGGGAGACACAGCTCCCTCCCATGGCAGAAGTGTGTTGTTGTGTTTTCAGATGCGGCGTGACTCTTCTCTGATAGCGATTATCTGGGCTGAGGTCGGCGTGATAAGGCTCTTTTCCAGCATTGCCAGCTCATCGCAGTGGTCAGGTTCAGTGAGTAGTACCTGGGACTGTGTGGTTTTTTCTGTTATTTGCATAACCTGTCTTCTTGTTTTTTTCTGAAGTCTTTCAGAAGGGGTTATGTTGCTCCGCTGGTGATATTTGCTCTTCCTTAGCTTGTGTACGGACTGGAGAGCTGGAGTAGGAGGAGCCCAAGCTGGAGGGGCCGGTCAACACTTTTTTTAATCTGAGGTGTTCTATCCTGTGTGGGCTCCGCCTACCCCACTTGACACACACTAGTAATGACTGTGTCTCCCTTCCTTCCTTCGCTGAAAAGGATTTTACAGGTAAGGTCTTACCAAAATCCGTCTTTTCATAGTCATGAAAATACAGAAAAATCTTTAAATGAGAAGGTGTGTCCAAACTTTTGGTCTGTACTGTAGGATAATATAAGACGTGTGATATACAGTCATGGCCAAAAGTTTTGAGAATGACACAAATATTAATTTTTACAAAGTCTACTGCTTCACTTTTTCTAATGGCAATTTGCATATACTCCAGAATGTTATAAAGAGTGATCAGCTTAACAGCAATTACTTGCAAAGTCAATATTTGGCTAGAAAATGAACTTTATCCCCCAAAACACATTTCAACATCATTGCAGCCCTGCCTTAAAAGGACCAGCTAACCTCTTTTCAGTGATTGCTCCATTAACACAGGTGTGGGTGTTGATGAGGACATGGCTGGAGATCAATATGTCATGATTAAGTAAGAATGACACCACTGGACACTTTAAAAGGAGGCTGGTGCTTGGCATCATTGTTTCTCTTCTGTTAACCATGGTTATCTCTAAAGAAACATGTGCAGTCATCATTGCAATGCACAAAAATGGCCTAACAGGGAAGAGTATCGCAGCTAGAAAGATTGCACCTCAGTCAACAATCTATCGCATCATCAAGAACTTCAAGGAGAGAGGTTCCATTGTTGCCAAAAAGGCTCCAGGGCGCCCAAGAAAGACCAGCAAGCGCCAGGACCGTCTCTTAAAAGTGTTTCAGCTGCGGGATCGGGCTACCAGCAGTGCAGAGCTTGCTCAGGAATGGCAGCAGGCAGGTGTGAGTGCATCTGCACGCACTGTGAGGCGGAGACTCTTGGAGCAAGGCCTGGTCTCAAGGAGGGCAGCAAAGAAGCCACTTCTCTCCAGAAAAAACATCATGGACAGACTGATATTCTGCAAAAGGTACAGGCAGTGGACTGCTGAGGACTGGGGTAAAGTTATTTTCTCTGATGAATCCCCTTTTCGATTGTTTGGGACATCAGGAAAACGCCTCATTCGGAGAAGACAAGGTGAGCGCTACCACCAGTCTTGTCTCATGCCAACTGTTAAGCATCCTGAAACCATTCATGTGTGGGGTTGCTTCTCAGCCAAGGGAATCGGCTCTCTCACAGTCTTGCCTAAAAACACAGCCATGATTAAAGAATGGTACCAGAATGTCCTCCAAGAGCTACTTCTCCCAACCCTCCAAGAGCAGTTTGGCGATCAACAATGCCTTTTCCAGCATGATGGAGCACCTTGCCATAAAGCAAAGGTGATAACTAAATGGCTCAGGGAACAAAACATAGAGATTTTGGTTCCATGGCCTGGAAACTCCCCAGATCTTAATCCCATTGAGAACTTGTGGTCAATCATCAAGAGACGGGTGAACAAACAAAAACCTAAAAATTCTGACAAAATGAAAGCATTGATTGTGCAAGAATGGACTGCTATCAGTCAGGATTTGGTCCAGAAGTTGATTGAGAGCATGCCAGGGAGAATTGCAGAGGTCCTGAAGAAGAAGGGTCAACACTGCAAATATTGACTTGCTGCATTAACTCATTCTGTCAATATAAGCTTTTGTTACTCATATGTTTGCAATTATTATATTTCTGTCTGTGATAAAAACATCTATCAAACACACATAAAAACCAGAGGGCAGCAGATCATGTGAAAATATAATATTTGTGTCATTCTCAAAACTTTTGGCCATGACTGTACAGTTATGGCTGAAAGTGTTGACACCTTTAAATTGTTCCAAAAAATTATTGCAATTACACATGGTTTGTGATACACATGTTTATTTCCTATGTGTGTATTTGAACAACATAAAAAAACAGATAAAAGAAGGCAAATTGGACATAATTTCACACAAAACCCCGGAAATGGGCTGGACAAAATTGTGGGCACATATTCAAAATTGTGGGTAAACCATTTTGTTTCAAGCATGTGAAGCTTGTTGAAACTCACCTGTGGCAAGTAACAGGTCTGGGCAATATGAAAATTACACCTGAAATCAGATAAAGGGGATAAGTTGACTCAATATTTGCATTGTGAGCCTAAGCATGGAGAACAGAAAGAGGAGAAGTGAACAGTCTGAGGACTTGAGAACCAAAATTGTTGAACAATATCAACAATCTCAGGGTTACAAATCCATCTCCAGAGATCTTGATCTTTCTTTGTCCACGGTGCGTAGCATAATCAACTAGCTTACAACTTATAGCACTGTTGCTAATCTCCCTGGACGTGGACAGCAGAGAAAAACTGAGGAAAGGTTTCTACGCAGGATAGTCCTGATGGTGGTTAAGCAGCCCCTATCAAGTTCCAAAGAGATTCAAGCTGTCCTGCAGACTGAGGGTGCATTGGTGTCAGCACGAACTATTCGTCCACATTTGAATTAAATGCTATGGCAGGAGATCCAGGAGGATTCTAATGCTGACACAGACATAAAAAAGCTACACTGCAGTTTGTCAAAATGTACATGAGTAAGCCAAAGCCATTCTGACAAAGCATTTTGTGGACAGATGAGACCAAGATGGAGCGTTTTGGGAAAGCACACCATTCTACTGTTTACTGAAAACGGAATGAGGCCTACAAAGAAAAGAACACACTACCTACAGTCAAATATGGTGGTGGTTCAAAGATGTTTTGGGGTTGTTTTGCTGCCTCTGTCTCTAAGTGCCTTGGCTGTGTTAAAGACATCATGAAATCTGAAGATTACCAAAGGATTTTTGGTGACAATGTAGTGCTGAGTGTCAGAAAGCTGGGTTTACATCCTAGGTCATGGGTCTTCCAGAAGGACAGTGACCCCAAACATACTTCAATAAGTCCCTAGAGATGGAGAGTTCTGAAGTGGCAACAATGAGTCCAGATCTAAACCCCATTGATCACCTGTGGAAAGATCTTAAAATTGCTGTTGGGAGAAGGCCCCTTCAAATATGAGAGACCTGGAGCAGTTTGCAAAAGAAGAGTGGTCCAAAATTCCAGTGGAGAGGTGTAAGAAGCTTGTTGATGGTTATAGGAAACGATTGATTGCAGTTCTTTACAAAGGGAGTGCAACCAAATATTAAGTTGAGGCTGCCAACATTTTTTTCTGATCCATTTTTTGGGGTTTCGTGTGAAATTATGTCCAATTTGCCTTTTTTTCCTGTTTTTTTGGTGCCTCCATTCATATTAGTTTCTATACATGTCCTTGTTTCCGCAGTATACTGAATGACTTTGTGACCAGGACCCCAAATTTGGAGAACAAGAAAGACCAAAAGGATCTGCAGGTAAAACATTGACGGGGTCGTCTCGTCAAACACTCGTCCTCCGGTCACTCCAAATTCAGGCTATGAGCATGGGTCAACCATTCAAAGAATGAGTCAGAGAACAAGCTGGTTCAAACTCAGAGCACGCTCCGGAGGTTACTACAGGCAACCACCACAGCAATGTCCTGTCTTTATTTCCGCACACAGGATTATATAGACATAGCAGACAGGATGACAGGGTGGGGGTGGACAAACGGTTAACTGTATATTGCTAACATCTGCAAGCGTAGGCAAACTGTATATGTCTAGCATCTACCATCTCTGATTGGTTAGGTCTTCAACCACAGGCCTGTGGTTGACATCGTGTAAAGTTCAGCCGTTGTAACTCTTCTTGTTGTGGTCTTGTTCAGCCGTTGTCCTGGAACTGGAGATGCGTACTTCAGAGGAAACAGGTGTAGGTGTTGGTTGATGCTGGCACCATCTTAGCTTAAGCTTTGTTTCTGACATAATATTCGACAAGGAAAAACTTATTGTTTCCACAAAATGGTAGCAGAGCATACAAAATGGTAGCAAAGCATATATAAGTATATATGTGTAACAGTATAAGAATATTTACCTTGACAACAGCATTTTTATGTCTTATACTGTATTATTGACTGATAGCGTCATACCATTGGTGACTACCTGCTTTGGGCCCATGATGCTTAAGGGCACCCAAGAAACCCCTTGGATCAGTGGGGCCCTATAGATTAATTTTGGAAAATGCTGAATGTAAAGGAAAAAAACCCATGATGTGAGCTGCGCCTCACTCCGCATACAGCAAACGTCTCTGTATTTGCATCGCAGGACGTGACGCAGAAGATACTGGAGGCGGTGGGGAACGTGGCCGGGTCGTCCTTGGAGCAGACCAGCTGGCTGAGCAGAAATTTGGAAGTTAAGGCTCAACCACAGGTGTCTCTGGATGAAGCGGAAGCTGATGGGGAGCTGTGTGGTAAGAATGTGGATGCAACATCTGCAGTTCAGAAAAAATCAAAGCAAAAGGTTGAAAATAACTTTAATTACCACTTGAGACAATACGCAGTGAGGATTGCAACCACCGGGACACCCACAATCCTGGGATTGTAAGATCCGCACCACTAAAGCTGTACTGTGGCTCCGTCTCCAAGATCCTATCCAGTATGTAGTAGGTGTAATAATAATAATATTAGAAAGAAAATCCCTCCAATTAGGAATGTAGAATAGTTCTTCTGATTTGCTGTGTCTCTTTCCTCATATGTAGGGCATTGCAGAAGCTTAGGTATCCATGGTTACGACCACTAGGTAACTGTCACTGTATGATTCGCAGTAACCACGGATACCTAAGTTACTGCAATGCTCTGAACATGGGGTAAGCGACATAGCGAATCAGAAGAACTATACTACATTTCTAATTGGAGGAGTTTGCTATTATTATTCTTATTATTACACCAACTGTATATTGGGATAGGAACTTGGGGATGTGAATACCCCTTTATCCTCAGGATCAATGAGGAGTCCCGGCTGTCCATAAGCAGAAGTGAGCAGAGCCAGATTATCCCCTTTAAATGATAAAATGCTCTCTGATTGCAGCCATCACCAGCTCCCACTCACCTTAGTGATAAATCATTATGCAGTCCACCCCTACTGGTCATAGGAAAAATTGAAGTTGAGTGTTCCCCTACAGACGCATGCACCGTAGCACAGAGTAGCAGGGAGATGACACCACCACTAAGCCGAATTGTGTTCTCCATACAGATGATAATGCTGCCGCTCAGTCGTCCATGGTCTCCGCATCCGCCCCATCCGTCTATAGTGTCCATGCGCTATCACTGCTTGCAGAGGTGAGTGTCACTCTATTTCTGGTAGTGGTATCCCCTGATCTATGACCATGGTGATTGCATTATTGGGCCTGGAAGTAGTCACTATACAGGGTGGGCCATTTTGTATGGATACACCTAAATAAAATGGGAATGGTTGGTGATATCAACTTCCTGTTTGTGACACATTAGTATATGGGAGGGGGAAAAATTTCAAGATGGCTGGTGACCATGGCGGCCATTTTGAAGGTGGCCATTTTGGATCCAACTTTATTTTTTCCAATGGGAAGAGGGTCATGTGACACATCAAACTTATTGAGAATTTCACAAGAAAAACAATGGTGTGCTTGGTTTTAACATAACTTTATTCTTTCATGAGTTATTTACAAGTTTATGACACTTATAAAATGTGTTCAAAGTGCTGCCCATTGGGTTGGATTGTCAATGCTACCCTCTTCTCCCACTGATAGCAACACTGCTGAAGAAATGCTAGCACAGGCATTTCTTCTGCGGTGTTGCTATCATTGTGTCAAGAGAGGGAGAAGAGGGTTGCATTGACAATCCAACACAATGGGCAGCACTTTGAACACATTTTATGTGTCATAAACTTGTAAATAACTCATGAAAGAATAAATTTATGTTAAAACCAAGCACACCATTGTTTTTCTTGTGAAATTCTCAATAAGTTTGATGTGTCACATGACCCTCTTCCCATTGGAAAAAATAAAGTTGGATCCAAAGTGGCCGACTTCAAAATGGCCACCATGGTCACCACCCATCTTGAAAAGTTTCCCCCCTCCCATATACTAATGTGTCACAAACAGGCAGTTGATATCACCAACCATTCCCATTTTATTTAGGTGTATCCATATAAATGGCTCACTCTCTAGAGCTGGTGCGGGTCAACTCTTCTTTTCTGCTTTTTGGTAAAGGTTCTGGCCACCCTTTTGGATATGGTTTACAGAAGTGATGAGAAGGAGAAAGCCGTGCCCTTAATATCCAGGCTCCTGTACTTTGTCTTTCCCTATCTTCGAAATCACAAGTATGTACCCATTTATAAGTCCTAAGTTTCAACTTTCATAATCCGGGGAGTAGGAGAAGAACGATAACCACATGTTCTGTGCACCAAATGTTGCACTGGCACGAAATATACAGCAAGGGGACGGTGATGTGACTGCACACGAGGCCTCGGTATAAATGATGGCTCTTACTGGAAGCAATCCATATTTAACATATAGGAAAATAAAAGGGGATAAATTGTTGAGTTGGAAGGATGAACTAGCAATGCGATAGTCCAGACAAGTACAATAACAGGATCATATCCTCTCCATTTCCAGCTCATACAATGCCCCCAGTTTCCGTGCCGGTGCCCAGCTCCTCAGCAGCCTCAGCGGGTACGCCTACACCAAACGAGCTTGGAAGAAGGAGGTTTTGGACTTGTACATGGATCCCGGCTTTTTCCAGATGGATACGTCTTGCACACAGTAAGGACACACTATCCTCAGTATCAGCGTTATATGTCAGTGAATGGAGGAAACGTTCTGTATTATCAGGACGGCACTGGAAGGTGTATCCCGGGAATCAGTCGGCAGCGTTCAGATGTACTTTGTTTCGGTTCTTCACCGTTGTCCGGATCTTTGCTTGCTGTCATTACATGTAAATATATTCATGCCCCTGCAATCTGCAGCAGAAATCCAAGGCAGAACCTCTGGTTTGTGCCGCAGATTAGGTTTGTGCCACAGATTTGCAGTTTGGCCTGTCACGAGTTCATGTGCTGATTAGCCACCAATGGGGCTAACTCGGATGCCTCTGCTCGCCGCGATTGCTGCCATCACTGGTCTTGGGCAGAATTTAACACAGAAACCACTTCATTAAAGGGAACCTGTCCGATAGCGATATTATCCCGCAGATATCTGGTTAATCTGCAGGATAATAGCGTTATGAAGGTGCTCGGCCGCTGTACTGAAAGGAGAAAATGAACTTTATTTGTTCCAGGAGCCGCCTGCTTTCAGTCATGTAGGCATGTCAGAGCAATGACAGTCACCGCTCACAGCACTGAGAGCAGCTCCTGTAACCACACCCCGGCACTGACTGACAGCCAGCTCTACAGTGCATCAGTAGAGAGTGGCTGTCAGTCAGTGCCAGAGAGCAGTAGCCGCTGCTCTCAGTGCGATTAACCCTACATCTGCAGGGTAATAGTGTTATGGGACATGAAAGGTTCCCTTTAAATCACCTGTCACTGATTGAAGCACATGGAAAAGAACATATAAAAGACATTTAACCACTACACACATACCTGGGAGATGGAGTGACATAATAGATGGTTATTTGAATCTTCACATACACTGTATTATATTAAAATATTAGGAATAAAAGACACCGATCAATCAGTTAAATACGTAAATATAACATGTAAAGAAGCATCCAAATTGGAACACACAGGTAGAATATATATAAACCAGGTTAATAAAAATATACTGAAAATATAAGGGAAATTGCACAAAAGTAAAAGTGTCTAGCGTTTCGCCTTCGCTTCTTCAGGAGGAAGGGGTTAAAGAGCCTGGTCACATAACTTAGGCTATAAAGCTAAACCAGAATCCTCTCTAAAAAGTAAGACCTCCATTTGCAGAGAGCTAGGTTTCACTCACACGTCCTTGAGTTGACTGATACATTGTAACGACTACATCAGCTGAACGTGGTGAGAAAATGAATGCGATAGCATCCTGTCCCCACCGGAGCCGTGCAGACTGATGGTGCACCATTGTTTATATGGATGGCTTCCTCCATTGTATTTGGTCGGTCATCCCTAGAGACACCTGGATGTTATCTGCTCCCGTTTTATGGCTTTTTTACCTCTTTATTACCTGCTTAGTGTATTTATGGATGTGCTTCACCTGGAATGATATACTTACTGTCTTTACTCTTGTCACATAGTTGGAAATCCATCATCGACCACCTGTTAACTCACGAGAAGACCATGTTTAAAGATCTAATGAGTAAGTCCATTTGTTTTAGAAATCCCTTCCCCCATTATATGGACTTTCCAGGAAATTGTGGAACGACTCATGAACTGCTGATCGTGGACTATAGACTGTGCGTTATTTTGATAGGTCTAAATTATCTTGATGGGGCGTCAAAGCTCTGCTTTTCTTTTCCATATCTTATTATCCCCCCCCCTTACGTTTACACAGCTAGTTACATGATAAATTATGTGCCTGCAGCCACCACTAGAGGGGGCTCATGGCATACAAATTGTACAGCTCCCATATTAACACAGTAAGCCATCGCCCTCTAGTGGCAGTAAAAAAAAAAGTTTATTATTTCAAGAAGTATTTCATTGTTACTTTATAATGGATGGAGAACTGCATCGAACCTGAAAATGAAGGGGCTGCACATATATTCATTATATTCTGCCACATGTCCTGTTCGTTCTTTTGCAGACATGCCGAGCAGTTCCCTGAAGCTTTACCCAAGCAGCGAGCAGAAGGCCATGTTATTGAAACGCCAAGGCTTTGCCGTATTCAGCGGAGAATTGGATCAGTATCATCTCTACCTGCCCCTGATACAAGGTGACCATAGAATAAAGATTCTATTAACGAGTACTCTTATTCTGAGGGCCTCCACCATTCAGGAGTGGAGAGGGTCTCCTGTAGTAGAGCAGAGCATTGGAGCTCGTGGAGTGCCGGACCCCGTGAGCAGAGTCCTGGACTCTAGCAGGGTCCCTTCCCTCCGTGGTCTCTCTATGGCATACTGCGGCGGTATATGCTGTGATGTTACACATAAGGAATGACTATTTAACCTGCTTTATTTTTCAGAGCGTCTGACAGATAACATCCGCGTAGGGCAGACGCCTATAATGGCGGCACAGATGTTCCTGTTTTTCCGCGTCTTGTTACTGAGGATCGCTCCTCAGCATCTCACCTCATTGTGGCCGATCATGGTGACAGAGCTGGTGAGTGGAGAGCGGAAAGACGTCATTATGCTGCAAAGCAAAACCAAATTATGCTTTTTTTTCCTGCAGAGCAAAAAAAAAAAAATAGGAGGATGCAGTGCTAAATCAGATCAAACCCCCACAGTCATAAAGTGATGGCAAATCCTTGTATTTTAACATCGCCAAAAGCCAAATTTGTAATTCGCCGCTAATCACATCATGGCCGATGATCAGCTGAAAGTGACATTATGAGCAAAGCACATAGCGACTTAGGGGAATATAGTTCCTATAAAAATTGCTCCTTCAGTTTCTACACAAAAATTGACTCATAAATGCTAATTCGGCTGCTCGGTGCACCCTAGGTGTCACCGAGAGGCTCAGTGCATCACTGTGTATGTCCGCACAACCGTCACTGGCTTGCCTGGAAGGAGCACTGTATGCAAAGAGATCTCAGGCAAGTCAGCCCTCTCATTCACCAGTAAGGTAGGTGGGGACATGGAAAACCAGTGGGTGGAGTGGTGAACTGAGCCTCTTGGCCACACCCTGGGTGCCCTGAGCACCCCGATATACATATTTTTTTTATTAAACTTCAGTTTCCGCAGAACGGAGCCAGTGATTAAATCATTAAAAATGTGATTTTTTTTTTTGTTGTTGTTTTTTTCTTATAGGGGCGTCATCCCCTACAGTGCTATGTGCTTAGTTTATACTGTTAGTTTGCGCTGAAAGACTCCCCTTTAATAGCAAATTTGATGTGTTTTACATTGATAAACATGCCAGGAGATGACATCACAAAGTGTTTTGCTACGGAAATGAATAGAAAATGTATTACAAGCTGCCAAAGCCAGAGAACAGCCAGGGGGATCTCGCAGATATCCCACCGCTGCCACCAATTTGTCACGAACCAAGCACTCTGCTGCCTCAAATCGTCAGGACAATCATGCAACTGATTGATGGATGAGGCCACGGCTGGTTTCGCTTCTAGGCAGATTACTGTGCACTTCCCAGTGACCCGTATAGTATATACACATCCGATTCCATATATATCTATCTATATATATATGTACACTTCGGTACGGTCACCATCAAGCACACCGCAATAACCTAAGAAAAACTAGCTGCACCCACCAATAGTTTACATAAGTTGATTGGACACCCATTACCAATAACGTATGGCATCACGAGGCTTCAGGGGTGCGGTTTATAGAACAAGAGGAACTAAGCTTTTAAATGTTGCATATTTAATCTGAAAAGTTGGCAGTGTTTAGAAAAATATACAAAATTTATTACAAAAAGGGGACAAAATAATACAGTATATACAGCTACATAAAATAAAAGGGGATAACAAAAGAAAATTCATCAACCTTGATGTCACAGAAATGCCGCCGTGTCTTTATGGAGGGGAGCGCTCCTGTGGAAATATGGAACAATCCGTATCTCCCAGCACTGAACAATTATTACAATACAGAATCTGCTTTAATCAGATAGGAGTCACTCCCACATGCCTCCCCTTAGATGGGGCAGGTGAATGGAATGCAGCTAATTCCCAAAAAATGAGGAAATCCCCCTCTCTGGAAGTCCCAGGTGGAAGATATTAATACACTATTTCCTAACATGATTTTAGCTTTCGATAGATAGGAAACATGACATATATAACGTTAGGCCTACCAAGTGAGGGGTTAGCAAAGCATTGGCTTATTAAAAAAAAATTCCCTGCTAAAATGTAACATTTATTTAAATAATTTAAAATAGTCAAGAATAGAAAACGAAAAAAACAAGAAAAGATTTTCAAATATAGTAAACCTTAAAAGTACATGTAAAGTACACATAAAGTACATGTGTAAAAAAAAAAAAAAAAATCCGTTGCACTGTAGATGCCCTTATTAACATCCCTTCTTGGCTGCGGAGGTTGGGACCCTAGCTTGGACGCAATGTGGCGTCCCCACTCACCGACAGCTAGATCGCTGAGACCTACAATTAGGCCACAATATATCACAGATGTCATATGGACTCTGATTACTCCATGGGCCTCCTGAGAAACTATAAGACGAAGGGGAAACGCGTCAGGGCTGCCTATATAATAGAGGCTACAGATGAGTATCTCACAATCTGATGCCTCCTTACAATACCCTGTTCACGTTCCTTGTGATTTGAATGACCTATGGATAGCCATGTAATGGAAATATTTTGGACATCCTTGATTTAGATCTACCAGTGGTGTGCCGGAAAATTGTAATGAATGGTTTTGATCTAGACTCTATACCTGTGGTGCTTTGGATTTTTCTATATGAGGAGATTTTACCCCTGGCTGTATAACAGTCTGGCTTTGGTCCTTAACCCATTTAATTTTCCTTTGAGTGACATCTTTGTTAGAGAGACCTGGTCCACTGTGGACAAACTTTAGTATAAAATTTTACCAGGTTTGTGCCGCTTTGGTATGTGTATGTATGTATGTATTTTTCTCCTGTGTCAGTTGAGACACAGGTCACAGGAGCAGTGTTTCTACAGACCGTAGCCCGTCCTGACACATGACCAGGACAGGCTACTGTTTGAATTACGTGTCTGTGACTATTTTATTACAATCTTGTAGAGCCCTTGTAGTAATAATGGCAATATCAGTGCCCTCACCATAACAATGCCCACATCAGTGTGCCAGTCTCGGCGACTGTCTCCTGTATACTCAACACTTGTTTAAAATGGATTTGGGGAGCCAGGAACTTCATAAAAGAGCCAAATATGGCTACCACGACTGTATGGGTATGCAATACATATTAATAATGAATGTACGGTCTGTATGAAATTATATCTTTGTCTTCAGATCCACGCGTTTGTCCAACTACAAGATGATTTAACGGAAGAGGAGACCACAACAAAGTAAGATCGCATTGATTTCTCACTCCGCCTATCCTGTGATGATTCCCATTTACATCCTTTGGCTGTGTATTATTATTTCTTGCAGGAACAGTAAAGCAAATAAGCAGAAGGCAGCACCGACTGAGAGCAATGGCCCCGTGTATGTGGAAATCCAGCAGAACTGTCTGGACTTGTACTTATCTGCTTGCAAGTTCCTGGACACAGCGCTGTCATTCCCCCCAGATAAGATGCCTCTGTTCCAGATGTAGGTCCCCGATTGCTAGGATGTGTCACTTTTAGGCTAAGTTCACACGTTGCGGAATTGCCGCGGAAATTTCCGCGGCAATCCCGCACTTCTCCCGCAGGAAATACGCACGTTTTTTGTGTGCTGATTCCCGCCAGAATAATAGCGTTTTGCAAGCGTAATTAGCTTGCAGAATGCTAGCGTTTTCCTAGCGATCTGTAGCATCGCTTGGAAAACTGATTGACAGGTTGGTCACACGAGTCAAACATAGTGTTTGACACGTGTGACCAACTTTTTACTATTGATGCCGCCTATGTCGCATCAATAGTAAAAAGATCTAATGTAAAAATAATAAATAATGATATTCTCACCTTCCGGCGGCCCCCGCAGCTATCCCGCCTTCAGCGACGCTCCCGGCAACTCCGGTCCCAAGGATGCTTTGCGGCAAATCACACCGATGACGTAGCATCTCGCGAGACCGCTATGCCATCTGGGTGATTCTTGCAAAGGACTCTTGGGACCGGAAGTTGCCGGGAGCGTCGCTGAAGGCGGGAAGGCTGCGGGGCCGCGGGAAGGCTGCGGGGGCCGCCGGAAGGTGAGAATATCATTATTTTTTATTTTAATTATTGTTTTACCAGGGATATGGTACCCAGGGCCTGGAGGAGAGTCTCCTCTCCTCCAGACCCTGGGTACCACCGCACATGAACCGCTTACATTCCGCAAAATTAATGAACATGTTGCTATTTTTTCCGCAAAGCGTTTTTTTCGCGGAAAAAAAACGCAACATGTGGCCAAAACATGCGGAATCAATTAACATGTATAGGATGCTTAATGCTTGCGTTTTTATCGCGTTTTTACCGCGGAAAACCGCGGAAAAACCGCGAAAAAAACGCAATTATTCCTGATCGTGTGCACTTAGCCTCAAGGTTCTTTTTTTTAAAAAAAAAAATTTGTGTTTAATATTCAAATGGGTTAAAAACTTTCAGCAGCATGTCTGAGCGTGCTCATTCAGCTTCCATATCTGCTTCCTTTATAGGTTTTAAAAAGACAATTTTACTGTATAGAAATGAACATTTATGCACAGCTCAGGGGACCCGACGTCTTCATCTTTAGTCCTGATCAATCAGATGTTTATGGTTTATCCTATGAGAATGTAAAAAGTCACATTTTATAGAAGATCTTAATGCAGAAATGGTTAAATCCAAGCAATTGGCATCTGCTACATGCTGGAAAGGTACATGCCGCCCATTCTAAGTACCTGATATTATGATAGTGCTTCAGGGCTGCAGCCTGATACTCATTTGTACAATGTAAATGTTATATTCACTATGTTCCAAATTATTATGCAAATGATATTTTTCTCTGCTTTTCCTAAGTGGTCGGTGCAAAAGACAGTCAGTCTAATAAGTCATTACCCATTAGAGTATACATCGAATTTTATTGACGAAATCTCCAAAATGAATAAAAACTCAGAATGCACTGTTCCAAATTATTAGGCACAGTAGAATTTCTAAACATTTGATCTGTTTTAAAGAACTGAAAATGCTCATTTGTGGAATTTGCAGCATTAGGAGGTCACATTCACTGAACAAAAAAGCTACTTAACTCCAAAACATCCTAACAGGCCAAGTTACAGGTAACATAGGAACCCTTCTTTGATATCACCTTCACAATTCTTGCATCCATTGAACTTGTGAGTTTTTGGAGAGTTTCTGCTTGTATTTCTTTGCATGAAGTCAGAATAGCCTCCCAGAGCTGCTGTTTTGATGTGAACTGCCTCCCACCCTTATAGATCTTTTGCTTGATGATACTCCACAGGTTCTCTATAGGGTTGAGGTCAGGGGAAGATGGTGGCCACACCATGAGTTTATCTCCTTTTATGCCCATAGCAGCCAATGACTCAGAGGTATTCTTTGCAGCATGAAGATGATTTTGCTCCTGAAGGCACGTTTCTGCTTTTTATACCCTAGAAGAAAGTTGTCAGTCAGAAACTCTATATACTTTGCAGAGGTCATTTTCACACCTTCAGGAACCTTAAAGGGCCCTAGCAGCCGTTTTCCCATGATTCCGGCCCAAAACATGACTCCTCCACCTCCTTGCTGACGTCGCAGCCTTGTTGGGACATGGTGGCCATCCACCAACGATCCACTACTCCATCCATCTGGACCATCCAGGGTTGTTCGACACTCATCAGTAAACAAGACTGTTTGAAAATTAGTCTTCATGTACAGTACAGACCAAAAGTTTGGACACACCTTCTCATTTAAAGATTTTTCTGTATTTTCATGACTATGAAAATTGTACATTCACACTGAAGGCATCGAAACTATGAATTAACACATGTGGAACTATATACTTAACAAAAAAAGTGTGAAACAACTGAAAATATGTCTTATATTCTAGGTTCTTCAAAGTAGCCACCTTTTGCTTTGATGACTGCTTTGCACACTCTTGGCATTCTCTTGATGAGCTTCAAGATGTAGTCACCGGAAATGGTCTTCCAACAATCTTGAAGGAGTTCCCAGAGACGCTTAGCACTTGTTGGCCCTTTTGCCTTCACTCTGCGGTCCAGTTCACCCCAAACCATCTCGATTGGGTTCAGGTCTCGTGACTGTGGAGGCCAAGTCATCTGGAGTAGCACTCCATCACTATATATCTGGGCCCACTGCAACCCTTTCTGCTTGTGAGCACTGTTTAGGGGTGGCCGAATAGTAGGTTTATGCACCACAACAAGCCTTTGAAGGATCCTACACCTTGAGGTTCGAGGGACTCCAGAGGCACCTGCAGCTTCAAATATCTGTTTGCTGGTTTGTAATGGCTTTTTAGCAGCTGCTCTCTTAATCCGATGAACTTGCCTGGCAGAAACCTTCCTCATTGTGCCTTTATCAGCACGAACATGTCTGTGCTCAGAATCAGCAACAAATCTCTTAACAGTACGATGATCAAGCTTAAGTTTTCAGGAAATATCGAATGTTTTCATCCCTTGACCAAGGCATTGCACTATTTGATGCTTTTCAGCAGCAGAGAGATCCTTTTTCTTTCCCATGTTACTTGAAAACTCTGGCCTACTTAATAGTGTGGAACATCCAGTTTTCCTTTTATTGGGCTCACATGGCAAACTAATTATCACAGGTATCTGAGATTGATTTCAGTGATACAAAGAACCCTGAGACACAATACCATCAATGGGTTTCATTTACAAAAAAAAACAAAAAAACGTTATGACACTTAAAACCAATTTGCTTAAAAATTTGGAACATGCTGAATGTACAAGGGACATTCTCTACATGTGGAGCAAAGGCGATTCCAGCAGCTAAACAGGAAAGGGTTCTTTACAGTTAGAGCAGCCAGACCGTGGAATCTCCAAACACAAGAAGTAATAATGGCAGATACTGTAAAAGTAATGATAGGTTTTGCCTAAAAAGACCCTCTAGGATATCAGATGATTGCCCAATTGGGTGGAGCTACGATCGAGGCAGGATGGTGAGATGAAATGGAGACAGGAGACAAGTCTCTGATTCCAAAGTCATCTAACTTTAATGGATTCCCAGCCAGCTTATATTCCCGCTGGACTGGGCGTATACATGCATTAGGTCATGGTGTGTTCCAGAACATATTAGTAAATCATTTATTACAGTAAATTCATCTTGTCACGCATCTCAGGTCATGTCAGCTTGACCAATTGGTTATCTAACAAGAATTCATTAATCATCAGGTATTCCCTTTTATGGACCCCCCAATATAGTTATTAGCAGTTCTATCTTTATTACTTTATTGATTAATTGCATACTTCATCGTCATTAGCTATAGTCATCATGGCGCTTCCCCATCATTTGGGTGGTTATCCCACAGTCCCAAGACCATGTAGTCATGTTGTTGACTGACCTTTGATATCATATGCCACGTTGGTGGTTCAATCAGCAAATAATGTCTTTGTGGAATATAGAGAAATTATTTCTTAAAGGGAGTATTATACAAGAATATATAAAAGGGTATTAGAATCTAGAAGGGGTCTCCTAGATTCCCTATCAGTAATTTTTTAAAGACTAGAAACTTGTTTCATAGCAAATAGCATTGTGGGTTATAAATAATCTTTTTCATTACATAGTTAATAAGAAAAAAAGACCTAGGTGCATCAAGTCCAACCTTTAAATATAACCTTCCCTGTACGGGGATCAAACCCATAATTTTAGCATTTTAAACACCACTATAACGAACTGAGCTAACCAGCCACGTTAAAAATGTCATTTTTTTTTCTTTTTTGGGAGATCTGGTCTCCTTTGGAATCAAACCCATTACCTACATCATTGCAGGCAGCAGCTAAAGCTATGAACCACAGCCTGCAATAAAAAATGTAAAACTGGTGTAAAAAAAAAAGTTTGTTCAAGTTGATGGACCTGTGTCTTTTTTTTTCAACCTATGTGACTACGCAGCTCACCTTTACGGGTGGCTGTGACTGCTGGAACGGCTGATGTTTTCTCCTTCGTCTCATTGGGGGACACAGGACTGTGGGTGTATGCTACTGCCGCTAGGAGGCTGACACTAAGTAGATAAAAAAGGTTAGCTCCTCCTCCACCGTATACACCCTGACACTGGCCGCAGGCGAACCCAGTTCATGCTTAGTGTCTGATGGAGGCACACGTTTGGTTTCTTCCAGACCATTTTTATTTTTTTTTTCTTCCATGAAGACGAGATAGGGGTGGCGGACCCTTTTGAAGGGGTCCGATCTCCCCAAACCATCAACGGGCGAGCATGTGGAGTGTCGCCTCCACGTATCCTCTCCTGCAACGTGGGACACAAATGCCAGACTCAGCCCTGACCACCCTAGGGTATTGAAACCCTAGACTGTACAGAGGCAATGAGATAGTCTGTGCGGTCCCCACTGCATCACCAATGCTGGACTGCGGTGATGGAAGGAGGCGGACGGTCTCTCTCCTTATCCCCTGAAGGGATGATGGAGTTAGGGTGCCTGCACCGTCATTTTTTACAAAGCCCCCCTCTAACCTGAGGAGAACGTGGATGGAGGGGGCCGGGACAGGGCCGGCGTCAGCCGGGGCCCTGAGCAGGCTGGGGGGCCCACTCGCAGTCTGGCACCCCCCGCCCGTTAGCGGAGGAGAGCGGTGTCAGCGCCGCCACTGGGCCCCCCCCCGCTTGCTCAGGGCCCCGGCATCAGCTGGCACAATACTTACCTCTCCCGTGCCTCCGCTGCTGCAGCTCCGGGCTCCAGGGGGCGTCGGCGCTTCCTCTCACAGCAGCGCCGCTGAATGACGTCATCATTCAGCGGCCGGCTGTGGCAGAGAGCGGGGACGCTGGACAGGTAAGATGTGTCTCTGTGTGTCTGTGTCTATGTAGTGCGGTGCTTTGTGTGTGTGTGTGTGTGTGTGTGTATGTGTGTGTGTGTATGTATGTATGTGAGAGAGTGCTTATGTGCTGTCTGTGTGTGATGATGGGCAGGCATTGCTGATAATGGGGAGGCATTGATGATGATGGGGAGATGATGATGATAATGGGCAGGTATTGATGATAATGGGCAGGCATTGATGATGGGGAGAAGATGATGATGGGCAGGCATTGATGATGATGGGGAGAAGATGATGATAATGGGCAGATATTGATGATAATGGGCAGGCATTGATGATGGGGAGAAGATGATGATTGGCAGGCATTGATGATGATGGGCAGGCATTGATGATGATGGGGAGGCGATAATGATGATGAGGAGGCGATGATGATGATGGGCAGGCATTGATGATAATGGGGATGCATTGATGATGATGGGGAGGCGATAAATGATGATGGGGAGGCGATGATGATGATGGGCAGGCAATGATGATGTTAAGGACTCAATGATGATGATGAGGAGTCTTTCCACAGCGCCCTTTCCTGAACCGTAACAGTGCAGAACGCAGTACAGCGCAGAGGAGAGCTCCATATTTTGTATGGAGCATTATATGGGGACCAGTATCCTGTATGGAGCATTATATGGGGACCAGTATCCTGTATGGAGCATTATATTGGGTCCAGTATTCTGTATGGAGCATTATATTTGGTCCAGTATTCTGTATGGAGCATTATTTTGGGTCCAGTATTCTGTATGGAGCATTATATGGGGGATGACATCCTGCATGGGGTATTATATGGGTGATGAGGGGGAGACTGTGGTGCCCATAATATTGTATGGAGGACTGTACTGTCCAGTCTGTACTGTGCGCTGTGAGGATTTTGCGGTTTTTGAGCTATTGTACAATTTACAATAGATATCACTCATGTAATGAAAGAAGAGAAGTGTTTGGCATTGTACTATACCCATATTTCTCTGCAGTATCTGAGCATCATGAATCGTGGTCTGTGTTAAAGGGGCCCACTGAGGCTCTTTCGCCCGGGGCCCATAAAAACCTGGAGCCGGCCCTGGGCCGGGAGGGCTGCAGCAGCAGTAAGCAACTTCGGTCCTTCTGGAACTGATGGTGGAAGCGGGTGCTCAGAGGAGAGCATGGAAGGAAGCCGGAGTATGGAGAGCAGCGTTTAGCCTCCTAGCGGCAGTAGGGCCCGGGCAGGCCCTCAGGTAGGCCCGCGGTTGGGAGATTTAGATTCAGCTCCTGGCTTCGGCCAGGCCGCAGCAGAAGTCCCGCCCCCTGAGGCGCGTCGACTTCCAGCGGGCCCGCCCCCGACCCTCGTACGGGCATCTCCGAAAATTTAGTCCCCGGCTTCGGCCAAAAACTAGACCGTGGTCTGAGTCTCTGCCCCCAGGAGCACGATCTTCCGGCGGGCCCGCCCCCCGACTCTCGGGCAGCCACCTCCAAAAATTTAGTCCCCGGCTTCGGCCGGAAGCTAGGCTGCGCCCGGAATCGCCGCTCCCAGCAGCAAATTTAGTCCCCGATTTCGGACTGCGCTAGGCCTCGACCCGGGATCCCAAACAGCTTCATAAGGTATTTTGCGCTCACCCTGAATTTGAGGACCTGGTGCAGCGCCACCGAGAGAGGCCAGACAAGCGCTTTTTTAGGACAAAAGGCTCTCAATACCCGATATCCTTTTTCCCCTGAGCTCCTTAGGAAATGGGCAGAATCTCCTGCGGTCGATCCTCCGGTATCACGGTTGGCATCTAAAACGCTACTTTCCCTTCCCAGCGGTTCCTCAATTAGAGATCCGACGGACCGTCTCATTGAAGGGTTGGCTCGCTCAGTGTTTGAGGCATCAGGCTCTGCCCTCTCTCCCTCTTTTGCAGCGACTTGGGTGGCTAAGGCCATGATATCCTGGTCGGAGTCTCTGAATAGGGCCCTCCATGGTAGGGATGTGCCATCAGAGGTAGTTGACATCTCTAATCAGATCGCTCTTGCAAGAGACTTTCTGATTAATGCTTCCCTGGATGTGGCAAATTGCGCAGCACTAGCTGCCGCAAACACAATTGCTATCAGGAGAGCCTTATGGTTAAGGACATGGCGAGCGGACTCAACCTCAAAAAAGTCCCTTACGTCCTTACCCTATCAGAGTGGCCGATTATTCGGCGAGAAGCTGGATCAGCTTATATCTGATTCCAAAGGGGGTAAAAGCAGTTTTCTTCCTCAGCAGAAAAATAAGCAGCCCTTTCGTCACCAGTTTTAGCCACGGTTTAGGGCCTTTCGCAACACTGGTTGGGCCGCGGCAGCAAGCTCCGGCGGCTCAGGTCGACCCAATCAGGCCAGAGATCGTCAGGTCTCTTACAAGACCAACCCTTTAGGAAGGATACGATCCCACCAGCTAAAATCTAGAGGGTCCTGGTCCCACAGATTTTTGGCCAAATGACTGGAGGCAGGATCCGGTCAATTCATCCAGAGTGGGCGGCCGCCTACTGTGGTTTCGCCCCACCTGGCTCGCGGTCACTCACGACAAGTGGGTCAGGGAGTTAGTCTCCTCAGGGTTCAAGATAGAGTTCATCTGCCGTCCCCCGAGTCGATTTTTTTTCCCTCTCGCCTTCCCAGAGCAGAAACTCGGGTTTGCGCCTTATTCAAGGCCGTCTAATCTCTTCAGCGCAGCGGGGTTATCGTCCCGGTACCGGAGGTCAATAGAGGTCAAGGGTTCTATTCCAACCTGTTCATAGTTCCCAAGAAGTACGGCGCTGTAAGGCCCATTCTGGACCTAAAGTGTCTGAACAGGTTTGTCAGAGTTCGGCATTTCCGAATGGAGTCTCTCCGCTCGGT
The DNA here is from genome assembly GCA_033576555.1 of Oophaga sylvatica. Classification (NCBI taxonomy): domain Eukaryota; kingdom Metazoa; phylum Chordata; class Amphibia; order Anura; family Dendrobatidae; genus Oophaga; species Oophaga sylvatica. The sequence continues at coordinate 625,484,769 of JARQOD010000002.1, forward strand.
CATGGCAGCCATGGAAAAGGGGGAATTTCTGGCGTCAATAGACATCCAGGATGCCTATCTTCACATCCTCATATCCCCCTCTCATCAGAGGTTTCTGCGGTTTGCCATCTGCAACCTTCACTTTCAGTTCGCAGCCTTGCCCTTCGGGCTAGCCACAGCCCCCAAGGTGTTCACAAAGGTCATGGCTGCCGTTGTGTCCATTCTACACTCCAGGGGTTAGTCGTCTTGCTATATTTAGACGATCTTCTCGTCAAGGGTCCGTCTTTTCAGGCCTGCGAGGAAAGTGTGAGCATCACGCTAGACACTCTGATTCGCCTGGGGTGGCTGGTGAATTTGAAAAAATCATCTCCTGTGCCATCTCGGAAGATCATCTTTCTAGGGATGATCTTCGACACCGCTCGGGGGTTGACAATCCTACCTCGGGACAAGGCCCTACTTCTCCGTCAGGAGGTACGGGTCCTTCGCCAGCCGGTTCCTCACACCATCCGGTTTTGTATGAAGGTCTTAGGAAGGATGGTGGCGGCAATCGAGGCCATTCCTTTTGCACTATTTCATCTTCGCCCCCTTCAGCATGCCCTCTTGGCAGCTTTGGACAGGAACCCTTGTTCTTTCAACCTCCGGTGCCGTCTGTCTCTGTAGGTCAGAGAGACACTTACGTGGTGGACAAGGAGCACCACTCTTCAACAGGGGCGATATTTTCCCCCAGTCCATTGGCTGATAGTCACAACGGACGCCAGCCTTCTCGGATGGGGAGCAGTGTTTCGCCACTACACAACCCAGGGATCTTGGTCCCTGCAGGAATCAACCCTCCCGATCAATATTCTAGAGATTCGGGCTGTTCGGCTGGCTCTGAGGCATTTTCACCATCATCTGGCTAGCCGCCCTGTCCGAATACAATCGGACAATGCCACGGCTGTGGCATACATAAATCATCAGGGAGGTACCCGCAGCAGGGCGGCCATGCACGAGGTGAAACATATTCTGACCTGGGCAGAAAGAAATCACTCTGTGATATCGGCGGTCCACATTCTGGGCGAGGAGAACTGGGCAGCGGATTTCCTCAGCCGTCAGGGTATAGCGTCAGGGGAATGGTCACTCCATCCCGATGTTTTTCAGCAGATATGCCTACGCTGGGGAACCCCAGGTGTGGACCTGATGGCCTCCAGGATAAACGCCAAGGTACCCAACTTCGTCTCCCGGTGCCGGGATCCGCAGGCAATTGCAGTGGACGCCCTGGTTCTACCGTGGAATCAGTTTCACCTCCCGTACTTGTTTCCACCGATAGCTCTGCTCCCAAGGGTGATCAGAAAGATCAGGATAGAGGGGGTCCCAGCAATATTAATCGCTCCGGATTGGCTGCGTCGCTCATGGTACGCAGAGCTGGTACAGTTGCTCGCCGACGCACCCTGGCGTCTGCCATAACGCGCGGACCTTCTCTCCAGGGCCCAGTTTTTACCACCAGAACTCAGCTGTCCTGTGTTTGACGGCCTGGCCGTTGAATCTTGGATCCTGACCAAGGCTGGATTCTCCCGGAAGGTTGCTGCAACAATGGCTAGCGCCCGAAAACCCGCCTCGGCTCGTATCTACCACCATACTTGGAAGGTCTTCTTTACATGGTGCAGGGAACATGGTTATTCCCCACTTCAGTTTTCGATTCCCAACATTCTGGCATTTCTCCAAGCGGGCCTAGATTCAGGCCCAGCGCCAAGCACTCTTAGAAGACAGATATCAGCCTTGTCTGTTCTTTTTCAGCGTAGAATCGCTACTAATTTACAGGTTAAGACCTTTATTCAAGGGGTTGTCCATATAGTGCCACCCTACAGGGCTCCCTTAGACGTCTGGGATCTCAACCTTGTTCTGGGAGTTCTGCAGGAATCTCCATTTGAGCCTCTTCAGGAAGTTTCCTTGACATACCTCTCTTGGAAGGTGGTGTTTTTGGTAGCCATAACATCCATAAGGCGGGTCTCGGAGCTGGCGGCACTGTCTTGCCGAGCTCCGTACTTACTTTTTCATCACGATAAGGTGGTGCTTAGGCCAACACCACCTTTTTTGCCTAAGGTCGTGTTCTCATTTCATATCAATGAGGACATTGTTTTGCCCTCATTTTGCCCAGCGCCGACGCACCGAGTGGAGAAAGCTCTCCATACGCTGGATCTGGTGAGAGCACTCAGGAGATATGTATCTCGGACGGCATCCTTTCGGCTGACGGACACGCTGTTCATCCTCCCCGAAGGTCGCAGGAAGGGACTCACTGCATCAAGATCTACTTTGGCTAGATGGATACGGTTAACCATTCAGGAGGCCTACCACATCAGAGGCGCTGTGGTTCCCGCAGGAATCAGGGCTCACTCGACCAGAGCAGTGGGTGCCTCCTGGGCTCTTCGACATAAGGCTTCGGCGGAACAGGTTTGTAAGGCAGCAACCTGGTCCAGTCTGCATACTTTCTCTAAACATTATAATATCCATACTCAGGCTTCAGCGGATGCAAGTCTGGGTAGAAGGATTCTTCAGGACGCGGTTAGCGCACCTATAGGCAATGCCTAGTTACGACTTATACTGTGGAGTCGGTATCCCACCCAAGGGACTGCTTTGGTACGTCCCACAGTCCTGTGTCCCCCAATGAGACGAAGGAGAAATACGGATTTTTGTGTTACTCACCGTAAAATCCTTTTCTCCGAGACGCTCCTTGGGGGACACAGCACCCACCCTGATAGCCAGATGGCTTCGTTTTTGAGTTAATTCTATTTTTGTTTGTTCAGGTGGGTTTTATTTCTGGATATATTGTACATGTGTTAACACTGATTTACTTTTTGTCCTCCTACTGCTTTTTGCACTAAACTGGGTTCGCCTGCGGCCAGTGTCGAGGTGTATACGGCGGAGGAGGAGTTAACCTTTTTTTATATCTTAGTGTCAGCCTCCTAGCGGCAGTAGCATACACCCACAGTCCTGTGTCCCCCAATGAGCGTCTCGGAGAAAAGGATTTTACAGTGAGTAACACAAAAATCCGTATTTCATTCATGTGGCTGGAGCCACCAGCTGGAGGTTAGACACCCTACTGATCCTATGTATAAGCCATAATATTTAAAAGGTGTAGCCCCCACTATGGACATCAGATCTGTTTACAAGGAAGGTGATCAATGTCGGATCCTTGGGGTCACACAATCGGGTCCCGCAGCTATCACTACAAGGTGGGTCCCTTGTCCCCCGTTTCTCCTCGCTGCACAATCACAGTAAGGAGAGCTTTGAAGGAAGCGGTAGTCGAGCGTGCTCAGTACCACTTCATTCAAAATCTATGGGACTGATGGAGAAAGCAAAGTACCGCACCACGGAGTACCACACATCCTTGACCATCGCTTCTCCTCACTGCAGTTACCAATTAGCGAATGGTGGGTGTTCCGGTGGTGGAGTATCTATATGGAATTGTCTACTATGAGAAAAGCGCTTGAAGTCCTAGGGGACCCCTTTTATAGATATTTGCAGAATAGTGATGATTGGTCATCTGATGTCTGAAAATGACACAATTGGTGATGATTTCTGTTTTGTACATCAGGTACAGATGGGCTTTTGTTCCAGAAGTGGACACAGAGTCATGTGCGGTTCCAGCAGCGGACGTGGTGGAAAATCACCAGGAATGTAAACCTCACGTAGTCCGCATCCTTGAGCTGATGAGAGTGAGGTTCGGGGTAGGTAGCTACCTATCTATTACCAATTTAGAGCAAAGTTGCCAGAATGATGGGTTATCCTTGCATGATGGATGGGGGTCCGACCCCTGAGATCCTCACTGATCCCATGAATGAGTCCCAAAGTGTGAACGGGGTGTAATTTCACATGTGACCACAGCTCCATTCACGTAGAGGGACTTTATGACCTGTATTCACAGAATTTTCGAAGGTCCTATGGTCGGACCACCAGCGATCACACAATGGATAGATAACAAATGTATTTAGTGGGAAAACCATTAAAGGGGTTGTCTAATGAAAACAAGTTACCACCCATTTGTAGGTTAGTTGATAACTTGCTGACGTGTGTGGGTCCAACTACTGGGACAACAGAAGAACTCTAATGGGGGTAACAGTGATCTGTAACCTGCGGTCAGACCCCCACTGATCAGCAAAGTATCACCTATCCTATACATAAGTGATAACTTGATACCGGCTGTTGCACAAGTTTAGGGAAATCTCAGATTTTGTACTTAATACAGTCTTAACTTATTCCTCAGGAAATCAGACCAGAAAGCTCAAGTGTCAAGAAAACCGAATTCCCACTTCTCAGTCTCCGGTCTATATCCAAGATCACGCAGCTGATGCCGTTTTTCAGGACTCTCAGCTTCGTATTCAAAGCAAAAGGAAGGGGATTGGGCCAAACTCCAGATCTGGACGTCTCGGTGGAATACCCAGTAGAAGACACCACAAGAGTCCTTAGGGAACTCGAAGAAAACGTAGAATCTGATTTCTTGGAGAGCATGTCAAGTTAATGTTTCCGATGTCTACGCTGCCGCTATATGAAGGACGAATGTGAAAAGACAATATAGATAATACCAGTATAAATATATATATATAAGATAAAAATCCTTCTGTAGGAAATTGCAATGAAATTGTAATTATATTTTATGTGAAATATTCCGAAATAAGATAGCTCGGCCAATAACTTAATTCTTCCTTTGTGACGTACAAAGAGCAGAGAAGCAAAGGGGAAGATTACTGTACGCTAGTGCAAAGGAAACATGTCAGCAGCTGATATCTGATGGGTTGCCAAAGCAAATGTGTAATATGCATGTAAAGGCATTGTAGTGAAAATGTGTTATTAATTAGATACTTCATTGGTTGGGGTCTGGGACCCCCACCAGTGACAAGAATGAAGGTGCCACAGTTTTCATTAAAGCACAGTGGCTCCTTCATCTTTGCTTCCAAAAAAAAACAATTTCCAGCTATTTCTCCTGTTCAAGTGATTTCAAGTGATTTGGGTTGCATCGTGTAACACGGCGCCCGGTCAAAGGAGGCGCTACAGGCATCAGGTCCATAACAAGTAATATTCAGTTGTCAGGCATCACATCCGTAGCAAGTAATATACAGTTGTCGGGCATCACGTCCGTAACTGGTAATATACAGTTGTCGGGTATCGTATCCGTAACAAGTAATGTACAGTTGGCTCTGGCGAAAATTAAGAGACCACCACATCAAAACCCTGTCATGGCCAGCCCAATCTCCAGACCTGAACCCCATTGAAAACCTCTGGAATGTGATCAAGAGGATGATAGATAGTCACAAGCTATCAAACAAAGAAGAACTGCTTAAATTTTTGCGCCAGAAGCAGTGTGAAAGACTGGTGCAAGCATGCTAAGACGCATGAAAGCTGTTTTTAAAAATCATGGTTATTCCACAAAATATTGATTTCTGAACTCTTCTAGTATTGTTGTTTCTAAATGATTATGAACTTGTTTTCTTTTCATTATTTGAGGTCTGAAAGCACTGTTTTTTGTTTTTTTTAAATTTTGACCATTTTTCTTTGTCAGAAAAAAAATACAAAATTTATTGCTTGGAAATTCGGTGACATGTTGTCAGAAGTTTATAGACTAAAAGAACAATTTACATTTTACTCAAAAATATACCTATAAAGAGAAAAATCAGACAAACTGAACATTTGAAAGTGGTCTCTTAATTTTTGCCAGAGCTGTATATGGGCACCTCAACTAGTTCCAGTGGCCGCACTTAGCCTCTGTTTACAATTTTGTAATCGGTCCTGACACTTAGGGCCCCGTCTCACATAGCGACACACCAGCGATCCCGACAACGATCAGGATCGCTGGTGTGTCGCTACATGATCGCTGCTGAGCCGCTCAAACAGGCAGCGATCAGGACAGCGACACTGCGGGTAACGTCGCCTTGTTACCCGCAGTGTACGTTGGATACCAGCCCGCTGATGCAGGGAGCTGGTAACCAAGGTACACTTCGGGTTTCCAGGTGCTGCGCGGTGCCTGGAAACCCGATGTGTACCTTGGTTACCAGCTCCCCTGCAGCAGCGCGCTGGTATCCAATGTACACATCGGGTTTACAGGCACAGCCCCGCACCTGGAAACCCGAAGTGTACCTTGGTTACCAGCTGATCGCTGGTCTCCTGCCTGTCACACGCAGCGATGCGTGCTGGCCAGCGGGAGACCAGCGATCAAAAAAAAGTCCTGGCATTTCTGACATGACCAGCGATTCACAGCAGGGGCCTGATCTCTGGTACATGTCAGACATCGCGAGATCGCTATATGAGACGGGGCCTTTACACTGATGCTTAACCTTAAAACTTACTTATGTTTATTAGACATGATCAACATGTTGGACAAGTCCTGCTGACATGACTTCCCAGGAAAAGAGATCAAGATGTCCTCACCACAGAATTCCTCACATTGCACAGTCCTTAGCATTCAATACTTTCAGAATAAGAAGCTTTTCTGCTGGTTTCCATGCATAGGTTTATATAAAGTACGTGGCTGTCAGATCACACCGTGTACCACTCAGCCTTGCTCCTACATAACACAAATGCTGCATTTTTTCCTCTTAAGTTTTTTGTGCAAAAAAAAAATCCAATGCGTTTAACAGCTCAACAAAGTGGAAGTGATTTCTTGAAAACTCGGGCCCATTGTGCATTTAAGGACTGTGTTGATCTCTGCGTTTTTGGCATATTTTTCAGTAACTGCTTCTATTGGGGAGCCTGAAAAAATGCATGTAAAAAAAATGCAACTGCATTTTAGGTGATGACTAGAGCTGAACGAAACCGAACTTAAACGTTCAGGGCTCGTACTGGACAGCTGTGTCCGGTGTTAAAAGCCGAACACAGTTTTCCAGCTCAAAAGTTTAGTTTCCCATTCTTTTTAATCGGGTTTTGGTGCAAGTTCAGGTACAGTTCTGGTATTTGAACCGAACTTTGGAATAAAGCTTGGGTGGGGTACCAGAACCCGAACCTCCACAGGTCTGTTCAGGGCCGGACTGGCCATCTGGCAAATGCCAGAAGGGCCTGTCTGGTTGTGGGCTGCCTTGTCTGCTGTGTTGTTAACAGAAAATGTTGTAAATCTTCCTTTCTTCCGTAATATATTCCATTTGGTGCTTGGGGACGGGGACAACATGGGCCTGTGTGATTTCAAATGCCAGGGCTGAATTTCAGCCCCAGTCCGTACCTGGGTCCACTCATCTCTAGTGATGATGTATTTTCACTGGACAGCCCCTTTAAGGCCAATTTAACGAGCTGCTTTCTGTTCCTAGATCAGCGCCACTCAACTCTATGCAAGTCGATCTTCGCTCGTTTAATGCCTCACGCACACGGCTGACCCAACAATCTCTCTGTCTCCATACAACATCATGTCTGTCACGACCCATAAACAAGTAGTCGCCTATCCTGTGGATTTTTTTTTGCCTAGACAAACCCCATAATTTTTTTTTTTTCATCTTACTTCGACATGAAACTTTCAATCTTTTCCTAGTACCTCCGTGCCGCTTTTTGTTTCCCTCTCATCTGCACTAGAGACTATGAACGACGGCAGTAAAAAACTTTCCAAACTATTTAACAAAAAGAGAAAAAAAATCCCAAAGTGATTATTTGCAGGGTACCTGTGTATATACCGTCTGTATTTATTATGTTGAAGTAATTGGTCATAATGAATAGCTGATAATCAGATTTAACATTGTAATATTAATAAAAAATAATAAATAATATAAAAAAATAGCAATGCCATAATGGTAAAGCTACAGGATGATCTCGTATTAATGGCCCCAGGAATTAACGAAAAAAAATTCTATGCTCGCCCCCCAGACCAGCGTCTTTTCTCCTTTCTCAGCCCAATGTTCCTTCCACTAAAACTTAATTATTTCAGTGGGGGACACAGCGCCGCTGAGAATGGAGTAGCAGGACTGGTCTTGGGTAGGGGGAGGGGTACATATAGAATTTTTTAAAAATGTATGCAGCACTCAGGGGCTACTAATATGGAGTTGTCCAATAGGAAAGAACCAGTGGTCCACAGTAATTGTGGAACTACAAGTCTCAGCATGTAGAGAATGTGCAGATTATCCGGCATTGTGGATAAGATTTTGCAAAATATCATCGACACAATGAAAAAAAAAAAAAAACCTGTATAAATTATTTTTGCACTGCAAAGGGTCAAATCCACATTTTCTGTGACAAAATCCACAAGAGAAAACGGATTGCAGATTTCACGGCTTATATTTCCCACGTGGATGTGTCCTACTCCTATAAGTGACAGCAAGCGGAGTTCTTGAAAGCTGTGAACAATTGATATTGGAAAATTATATATACAGATATTAACTATTTATTTGCTGGGATCAGGATCCCTCATTGTTTCCGGCGGTAATTATTTCTGTGCTAATTTCTATAGTGTAGAAAGCAGATGTGAAATAAAAGCATAAATTAGATTTTAACCCAAGATTTGTAAGAAAACCAAAAACTGGACTTGAGGAGGTGAAAAAAAAATGTCCTCAATGCCTATAACAAACAGTCACAATTCAGCTTTCATGATCTGGCCTGGACAGTATGGAAATAAACATGGCCACTGCTTGGTTGCTATGGACAACGAGGCCTTGTCCTCTCTGAGGCCTGTAAATCAGACTCCTTATTCCTGATAATGATTTTTAATTTTCCGCTGGAATGTGAATTGTGTTTTATTATGAATGTAATCCGATATCTGGATCTTTTACTTTTGCGCGGTTGTGGGTTTGTGGAGACCGAATCTACACGACCGAAAATTGTTTAAAGCGTTTAATAAAAGTTGAATATTTTCCGAATATTTCTGTACAGCGGTTTATTGTCTGGAGAAAAGCGAATGAATATTGGTTGGCTCAATATTTATCCAGAAATTATATCTGGACATTACGTGTTGGATACACGGAATTTATCAGAAGGGCCCTAGCAGATAATAAGGGCTCATAGTCCATAGCAACCAATCAGATCTCAGCTTACATTTATTAAACTGCTCTGGAAAAATGAAAGCTGTGCTGTGATTGGTTGCTATATCTTACTTTTTAAACAGAAGCTGATCGCCATTGATCTGGCTTCGCTAATCCCAATGGTAAGCTGGTAGGGAAAGTCGCTTCCGGCCATACATTTATTCTGCAGCTACATTAAATTACACTAATAGTAATGACCAAAAATGTTATACTGCAGTACAGAAGTAAAACACTTTGGGGCCGATTCATTAAGACCAGCAAAATACGCATCAGACTATGAGGTAATAACTCTGGAGCACTTCAACGGATCCCACTGATTCTGAGATTGTTTTTGTGACATTGTACTTCATGATTGTTGTAAAATTTGTTCTCTATGACTTGCATTTATTTGTGAAAATATCAGAAATTTGGCAAAAATTTAGCAATTTTTAAACTTTTAATTCTTATGTCCTTAAATCAGACAGTTATGTCACAAAATAGTTAATACGTAACATTCCCCACATGTCTACTTTACATCAGCACAATTTTTGAAAGATAATTTTTTTGGGGGTTAGGAAGTTATAAGGGTTAAAAGTTGACCAGAGATTTCTTATTTTCCCAACAAAAATTACAAATCCATTTTTTTAGGGCCACCTCACATTTGAAATGACTTTGAAGGGCCTATATGACAGAAAATACCCTAAAGTGACACCATTCTAAAAACTGCACCCCTCAAGGTGCTCAAAACCACATTCAAGAAGTTTATTAACCGTTCAGGTGCTTCAAAGGAACTAAAGAAATGTGGAAGGAAAAAATGAACGTGTAACTTTTTTTTTTTTTTACAAAAATGTTTCTTTAGCTCCAAATTTTTTATTTTCACAAGGGTAACAGGAGAAAATGCCTTCCAACAGTTGTTGTGCAATTTCTCTGGAGTACACCGATATTGTTTGGGTACACGGCAGGGTTCGGAAGAGAAGAAGCACGGTTTGACTTTTTGAACGCAAAAATGGCTGGAATCGAGAGTGGACACCATGTCGCGTTTGGAGAGCCCCTGATGTACCTAAACAGTGGAAACTCCCCACAAGTGACCCCATTTGGAAAACTAGACCCCTCAAGGCGGGGCCGGCGTCAGCACCCGGGCAAGTGCCGGGGCCCTGAGCAGGCAGGGTGGCCCACTCACAGTCGGGGACACCAGCATGCAATGGGGGCCTGGTGCCTGTGCCAGTACCGGGAGCCGGTGCCTCGAGCAGAGCAGCGGCCAGTGAGGAGAGGTGAGTATTTCATTTTCTATTTTTTTTTATGTTTGGCGCAATATATGGAGACCATCATACACTGGAGTATCATATATGGGGCCCATCATACACTGGAGCATCATATATGGGGCCCATCATACACTGGAGCATCATATATGGAGCATTACATGGGGCCTATTATACACTGGAACATCATATATGGGGCCCATTATATATGGAGCATTACATGGGGCCTATTATACACTGGAACATCATATATGGGGCCCATTATATATGGAGCATTATATAGGGCCCATAATATACTGGAGCATCATATATAGGTCCATTATATATGAAGCATTATATGGGGCCCATCTTGCACTGAAGCATCATATATGGGGCCCATCATATACTGGAGCAACATATGGGGCCCATGATATATGGAACATCATATGGGGCCCATTATATATGGAGCATCATTTGGGGCCTATTATATATGGAGCATTATAAGGGGGCCCATTTTATATGGAGCATTATATGGGGCTCATTATTCTGCATGGAGCACTATGTGGTGCCCATAATACTGTATGGATGACTATACTGTTTGTCTTTTGAGCAATTGTAGAATTTACAATAGATATCACTGTAATGTATGAAGTAAGTGAAATCCCCTATATATTGTGGCCAGCTTGTGCTTCTGGAGACACGCACCCGTAAATTAAGTGCATTCTCCCGCTACAATAATGCCAAGCATGTGGCCGTTTACTGTGGTTTAGGCACAGTGGGGCTCAGAAGGAGAGGGCATTTGGATTTGGGAGCGCACAATTCACTGGATTTTATTTGAGGAGGTGGGAGCTATGGCACTTTTTCAGATTATATGTTCTACCAGTAACTTTGGAACCCCCTTTACTTCAAGTGACAGTAAGTGGGGGCTGGTTTTGTGCGGGATAAATTAGAGTTTTTATTGGTAACATTTTGGGGTACATAACATTTTTTTGATCACTTCCAGTATAAGGCGGAGATCACATTCTTGTGTTCTATGCTGAGCACTTACGTAGGGTTCCATGTAAATCACATGGGCCGGGTTGTGGGATGTTCTCAGGCCTTAAGAATTTTTATTGAAATTCTCAGTAATAACAATATCTTCACTTCTGACGATCGCAGAAGTTCGAAATCGCCGCCATATTTCTAATCAGGATTTTAAAGGGAATCTGTCACCCCATTTTGGCTAGATCAGATAAAGATATGACTGAATAGTTTTAAAATCCCACCGCACCTGCGCAGTGTGCTTTGCCCAACAGTGTGCTTTGCCCAGCTGGGCAAAGCATAAAATCATTACAGCGCATGCGCAACTATTTTCGGTCACTTTCCTAGCCCCGGAAGTCGTCCAAGGCAAGCAGTCATTTCCGGGGCAAGGAAAGTGACCGAAAATAGTTGTGCATGCGCTGTAATGATTTTATGCTTTGCCCACTGTTGGGCAAAGCACACTGTTGGGCAAAGCACACTGCGCAGGTGCGGGGGGATTTTAAAACGCGCAATCGTGGGAACACTACGCCGTCTTTGCTATGCACAGACGGACCTACGCAAGAGAGGACGAGGGGCTGGGGGGGGGAGGAAGCAAAAAACACCGCCCTCCGGACCGGACCGCCCAGATTAGCATACCAAAATCCGAACTTTACAAAGGTATTTGGGCATGAAAACGGGGGTGTCAGGATATATGATAGATACCGATAGGTTACTTAAGGGACGCACTATTCAGTCATATCTTTATCTGATATAGCCAAAATGGGGTGACAGATTCCCTTTAACCATAGACTTACTGTTTAAACATTACATGTTTGGTGTCCGCGATCTGGCTACTATTGATTTGGAGCTTATAGGCAAATGTCACAGTTATAAGAAAAAATGCATAATCTCCGATTAGTCCTGAAGTTGAAGACATATGTCTCATCAATATCGCATCTATACAAACTCAAATATTCATAATTTTCCATCAGAGACACCAAGTCTGGGGTGGGGAAGTTCTTTCACCATAGCAGCTTTATCCTTGGAGGAACAATAGCTCATCCTGGAAGACACAAATAGGTATTCTGTCTTAACTAGCTTGGCCCGTGCGAAATTGGTCGTTGGGGGCGCAGGCAATTTCAGAAAAAGTAAGCTGGTCAAATGTAAATGTATTTCATGAGATGATGAACACAGACAGGTATTTATATATGTAGATTGGTAATACAATAAATTGGTTTGATAAGTAGAGGCCAAAAAATGTCTTCCGGTTGAGATGCCACCTGCAGGTCATTGTGTCTTTCTGTAGGTTTATGAAAATGAATGTTTAAACTGTATTTAGTGATAAAATCATGAATGTGTGGTTTGTTTGGCTCTTTTCTTGCTGAAGGGGGCAAGCTTACCTTTCAAATGGTGTATCATTTGTGTGTGTGGGGCGAAGTAATCAGCGAAAAAGCAGTGCATGTTTACAAATGTGTTTGCATGTGACTCACAATTTGTGTGTGTGGGTTGAAGTAATCACCGAAAAAGCAGTGCATGTGTACAAATGAGTTTACATATGTGACTCACCTGCAGTGAAGTGTGCAATCCTCCAATGTGCCTGAAATAGGCTGGGCAAGAACTTGAGCAAGCTGGAAAGACTGTAATGATAATAGATGTGGCAGTGCCAAGTGACAACAACATCAGAAAGAAGGAATATGATAAGCTGGAGAAATACCAGGGCCTCAAAGGAGAACTGGAGAAGATGTGGAAGGTGAATGCAACAGTGATTCCAGTGGTGATAGGAGCACTTGGAGCAGTGACCCCTAAGTTGGGAGAATGGCTACCAAAGATTCCAGGAGCAACATCGAAACTCTCTGTCCAGAAAAGCGCAATGATGGGAACAACTGTAAGGAGATGAGGAGCAGTGTTGCCGGTACGAGAAACACTCTGGGGCAGGAACTATCAGGGCCAATTATCACTGTTGCAGGGAGACGACTTGTCTGGGTGAGGAAGGCCTGAGCACCTGACCGCAGAGGGCGGGGGTGACATAAAGGGGGCTGAGCGCAGGAAAGGGAGAGACTTGGCGGGAAGGCGACTACACAGCAGGAAGAAGGTTGACTCCCTCTCCTCAACTTCCTCCACTGACGCCAGCCATTTACAGACTTTCCGACTCCCAGTCCCTTTACCGAGTGACCCTCCACGATCCATAATGGGTAGTGCAGCAGACGTACCTTTGTTTCCTGAACTTTGTGACTCCGTGCGAAGCCTTGTCACCCCTGCGGCCTGCACGGCGTTGTGTTCCCTGTGTACCACAGATCCCTGGAAGAGCCAGCAAAAGGAACTGTACCCACGCTTCAACAGACCCAAAAGCAACGGACTCAAAATCAATGGATCCAGATACCGTAGCCTCGTTCACAGCCCTCAGGTCATGCACCATTCTGAATTTGGCTGGTTCTCCTTTGACAGTCTTTTTCTTGACCAGGAAAAGCGGGGTATTGCAAGGTGATGTGCAGGGAATGATTGCTATCTTCAGGAAGACCTTCAGTTGGTCAGAGACAGCTTGACTCTGGGCAACGGACAGGGAATACTGGGCCTTACGATGGTACAGGGTACCTGGCTTGAGTGACACCCGCACCGGGGCATCTTGAAGTCTCCCCACATCCTGGGATCCCTTAGACCATAGGTTTTCTGGTACTATGTCCAGTATCTCCTTGGGTAGGCTTCCATCGGTTGCTTGAGGTTCTTGTAGGGCCGCCAGCATGATTGATTCTTCTTGAGTCAAGAGTGAAGAAAGTGTCACAGTCCCATCTTCCTGGAACACTATGGTCGCCTTCAGCTTCTGCAGTAGATCCGCTCCCAGCAGGTTGAGTGGGCAGGTCCTTGACATCACAAACTGGGAAAGGATAGTGTCCTGACTGAGTCCACATGCTCAGGGGCTTTGTAAGCTGGGAATGTCTGACTTGGCCATCAATGCCCACGCAAGACACAGAGGATTCTGATAAGCAGGTGAGGTCGGGAAGTTCCACATGTCTCATCACACTTCTGGCTGCACCAGTGTCCACAAGAAAAGATCTGACAACCCCATCCACTTTCAGGGTAATTTGGGGTACTGGTCCCACGGGTGGGGTTTTGCGTGTTAGGGGCATAGTGTCTTGTGGACCTGGCTTGCCCCTGTCCTATGGGTGGAGCTCTTCATTGCTTTCAGTGTTTCTTCCTTGACCTGTTCATCTGGGCAGACTCTTGTGTTGTGTAGGTGCTCTGCACTGGTTCCAGAAATGGCCAAACTTGCCAGTTTTAACACTTGACATTTCTTCTGTCCTTGTCTTCTTCCATGTCAGTGGTCACCATAAGAGGGGCTGTCTTCCGCACTCCTGGTTTGGGACTCAATCCCTTTTGCTACTGTGAGCAGGATGTCCATTGCTATCGACTAAAGGTACTGCCACACTACACAATCCCGCTAGCGATCTCGTTAGCGTCGCATACTAATGAGATCGCTAGCGGGATTGTTTCTATATCGCTAGTAGCTACCTATTTTAGCGATGTCGTTAGGACGCTATCGCGGTTAGCGATCTCCTTAACGACTTTAGCGGTACAAAAGTACCGCTAAATCGCTAAAAAAGGTGCCACACTCAGCGATTTGATACTTACCAGCGGGGCGCCAGCGACGAAAATAGGGTCCGGAACGATCGCTGTGATGAACGACATCACAGCAGGGGCCTCGTCGCTGGTAGATGCCGCTCACAACAACATCGCTAACGGGATCGCTAAATAGTGACGTTTTTTAGCGATCCCGTTAGCGATGTTGTTTAGTGTGGCATACCCTTTATACTCTGGTCTGGCCACTATCAGTGGTTTCCTGATTGACTCTCTAAAGGGTATGCCACACTAAACAATATCGCTAACGGGATCGCTAAAAAACGTCACTATTTAGCGATCCTGTTAGCGATGTTGTTCAGTGCGGCAGCTTCCAGCGACGAGCTTCCTGCTGTGATCTCGCTCGTCGCTGGAATCGCTCCGGACCCTATTTTCTCGTCGGCGCTCCCGCTGGGTAAGTATCTAATCGCTGTGTGGCACCTTTTCTTAGCGATTTAGCGGTACTTTTGTACCTCTAAAGTCGTTAAGAAGATCGCTAACGGCGATAGCGTCGTTAACTATATCGCTAAATGTGGCCGCACTTAGCGATATAGAAACAATCCCGCTAGCGATCGCATTAGTATGCGTCGTTATCGTGATCGCTAGCGGATTGTTTAGTGTGGCAGTACCTTTAGTCCATGCACAAAGGTCTATGCCAACATTTGTCTGTGTATCTGATCGTGAATAGTGAAGCCCAAGTCTTGGAAAACTTGCATTATTCTGCCATGAAACTTCTCTACAGATTCTATCTTATCTTGACTCATGTCCTGTAAGCTGAAAGCTTGCCCTGCCAGTCTTCATTTGGCCCACTCTGAGCTGCATTAGCTTTGGTCCTGACTCCCAGGTGTGCACAGCTAATTCTGCTGGAAGTTTGACGTGTTCCTTCATGATTGGCCAGAATGCATCACCTGCTTTTATTTCCATTACGGCCCAGAGATCATATCCAGGTTGCTGCATATGTTCGCTGGTTCTGCTGCATTCTTCGGTAAAATGGCATAGGGTGCTTCTCCGGGTCTGGCAGATTGTACAGAATACTAGTCACCTGACTTGGGGTGAAGTGCAAGTAGTGTAAGGGCGGTGCCTCTGTCTGCCCCTGCCTTCTCGGTACCCGTGGTTTTTTTTTTCTAGTACTGGGAAACATGTATGATGTCTCCTCTTCGTCTTCATCAGAGGAGTAGTTATGATATTTTGTATTGGGGTCATGCACGGGCTGATATTTGGACTTAGAAGTTGCCTTTTTGTGTGAGGATGTCCCCCCTGCCTGAGGCTGTGGTGGATTAGGATTATACACTGCTCAAAAAAATAAAGGGAACACTCAAATAACACATCCTAGATCTGAATGAATGAAATATTCTCATTGAATATTTTGTTCTGTACAAAGTTGAATGCACTGACAACAAAATCACACAAAAATCAATGGAAATCAAATTTATTAACAAATGGAGGCCTGGATTTGGAGTCACACAAAATTAAAGTGGAATGTAATGTCCTTAAAACAAGTCGAAATGATGCTCAGTAGTGTGTGTGGCCTCCACGTGCCTGCATGACCTCCCTACAATGCCTGGGCATGCTCCTGATGAGGCGGCAGATGGTCTCCTGAGGGATCTCCTCCCAGACCTGGACTAAAGCATCCGCCAACTCCTGGACAGTCTGTGGTGCAACGTGACATTGGTACATGGAGCGAGACATGATGTCCCAGATGTTCTCAATCGGATTCAGGTCTTGGGAATGGGCGGGCCAGTCCATAGCTTCAATGCCTTCATCTTGCAGGAACTGCTCACACACTCCAGCCACATGAGGTCTGGCATTGTTCTGCATTAGGAGGAACCCAGGGCTAACCGCACGAGCATATGGTCTCACAAGGGGTCTGAGGATCTCATCTCGGTACCTAATCGCAGTCAGGCTACCTCTGACAAGCACATGGAGCGCTGTGCGGCCCTCCAAAGAAATGCCACCCCACACCATTATTGACCCACTGCCAAATCGGTCATGCTGAAGGATGTTGCAGGCAGCAGATCGCTCTCCACGGCGTCTCCAGACACATGTGCTCAGTGTGAACCTGCTTTCATCTGTGAAGAGCACAGGGCGCCAGTGGCGAATTTGCCAATCCCGGTGTTCTGTGGCAAATACCAAGCGTCCTGCACGGTGTTGGGATGTGAGCACAACCCTCATCTGTGGACGTCGGGCACTCAGACCATCCTCATGGAGTCGGTTTCTAACCGTTTGTGCGGACACATGCAGATTTGTGGCCTGCTGGAGGTCATTTTGCAGTGCTCCTCCTGTTTCTCCTTGCACAAAGGTGGAGGTAGCGGTCCTTCTGCTGGGTTGTTGCCCTCCTACGGCCCCCTCCATGTCTCCTGGTGTACTGGCCTGTCTCCTGGTAGCGCCTCCAGCCTCTTGACACTACGCTGACAGACACAGCAAACCTTCTTGCTACAGCTGGCATTGATGTGCCATCCTGGATGAGCTGCACTACCTGAGCCACTTGTGTGGGTTATAGAGTCCGTCTCATGCTACCACGAGTGTGAAAGCACAACCAACATTCAAAAATCACCAAAACATCAGCCAGAAAGCATTGGTACTGAGATGTGGTCTGTGGTCCCCACCTGCAGAATCACTCTTTTATTACGATACGATACACTTTATTGATCCCGGGGGGAAATTACAGTATTACAGCAGCAATACAAACAGCAGTACATAAAATATTAGGACACAAATCTTGCACAGGTATACCAACATTACATAATAAATAAAAGTGGGTAGTTCAGGTGTATATAAGTCAATATTAATTGACATTAGTACACCAGCCATTATTTTCTACCACCCTTAGGAAATTATTATACATCCCCATAGCAGTAGGTACAAACGATTTCCTGAATTTCTCCTTCTTGCACCTTAATAGGATTAGACGGCTACTGAATGTGCTCTTCTGCTTCAAGAACAGCTCGTATAGGGGGTGTGTATTATTGTTCATTATAGCCCTGCATTTCTTCTGAATTCTATCCTCCAATACCTCCTCAAAAGAGTCAAGATGGAGGCCAACAGCCGTGCTTGCCTTCTTGATAAGTTTGTTGAGCTTATTAGCGTCAGCTACTCGCACACTACTGCCCCAGCAAATGATAGCAAAAAAGATGGCGCTTGCTACAACGGACTGGTAGAACATCTCCAGCATTTTACTGCACACATTGAACGACCTGAGCTTCCGCAGAAAGTACAGTCTGCTCATTCCCTTCTTGTAAACCTTTTCTGTATGACACCTCCAATCGAGTTTACTGTCAAGGTGAACCCCCAAATATTTGTAGCTCTCAACCTCCTAGCCAGCAATATTGATTGGCAAGTAATCCTCCTTTTTCCTTCTATAACTCACCACCATCTCCTTGGTTTTCTTTACATTTAGTTCTAGACAGTTAGTCTGACACCAATCCACAAAGTCAGAAACCACCCTTCTATATTCCTCCTCCCCCCGGCCCCCAACAATTCCCCCTACAATCACGGAGTCATCTGAGAATTTTTGGAGGTAACAAAAATCAGATTTATACTGAAAGTCAGCTGTATACAATGTGAAGAGGAAGGGTGACAGCACTGTACCCTGAGGGGCTCCAACATTGCTTCGTACACTGCCAGATACCACCTCCCCCATCCTTACAAACTGCGGCCTGTCCATCAGGTAGTCACTTATCCAGTTCACCATCCCCTCATCTACCGCCATAGCAGTCAACTTATTACGTAGTAAGGGTGGCTGTAAGATATTGAAAGCACTTGAGAAGTCAAAAAACATGGCACGCACTGCAGTGCCATCATTGTCCAAGAACGAATGCATTGTATGTAGAAGAGACGCTACAGCATCATCCACCCCCAATCTCTGCTGGTACGCAAACTGCAGGGGGTCAGTGTAGGCCCTCACCCTCGGGCACAAGTAGGCGAGTATTATTCTCTCCAAGGACTTCATAGCATGTGATATTAAGGCCACTGGACAATAGACGTGTAGAGAAGTTGGAAAAGTGGTCTTAGGAACCAGCACCAGGCAGGTGGTCTTCCACAGTTCTGGTACCCCCTGTGATTGAAGGCTCCAGTTAAACAGGTGCTGGAAGACAGTACACAGTTGGTTTGCACATTCTCTGAGGACACGTGGGCTGAGGCCATCAGGCCCAGCTGCTTTGCCAATAACAAGTCTGCTAAACTGTCTTCTCACGTCGCTTTGGGAGACAGTGAAAGCAGGCAGCTTATACCCCAAAGTCAATGCTGCAGATCAATCATTGTTGCTTCCTAAATGGACAGTTTGATTTCACAGAAGTTTGATTTACTTGGAGTTATATTCTGTTAAGTGTTCCCTTTATTGTTTTGAGCAGTGTAGTTCCATGGTGGTGTAAATGTTGGCAGCTCTGACCGGTACTGAAATTGTATATTATCAGCAGATGGTGATGTCTGTCCTCCCCCCTCTGCACCCCGGGCTTAGCTGTCTGTTGCCTGATGTGTCTGGGGGCTGCCTGCGGTACTGTGGGCAGGGAGGTCACACTCTTCTCCTGATATCATGACTGGCAATGGCTGCTCTGTACTTGGGACATAGAAAGTGCCTTGTGCTGTAAGCACTGGAAAACAGGGACACAGCAGGTAACGAAGGAGGAGGAGAAGGGAGGTGTGAAGAAGAAGAGAGTAGTGGCAGAGGAGGAGAGAGGAGTGAAGAAGGAAAGAGGTGTGGCAGAGGAGGAGAGAGGATTGAAGAAGGAAAGAGGAGTGGCAGAGAAGTGTGAAAAAGGACGAGAGGAGTGGCAGAGAAGAGAGGTGTGTAGAAGGAGAGATGAGTGGCAGAGGAGAAGAGATGTGTGAAGGAGAGAGGAGTGGCAGAGAATAGGTTTGAAGGAGGATAGAGGAGTGACAGAGGAGAGAGATGTGAAGAGAGTGACAGAAGGAGGAGAGAATTCCTCCCTCGTCTGTGCAGCCTGATAGGGCATGGTTGGCACAATAATGCCTTCACCCTGTAGGGAGGGACGGGGAGCGCCACATACTGCGCAATCTCCCTATACAATGGATTCTGTTGGGAGCAGACTGCACATGTCCAATATCTCCCGCCCCCATATGGGGGAGGCGCTGATGGCTTAACACCATTTCCAATCTTATACACATAAAAATCATTTCCTGGTTTGTTCACATATCTTTCTGTACATCCTAAATAATGTAAGTCTGCTGCTACTTTATACCATGCATTAGCATCATTTAGCAACTTATCAACTAACTTCCCTTTTTTCCTCTTCAATATGTGATACCATTCCACTGTCTCAAGTCTGCCTTCCTTGTGACTTCCACATAATTTCATGATGCGTCTAAAATTCTTAACATACTTAATACCTTCTTGTGCAGATACTATCTGGGGGGCAGTTTTCACTTCAGGAAGTAAAAGACCCTCCTGTTTGCCAAACTTATTCCTCATTCCAAAACTTCAAAGAGTTGATAAAACTTCTAACACTTTGTCCATGCTCAGACGCACTTAAGGGTATGCCACACTAAACAATATCGCTAACGGGATCGCTAAAAAACGTCACTATTTAGCGATCCTGTTAGCGATGTTGTTCAGTGCGGCAGCTTCCAGCGACGAGCTTCCTGCTGTGATCTCGCTCGTCGCTGGAATCGCTCCGGACCCTATTTTCTCGTCGGCGCTCCCGCTGGGTAAGTATCTAATCGCTGTGTGGCACCTTTTCTTAGCGATTTAGCGGTACTTTTGTACCGCTAAAGTCGTTAAGAAGATCGCTAACAGCGATAGCGTCGTTAACTATATCGCTAAATGTGGCAGAATTTAGCGATATAGAAACAATCCCGCTAGCGATCGCATTAGTATGCGTCGTTATCGTGATCGCTAGCGGGATTGTTTAGTGTGGCAGTACCTTTAGACATTCACTTCCCCTTTGTTCTGCTGGTGTATCTAGAGTCACTTATCTAAAAACAGGTATCACACAGCACAGTCACAGATACAGCTCAATTCCTCAAAGTTTCTACGCTGTAGCTAGTTATCTCAGTATACAAAAACAAGAAGTAGAGCAAAACACAGATGTGACAGTGTGATTTACAAGAGATATTTCCCTGCTAACAGCCAAGGGGAAAGTGTACAAAAAATGCTTTCTGTTACAACTCTATATTTAAAGTGACAGTACGTTATATTACAAACATGAATAGACGTTCGGGAGAAATCAAAACCCTCTTTATTATTCTGTGACACGTACAAGCTTTTATGGTAACCGACAACTGCCAATCACACAGGGCACTCAGATGCCTGGGAATTATCACCCACCACTCCGGATGTCCTGCCTGGCTCACCGGCTACGGGAATCTGTGATATCCCTCTAAGTTATCACCATCCATGCCTGGAAATTTGGGAGTGTCTGTCCCTCCGATGCACGGTAATCTGTGATAACTTATCAAGTGATTTGACTTCCTGTTGTGTTTACCAGCACCCACAAGCAAAATCAGTCACTGTTCCAACTATGTCCTGGATCTACACAAACAAGCACATAAAAAACGAAACGCAGCAGACACCTTGGCTTACATCCCAGGGTTTGGATAAGGGCATGGGCTTTTTACTCTACCTGGGAATGCGGTGTTGACCACACCTGACTGGCAAGAGGTATAGACCCAGACTGGGCACAGGGGACATTCAGGTAAGATGACAACATTTTCTTGCCTTACTATGGAGCTGCAGTGTCCGTCCTGTGAACCGAGGTCATGGCCGACACCCCATCTCTCCTGTCAGCAGGGTCCCTGTGCGTTTCGTCCACAGCCCCATGTTGGGCGCCAGATGTGAAGGAAATTTGCTTAGGATAAATCTATCCCTGTGTGCTGTGGCTGCTCCCAAATTAAGTATTTTGAGCGCTCAAGAATGACACTGTACACCGAGGTGACAGAATAACACTCCATCAAATACTGAGTACTTTATTTTAGTACATACGTTTTATACTTGCGTATAAAAAGGGGTGGTTAATTAATTACCATATTGTTCAATGTTACTGGTTATCTAAATATATATGGAATATTGTGATCAAGGCATATATAAATGCTGATTAAGCAACTAAAGTGTGTAGCGCCCGCGTCCCTGCCTGCTGCCAGACAGGGACGTCGCTCTCCTCACCTGCGCTCAGCGTCCTCAGTGCTCCCAGCCTCCTCTGCGCCTCTGGCATCCTCGGCGTCCTCCTTTCGCCCTGCTGGTCCCGCGCGCTCCTTCCCTGCTGCTGGCCTTAGGGCGCGCGCCCGCACCCTCCCCCGCTCTTAAAGGAGCCGCGCGCATTTTCCAAATCAGTCTCCAGCCAATGCTGGTGGACTCCACCCTATATTAAGGGCTTCCGCCTTAATGGAGGTGCCCGAGCAATGTTGTTTCTGTGCAGTCTAACTCTGCTTCAGCCATCAGCTCCTGTTTCCAGTTGCCTGCCTGTTACCTGTCTGTTTGCCTGTCGGCCATCTGACTGCAGCTCTATCCAGAGGTTCGGACATCTTCAGCAGAGATCCCCGGCTGTTGCCTGCTCACCTGGGAGCGATCATCTGCCATCCGACTGCAGCTCTATCCAGAGGTTCGGACATCATCTGCGGAGATCCCCGGCTATTGCAGAGACTCTTGCCTGCTCACCTGGGAGCGATCATCTGCCATCCGACTGCAGCTCTATCTAGAGGTTCGGACATCATCAGCAGAGATCCCCGGCTATTCCAGAGACTCTTGCCTGCTCTCCTGGGAGCGATCATCTGCCATCCGACTGCAGCCTACCAGGAGGCTCCACCAGCTCAGGTCGTATATGCCTGTTTGTCTAGAGACTGCCTTGGTCACTTACCGTGACAAATCTGCCTGTCCAGAGACTGCCCTGGTCACTTGCCGTGACAACCTGCCTGTCCAGAGACTGCCCTGGTCACTTGCCGTGACAACCTGCCTGTCCAGAGACTGCCCAGGTCACTTGCCGTGACAACCTGCCTGTCCAGAGACTGCCTGGTCACTTGCGTGACAACCTCCTGTCAGAGTTGCCTGTACTTGCCGTGACAACCTGCCTGTCCAGAGACTGCCCAGGTCACTTGCCGTGACAACCTGCCTGTCCAGAGACTGCCCTGGTCACTTGCCGTGA
This sequence comes from Oophaga sylvatica, assembly GCA_033576555.1. NCBI lineage: Eukaryota > Metazoa > Chordata > Amphibia > Anura > Dendrobatidae > Oophaga > Oophaga sylvatica. Next base: position 625,507,632 of record JARQOD010000002.1, read on the forward strand.
CAACCTACCTGTCCAGAGACTGCCCTGGTCACTTGCCGTGACAACCTGCCTGTCCAGAGACTGCCCAGGTCACTTGCCGTGACAACCTGCCTGTCCAGAGACTTCCTTGGTCACTTGCTGTGACAACCTGCCTGTCCAGAGGCTGCCTGGCTAATTGCCGTGATTCCCTGTCCTATTCCCGGATGCCACCCGCTCTCTTGCAAGTAAATTGTCTTGTATAATAAAGCTTAGTGGTTCCACCAACCAGACCCGTTTCCGTCAGTGGTTCCACCTACCAGACCCGTTACAGTTTGCTCGGGCCATGGAACCCGGTGGCACCCAAACCCCTTCACTTCCGGAACTGTGTCATGAGCTGTCTCGCCAGAGGTCTCAACAGGAGGCTATCCTGGGTCACCTGCGGAACGTCAATTCCCGCTTGGACACTCTGAATCCATCACCAGCAACCACCGCTGGAGCCATGACTCATAATCCGGCAGTCCCGCTGACTCCCAATTCCGTGGTTTCCATTCCCGGTCCCCGACTTTCAGCTCCTCCTAGGTATGGAGGCGACCCTGTTATGGCTCGGGGTTTCATTAACCAGTGCACCCTGCATTTCGAACTCCTGGCACACCAGTTTAATTCTGACCGGGCCAAAATTGCCTTCATCATGTCCCATCTCACCGGAGAGGCTCTGGCCTGGCTTAATCCTCTCTGGGAGAGAGAAGATCCTCTGGTGTCAGACCTGCCTGCTTTTCTCTCGGCCTTCCGGAGGGTATTCGACGAACCTGGACGGAAGACCTCCTCTGCATCATCTCTGTTGCGTCTCCGTCAGGGAAGTCTCACCGTTGGTCAATATGCCATACGGTTCCGTACTCTAGCCTCAGAACTGGCTTGGGACAATGAGGCTCTAATTTCGATCTTCTGGGAGGGTCTGTCCGCCGTATTAAAGACGAACTTGCCGGTCGGGACATTCCAACCTCGCTTGATGATTTAATAAATCTTGCCAATCGAATTGATCTACGGTTCCAGGAACGAGCCAAAGAGGTCACCCGTGAAAAAAAGTTTCCTTATTTAACCCCTTCCGTTTCTCCCCAGGTGCACACTGCTGAGCCTATGCAGGTCGACCAGACCAAGATGGTCAAAGCCCGTCAGGACTCACGCCGTGCCGAGAAAAGTTGCTTCTACTGCGGCAGTAAGGAGCACTGGATCCGAACCTGTCCGGAGAAGTCGGGAAACGCCTGTGTCTAGGTTCGCTCGGAGAGGTCAATCTAGACAAAAATAAATCCTCTTCATCTCTGCTGCTCTCGGTCTCAATTCTTCTCAGTAAGAACCGTTACTTCGAGATGGCCCAACTTGATTCTGGAGCAGCTGGGAATCTGTGTCACAGGCTCTAGTAGAAAAGTATCGCATTCCCACCAAACCTCTTGTTGAACCGTATCTGTTGCTGCTGTGGATGGGGGTCTCCTACCTCGTCCCATCCGACTTATCACCGAAGCCATAACCCTGCAGGTGGGAATGTTGCATTCTGAGAGCATCTCATTTCATGTTTTACCTGGACTCTCTCATGCTTTCTTACTAGGTCTGCCTTGGATCCAAAAGCATGCACCAGTGCTTGACTGGCAGAATGGAGAGATTCTTCGCTGGGGACAGGACTGTCATAAAACGTGTCTGGTGCCTGTTCATCCCGTCTGTCCTTCTCCTACTCCTGCTAATCTACCAGGACTCCCGATTCCATATTGGTCATTTGCTGATGTCTTCAATAAAAAGGAAGCAGAGACATTACCCCCGCATAGACCATATGATTGCCCGATCGACCTGCTACCCGGTACCACGCCTCCCCGTGGGCGTATTTACCCGTTGTCCGCTGCTGAGACCAGGTCGATGTCCGAATATATCGAGGAGAACTTAGCAAAAGGATTCATCCGGAAATCTACCTCCCCAGCGGGAGCAGGTTTCTTCTTCGTAAAAAAGAAGGACGGATCTCTCCGTCCCTGTATTGACTACAGAGGCCTCAATTTGATCACAGTGAAGAATAAGTACCCTCTTCCGCTCATTCCGGAGTTGTTTGATCGTCTTAGAGGGGCTAGAGTCTTCACCAAACTAGATCTTCGTGGAGCATACAACCTGGTTCGTATCCGTCGAGAATGAATGGAAGACGGCATTCAACACCCGGGACGGCCACTACGAGTACTTGGTGATGCCCTTTGGTCTCTGTAATGCTCCAGCAGTCTTTCAGGAGTTGGTCAATGACATCTTCCGGGACCTCCTCTACTCCTGCGTTGTGGTGTACCTTGACGACATCTTGGTCTTCTCTCCGGATCTTCAGTCTCACCGGAGGGATGTTCGTCAGGTTCTGCTCAGGCTCAGGCAGAATCACCTCTTCGCCAAATATGAGAAGTGCCTCTTTGAGCAGACATCGCTTCCGTTTCTGGGCTACATCATTTCTCAGACAGGCCTACGAATGGATCCGGAGAAATTGTCTGCCATCGAGAAGTGGCCCCGACCGGAGGGGTTGAAGGCCATTCAGCGGTTCCTGGGATTTGCCAACTATTACCGTCTCTTCATACCGCACTTCTCTTCCAGGACTGCTCCAATCTCCGCGCTCACCCGCAAGGATGCTAACCCCAAACAGTGGACGCCCGAAGCAGAGGAGGCCTTCCTTTCTCTAAAACAGGCCTTCTCTTCCGCTCCAGTGCTGCATCGCCCGGATGGCAACAAGCAGTTCTTCCTGGAGGTGGACGCTTCCTCTGCTGGAGCCGGAGCGGTACTTACCCAAAAAGCTTCATCCGGGAGGATGGTATCCTGCGGTTTCTTCTCCAAACTCTTCTCCTCCTCTGAGCGCAACTACTCCATAGGAGACCGAGAGTTATTGGCCATCAAGTTGGCATTGGAGGAGTGGCGTTACCTACTCGAAGGGGCTCTTCATCCGGTAATCATTTACACGGACCACAAGAATCTGGCATACCTCCAGCATGCCCAGAGACTTAACCCTCGCCAAGCCCGGTGGTCCTTGTTTTTTGCCCGCTTCGATTTTCTTTTGCATTTTCGCCCAGCTGACAAAAACATCAAGGCGGATGCCTTGTCTCGGTCTTTCCTGGTGTCGGATCTCGAGGAGGAACCTAAGCATATCATCGATCCCGCCAGAGTTATGCAGGTGGCTCCCGTGAGTTTAAATCGTCTCCCTCCTGGTAAGACGTTCGTATCAGAAACTGATCAGAAGAGAGTCTTACATTGGGGTCATTCATCTAAACTCGCTGGCCACGCTGGTCAAAAAAAGACCCTCCAACTCATTACCGGCATTATTGGTGGCCTACCCTGTAAAAGACGTAATAGACTTTGTTTCTGCCTGTGTCTCCTGTGCCCGCAACAAAGTTCCGAGACACCTGCCTGCCGGTCGTCTTCTTCCGCTTCCTGTACCCGCTGCCCCCTGGCAACATATAGCCATGGACTTCATTACGGATCTGCCCGTCTCTGCCGGTTGTACGGTCATTTGGGTGGTCGCTGACCGCTTTTCCAAGATGGCTCACTTCATTCCTCTGCCAGGTCTTCCGTCTGCACCCGAGTTGGCTAAAGACTTTATCCGCCACATCTTCCGTCTTCATGGTCTGCCTCGTCACATTGTGTCGGATCGTGGGGTTCAGTTCACCTCACGTTTCTGGAGAGCCACTTGTAAGTTGCTAGACGTCACCCTGGATTTTTCCTCCGCTTACCACCCACAGTCCAATGGACAAGTTGAACGAATAAATCAGAATTTGACCAGTTATCTTCGACACTTCGTTAATGCCCACCATTCTGACTGGGTGGAGCTCCTGCCTTGGGCCGAATTCTCCTACAATAATCATGAGAGCGAATCTTCCACCAAGTCTCCGTTTTTTGTAGTCTTCGGTCAGCACCCTCGGATCCCTGTCCCTGTTTCCATCTCTGTAGACAATCCAGCTGCGGAATCTCTGGTTAGAGAATTCTCCTCCATCTGGGAGAGTACCCGGTCCGCACTCATTCAGTCATCCGAGCGCATGAAAAGACATGCTGACAAAAAACGTCTGGATCCTCCTCAATTCCGTCCTGGGGACAAAGTCTGGCTTTTGTCCAAATATGTTCGACTCAAAATTCCGTCCTACAAGTTAGGTCCTCGGTTCATCGGTCCTTTTGAGATCATCAGTCAGATCAACCCGGTGTCCTATAAATTGAAACTCCCGGCCAATTTGCGAATTCCTAATTCGTTTCATGTATCTCTCCTCAAACCTGTGGTTCTTAACTCTTTTTTTAAGTCTACAGGTACACCTCCTGCTCCAGTGTCTGCTGATGATGAATTTGAGGTAGAGAACATTCTGGCCACAAAAAGGGTAGGAAAAAAGACTTATTTTTTGGTGGATTGGAAGGGGTTTGGTCCTGAGGAGAGAACCTGGGAGCCTCGGGAGAACATCCATGCCCCTCTCATCCTAGCTAATTTTTTTTCTGGCCTAAAGAGGGGGGGTACTGTAGCGCCCGCGTCCCTGCCTGCTGCCAGACAGGGACGTCGCTCTCCTCACCTGCGCTCAGCGTCCTCAGTGCTCCCAGCCTCCTCTGCGCCTCTGGCATCCTCGGCGTCCTCCTTTCGCCCTGCTGGTCCCGCGCGCTCCTTCCCTGCTGCTGGCCTTAGGGCGCGCGCCCGCACCCTCCCCCGCTCTTAAAGGAGCCGCGCGCATTTTCCAAATCAGTCTCCAGCCAATGCTGGTGGACTCCACCCTATATTAAGGGCTTCCGCCTTAATGGAGGTGCCCGGGCAATGTTGTTTCTGTGCAGTCTAACTCTGCTTCAGCCATCAGCTCCTGTTTCCAGTTACCTGTCTGTTTGCCTGTCGGCCATCTGACTGCAGCTCTATCCAGAGGTTCGGACATCTTCAGCAGAGATCCCCGGCTGTTGCCTGCTCACCTGGGAGCGATCATCTGCCATCCGACTGCAGCTCTATCCAGAGGTTCGGACATCATCTGCGGAGATCCCCGGCTATTGCAGAGACTCTTGCCTGCTCACCTGGGAGCGATCATCTGCCATCCGACTGCAGCTCTATCTAGAGGTTCGGACATCATCAGCAGAGATCCCCGGCTATTCCAGAGACTCTTGCCTGCTCTCCTGGGAGCGATCATCTGCCATCCGACTGCAGCCTACCAGGAGGCTCCACCAGCTCAGGTCGTATATGCCTGTTTGTCTAGAGACTGCCTTGGTCACTTACCGTGACAAATCTGCCTGTCCAGAGACTGCCCTGGTCACTTGCCGTGACAACCTGCCTGTCCAGAGACTGCCCTGGTCACTTGCCGTGACAACCTGCCTGTCCAGAGACTGCCCTGGTCCACTTGCCGTGACAACCTGCCTGTCCAGAGACTGCCCAGGTCACTTGCCGTGTGACAACCTGCCTGTTCCAGAGACTGCCCTGGTCACTTGCCGTGACAACCTGCCTGTCCAGAGATTGCCCTGGTCACTTGCCGTGACAACCTGCCTGTCCAGAGACTGCCCAGGTCACTTGCCGTGACAACCTGCCTGTCCAGAGACTGCCCAGGTCACTTGCCGTGACAACCTGCCTGTCCAGAGACTGCCCTGGTCACTTGCCGTGACAACCTGCCTGTCCAGAGACTGCCCAGGTCACTTGCCGTGACAACCTGCCTGTCCAGAGACTTCCTTGGTCACTTGCTGTGACAACCTGCCTGTCCAGAGGCTGCCTGGCTAATTGCCGTGATTCCCTGTCCTATTCCCGGATGCCACCCGCTCTCTTGCAAGTAAATTGTCTTGTATAATAAAGCTTAGTGGTTCCACCAACCAGACCCGTTTCCGTCAGTGGTTCCACAGACCTTCCCAGTGTTCACTACCAGACCCGTTACAAAGTGTAACTGTTGCCTTGTTTGCAATTAAGCTAAAAATCCAGACATCAGCTCAGCACTTCTGGTGTTGTTCCTCTTTTTTTGACTGGAAAGTACAAAACAGCCTGTCTGATTTGTGGCAGCCATTTTAAGCAATTGATTATAGTGTATATATTAGCTGTGAGCATATGAGTATATATGCAAGTGACATCTATATGAAATATATATTTCCATCACACTATGAAACTACAATTCAATGGTTAAGTAGAACTGATATATATATCACCTGCTGGTCAATGGGAGGTGTGCAGAGCCAGGCTGAAGGCAGTCACACCTCCAATAGTAAAATATAAAGAAAAAGCCTGATCAGGTGTGAACAGCTACTAGCTGGGACAGCTGCATTATATAGAAAAAGAAAATAAAAAAAAATGACAACAGTTTAGTTTCAATGTTTTCAGTGTTTGCATATATCTTGGCTTCTACAGAGTGCTGCTGTTTTCTTTTTCTATATAATGCAGCTATAGCAGCTAGCACCTGTTTACACCTAGGAGGTGCTGGTCAAGCTTTTTCTTTATATTTTACTGTTGGAGGTGTGACTGCCTCCAGCCTAGCTCTGCACTCACCCATTTGAATTGTAGGCTCATTTTATTTCTACAAATCATAAGAAAAAGGGAATCTAAATGCCATAAAATCAATATAGTTTTATTATAAATAGATTAAAATTAAAACAGTACAAAAACTTTTATAGTACACTCCCTTGAGAAAAATCAAAATAACTTATGCACCATAGCAGCAAAAAATAATAAAACATCAGCATGATCTAAAGTATAACCATACATATAATTTGCTAACTTGGAAAAATGCTTGGATCTATCGCAAATAATCAAGAGAAAAAAATTGGTCAAAGAGACCAAAAAAGAACGACCACAGATCCCACAATAAAGAATTGTTAGAATAAATCTTTATTACATATATGAATAAATAATGGATTGTACAAAAAAAGTGACAAAAGTGAGGTGCAATGCCGGTCAGAGTCACGCACCAAAGGAAAACACAACTGGCCTATCTACTATTGTAAAGTAACCTATTTAACCAAGTACCTAGGGTATGTTCACCACATCTTTATCACATTGTGACATAGGTTAAGTAACCTGACCTGTGGGATGAAGCTATGATGGGTCTCGGTCAGGAATGCAGTGAACTCTCAGATAAGTATAGTGGCCATATATCAGAACAAATGTTCATTGTTATATATCTTTATTGCAGCTGGCCAATTACTCATGTTATGATGTGAGAGCACTGCACATCTTGTTTATTTATTTTTGTGGTGTCTAATGTTTACAATCAGTGATAACAGCACGGCATGGGTTATTTAACCATTGCTATGTTACTATTTACTGTGGATGCTTCAAAACCTCAGCTGGTGTTTGTTATTAACATAATGACATGTGGTGACTGGACTATCCCTTCTCTGACATTTTTTGTATACCTTCCTACTCCTATGCATGAAGAACTGATAATTCATATGCAACAAGAACAGGCCATCTGGCTTTCTATTTCTAACTATCGTACCTTATAGGGTTTAATAGGAGAGGAGGGAGAGCCATCGTACGAGCGGGGGCGCCATTCTCGTTGTATCTTAAGGTACTGCCACACTAAACAATCCCGCTAGCGATCTCGTTAACGTCGTATACTAATGAGATCGCTAGCGTGATTGTTATATCGCTAGTAGCTGCCTAATTTAGCGATGTCGTTAAGGACGCTATCGCGGTTAGCGATCTCCTTAACGACTTTGGCGGTACAAAAACACCGCACATCGCTAACAAAAAGGTGCCACACTCAGCGATATATACTCACCAGCGGGGGCGCCAACGATAAAAATACGGTCCAGAACGATGTGAACGATGAACGAGATCACAGCAGGGGCCACGTCGCTAGTACATGCCACACACACCGGCGTCACTAACGAGATCGCTAAATAGTGACGTTTTTTAACAATCTCGTTAGCGACGCTGTTTAGTGTGGCATACCCTTTAGGGTGCCAACCTCCGCATCTAGGTAGGAGTTCAGTCAGGCACATTTTTGTGATAAGGGCAGTTCACCTTTCTGCACTATACTGCTGTTTGTGTATGATATTGTGTTGCACCTTATTTAGTCACTATTTTTTGATGAGGTTTTCTGATATTTAGTATCATGAGCATATCGGGGTAGGACTACTATTAAGCGACCAGGCTTTAGCTTTGGGTTAATGGTTAGAAACAATATATTAACCCAATAGTCCCAATTAAATTCTGTTTTTAGCAACTTTTCTATGGAAGTTTTAGTAAATATCATTAAAAGTAAATTTTTAGTCTAGGTTTTTTTCAGTGAGCCCTCCTTTTTCACCCTAGATATTATAGTTTGTGAGTAAACTTCCTATTAGTGCTGACTAAGCCTCCCTGGTTCTATTAGTGCTGTCTGAGCCTCCATAGCTCCTTGGTTCTGGTTCTATTAGTTCTGTCTGGACCTCCCTTATTCTGTTTTTTTTCTAGTGTTGTCTGAGCGTCCCTTGTTCCATTAGGGCTATCTGAGGCTACTTGGTTCTGGTTCTATTAGTGCTGTCTGGACCTCACTTATTCTGGTTTTTCTAGTGTGGTCTGAGCCTTAAATCTAGAGTTTCGATGTGTTTCACTATTTTCAGTTTCGTTTCTGTGGTGTGACAAATCTGACTCCCAGAGGTGTGTTTGGCTTCTGGCACTTTTTGGGTTTGACTTTATTTGTTCCTCATGTATTTTGGTTCAGGTCCTGTCATTATATTAGGCTCCAATACACAGGAAAAAAAAAAACACCTGCGATAGTGTACACATTCCTCTGCGTGAGGCTGATGTGGGTGCAGTATATGCCCCTGGCGTCCTTCTCGGGGGTCCTGTCTGTCAGGACTATACACAGTTTACTGATTGAGGGAAGTAGAGCTAATTAATGACTGTTAGATAAGATCAGGACCAGGGAATCTGCATTATCCCTTCCCTGCGCTACATTACACAATCAGAAAATGGCTGATTGTTTAGAGGACCTTTCACCTTAGTTCGATTTTTCTTTTATTTTGTTCCTGCCGCTCCCGAGTTTTCCATTTTTTTGTTTGTTTGTTTTTTTCCATCCACCACATGGTTACAGAGATATCGACCTTTTTCTTCTGAAAATAACAAAGGAATAAAAAAAAACAACCCAGAATATCAGATCCTTTACAGGTTATATTAAATGTATGTTTTAAACATGTTTCAATAATCCTTTTTGCAGTGATTTCCTTAGGCTAGGTTCACATTAGCGTTTGGGTGCGCAGCGTATCATCTGCATGTATCAAACGCATGTTTACGCAGCGTTTTTTATCCGTATCATTTTACGCATGACTCCAAACAAACGCTGCGTGTGCATGCGTCTGCGTTGTTTATGTGCATGCGTTCGATATGACACCAGACACCCAATGGGCGTGTCTCATGGGATTTTTTATATATATATATATATATATATATATATATATAGACACACTGCACTGATGAAATCCTCGTCTTTGGCTGCTGTATCCAGCCGCAAGATGGATCTTAGCATGGAGAGCTTCATGATTAATCTTGATTTGTCATCGAAATTGGCTGTTGCCTTTGCTGTGGCTTGTAAAGTGAAAGACGGAGAAGACGTCGCCGTCGCTATTGACAACACCCCATCGTTGAAGTCCGAGAGAGCCGTAGAGCCTACCACTCGTTGTACACAGAGTTACGTGAAAACCCTGAGAAGTTTTTCGAGTACACGAGAATGTCGGAACACAACTTCCATGACCTGTTGCTACGTGTCTGAGGATCCATCACCAGGCAGGACACACAGCTACGTCGAGCAAGTCCTGCTGTGGAACGTCTGTCGGTGACCCTGAGGTACGTAATTTTGAAAAAGAAACACCTGTCATTAATATGATTGTTCTAAAGCCATGTACTGATATTTTTTTTCCGATTTTCTGTTCTGCAGATTCCTGGCTACCGGAGAGACCTTATCATCTCTACATTTTCAATTCCGGATTGGAGTGTCCACGCTTTCTGGGATTGTTGGAGACACCTGCCGTGATTTATGTGACATTCTGCATGAAGAATTCCTCCCCCAACTGAACACTGGCTGGAAAATGCTGCAAGATTCCAGGACATTTGTATTTTCCAAACTGTTTGGGGGCTGTGGATGGCAAACATATTCAGATTATGAAACCTGCTGGAAGTGGATCTGAGTATTTCAATTACAAAAAAATACTTTTTGATTGTTCTCATAGCGATTGCAGATGCTGACTGTCGATTTGTCGCCATGGACGTTGGGTCATTTGGACGACGAAATGACTCACAGACTTTCAAAAACTCTGACATGGGCCGTTTGTATGGAAATAATTTCAATTTTCCACAGCCACGACCTCTTCCGAACACTGAAGGACAGCCAATGCCGTTTATTGTGGTTGGAGGTGTTCCAAATGTGTGCCAACCTCATAAAACATACTCAAATCGGGACTTGAATCACACCAAAAGGATTTACAACTACCGACTGACGAGGGCACGTAGAACTGTGGAGTATGCCTTTGGATTGCTGGTATCTGTAACAACCCCCTGCGCAACCTACCGCAGGGGGCTGCACACTGAACTAGGAGAGGTAACTGGAGAACGTAGGTGAACTTACTAGCCTGTGTACAGGACCTGTCCCAAATGACTGCGGGGGAGTGGCCAGAGCTGGAGCCATGCGCCGACAAGAAAAACCAGAGACAAGTCAATGCGTGCCGAGGTCAAAACCAAGAGATACCGGAGGTACCGTGGACTGAGACATAGGGGTAGTCAAGTCGAAGCCAGAGGTCAAAAAGCCAGAACGATCAGTGCGTTACAATAGGGACAAACTGTAACGGAGTAACAATAGCCAAGCCAGAAGATCAGAACCAAAGAAGACAATAGTACTAAAACGTGAGACAGAGAACAGAGTGAGCGGACAGACCAGGTCATACACAGAAGGCAATCAAGCAATGCAGTATACACTCACACAAGTAGTGACGTTTTGAAATGCAGACTTTGATGGAATGGTTTGCGGGCGTCATGTTGCGTTTGGAGAGCCCCTGATGTGTGTAAACAGTGGAAACCCCCCACAAGTGACCCCATTTTGGAAACCAGACCTCCCCAAGGAACTTATCTAGATGTGTGGTGAGTACTTTGAACCCCAAATGCTTCACAGAAGTTTATAACGTAGAGCCATAAAAAATCATCAGACCCTGTGCGTGACAGCACCCCCTCCTTCCCCGCAGACCACTACATGTGACAGCACTCCCTCCTTCCCCAGACCCGATGCGTGACAGCACCAGCTCCTTCCCCACAGACCACGTGTGTGCAGCACCTCCTTCCAAGACACAGTGTGACAGCACACCCCCTCCTTCCCCACAGACCACGTGTGTGACAGCACCCCCTCCTTCCCCACAGACCACGTGTGTGACAGCATCCCCGCCTTCCCCACAGACCACATCTGACAGCACCAACTCCTTCCCCACAGACCCCCACGTCTGACAGCACCCCCTCCTTCCCCACAGACCCCCACGTCTGACAGCACCCCCTCCTTCACAACAGACCCCCACGTCTGACAGCACCCCCTCCTTCCCCAGACCCCCACGTCTGACAGCACCCCCTCCTTCCCCACAGACCGCCACGTCTGACAGCACCAACTCCTTCCCCACAGACCCCCACGTCTAACAGCACCCCCTCCTTCCCCACAGACCACGTGTGTGACAGCACCAACTCCTTCCCCACAGACCACGTGTGACAGCACCCCCTCCTTCCCCACAGACCACCATGTGTGTGACAGTACCAACTCCTTTCCCACAGACCACGTGTGTGACAGCACCCCATCCTTCCCCACATCTAACAGCACCACCTCCTTCCCCACAGACCCCCACGTCTCACAGCACCCCCTTCTTCCCCACGGACGTATGTGACAGCACCAACTCCTTCACCACAGACCACCATGTGTGTGACAGCACCAACTCCTTCCCCACAGACCACCACGTGTGACAGCACCCCCTCCTTCCCCACAGGACCTCACGTGTGACAGCACCAACTCCTTCCCCACAGACCTCATTGTGTGTGACAGCACCAACTCCTTCCCCACAGACCTCATTGTGTGTGACAGCACCAACTCCTTCCCCACAGACCACTGTGTGACAGCAACCCCTCCTCCTTCCCCACAGACCCCCATGTGTGTGACAGCACCAACTCCTTCCCACAGACCCCCACATGTGTGACAGCACCAACTCCTTCCCCACAGACCCCCACAATGTGTGACAGCACCAACTCCTTCCCCACAGACCCCCAGGTGTGACAGCACCAACTCCTTCCCCACAGACCCCATTGTGTGTGACAGCACCAACTCCTTCCCCACAGACCTCCATGTGTGTGACAGCACCAACTCCTTCCCCACAGACCCCCACATGTGTGATAGCACCAACTCCTTCCCCACAGACCCCCAGGTGTGACAGCACCAACTCTTTTCCCACAGACCACCACATGTGACAGCACCAACTCCTTCCCCACTGACCTCATTGTGTGTGACAGCACCAACTCCTTCCCCACAGACCTCATTGTGTGTGACAGCACCAACTCCTTCCCCACAGACCCCCATGTGTGTGACAGCACCAACTCCTTCCCCACAGACCCCCATGTGTGTGACAGCACCAACTCCTTCCCCACAGACCCCACATGTGTGACAGCACCAACTCCTTCCCCACAGACCCCCAGGTGTGACAGCACCAACTCTTTCCCCACAGACCACCACGTGTGACCGCACCAACTCCTTCCCCACAGACCCCCACGTGTGACAGCACCAACTCCTTCCCCACAGACCCCCAGGTGTGACAGCACCAACTCCTTCCCCACAGACCCCCAGGTGTGACAGCACCAACTCCTTCCCCACAGACCCCCCACGTGTGACAGCACCAACTCCTTCCCCACAGACCCCCAGGTGTGACAGCACCAACTCTTCCCCACAGACCACCACGTGTGACAGCACCAACTCCTTCCCACAGACCTCACGTGTGACAGCACCAACTCCTTCCCCACAGACCCCCACATGTGACAGCACCAACTCCTTCCCCACAGACCCACACATTCAAAAATCACCTTGCTCCCTGTGCAGCCCCCATGTAGGAACATCCACTTATCTATGCCCCCACTGAGTCCTGTGTACAGGGCCCCCGCCATTGCCCGCTCCTCAGCCCTCTCTCTCAGCCTCATCTCTCCACAGCACTAGTCGGCCTCCTGCTTTCAGCGCTGCACTGGAGAAGGCTCCGCCCCTTCCATGACCTCTTCTCACATGATCATGACGTCACCAGAGTCAATAAGGAAATACCACAGTGTGGTGAACTCCGCCATCTAGTGCATTGAGCCGGTATTGCAGTCGCCTGCACGCTGACAGCGGCCTCAGTCATGTGATGTTAATGTTATTCCTTGTCCTGCGCGCTGATTGGATGGCGCGGCTGTAGCTCCGCCCGGAAGTAGGGAGTGCTCAGCTGTTCGCACTGTGAGGTGTTTCGGTTTTTTTTTTTTCATTTTTTAAAGATGGCGGCACAGACAACGGACGGGATACGTCTGAGTGCGGTGAGAGAGGGGTAAATGGGGCGTCCGGGAGCGGAATACGGGGAGAGGAAGGGGCTCCGTGAGGCCGGACACGGCTGCTTCTGGATGTGCGCGGTTTCCAGCTCCTGTGGTCACAACGCCGAGAGATCCGAGTGATGTGTGCGCCCCAGGATGTGCTGGAGGGAAACAAGGCTCTGCCGTCGAGGTTCCGCGGGGCGGGTATGGCCGGTGCTGGCCCCGGTGAGCTCCGCAGTGTCAGCTCTAGTGCTGTGTGCGCTGCTGCTCCGGGGCCTGCCCTGCCGGCTCTCCTCCTGCCGCCTCTGCCTCTGGCTCTTCTCCTCCTGCCGCCTCTGCCCCGGTCTCTTCTTCTCCTGCCGCCTCTGCCCCGGGCTCTTCTTCTCCTGCCGCCTCTGCCCCGGGCTCTTCTTCTCCTGCCGCCTCTGCCCCTGGCTCTTCTTCTCCTGCCGCCTCTGCCCCTGGCTCTTCTCCTCCTGCCGCCTCTGCCCGGGCTCTTCTCCTCCTGCCGCCTCTGCCCCGGGCTCTTCTCCTCCTGCCGCCTCTGCCCCGGGCTCTTCTCCTCCTGCCGCCTCTGCCCCGGCACTTCTCCTCCTGCCGCCTCTGCCGCGGCTCTTCTCCTCCTGCCGCCTCTGCCCCGGGCTCTTCTCCTCCTGCCGCCTCTGCCCCGGGCTCTTCTCCTCCTGCCGCCTCTGCCCCGGGCACTTCTCCTCCTGCCGCCTCTGCCGCGGGCTCTTTTCCTCCTGCCGCCTCTGCCCCGGGCTCTTCTCCTCCTGCCGCCTCTGCCCGGCTCTTCTCCTCCTGCCGCCTCTGCCCCGGGCTCTTCTCCTCCTGCCGCCTCTGCCCCGGGCTCTTCTCCTCCTGCCGCCTCTGCCCCGGGCTCTTCTCCTCCTGCCGCCTCTGCCCCGGGCTCTTCTCCTCCTGCCGCCTCTGCCCCGGGCTCTTCTCCTCCTGCCGCCTCTGCCCCGGGCTCTTCTCCTCCTGCCGCCTCTGCCCCGGGCCATCTCTAGTGTTTGCTGGCCGTGTCCTGTTATCGCTGTGGCCCCTGGTTTGGGTTGTGGTTCTGCTCCTCTTCATTGATCTCCCCCTTGTTTTGGTGCTTTCTGTAGATCCACAGTTGTTCTCCCAGTGCTGTGTCTGTCTGGTTCTTCTAGAAACCCCTGAGAGATCTATTTCTTGTCCTACCTGAGGCCCATGGTCTCCAGTGGTTACAATATTGCTGCCGGAGCCTCTCTGGTTTTCTATTCCGAGTTATGTTGTCTAAAGAAATTTCCGACTCCACGTTAATTTCACACACAAATTTTTTTTTTTTTTTTAACGCAAAAACTTGTATAGCCTTGCGCTGTGATACCGATATGGATCTATGTATCATCTAGCTTGGCCTGTGTGAAATTTTCGCACATTGGTCATCGGGGGCGCAGGCAATTTCAGAAAAAGCAAGCTGGTCAGATATAAATGTATTTCATGAGAAGATGAACACAGACAGGTATTTGTATATGTAGATTGGTAATACAATAAATTGGTTTGATAAGTAGAGGCCAAAAAATGTCTTCCGGTTGAGGTGCCACCTGCAGGTCATTGTGTCTTTCTGTAGGTTTGTGAAAATTAATGTTTAGACTGTATTTAGTGATAAAATCGTGAATGTGTGGTTTGTCTCTTTTCTTGCTGAAGGGAGCAAGTTTACCTTTCAAATGGTGTATCATTTGTGTGTGTGGCTGCAGTATGATCGGAGATACAAAGTAATCACCAAAAAACAGTGTTTAGAAATAATAGAATAGATAGATGTTACAAAACTGACCTATACCTAGATCCATATCGGTACCATAGTGTAAGTTTATAAAAGTTTTTCCATTCTAAATAGTATCACAAGCTCAGGGGCAGATTGTGCCTTTAGCCGTTTACCCATTATAACTTTTGTTTTTTGTAGGCTGCTTGAGCCTCCCTGGGTCTGTTGGTGCGCTGCCTGAGCCTCCCTGGGTTTGTTGGCGCGCTGCGCTGCCTGAGCCTCCCTGGTTCTGTTGGTGCGCTGTCTGAGCCTCCATGGATCTGTTGGTGCGCTGTCTGAGCCTCCCTGGGTCTGTTAGCTCGCTGCCTGAGCCTCCCTGGCTCTGTTGGCGCGCTGTCTGAGCCTCCGTGGGTCTGTTGGCCGCTGCTGAGCCTCCGTGGGTCTGTTGGCTCGCTGCCTGAGCCTCCGTGGGTCTGTTGGTGCGCTGCCTGAGCCTCCGTGGGTCTGTTGGTGCGCTGTCTGAGCCTCCATGGGTCTGGTGGTGCGCTGTCTGAGCCTCCATGGGTCTGTTGGTGCGCTGTCTGAGCCTCCATGGGTCTGTTGGTGCGCTGTCTGAGCCTCCATGGGTATGTTGGTGCGCTGTCTGAGCCTCCATGGGTCTGTTGGTGCGCTGTCTGAGCCTCCGTGGGTCTGTTGGTGCGCTGTCTGAGCCTCCATGGGTCTGTTGGTGCGCTGTCTGAGCCTCCATGGGTCTGTTGGTGCGCTGTCTGAGCCTCCATGGGTCTGTTGGTGCGCTGCCTGAGCCTCCATGGGTCTGTTGGTGCGCTGTCTGAGCCTCCCTGGGTCTGTTGGCGCGCTGTCTGAGCCTCCATGGGTCTGTTGGCGCGCTCTCTGAGCCTCCGTGGGTCTGTTGGCGTGCTTCCTGAGCCTCCCTAGTTTTTGTTTTCCTAGTGATTTCTGAGTCATTTTGGTCCTGGATGTTGTCCTGATAATGACGGAGCTCGCTGAATTGGTTAAATCGAGTTTGTTCTTAGTTTCAGTTTTGTTCCTGTGACGTGCTGGTATCACTGTGACTCCCGGAGGTGTGTTTTGCTTCTGGCACTTTTCTTGGTATTTAATAAATTTATTTTTCATGTATTTTTAGATTTGGCTCCTCAGGATCAGTTCCTGTCATTATATAATGCTCCTCATATCCCTATTACTGCTCTCTACAATCCAGAGCTGCACATCTAACCTGTACACAGGGTATTATACGAGTCAAACAATGTTCTGCACTCTGGTAATACTTGCTTCACCCATGCGGAATTTTCGCACATTGTTCGTCGGGGTGCAGGCAATTTCAGAAAAAGCAAGCTAGTCAAATGTAAATGTATTTCATGAGATGATGAACACAGACCGGTATTTATATATGCAGATTGGTAATACAATAAATTGGTTTGATAAGTAGAGGCCAAAAAAATGTCTTCCGGTTGAGGCGCCACCTGCAGGTCACTGTCTTTCTGCAGTTTTATGAAAATAAATGTTTAAACTGTATTTAGTGATAAAATCCTGGATGTGTGGTTTGTTTGGCTCTTTTCTTGCTGAAGGGGCACGCTTACCTTTCAAATGGTGTATCATTTGTGTGTGTGGGGCGAAGTAATCAGCGAAAAAGCAGTGCATGTTTACAAATGTGTTTGCATATGTGACTCACCTGCAGTGAAGTGTGCAATCCTCCAATGTGCCTGAAATAGGCTGGGCAAGCACTTGAACAAGCTGGAAAGCACCCAAGGCAAATGTTTGGATTTGTTTGTGATGTCTGTAAGCAGCTTTTTGGCAGTGTGCTTTGGGGTAGTGTGCTGCCACCTTCAGGTCATTTTTCCTTACTGCAGGTGTATGAAAATTAATGTTTAAACTGTATTTTGTGATCAAATCGTGAATGTGTGGTTTGTTTGGCTATTTTCTTGCTGAAGGGGGCAAGTTTACCTTTCAAATAGTGTATCATTTGTGTGTGTGGGTGCAGTATGAACGGAGATACAAAGTAATCACCGAAAAAACAGTGTTTAGAAATAATAGAATAGATAAAACCTTCTTGCTAGCGCTTTCCATACGTTACCGCTGTTGTTTTACAGCGATGCAATCGTTTGATACCACTTTCGTGAAAGTGGAAAACCCCGGTAAATAAAGCTCAGTCACCGTATATTGAAAAAGTTGTAGCATTTTCTAATCTAGCAGCTCTAGAAGGCGGAGTAGTCGCCCCTGGTGCCGGCGTTATGTGGAGAACAGTATAGGTGATATTACAATATTAATAGCAGTAATAACATATGAACAAGCTGTCTGACCAGCGGTTAGTCCCGCACGTGATCATTAAACCTGTCAGATCGAGGAGTTGCAAAGAACCGTTGTACAAACTGCAAATCCAAATACGGTATGTGGGAAAGATCGCAAATTTGATTCCTGTTTGGGACCACAAAATGCCAAGCTTGCTTGCGAGTGGAAAGAGCCACACTCCGCCCGTAGCGTGACTGTCCGACACAAGAAGAAAGAGAGAAAATGTACATTTTATGTAGGCTCAATTATGAGACATTAGTATAGAATTAGTGGGATATCGATCTTAATGGGCAGAACCCTTAATCAGTAAGGACCTCGTTATCAGCACCTACTTAAGGCCCCGTCACACATAGCGACTCCCCAGCAATCCCGACAACGATATGCACTTGTCAGGATCGCTGGTGTGTCGCTGGTGAGCTGCCAAACAGGCAGCCCAGGCAGTGATCAGGACAGCGACACTGCGGGTAACGTCGCTTGGTTACCCGCAGTGTACTTTAGATACCAGCGCGCTTGTGCAGGAAGCTGGTAACCAAGGTACACGTCGAGTTTCCAGGCGCTGCGCGGCACCTGGAAACCCGATGTGTACCTTGGTTACCAGCTCCCCTGCAGCAGCACGCTGGTATCTAACGTACACATCGGGTTTCTAGGCACCGCCCGGCGCCTGGAAACCCGATGTGTACCTTGGTTACCAGCTGATCGCTGGTCTCCTGCCTGCCACATGCAGCGATGCGTGCTGGCCAGCAGGAGACCAACGAGCAAAAAAATGTGCAGGACGATCAGCGATACCCAGCAGGGGGGCTGATCGTCGCTGAATGTCACACACAGCGATATCGCTGGGGAGATCGCTGTTGCGTCACGAAACTAGTGACTCAGCAGCGATCTCGCTAGATCGCTGTGTGTGACGGGGGCTTTACACAGGGGGCAAATATTGCTCCTTAGAGAATCTACCCGAGTCGTCATACTCCCGGATCAGCACTTCCATTGGAGCAGTTCTGGAGCTCGGCCACCAGCAGGCTGTGACATCACACACCGTCTGGCTCTTTTCTCACACAGAGATGATTTTTTAGGAATGTGTGCTCTCACAGGAGTCCGCAGTCTTGCCCACATAATTGTCGTGTGTACAACTCTTTGCAACTTGGGCAGGTTTATGTTCAGGAACAGGACCTCCCGCTGGTCAGTCAGATTACCTGTATATTATTGCTAATAATAATATAATACAACTTTATTATTGTGTTGCAAACTCCATTTAAGGCTAACTTCACACTGGGTGTTTTTTGCTGCATTTTTTAATGCTTTTTTTATGCTAATTTTCAGCTGCTTTTTACAGTAGAGAAAAAGGCAGTTGCAGTCCAGCTTCTAAAGGGTATGCCACACTAAACAACATCGCTAACGGGATCGCTAAAAAACGTCACTATTTAGCGATCCCGTTAGCGATGTTGTTCAGTGCGGCAGCTTCCAGCGACGAGCTTCCTGCTGTGATCTCGCTCGTCGCTGGAATCGTTCCGGACCCTATTTTATCGTCGGCGCTCCCGCTGGGTAAGTATCTAATCGCTGAGTGTGGCACCTTTTTTAGCGATTTAGCGGTACTTTTGTACCGCTAAAGTCGTTAAGGAGATCGCTAACCGCGATAGCGTCCTTAACGACATCGCTAAATGTGGCCGACACTAGCGATATTGTAAACGATCCCGCTAGCGATCTCATTAGTATGCGACGCTAACGAGATCGTTAGCGGGATCGTGTAGTGTGGCAGTACCTTAAAGATCCCGTTAGCGATGTTGTTTAGTGTGGCATACCCTTTAGAAGCAACTGCCTTTTTCTCTACGAATCCATGTCCTGGTCAGGACTTCGTGGCTCCGTGCTCCGGTGAAAAGTTGGGTGAGCTGGCAGGGGCTTTGTGCCCCACACCTTCTATATATTATTTACTTTTTACAGTACCAGCAAAGCCTATGAGATTCCAGAAATTTTTTTTTCAGCAGTATTTTGTGCTGTGCATGTTTTTTTTGGACATAGAGCATGTCACTTCTTATCAGCGTTTTTTTTTGTTTTTGTTTTTCACCCATTGTTTTATGGGGAAAAAAATGCAGTTATCAGGTTTTGCAGCTTTTTTAATTAAAAAAGCAAGTACAGCAGTATATGAAACTCACTTATTTTTGTGATTTTTTTTTTTTTTTTTCCAGGTTTACCATCTTGTCTTGGTCACCTGAGATGGCAGTTTGTATTAGTACACTTTAATTAAATTAGTGACATGTAACAAGTAAACAGTGGATGACAAAGGTGTGAGATTGAACAAGCTTAATGCACTGCCAGTGTTAGGTAAATTATTCCAGACCAATTTACCTCCACCAGATGTTACATTTCAATGTGTATTTTTTTCATGCACTTATGTCTTGCATTGGTAACCTGTCTTCATGCTTTTGTGGTGGAAGCAAAGCTAAACTTTGGGATCCTGAAAAACGCCTCCCTGTTAGTCTCTCACGGACTTTGTTTCCGGTGACATTTCTCCAATAGAGAAGGTGCTCCTCTTTCGCTTTGCTCTGCCAGCATTGCACTGATAGACATCCGGCTCCCTGCTGTCTTAAGGTACTGCCACACTAAGCTATCCGCTAGCGATCTCGTTAGCGTTGCATACTAATGAGATCGCTAGCGGGATTGTTTCTATATCGCTAAATGCGGCCACATTTAGCGATATAGTTAACGACGCTATCGCCGTTAGCGATCTTCTTAACGACTTTAGCGGTACAAAAGTACCGCTAAATCGCTAAGAAAAGGTGCCACACAGCGATTATACTTACCAGCGGAGCGCCGACGAGAAAATAGGGTCCGGAGCGATTCCAGCGACGAGCGAGATCACAGCAGGAAGCTCGTCGCTGGAAGCTGCCGCACTGAACAACATCGCTAACGGGATCGCTAAATAGTGACGTTTTTAGCGATCCCGTTAGCGATATTGTTTAGTGTGGCATACCCTTTACTGCAGGGAGCCAGCTGTCAATCATCATGATATCTGCAGAGATGCCCAGTCAGAAGAGGAAGAGCCGCGCCGTTGGATGTGATGTTAAATGAAGCTGGAGCATCATCACCTGAGATGTCAGAGATTGTTGGCAACAACCTGCCTGTGAAGTCGTTACACTTTCCGTGTTTGCATGGGATATGTGGCTGTATGGTATGCAGCCACTGCTAGGTGCCGCATTTATGGTACCTTTTGTTCGCAGATTACATTTTATTGTCCAAGTAACTTTTATAAGGTGTGCAGGTTTTCTGCTTTTTGCTGCGGGGTCACCTTGGCTGTAGAAGCGCCATGGTATTTATACTGATATTTTGGACTATAGATACAGTTGCTAGCAGTAAAATACTGTAGAAGTGAGAGAGAATTCAATGTAAAGGTTAAAATCCCCAAGCTTTACTTACATGTTCAATAACAAAAACTCCGAGGGAATCATTGTGTGGCATGCTCCACTCCTGCCTGGCGCGTTTCAGATTCTAAGTGGACTTTTTTGCTGGTTATTGCCCCAACCTCCTAACACCTATCTTTTTTGGATTGTTTCCACTTTTTACCATCACTGTGACATCAGTTTTTCAGCTTTTTTTTTAAAATAATAAATGTGTGAGCTTCTCGCTGTTAAAAAGTAAGAAACAGAGAGCTGTGGATGGCCTTCGTGTCCTATGTATTTATTCTCAGAACCATTGATTTGAACAGGTGGGTTTGATTCATGACTCACATAAAAATGGACATGTTTCCTGACCCTTTTTTTTTTTTTCGTGGACACAGTCTGCAAAGAAACAAACATGCGAACAGCACCATAGACTATAATGGGTGACACCATAGACCATAATGGGTGGCTCCTTGGTTAACACTATAACTTTGCTGGGGTCCTGGGTTCAAATCCCACCAAGGACATCTACAAGGAGTTTGTATGTTCTCTCTGTGTTTGGGTGGGTTTCCTCCATGGCTTCACTGTCACAGGGTGACCAAATGTGTGTCCTTTTGGCCTATGTCTGGTCACTGTCAGTATGAAATCGCCGTCACCACCCTGAGATGCCGGAGAGAACAATCACCTGGAAACCAAACCCGCAGCTTCACTGCTCGGTGTCCAGCAGGATCATTCAGGTCACGCAGCGGCCATTACCTTTTCTGTAGTACCGTGTTGTGTTCTGATGATCTGTTTCTGTCTTTATTTTGTAGTTGTGCCCCAAGTTTCTGCACACCAATTCCACAAGTCACACGTGGCCGTTCAGCGCAGTGGCCGAGCTCATAGGTAAGTCTTCGTGCCCTCTCCATAAATAACAGTTCACATTGGTGGTGTCACCAATACATCAAGAGGGCTGGCTTGGCTATTGGAATAAGCAGTGAGCCAGCCCCCTTCACACACAGCACATTTTCTTTTTGTATCTGAGCTGTCGGGACCAAGCCAGATTTCTATAAAGGATAGGACCACGTAAGCGTCAGTGTTTGGGCCCATGTAATACAACAGATAGGAGAGCAGGAGGGAGATCATAAGCGGGTGACGAGGTAAATACATGGGATGGGAGGTCACTCTGAGGCTCCAGTTAAGGGCGCAATTTGACGATTATATAACACAGACGACGATCCCATCGCAATGCTCAAACTGGCAGGCAGCTCTCCTGACCCCGAGTGTGACAGCTACATAGAAATACATGCTGCCACCCTCAGGTCAGGAGAGCCGCCAGCCAGTCTGAGCATTGCGATGGGATTGTCATCATTGTTATATGGCCGTCTGACTGTGCCCCAAGTCAGATTTACTGCTGATTATGCAGCCGAGATACAGGGAAATCCACAGGACAAACCTGCACCAAATCGTGTAGATTCGCTGCTTCAGATTTTGTCACGAAATCTGAAAAGAAGTAACGTGATCTTGAAATATGCAGTTTTCTAGATCTGCAAGAACCAGCACCTCCCTCTCAGTGCTAGCTACGTAACCACTTGGATGCCATCATCAATCTCTGACAGCGGCATTTATAAAGCGTGATCCCAGTGGCACATCTGTTCGGACGCCCGTTTTGTCCCCACAGGATGCTGATGAGTTTCAATGGGTGGTTTACCCCAATCATTGCCATCAAAGTACCCACCCTTACCAATGAAGTGTGAGCGTCATAGAAGACCAATTTTCACTATATACTGCTTGTTCTACGCTGCTCAAAAAAATAAAGGGAACACTCAAATAACACATCCTAGATATAAATGAATGAAATATTCTCATTGAATACTTTGTTCTGTACAAAGCTGAATGTGCTGACAACAAAATTACACAAAAATCATCAATGGAAATCAAATTTATTAACCAATGGAGGCCTGGATTTGGGGTCACCCACAAAATTAAAGTGGAATGTAATGTTCTTAAAACAAGTCAAAATGATGCTCAGTAGTGTGTGTGTCCTCCACTTGCCTGTATGACCTCCCTACAACGCCTGGGCATGCTCCTGAGGAGGCGGCGGATGGTCTCCTGAGGGATCTCCTCCCAGACCTGGACTAAAGCATCCGCCAACTCCTGGATAGTCTGGTGCAACGTGACGGTGGATGGAGCGAGACATGATGTGCTCAATTGGATTCAGGTCTGGGGAACGGGCAGGCCAGTCCATAGCTTCAATGCCTTCATCTTGCAGGAACTGCTAACACACTCCAGCCACATGAGGTCTGGCATTGTCCTGCATTAGGAGGAACCCAGGGCCAACCACACCACCATATGGTCTCACAAGGGGTCTGAGGATCTCATCTCGGTACCTAATGGCAGTCAGGCTACCTCTGGCGAGCACATGGAGAAATGCCACCCCACACCATTACTGACTCACTGCCAAACCGGTCATGCTGAAGGATGTTGCAGGCAGATCGCTCTCCACGGCGTCTCCAGACTCTGTCACGTCTGTCACATGTGCTCAGTGTGAACCTGCTTTCATCTGTGAAGAGCACAGGGCGCCAGTGGCGAATTTGCCAATCCCGGTGTTCTGTGGCAAATGCCAAGCGTTATGCACGGTGTTGGGCTGTGAGCACAACCCCCATCTGTGGACGTCGGGCACTCAGATCATCTTCATGGAGTCAAGTTTCTAACCGTTTGTGCAGACACATGCACATTTGTGGCCTGCTGGAGGTCATTTTGCAGGGCTCTGGCAGTGCTCCTCCTGTTCCTCCTTGCACAAAGGTGGAGGTAGCGGTCATGATGCTGGGTTGTTGCCCTCCTACAGCCCCCTCCACGTCTCCTGGTGTACTGGCCTGTCTCCTGGTAGCGCCTCCAGCCTCTGGACACTACACTGACACACAGCAAAACTTCTTGCCACAGCTCGCATTGATGTGCCATCCTGGATGAGCTGCACTACCTGTGCCACTTGTGTGGGTTGTAGAGTCCGTCTCATGCTACCACGAGTGTGAAAGCACAACCAACATTCAAAAGTGACCAAAACATCAGCCAGAAAGCATTGGTACTGAGATGTGGTCTGTGGTCCCCACCTGCAGAACCACTCCTTTATTGAGTGTGTCTTGATAATTGCCAATAATTTCCATCTGTTGTCTATTCCATTTACACAACAGCATGTGAAATTGATTGTCAATCAGTGTTGCTTCCTAAGTGGACAGTTTGATTTCACAGAAGTTTGATTTACTTGGAGTTATATTCTGTTTAAGTGTTCCCGTTATTTTTTTTGAGCAGTGTATATACTAAAATATTTCAATCAAGCAATCACAGATTAAAGTCTTCCGTGAGGACTAAAAAAATTGTGTAAAAGTGAAAAAGAAGTTTTTAAAATATATGAATAAAAAAATAAATCAAATCGCCCCACCTTTCCCCATTTAAAAATAATTTGGAAAAATTGTAAAAAAATAAATATTTCTATTGGCGCAAAGTCCAATCCATCAAAATGCAGAATAATTCAACCTGTAAGATAATGTTGTAAATAAAAAAATATATTTATAAACCGTGAAATTACCGTTTTTCGTTCTCCATCTCCTCCAAAATTTGCGATAAAAATCCTAGCGCTCCTGTGTATGGGAGAGATGGCTGGCAGGCAAAGGTACATTCACCTCATATCTTTTGCACATGGCTTGCTTAATATATGCTCTTAGTAAAGAAAGCTTCACCCATAGAGCTCCCACCGAGGTCCTTTGAATAGTATTTGTAGGACGGCACCTTACAATCCAATAAGTCTTGAATGTGGCCTTAGGCTGTGGTTCCACGGTCCGGAACCACAGCGCTTTGGACGGAGCGGAAATTCCGCTCCGTCTAAGCCCCGCCCCCTTTCTGACACGCGCTCTTTCCGGAGGTGTTCAGGACACCTCCGGAAAGAGCGCAGGGCTACATAGCCCTGTGTTAATTCTGTTGCGGCGACGCACCGTCGCCGCAATACGCGAGGACATGCTGCGGTCTTAAAAGACGCGCCGCATGTCCGTTTACGCAGGTTTGCCACCTGCGTATTGTTACGCATAGTGGAGACGGGATTTCTTTAAATCCCCTCCACTATGCTGTAACATCTGGACTCTGCGTGTTTGGCGCTGCGCCAGCGCACAGCGCCAAACACGCAGCGTTTACTGACCGTGGAAACTCACCCTTATGGTCCCATGTGACCATGAATTAAAATAGAGAACGCTATTAAGTGACACCAAGTGCAGTGGTTCTGAGGACCCTTACTTGCTTTTTAATCTGTTAGATGTCCAAAGTCAAAGGGGTTTATTATGATGACAGAATATTCTTAAAGGAAAGTGTCATCGAATTTTAAGAACCAAAAATTAGCTAAGACATTCCATATGACCCTGGTGCAGCGGGACTCCCCTGCTGTGAACAGGTAATTAAAGTGTATCAGCTGATGGAAGTGGCGAATGTAACACATTGTCTTGCATCACTGGGCAGTTGCATCAACACCTCCAAATTAACATTGGTCAGATGGATGACAATATCCATGCCATGTTTCCCATCTATGGAAATATAAAATCGTGACTGGAAATATGGCATTAATATTTCCCGTCTGGGTCCTTCAGGGGCGATGATATCATGAAAGTTGGGGATCCCATAATTTTCTAAAGACCTAGCCATCTCCTATGACCAGCCCTGTTATAAGTCACCAGAGGGGAGTTATGTGGGCGTGACTTGTGTTAATGAAAGCAAATACTCAACTATAATCAGTGTCAGTCCTGGGAGACAGTCCACTGTGGTTCTGTGACGTTACCACCCAAAAACGAAGAACTCCCCTTCATAAGAGACAGAGCCAACCATATTTCATGTAATTGTAGATATCATATTGTTTTGTTCCCATTTTGTAATATATATATATATATATATATATATATATATATATATATATATATATATATTTATCATGATTATTTATATATTTTTTTAATTAATTTGTTTTTTTTTTTTCTTTTTTTTTTTTTTAGAAACACTGCCTACCTTTCTGTATTAAGTATATAAAATGTAATAGCTTCGTTCCTCTTGCTCTTTAAACCGCACACCTGAAGCCATATGCTACCTGTAATGGGTGTGTAATATGCCTGTACAAACGATTGATGGTGACAGCTAGTTATTGTGAAGTTGTCAGTGACCGTACCGGGGTATGTAAACATATTCCATACATTGGAATCGGAGGTGTATATACCATACGCTCACTGTGAGCTCCCAAATAACCGGCCTAGTAATGGGAACAGCCTCAGCTCCGTCCATCACTCAATTGTGTAATTGTCCTGATGATCGGAGATGGCGAAGTGTGTTCAGACAAACTGGTGGCAGCGGTGGGATCTGTATGATTCTCCTGACAAAGCTTTGGAGGCCGTTGTTGCAGAACTACAATAACTCTGTTTTCTATGTATATCAGATAACGCCTATGACCCGGATGTCAACGCTAAGCAAATATGGATTGATCAGACTTTTCTGAACGGTTACCTGAGCTTAATCTTTACAGACAACGGGAATGGGATGACTTTGGATAAGCTGCACAAGATGCTGAGGTGCGTGCTGTGTCAGATAGTCGGCTCTTGCTAGTTTCTGCAGTCTTAGTTTTACTATAAAGTTTAATAAGTGATATCGTTTCATCTTGCGTGTCATTTCAGTTTCGGATTCAGCGACAAGGTCGCGGTACAAGGTCACGTTCCCGTCGGCCTTTACGGAAATGGATTCAAATCTGGATCCATGCGCCTGGGCAAGGACGCCATTGTACTGACCAAAAACGACTCCGGGATGCACGTGGGAATGTTGTCCCAGTCCTACCTGGAGGCTGTGAAGGCAGAAAACGTCATCGTACCGATCGTCTCCTTCGACAAACAAAATATCCTTTTTTTTATTATTATTTTGTTTTTTTTTTTTGTGGAGGTAGTAAATGTTTTTTATGCAAAAATAAATTGCAGAAATATTTTCATATACTTGATTGGGATGAGAGGTCGTTATAAGGGAGAAAAAACAGTAGTATTACGTCACCTTCATACAAGAATGGGTGACGCTCTTTTACATGGTTGCCCTCCATCCTCAGCTTAATAAGGCACATGACAGGCATCCTACTGGGCGTATTTAAACCATTACCATTGTGAATTTATGGTGGGGGTGGATCTAGTTGAACACAGTCGATAGAAAAAAAAATAGAAGCTTATGCGTTTGGTGAAGCACTATATATATAGTGCTAACTGAGCGTAGTGTAGTGAGACGATATCGATGCTGATACTGGACTCTGTGATAATGTGATCACCCGCTGGTCATCTGCTGGGTCTTACAGACTGAGTAGCTCTTTCAGTGACTAATCCACAAAGGGGTTATTTTTGCCCGTAACTGGGGCTTTTTGAAAGCCTTTTTTAAAATGGGAAAGCTGCAAAATAAAGCAAGTTTCTAGTTCGTGTTTCCCACAGTTCAAAAAGCAGAATTTAGGGAGCCTAAAAAAATGACACAATATTTTGGCAGCTTTAAAAAAATAAATTAAAATTAATAGTCAGGTATTGACCAAATCTCAGTCCGCTCCTTAGAAGGTTACAGGAAGATTTCTGTAGATAGATAACTGGATGGAGACGTAAAATGTTGTACGTTCTTTAACCCCTCTAACAGCAGCTGGTGAAGAATTCGGACTCAGATGTAAATCTGCAGGCGATCTTGGGACATTCTCTCCTGAGAACACAAAAGGACTTGCTGACAGAAATGGATGCAATTTTTGGGAAAAAGGGAACAAGGATCATTATCTGGAATTTAAGAAAGTATGCATTTTTCCACGTTTAATTACTTCACTATTCTGTATGGAACACAGATCGCCAACAATATCAGATCTCCCACCACCAATCAGCTGTCTGCAGGCTCCTCGGGGGACAGGTCAGAATACCACAGCTCATTACACTGTGTAGTGGCCATTCCCAGGTACTGCAGCTGAAATCACAAGAGCTGATCTACAGTACCCGGCAGTGACCACTACACAGTGTACAAAGCTTGGCTTTGTACACTCTTTACTTCTGGATGCTGAAGACCTGCAGACATCTAATTGGTGGGAGAGTCAGTTGTCACCCCCATCACTGATACATATTGATGACCCTCCATAAGGATTGGTCTTTGCCAACCCCCTTATATACGTTATATGTTGCTTTGTGGCGTGACTCTTCTTCACCTTCCAATACTAGTGTATGGGAAAGGAGATG
The DNA here is from genome assembly GCA_033576555.1 of Oophaga sylvatica. Taxonomy (NCBI): domain Eukaryota; kingdom Metazoa; phylum Chordata; class Amphibia; order Anura; family Dendrobatidae; genus Oophaga; species Oophaga sylvatica. Next base: position 625,535,700 of record JARQOD010000002.1, read on the forward strand.
AGGGCGAAAAAAAATGAAATTTTCTTGTATTCTTCAATTTTATGCATTTTTGTCATTTAGAGACAAAAATGGGAAACCAGAATTTGATTTCACTGTGGACAAGTATGACATAAGGATTCCAGAGGAGTTTGATGGATCTTCCAGGAAGGGGTACAAGAAGCAAGAAAGGATCGATCACGTTGCTCCAGACAGTGATTATTCGTTAAGGGTATGTAATTTGGATATAAAATTAGGATAGAAAAAATGCACTGGCGCTCCACACCAAGAGAGGATAAAAGGGGAGCGTCAGAAGCCGCTGGTGATTTACACAGGTTCTGTGTGGGCTCCTGTCAATAAATAAAAACTAAAGGATATAAAGTAATCACCGCGCTGTAATGAAGCTAAGGAGGGCAACATACATTTACACTGGATAAACGCACAGGTGTAACCAGTCGGTCTATAGTGTACTAGGTTGTAAATGTTAGGATAAGCTGATCGGCTGTCAGCTGGTACTGCGTGTACTCAGGGCTGTGGAGTCGGTAAGCCACAGTTGCGACTCCGACTCCTGGATTTTATCAGGTTCCGACTCCTTCATAAATGGCCAATTCGTAACAATAAATTTACTGTTGTAAAATATTAACATCGTGCTTATTCAGTTTCTCACCATCATATTATAAGTAATCAGACCACTTAGAGCAAAAACTATATTTATTAGAATACAATTAGTATATAGCAAATAACTTTTATAAACTTTTCTAAACTCTTGTAAGTAAATATGCAATAAACACTGTTATGCAGTTAATAAGAAGAAATCTATAAATTTGTCCTCAGAAAAAAGTATTGCCTCTGTCAGATCCTCCTTCATGGATGTCCTCAAATCTGATCTAATTATTTTGAGAGCAGAGAACAACCTCTCTACACTAACTTGGTTGGTGGCAAAGCAGTAACCACTCGGGCAACATCTCTGACAATGTCAGGATACAGAGGAATCGCTTGTTGCACTGTTATTTTTGATGAACGGTCAAATTTCTCAATTTCTTTTAGTGCACATGAAAAATTCTGCTGAAATGTACTGGCTGTGTTCTTTGATGGGATGACTCTTCTTCTATGCGGGAACGCTTTGCACGTCCTTGTGATCCAAATATTTTTCGAAATTTAAATTCTTCATCAGTTGATGAGGGTGAAGATGTGGCAGGACGACCAAATTCTTCTTGTTCCTCCTGACTGTTCTGCAACCCTTTCATCCTTACTGCTATTTCAAACAGAGCTTCTTTTCCTTTAGTTAGCTATTGATCATCTAGAAGAATCCGATGCATTGGGTCTACATAAACAGCTGCCAAAAGAATGTTATTTTGTAATAGTAGCTCCTCTCTCCGTTTCATTGATGTAGCAATGCCACTTGCAATTAACCCTCCTCTTTGGGACAGGTGAAACATCAGGTTCTTCCACTCCTTTAAGGAAATACCTGGAGTTAAGTCCTCTGCTTGTAATTTTTTAGTCACTGTAAATGGGTGCTCTGGCAATTTTTCCAGCTCCGTCACTGATTCCACTGACTTTCATTTAGCGTCAGTTGAGGGTTAGCCATGTCTACAAGAAAGGTTTTCAGTTCAACCAGGCGCTGAATCATTAAGTAAGTACTGCCCCATCGTGTGGCTTGATCAATAATTGCCCCTTTTCCAGCACGTCTCTTCAAAATTGAGTCAACTTTAGGGGTTCTGGCAACAGTAGCCAATTTTCTCACCTTGCTAATCAGTGCAGCAGCATGTCCTTCTTGCAAACTGTCTCTTATAGCCGTTAAAGAATCTGGCACTCAACTTAGATTTTTTAATTTTATTGCATCCGTAATGAAACAGCAAACAGCAAAACGTTTCGGTCCACAAACGGACCTTCGTCAGTTGCGTTTGTGAATATTGAGTCAATCTTAGAGCCAAGTGGAGCAATCAGAGGTAATAACCGCTTAGGCTAAATAGAATATTTCAATGAAGCAGCTAAGTAGCTGCTTCATTGAAATATTCTATTTAGCCTAAGCTAAAGGTCCGTTTGTGGACCGAAACGTTTTGCTGTTTGCTGTTTCATTACGGATGCAATAAAATTAAAAAATCTAAGTTGAGTGCCAGATTCTTTAACTGTTACTATTATGGTGTGGGAACCTATCTTGGCACCTTCTCATTAAGAAAACTGCTGTGCACACGCTTTTCCTTCTGTCTCTTATAGCCAGCTGTAGCGTATGCACAACACAGTGCATGTGATGAATGAAAGAACGTATTGACACAGTTTCAACAAGATCATCTAAACTATCATGTTGCTGTTCATCTGAAGCAACTTCAGTTTGCTCCTCAGTTACAATACTGTGTTCCTCTATTTCAAACATTTCTGTGTCTGTGGACCCAGAATGTTCTTCTAGCTGCTGGTCACCATCATTACTCTCATTCATTAGCTTAATAGTACTTATATTTGAAGCATTGTCAGTTACGACAGAAAGAACTTGCTCTTTTTTAAGTTCATAGTCTTGCAGAACCTTTTCCACCAAGACCTGGAGAAACTCACTGGTGTGATGAGCTTTGGTGTCTTTTACTGCCAATGTCTTGGTAACTATTTCATTTTTGGCACAAACAAATTGGACATTGATGGCAAAATAGTTCACTCTGTGACGTGTGCAGGCATCCATTTTAAGAAACAGAAAGCGTCCCTTGAGAGTTTTTTTTAAGTTCTTCCTTTTGTTTAAAAGCTTCTTCGATTACTAATTTTCTAATACTCTCTCCAGAGAAACACCAAGCTTGCGGGCCATTTCCCCATTCAGACACATAAAAGCTGGTCATGAAAATAATGAAATAGGCACACTATCCTTCACAACAAGCTCTATGATCTGTTTTTTAAATGTATCTACTGTCATTGTCACAGTAACTTTGTCACTGACAAAATATCTTGCAACTGATGGCTGCAAAGTTCTCTGCTCCTTTGTTTGGCTGGAAGAGCTGGGCACTGGTTCATTGGTTTGGATGCAGTCTTTCTCATCCACTGCTTTCAGTACTTCTGGATGAAAGCGCTGTAAATGTCTCTTTAGTTTAGAAGCTCTGGTATGAGCATTTTTATCTTTGCCTGAATATGCACTGATCTTGGCTTCACAGCATTTGTTTTCGTCTGGATCATTTGTCATACACTGACAGACATAATGTTTTCTATCTTGAGTGATGGTGAAATGTTCAAACACAGCTGATTTAATGTGACGCTTCTTTGACATTCTCAGGTTTTTAATTCTGCATTCACAATCCAAATGACAATTGTTTTTCCTAAAAACAATTGTACAAAATTATTGCCAGGTCGTACAACTGATATAGTGGTCAGTAATACTGTTATTCCTCATGTACTCACAGTTAACTGATGCAAAGTTTATTGAAAGGATAATACTTCTTAAGGGTATGCCACACTAAGCGAGATCGCTAACGAGATCACTAAAACGTCACTATTTAGCGATCTCGTTAGCGACCTCGTTGTGTGTGGCATGTAGCAACGATGTGGCCCCTGCTGTGATGTCGCTGATCGTTCACTAGCATTCTGGACCGTTTTTTGATCGTTGGCGTCCCGCTGGTGAGCCTATATCGCTGTGTTTGGCACCTTTTGCGAACGACGAGCGACCTCATTTGTGACGCATATGACAGCGGCGCAGGGGGACTAGGGTTTTTTAGCGTCACGGAGTGGATCGCAATATCTGTAAGTTCTCTTTTGCGTCACAGAGAGGATCGCAGAAGTTGCAAAGCAGGCTAGCAGGACGCAGAGAGCAGGAGCGATGCTGGAAATTCCTATGAATCAGAAGCGCTCAGTACATGCTAATGACAGATCCTAACGACCGCCAAAGTCGTTAAAGAAATCGCTGACCGCTGATGAGTCGTTTATGAGATCTCCTGTTTGGCAGCTACTAGCGACCTAAAAGCGATCACACCAACGATCTCGTTAGCTTGCGTCGTTATCGTGATCGCTAACGAGATCGCTAAGTGTGGCAGTACCTTTACAGTCTTCCTCTTCTGAGAAGCAGCTGTGAGATGCTTGGAAGACGCACACCTAGTAAACATCTAGTCTAGAGGAGGAGCTTTACTACTAAGAATTTGCAACACATTTTCACTTTCAGTTTCATACATTGTAAGTAGGGGGGTTGGGGCAGCATGAGGTTAACCAAGTATAAGATTAGATAAGGGCAGTGGAGAACAGTGACACACAAGAAGTAAGAAATGTCTCTATCTCCAGCAGAACTGCTTATCACTGTTGTTCATAGTTTGATAGAACATATATATTTGAGTAACATTTAAAAAATTCATATTAAAGTTCAATTATGAAATATTAATACATTTTTTTTAAAGCTGGAGTCAGAGTCGGTACATTTCTACTGACTCCGACTCCAACCAAAACTAACTCCGACTCCACGACTCCGACTCCACAGCCCTGGCGTGTAGAGTGCAAGATGCCGGAGAGTGCTGATGACTGGAGTGCATTACCCGTTCTCTACGCTATTGCTATTGAATCTTCCCTGCTAAGCCGGGAGAGACGCCAACACCTCGCGTGCGCCGGCCGGAAGCAACGCCGAGGCTGTAGCGTGCTTGGTGGGGGGCGGAGCTAAGCGTGACGTCACAAAGCTAAAGGGACAGGTGCGCGAGGAGATCAACTGCCAACGCGTTTTGAGGGATACAATCCCTCTTCGTCAGGGCTATGACTCCAGCGTGTAGCCAGTCCTTGTGCGTTTATCCCATGTAAATGTACGTTGCCCTCCTTAGCTTCATTACAGCAGGGTGATTACTTTATATCCTTTAGTGGATATAATATTCTTGCTCGTTGCCTGCATTTGTCTCTACGAATTGACAGTAATATATGTGCAGAATTTATTCAGGGGCGTGGGCAGAGCAGGAAGCCAGCCAATAGCTGCAGAGCAGGAAGTTTGTGCGGTGCAGCCTAAGTCAATAGCTGCAGAGCAGGAAGTGATGTCAGAGAAGGGGCGTGTTTTGAGCTGCTGACGTACCGATCAGCGCTCGTTACCATTACTTGTGATGTTAAGGACCTATATTGTACAAAAAGCACTTTAACCCCTTTACAACCTTTGATGTACATGTACGCCGAAGGTCATGTCACTGACTTTGGGCTCACACACCAAGCCTGCATCTTTACTGGCAGATGATGGCTGATTTAATCAGCCATCATGTGTTTTTAATCTCTGACAGTGGCAAGTAACACAAGCCGGCAGGGGGGTCGCATCATTCCACCCACCCAACTGCACGCCCGTGACCTACGTATTTATGGTATTGCTGCATTTGTAAAAGTAATAATTTTATTTCTGTAGCACCAACATATTCCGCAGCACTTTACATTTTAGAGGGGACTTGTGCAGACAATAGACATTACAGCATAACAATAAAGACATAGATCAAAACAGATACCAAGAGGAATGAGGGCCCTGCTCGCAAGCTACAATCTGAGGAAAAAGGGGAGACACGAAAGGTGGATGGTAACAATTGAATGGGCCACACAGGGATAGTTAGGTTAATGCGTTGAGGCGTTAGGCCAGTCTGAAGTAGTGCGTTTTTAGGGCACACTGAAAACTAGATATTGGGGATTGATCGAATTAACCTGGGTAGTGCATTCCAAAAATTGGCGCCGCACGTGAAAAGTCTTGGAGATGGGAGTGAGAGGTTCTGATTATTGAGGATGTCATTAGCAGAACGGAGAGCACAGGTAGGGTGGTAGATGGAGACAAGGGAGGAGATGTAGGGTGGTGCTGAGCCATGGAGTGCCTTGTGGGTGAGGGTAGTAAGTTTGTACTGGATTCTGGAATGGATGGGTAACCAGTGTAATGACTGGCACAAGGTAGAGGCATCGGTGTAACGATTGGTGAGGAATATGATCCTGGCTGCAGCATTCAGGACAGATTGGAGAGGGGAGAGTTTGGTAAGAGGGAGGCCGGTTAATAGATTGTTACAATAGTCCAGACGAGAATGAATAAGAGAAACAGTAAGTGTTTTAGCAGAGTCGAAAGTAAGAAAAGGTCGAATTCTAGAGATGTTTTCGAGGTGGAGATAACAAAAAGTCCAATCTATCAAAATATAAAATAAATTAAAGTGATCGATTAAATGGCGTAACGAGAGAAAAAATCGAAATGCCAGAATTACATTTCTCCTTCGCCTCATTGGGAGACACAGACCATGGGTGTTATGCTGCTGCCACTAGGAGGACACTAAGCTAATACACAAAGAAATTGGCTCCTCCTCCGCAGTATACACCCTCTGCTGGCTCTATCCTGAACCAGTTCTTGCTTAATGCCTGTAGGAGGCACTAGGGTCCCCAACCTTATTTTATTTTTAAATCTTTAACTTTTTTTTTTTTCTACGGATTCAAGGGGCGACGGGGCCTTTCAAGGTCTCGATCTCCCAAAACCATCAACAGGCGGGCACGCGGAGTGTCGTATCCCCTCCTGCAACTTCAGCGCCGGCCTGAGCTCTCCTCAGGGGCGACGGATTCCTTCAATGGGTCCGCTATTCCCACATCAGCAACAGATGGGAACATAGGTTGTCGCCCCCAAGTACCCCTTTCTGGAGCCAGGTTCTTCAGCCGGACATGCCAGCTTGCCTCAACAATTCTGACAGGAAAATTACCTCAGGTAACAAGCTGAGGCTCCATGCAGCATCCGTGCGGCCCCACTGTACGGCCACTGTCCGAATGTGGATGGTGACTTGAGGCGAAAGAGACCTCTCCACCTCCCTATCAAAGGGATGGTGGATTGAGGAGATAATCCGTGCGGATGGCGAGTGGGTTTCAAGTCTCCTGTGACCTTTGCGGCCTCTTCTACATTGCTGTCTCAGCTGCCCCCATCGCGACCTCCAATGCTTCCCAGCATGGCCACCGAGACCACGGCTGCCGCCGCCTTTACCGCAGCCGCCGCCATCACGTGACATGGCCGCCATTGCAGTGCCATGGCTGCCGCCGCCATTACCGCGGCCGCCGCCCTCTTCACCATGATGTGGCCGCTATTACTGGGACGCAGCCGCCATTGCAGCACCGTGGCCGCCGCAATCACTGCTACGCGCCCGCCATTGCAGTGTCATGACGTGGCCGCCATTGCCGTGACGCCTCTGCCGCCATCATTGCTGTGATGCAGCTGCCATTGCCGCACCGCGTCCTCCACCAGTACCACGGCCGCCCTTGCTGTGACGCAGATTCCTCAGCCATCACCGTGAAAAAAATTTAGGTCCCGGCTTCTTGCCAAGTTAGGCCTAACTCCGCCCACCCGGCCGACTCCGCCCTCATTTTTGGCGCCTCTCGTTCCTCACGAGAGGCGCCAAATTCGTCTGTCACTTCCTGCCTTTTTAAAGCAGCAGCGCTTTTACAAAAAAATTAATAAATTATAATTAAAATGAATGCAGTAGAATCTGTATTGCTGGCTGCAAAGTTCCGCTTGCCTGCTTATGCATGAAGTGCTTCAGTGCAGAGATATGGGCATGTGTGATGGGCTAATATTCTCTGCTGCAGACCAGCAGAATCATCCACAAGTGCACAGGGGGATCCTGCATTATATCAGGGCTTCCAATGATGTTGCTTGCCCATAATGTGCAACACCGGACCCAAGCCCGCACGCCACCAACGTACGGTACTTTGCCGGAGGGCAGTCTTCCTGGGAGATTTGGCACCACCGCAAGTGTCGTTTCTGACTGCGGACAATTACTCATCTGCCACCGCGACGCAGACTGCCGTCTCTGGCGGCACGGACATATGACCTGGGAGCACTGACTGATAGAACGCACGCTTACGCCTCGTGTACTGCGTGTAATGCCCCACTACCTTGAAGGCACCCCACTGCAATCTGTGCAGTCTGCATCATCTCACAAGAGCCCAACAAATGGGCAATGTCTCCGGCACAGGCCATGGCTGCCCCGGCTAAGGCTATAAAATCCTTCCGCGATTTCTCCTCAAGTCACGGCTTCAGTTTTCCTTACGATGAAAGCCCCTTGTCATTTGAGATTCTTCAGACAGGGGCAGGCAGCAGCAGAGAATGTCCAACTTTCTAGCTAACGTCTCAGTAGCTCGTCCCCCAGGCATTCTGCTGTTTTGGTGCACGCGAGCTCTGTTTCCAGCTCCCCGTCTCTGGGGGTTGCAACAAACATGACTCGGGATATGAATCTGATGTGGCCGTATACCCGGACTCGCTAGAGTACCAGGAATCCTTAGATGCCCTCATTGAACCGGTTAATAGACCTCAGAGAGCCTTACAATGTCATAAATTAGTCCTTATCTCACTGGGACCTTCAAAGGGACCAAACGTCTTCACAGGGTTTTTTACTAACCTCCCTGGATTTCTGACATAGGTCAGAGATATAGCAGTCGCTGGACAAATGATTCTCAGGGCTAAAGCCGTTAATGCACAGTGCCCCTTTGTCCACACACTAAAAAGAGAGTGAACGGAGTCTCCAACAATGGATCTTATGTTGCGGCTTGCTTACTAAGCTCTACTGTCTTTGACCGACGGCATGTCTATTAAAATCCCCACTGACCGTCCAATTGGCAATCTTGCGCAGTCAGTCTTTTGAGGCTTCTGGGGCAACTCTCTTCCCTTCCCTCGCCATCACCTAGCTGGCCAGAGCCATGATGGTCTGGGCTAAAGCCCTAGCCAAGACCAGTCAAGACAATACCTTGCCCCACTAGGTGGTCAGTCTGCATTACCAAATAGCCTGGGCCGGGGATTATGGGTGCATGCGTCCATGGAGGCAGCAGACGGTGACACTCTTATAGCTCCAAACGCCATTACTTTCAGGAAAGCCCTATGGCTTCGGGAGTAGCGAGCAGATTCAGCTCTCAAAAAATTCTCTAACTTCCTTCCTTTTCACAGTGGGCGTTTATTACGCTACTGGAGGAAAGAGCAACTTCAGTCGGCCCTGTCTAAATCATCAACAGGTTCGCCACAGGCTGTCCTGCACTAACGCAGGCTGGTCATCCGCTGGACAGGGATTCACATCCTTCATTTAAGCTCTCCCATTCCTGGAAACGCAGACCCTCACGGTCCAAACCCAAGGGTACCCCTTCCCACAAGTTTCTCTGATCAATGACTCATTACAGTATCTGAAAGACTCGCACACGGTAGGCAGCGTCTACTCCTGTTTTGTCAGGTCTGGCTGGCGGTCATTCTCGACCGATGGGTCAGAAATGTAGTAGTTTCCAGATACGGACATGGAATTCCTGTCTCCCTCTCCCTTCCTCTGGTCCTGTCTTTCAAGGACCAAAGGAGCAGGTGGCCCCTCCTTATAAGGCCTTTTATGCACTCCGCATCTACGGTACCATTGTCCCTGTCCCACACACAGACAGGTTCAAACTGTTTTACTCAAACTTGTTCGTGGTCCCAAACAAGGACGGAACCGTGCGTCCCATCCTAAGACTTAAAACTGTCGAACAAGTTTGTCAGGGTGCGTCATTTCAAAATGGAATTTTACCGTTCTGTTATCCCCTCACATTCCAATCCTTCTCAGGCCCTCAAGGATTTCTCCGTCTCACCATGGGAGATAACACTTTCAGTTCACGACTTTAACCTTCGGTCTTTCCACTACTCCCAGGCTGTTCTCCAAGGTCTTGGCACTCCTTATTTCCATCCTGCACTCTCGGGACGTGCTGATTCTGCCCTACCTAGACGACCTCTTTATCAAGGATCGTCCCTTCAAGCTTGTGCAGAGAGTGTCCGCATCACCGTGGACACTCTCATCTAGGATGGTTAGTGAACCTCATCAAGTGCTTTCCAGCCCCATCCCAGAGGATCCTCGTTTTTACGCCTGTACACTTCCCGAGGGTTGATAATTCCCCCTTCAGGAAAGATTTCTTCACTGATCCAGGAAGCTCTGATGTTTCCCCTCAGCCGTTCCCTTTCCCTGCAGTCTGGAACTCAGGTCTGGGGGAAAATGGTGCCGACAATCCAATCAGTACCGTGCGCTCAACTACATCTCCGTTCTCTAAAGCGGGCGTTGATACTAGCGTGGGACAGATATCCGTCCTCTCTGGACCACCGTTTTTTTGCCTGTCTCTCCGGATCAGGTGGTCTCTGAGGTAGTGGACATTGTTGTCCTCATTGATTCTGGTAAAGTACTTTCTTCCTGATCCCTCGCGGGTGTTGACCACCGAAGCCAGTCTCCTAGGTTGGAGAGTGATCATCCGCCACCACACGGTCCAGGGACGCTTGCTCTTTTGGGAATCGGGTCTCCTGATCAATTTTCTTGATATCTGGGCAATCACACTAGTCCTTCAGCATTTCTGCCTGCTTCTCGACAGTCGTTCCCTCCGGATCCAACCAGTCAACGCCACAGCTGTGGCATACATCTGTCGTCAGGAGTGCTCACGAAGCACAGAAGCTATGCTTGATGTAGCTCGCATTCTGCAAGAGGCTGATACAAGCCATTTTACTTTTTTTTTTTTGGCAGTTCATGTTCTAGGGGTAGGGAATTGGGTGCAATTTTCCTCAGCCGTCAGGGCCTGATCTCAGGACACTGGTCCCTTTCCCAGGAAGCCTTTCAGTACGGTTGGCAATGCTGGGTAACGTTGCATATAGACCTCATGGCCTCTACGCTAAACACCAAAGCCCCGGCATATCTAGCTCCGTTTCGTGACTCAATTGTCCTCGGGTCCTTTGACCTGGTGCTTCCGTGGCATCAGTTTCGCTTCCATTACTTTTTCTCCAACTCTTCCGCTAATCCCTTCCGGAAGATCAAGGTGGAGCGAATCCCAGTGATTTTCGTCGCACCAGACTGACTACGCGACGCGTGGTACACGGATCTAGTGCAACTAGTCCCATCCCCTTGCGGTTACCAGACCGTCCAGACCTTCTCTTTCAAGGGCCCATTTACGGCCAGGACGCGAGAGTGCTGAGCTTAACGACCTGGGCTTTGAACGCCACATGTAGTGTTCACCATTATCATCAACTCCCGGAAATTTACTCTCATGCGTATTTACCATCATATTTGAGAAAGCCTTTTTTCTCTCGGTGTTAAAAAAAAAAAAAACACTTTTGTTTCCCACTTGTGTTTGCCATTTCGTCCAGGTTGGAGTTCCTCCAAACAGGATTCCATTCAAGCCTCACACTGTCTTCTCTCAAATGCTATCCATCCTGTCCCAGCAAAAAATACCTTCCAAATCTCAGGTTAAGACCATGGAGTGCCGCACCTTAATTCCTCCCTACAAGGGGCCTTAAGAAGCTTTCCGAGTCAGAGGTCTCCTATCCCTGCGAGCCTCAGAGTAAACTTCACTAGGTCAGTGGAGGCGTCCTGGGCCATTCGGCTCCGGACATCGATACAGGAAGTTTGTAAGGCTGCAACTTGGTCCAGTTTTCTCACGTTAGTTAAGCATTACAGCATTCATCCTTAAGCCTTTTCAAAGGCTGCCCTTGGCAGATAAATTCTTCAATCGACAGTAGCGCATCTGTAGGCCAGATTATTCATTGCGTATATTAAGGTTTCAGCTGTCGTGCTGTTTCCCCACCCATGGACTGCTTTGGGACGTCCCATGGTCTGTGTCTCCCAATGAGGCGAAGGAGAAATAGGGATTTTTGTGTACTCACCGTAAAATCCTTTTCTCCGAGACGCTCATTGGGAGACACAGCACCCACCCTTTTAGTCTGACGACTTCTGCTTGTCTCTTCATTCGATGTGTTGATCTCTAATATTATGTGAATGATCGTAATATTATGTGAATGATAGTACTTTGATATGCTGTTAATTATCTCCTACTGCTTTTGCACTTGAACTGGTTCAGGCTAGAGCCAGCAGAGGGTGTATATTGCAGGAGGAGGAGCCAATTTCTTTGTGTATTAGCTTAGTGTCCTCCTAGTGGCAGCAGCATAACACCCACGGGGTTTTGTCTCCCAATGAGCGTCTCGGGAAAAGGATTTTTTGGTGGTACACAAAAAAATCCCTATTTCTTTGGCCTCCCCAACTTGCATTAAAATACAATTTAAAAGGGGGATAAAACGTATCTACCCAATATGGCATATTAAAAAAAAAAAAAAAAAAAAATCAGTCATGCCACAAAAAATAAGCCCCCAACACCGAATACTGAAAATTGAAAGTGTTTCGGCTCTCAGAAAATTGCGACAGAAGCAAATTTTTTATTTTGTTTCACTACTTAAAAAAAAAAAATATAACTGCTTGGTAGTGGGTAAACACATGACCCGGGAAACTATTCCCCGGCTTTTTACCCTATAGTGAATAAGGTAATTAAATTTAAAAAAAAAAAACAATTGTGGAATTTCGTGGTTTTTTGCAATTTTAACCGCGGGTTTGGATTTTTTTTCCTGCTTTCAGTGCATGAGGAAAAAAATTAAATTTGTGATTCCAAAGAACCTCTTGTCCGGGAAAAACAAGTTTTCGTATGTCTGGTGGACGAAAATAAAAAAAAGTTAGGCTCTCGGAGAAGGGGGGGGAAAAAAAAAAAAACAAAAAGGAAAATGGTTCCCGTCAGGAAAGGGGGCAAACATTTACTAACTTTTAACTTGTTATCTCGTTCGCTATTTAATGGAGGAAGGTCCGCCCTGCTCCTCCGGATTTTGAAAATTTTTGCAGTAATCCCAAAAAAATATTTAGACTTGAGAGCCTCAGTGGTTGATCCCTTTTTAATGGTAACTGAAAAGTATCAACCACTGGGGACTCTCAAGTCAAAATATTTTTTCTATCTTGGCTAAAGGTAGAAGATAACATTTTTCCTACAGTAATTTTGCCAGGCAGGGCATCCCTGTGGCTCCCCATCTGTGCAAATTTTCTCCATAGTGAAAGAGGAGAAACCCACACCCCCCCCAACACAAGTCCACCGAGCCCCCCTTCCCCCAACACTTAAAATACAGATAGAGGGTATATTGGGGGAGGTTGGACCTTGTGTTTACAGCTTTTTCTTTCATGTGCTTTCTGATTTCTGTGGGTTTAGGGTTTGCCCTTTAACAATTGGGGGGGGGTTCTGTCCCAGTGCTACGCTAAAAACCCTTCCCGGGTCACGCTGCAAAAATGAGGATGGCGCCAGTGCTACAAACAGACCCGATTCAAGGACACCCAAAAAATTAAATGCCCAAGAGCTTCCAGGAGTTTTCCCCAAGTCTACAACCCAACCAACGCAGATTTTCATTACTTTTTTTTTTTTTTTTTCTTTTTTAATATTTTTTTTTTTTTTTTTTTCTGGATATTTCGTATTTTTTTTTTCTTATTTTTTGTATTTTCTGATTTTTCTTTTTTTTCCCCCCCGGCGTTTTGCAGTTTTTGTATTGAAGCCCGGATGCAGATCGTTTTCGAGGCCAAAAAAGTTCAAAAAACAACTGTTTCCAAAAAACCTGGTCATATAGAAAAGGACGTCTACGACCCAAGTCTTTTTTTCCTATCCCTTTATTGTACGGGGGAAAAAGCCCCAAAACCCTATTGGCACAATCCCAAAACAACCCCTTTTTCAAAAATTAAA
>JARQOD010000002.1:625549227-625609928 GCA_033576555.1 Oophaga sylvatica
CCCTCATTTTTGGCGCCTCTCGTTCCTCACGAGAGGCGCCAAATTCGTCTGTCACTTCCTGCCTTTTTAAAGCAGCAGCGCTTTTACAAAAAAATTAATAAATTATAATTAAAATGAATGCAGTAGAATCTGTATTGCTGGCTGCAAAGTTCCGCTTGCCTGCTTATGCATGAAGTGCTTCAGTGCAGAGATATGGGCAGTGTGATGGGCTAATATTCCCTGCTGCAGACCAGCAGAATCATCCACAAGTGCACAGGGGATCCTGCATTATATCAGGGCTTCCAATGATGTTGCTTGCCCATAATGTGCAACACCGGACCCAAGCCCGCACGCCACCAACGTACGGTACTTTGCCGGAGGGCAGTCTTCCTGGGAGATTTGGCACCACCGCAAGTGTCGTTTCTGACTGCGGACAATTACTCATCTGCCACCGCGACGCAGACTGCCGTCTCTGGCGGCACGGACATATGACCTGGGAGCACTGACTGATAGAACGCACGCTTACGCCTCGTGTACTGCGTGTAATGCCCCACTACCTTGAAGGCACCCCACTGCAATCTGTGCAGTCTGCATCATCTCACAAGAGCCCAACAAATGGGCAATGTCTCCGGCACAGGCCATGGCTGCCCCGGCTAAGGCTATAAAATCCTTCCGCGATTTCTCCTCAAGTCACGGCTTCAGTTTTCCTTACGATGAAAGCCCCTCTGTCATTTGAGATTCTTCAGACAGGGGCAGGCAGCAGCAGAGAATGTCCAACTTTCTAGCTAACGTCTCAGTAGCTCGTCCCCCAGGCATTCTGCTGTTTTGGTGCACGCGAGCTCTGTTTCCAGCTCCCCCGTCTCTGGGGGTTGCAACAAACATGACTCGGGATATGAATCTGATGTGGCCGTATACCCGGACTCGCTAGAGTACCAGGAATCCTTAGATGCCCTCATTGAACCGGTTAATAGACCTCAGAGAGCCTTACAATGTCATAAATTAGTCCTTATCTCACTGGGACCTTCAAAGGGACCAAACGTCTTCACAGGGTTTTTACTAACCTCCCTGGATTTCTGACATAGGTCAGAGATATAGCAGTCGCTGGACAAATGATTCTCAGGGCTAAAGCCGTTAATGCACAGTGCCCCTTTGTCCACACACTAAAAAGAGAGTGAACGGAGTCTCCAACAATGGATCTTATGTTGCGGCTTGCTTACTAAGCTCTACTGTCTTTGACCGACGGCATGTCTATTAAAATCCCCACTGACCGTCCAATTGGCAATCTTGCGCAGTCAGTCTTTTGAGGCTTCTGGGGCAACTCTCTTCCCTTCCCTCGCCATCACCTAGCTGGCCAGAGCCATGATGGTCTGGGCTAAAGCCCTAGCCAAGACCAGTCAAGACAATACCTTGCCCCACTAGGTGGTCAGTCTGCATTACCAAATAGCCTGGGCCGGGGATTATGGGTGCATGCGTCCATGGAGGCAGCAGACGGTGACACTCTTATAGCTCCAAACGCCATTACTTTCAGGAAAGCCCTATGGCTTCGGGAGTAGCGAGCAGATTCAGCTCTCAAAAAATTCTCTAACTTCCTTCCTTTTCACAGTGGGCGTTTATTACGCTACTGGAGGAAAGAGCAACTTCAGTCGGCCCTGTCTAAATCATCAACAGGTTCGCCACAGGCTGTCCTGCACTAACGCAGGCTGGTCATCCGCTGGACAGGGATTCACATCCTTCATTTAAGCTCTCCCATTCCTGGAAACGCAGACCCTCACGGTCCAAACCCAAGGGTACCCTTCCCACAAGTTTCTCTGATCAATGACTCATTACAGTATCTGAAAGACTCGCACACGGTAGGCAGCGTCTACTCCTGTTTTGTCAGGTCTGGCTGGCGGTCATTCTCGACCGATGGGTCAGAAATGTAGTAGTTTCCAGATACGGACATGGAATTCCTGTCTCCCTCTCCCTTCCTCTGGTCCTGTCTTTCAAGGACCAAAGGAGCAGGTGGCCCCTCCTTATAAGGCCTTTTATGCACTCCGCATCTACGGTACCATTGTCCCTGTCCCACACACAGACAGGTTCAAACTGTTTTACTCAAACTTGTTCGTGGTCCCAAACAAGGACGGAACCGTGCGTCCCATCCTAAGACTTAAAACTGTCGAACAAGTTTGTCAGGGTGCGTCATTTCAAAATGGAATTTTACCGTTCTGTTATCCCCTCACATTCCAATCCTTCTCAGGCCCTCAAGGATTTCTCCGTCTCACCATGGGAGATAACACTTTCAGTTCACGACTTTAACCTTCGGTCTTTCCACTACTCCCAGGCTGTTCTCCAAGGTCTTGGCACTCCTTATTTCCATCCTGCACTCTCGGGACGTGCTGATTCTGCCCTACCTAGACGACCTCTTTATCAAGGGATCGTCCCTTCAAGCTTGTGCAGAGAGTGTCCGCATCACCGTGGACACTCTCATCTAGGATGGTTAGTGAACCTCATCAAGTGCTTTCCAGCCCCATCCCAGAGGATCCTCGTTTTTACGCCTGTACACTTCCCGAGGGTTGATAATTCCCCCTTCAGGAAAGATTTCTTCACTGATCCAGGAAGCTCTGATGTTTCCCCTCGCCGTTCCCTTTCCCTGCAGTCTGGAACTCAGGTCTGGGGGAAAATGGTGCCGACAATCCAATCAGTACCGTGCGCTCAACTACATCTCCGTTCTCTAAAGCGGGCGTTGATACTAGCGTGGGACAGATATCCGTCCTCTCTGGACCACCGTTTTTTTGCCTGTCTCTCCGGATCAGGTGGTCTCTGAGGTAGTGGACATTGTTGTCCTCATTGATTCTGGTAAAGTACTTTCTTCCTGATCCCTCGCGGGTGTTGACCACCGAAGCCAGTCTCCTAGGTTGGAGAGTGATCATCCGCCACCACACGGTCCAGGGACGCTTGCTCTTTTGGGAATCGGGTCTCCTGATCAATTTTCTTGATATCTGGGCAATCACACTAGTCCTTCAGCATTTCTGCCTGTTCTCGACAGTCGTTCCCTCCGGATCCAACCAGTCAACGCCACAGCTGTGGCATACATCTGTCGTCAGGAGTGCTCACGAAGCACAGAAGCTATGCTTGATGTAGCTCGCATTCTGCAAGAGGCTGATACAAGCCATTTTACTTTTTTTTTTTTGGCAGTTCATGTTCTAGGGGTAGGGAATTGGGTGCAATTTTCCTCAGCCGTCAGGGCCTGATCTCAGGACACTGGTCCCTTTCCCAGGAAGCCTTTCAGTACGGTTGGCAATGCTGGGTAACGTTGCATATAGACCTCATGGCCTCTACGCTAAACACCAAAGCCCCGGCATATCTAGCTCCGTTTCGTGACTCAATTGTCCTCGGGTCCTTTGACCTGGTGCTTCCGTGGCATCAGTTTCGCTTCCATTACTTTTTCTCCAACTCTTCCGCTAATCCCTTCCGGAAGATCAAGGTGGAGCGAATCCCAGTGATTTTCGTCGCACCAGACTGACTACGCCGAGCGTGGTACACGGATCTAGTGCAACTAGTCCCATCCCCTTGCGGTTACCAGACCGTCCAGACCTTCTCTTTCAAGGGCCCATTTACGGCCAGGACGCGAGAGTGCTGAGCTTAACGACCTGGGCTTTGAACGCCACATGTAGTGTTCACCATTATCATCAACTCCCGGAAATTTACTCTCATGCGTATTTACCATCATATTTGAGAAAGCCTTTTTTCTCTCGGTGTTAAAAAAAAAAAAACACTTTTGTTTCCCACTTGTGTTTGCCATTTCGTCCAGGTTGGAGTTCCTCCAAACAGGATTCCATTCAAGCCTCACACTGTCTTCTCTCAAATGCTATCCATCCTGTCCCAGCAAAAAATACCTTCCAAATCTCAGGTTAAGACCATGGAGTGCCGCACCTTAATTCCTCCCTACAAGGGCCTTAAGAAGCTTTCCGAGTCAGAGGTCTCCTATCCCTGCGAGCCTCAGAGTAAACTTCACTAGGTCAGTGGAGGCGTCCTGGGCCATTCGGCTCCGGACATCGATACAGGAAGTTTGTAAGGCTGCAACTTGGTCCAGTTTTCTCACGTTAGTTAAGCATTACAGCATTCATCCTTAAGCCTTTTCAAAGGCTGCCCTTGGCAGATAAATTCTTCAATCGACAGTAGCGCATCTGTAGGCCAGATTATTCATTGCGTATATTAAGGTTTCAGCTGTCGTGCTGTTTCCCCACCCATGGACTGCTTTGGGACGTCCCATGGTCTGTGTCTCCCAATGAGGCGAAGGAGAAATAGGGATTTTTGTGTACTCACCGTAAAATCCTTTTCTCCGAGACGCTCATTGGGAGACACAGCACCCACTCTTTTAGTCTGACGACTTCTGCTTGTCTCTTCATTCGATGTGTTGATCTCTAATATTATGTGAATGATCGTAATATTATGTGAATGATAGTACTTTGATATGCTGTTAATTATCTCCTACTGCTTTTGCACTTGAACTGGTTCAGGCTAGAGCCAGCAGAGGGTGTATATTGCAGGAGGAGGAGCCAATTTCTTTGTGTATTAGCTTAGTGTCCTCCTAGTGGCAGCAGCATAACACCCACGGTTTGTGTCTCCCAATGAGCGTCTCGGAGAAAAGGATTTTACGGTGAGTACACAAAAATCCCTATTTCTTTGGCCTCCGCAACATTGCATTAAAATACAATAAAGGGCGATCAAAACGTATCTACCCCAATATGGCATCCATTAAAAAAAAAAAAAAACATCAGATCATGCCACAAAAAATAAGCCCTCACACAGCCCGAGATACTGAAAATTGAAAGTGTTACGGCTCTCAGAAAATTGCGACAGAAGCAAATTTATTTATTTTGTTTCACTACTTAAATAAAAAAAAATATATACATGCTTGGTATGTGGGTAATCACACTGACCCAGGGAATCATATTCCCCTGGTCATTTTTACCATATAGTGAATAAGGTAAATTAAATAAAAAAAAAAAAAAACAATTGTGGAATTGCGTGGTTTTTTGCAATTTTAACGCGGTTGGATTTTTTTTCCTGCTTTTCCAGTGCATCGCAGGATAAAATTAATGGTGTGATTCCAAAGAACCTCTTGTCCCGGGAAAAACAAGTCTTCGTATGTCTGTGTGGACTGAAAATGAAAAAAGTTATGGCTCTCGGACGAAGGGGAGGGAAAAACAAAAATGGAAAATGGTTCCCGTCAGGAAAGGGCTAAACATTTAACTAACTATTAACATTGTTATCTCAGTTCAGCTAATAATGGAGGAAGGTCCTGTCTGCTCCTCACAAGGATTTTGACAAATTAGCATGTAATGCCAGAAAAATATTTAGACTTGAGAGTCCTCAGTGGTTGATACCTTTTAATGGCTAACTGAAAAGTATCAACCACTGAGGACTCTCAAGTCTAAATATTTTTCTATCTACTGGCTAACACGGTACGAAGATACACATCTTTCCTACATGTAATGCCAGGCAGAGGCATCCCTGCTGGCTCTCCATCTGTGCAATTTACTCCATAGCTGAAAGAGGAGAAACCTACACCCCACCCCCAACACAAGTCCTACCTGAGCCCTCCTTCCCCCAACACTTAAAGTACAGATAAGAGGGTCATATTGGGGAGAGTTGGACCTTGTGTTTCACAGCTTTTTCTTTCATGTGCTCTTCTGATTGTCTGTGGTTTAGGTCTAGCCTTTCACCAATATTGGAGGGGGGTTCTGTCCCAGTGCATACGCTAAACCATTGCCTAGGAGTCACGCTGCAAAAATGAGGATGGCGCAGTGCTACAAACAGACCTGATGTCAAGGACACCCAAATAATTCAAGGTGCCCAGAGAGCTTCCTAGGAGTTGTCCGAAGTCTACAACCCAACCAACGCAGATTTACATTACTTTTTTTTTTTTTTTCTTTTATAATATTTTTTTTTTTTTTTTTTGTCTGGCATATTTCAGTATTTTTTTTTTTCTATATTTTTGTATTTTCTGATTTTTCTTTTTTTTCCCCCTCAGGCGTATTGCAGTATTTTGTATCTGAAGCCGCGGATGCAGATCGTTCTTCGAGGCCAAAAAGTTCAAACACAACTTGTTTCCAAAAACCTGGCTCATATAGAAAAGGACGTCTACAGACCCAAGTCTTTATCCGTATCCTTATACTTGTGGAGCGGGGGGAAGCTGCTTCATAAACCTGCTGCATGTGCACAATCACACAGGAATAACTAACCCGATGTTTTAGCAAAAAGATGTAGATTTTTGGGTGAAAAACGAGTGAAGTCAAAACGGTAGTAATACAGACCCCAAATTGCATTAATACTCACCCCGGTGTACCGCCGCTGGCTCTTTCCCGCATTCACAGGAGGGGAATTTTCCTGTAGCTCTTACATAAGTGGAGAGAAGCTTTTGCAGGACACCCGCTCCCTTCCTCCCGTTCCTGACATGTGGGCCTTTTTTATTAATTGCTGTTTTTTGTTTTTTTTCTATAGCCCTTATCGCAGGGGCGTGGCTCACATGATTTTTCTGGGGGCGTGTCTTTAGGCTGCTCTGCATAATTACCCTGTGAGCCCCGCCCCCTTAGAAAATGCCATAAAAACTAGCATCAGCAATAAAAGGGCCTACATCTCTGTAACCGTATGGTGGATTTTAGAAAAAAGAAAAATGGGAAAACTTAAGGGAGCAGCAGGAATAAAATAAGAGCAAAAATTGAACACTTTTGTCCCGGTGACAGGTTCTCCTCGAAGTAGAATTTTCCTTAATTTGCTCAGCATAAACCCGTGAAAATCACCTTTGGTTATAATTGTCGGAACAAGGAGCACTACGGCATGATGATGTACCACAAGAACCGGCTGATTAAGGCCTACGTGAGAGTAGGCTGTCAGCTAAAGGTGAGCTTTGCATTTGATGGGTGTGCGGGTCGTATTGTAGGAGGGAACCAATCGGACTGATCTGTGTTCACTTTCTTGTAGGCTAATAATATGGGCGTTGGCGTGGTTGGCGTCATCGAATGTAACTATCTGAAGCCCACACACAACAAACAAGACTTTGACTATACAAATGACTATAGGTAAGTATCAGTGATTGGGTAAGGCGTACTCTCGTCTGTTACACTCTGGAACCCGTTTTAACCCCTTCTGACTGCAGCCAATTTTTATTTTTGCACTTAACTTGTTTTTCTTTTGTATAGAGACACATTAGGTACCCAGTTATCGTTCCTATTGCCGTATAACAGGTGTGCATAACACTTTTTTGTCCATGGGCCGCAACACCATATTGAACCAATCCCAAAGCCTCAAAAATTTAAAAGGGGAACTGTTACATGAGTAAATCACCAGAACCACCATCAGTACATTAACACATCACCAGAACCAAGTTTTGAGTATTTGAGGAGGATTTGGAGAGATTCTGTTCCAAAAAATTAGTGTGAACATATGCTATCTTAGAGTTTTTGGAGCAGAATCTTGCAAAATCATCATTGTAATCTCAATACCCTTAAGCTTTCAGGGTTTTATAGTTTTGACATGGCTATGAAGCATGTTTTGTGTACAAGATCATGTGTACAAGATCGGAGTTACTGCTGGTACACTAATGCAGTGTTAGAACCACTGTCGGGGCACTAGTGGAGCGCCAGAACCACTGCCGGGGCACTAGTGGAGCGCCAGAACCACTGCCGGGGCACTAGTGGAGCGCCAGAACCACTGCCAGTACATGAGTAATAATAATTGCGATCAATTGCATTGTCAGATTAGCTCCATGTACAAATGTATCATATTGAACCTACAAGTCCCAACAATGTTATGAGGTACTGAGATTTGTTAAGTCAGTATCAGACTGTGGGCCATACAGTAATGGCAGCACTGATGAGATGCAGGCTGGATCACAAAGACATTTACACCCAGGTAACTTAAAGGTGACATCTTCCCTGAGTCAAGATACTCCCATCCCTTTTGTCTCCATGTAGTACACTGCCCCTCTGCAAACCCCATCCTCCATTCACTGGGGATTGTTTACTTTCACACATTGGTGGGGCATTGATAGGCTGACATTTCAGCAGCAGAATGGAAGGAAAGGAGACACACTAGTAATGACTAGTAATGACTAGTGGGTAGGCGGAGCCCAGATAGGATTGACACCTCAGATTATAAAAAGTGTTGACCGGCCCCTCCAGCTCGGGCTCCTCCTACTCCTGCTTCTTCAGTCTAAAATTTGGGGTCCAGAGGATGGTCGCTGCTGGAAGCAGCTCCTCAGAAAACTTTATTATTTTTATCGGACAAGAGACTTGGATCACCAGAAGTGGTCTAGAGGTCTCAGGGGTCTCAGCGCTGCTGGACCCCCACCTCTCCCTTGGCGATCTGTAATACCCTGTATGGTGGTCCCTGCAGTTTCACGCCGGCCCTGGGGGATGAGGATTGCTTCCCTGGCGGGGACACAAACCGCACATCGGGGGTCACTGCGTTCCCCGCCCGGGGGGGAAGCGATGGGCACAGCGCCACAAACCCCTGGGGGTCCCTGTGGCGCTCGGCTGGGGAGTACGGCATTTTTATGTGAATGTGTGTGTGCGCTCAGTGGCTGCTGCGGCAGCCGCTGGTACATGTATTAGATGACATGTGACTGTATTTCAGCTGCAGATGGAAGGAAGAGAGCCACAGTAATTCATTACTGATGGGTAGGCGGAGCCCCAGATCAGGATGTTACCTCAGATCAAAAGAGTGCTGACTGGCTGGCCCCTCCAGCTCGGGCTCCTCCTACTCAGCTCCAGTCTAAGATTTGAGGTCCAGAGGATGGTCGCTGCTAATGCAGCTCCTCAGAAGACTTTATTATTTTATATTCGGACAGGAGACTTGGATCACCAGTTGGTCTAGAGGTCTCAGGGGTACCAGCGCTGCTGTACCCCAACCTCTCCCTTGGCGGATCTGTATTTACTCAATAGTCCCTGCAGAATCCTTGCCGGCCCTGGGGGATGAGGAGAGCTTCCCTGGCGGGGACGCAAACCACACGTGCGGTCACTGCGTCCCTCGCCCTGGGGGGAAGCATGGGCACAGCGCCAGAAACCCCTGAGGGTCCCTGTGGCGCCTTGGCTGGTGAGTACTCCACACAAAATGTTATTATTAATGTGTGAGTGCTTTAGCGTCTGATGGCAGCGCTATTACATGTATGTCAGTATGCTTCAGCGCTGCGGTGACAGCGCTATTACATGTTTATCAATGTATTTCACCAGCCTCTCCCTTGGCGGATCTGTAACTACATAATGGTCCCTGCAGAATCTTGCCGGCCCTGGGGGATGAGGAGAGTTTCCCTGGTGGGGGCGCAAACCACACACTGGGGTCACTGCGCTTCCCGCCCTGGGGGAAGCATGGGCATAGCGCCAGAAACCCCTGGGGGTCCCTGTGGCGTTTCGGCTGGTGAGTACTCCACATTTTGGTAAAATGTGTGTGAGTGTTTTAGCGACTGCTGCGGCAGCCGCTGTACATATAATGCCGATGACTAGTTTTTCTATGTCCGCAGGAGGATGCCTGCAGGACGAGGGAAAGGAGGGGAGTACGCGCTCTTTTTATTTTTGAATTTCGCGCCGCTTCTGAGCGCGCGCTTTACTGCAGCCTCCATTTCCGGCTCCTCTACATGGAGCACACGGAGGCAGAGCGCGGCGGCCATTGCTGACAAGCGAGCCGGCCGGGCAGAAGCTTAACCCTTCACCTCCACAGCGTGGCTATTGCTGATAAAGCGCTGTAGGTTGAAAGCTCCCCGGATCGTTCTCCTCCCCTCCCGGCAAGAATACGTGTCCAGCTTGGTGAGTCGCTTCTAGCCCGCCGGGCAGAAGCTTAACCCCTTCACCTCCACAGCGCGGGCGCCGTCTGGGGCACTTCTGAGTGACAGATTGCGCTGTCCTGCGGCTGTTCTCGCATAAGGGGCTCGCACACTCTTTTAATATTAATAAAGAGGCTGTGGGGAGTCTGCGACATTAATGCTCCACTATACGTTTCCGCTGACGATCCTGATGGCGTCGCATAATATTGCGATCGTTTGTGTGTCATTTTTAATGTCGCTATTAGCTGCCAATCTGGGCGATCTCATTAGCATCGCATAGGCGATTAGCGATCTCCTTGACAACTTTGGCGGTCATTGCGTTATAAAAAACAGCGCAATTTTTTAGCGATCTTGTGGAACGTTTTCTGTTTAGTGTGGCATGGCTGTCCTGCAGCTGCGACCTTATAAGAGGCGCCTGAGATTCGCACACCCTTTTTCATTATCAAGGTTGTGGGGAGTCAGCTACTTTAACCCCTTCTTAGGAGGTTAACTCTTAATGGGAGACAGCTGGGGTAGCTCTCGCTTTAGAGCTTTAACCCTTCAGCGTTTGTTTTTTTATTTAAGTACTGCTCTGGTTACTGACAGGTTTATCCTGCCATATACTATGCAAGGGCATGTCAGAGACCCTCTCCCAGATCCGTTACGGATCAGCCTCGCGTATCTGACACGCAGACCTCGACTCATACACGGTCAGAGGTTCCAATGGTGTCAAAATGAAGGCCTTCACTGGTTTCTATTGATGACCTTTTAGGTTATGGAGTGTCAACTAGATCCTCTCAAGGGAGCGACACAAATCGGTGTTTTCCTTCTCGCTTAGCGAAGAAGTCCGATTCGGTCAAGGAGGATCGGCAGGGACACCCTGCCTCTCTCAGGGGCCGTACTAAAATTTCTGTGGAAGCCATGTGGACGTTACAGTTACCAGAGGAGGTAACTAGTCGTCCTGGTAAGTCGGCCCGGATGTTGCAAGGGTCGCATGGGTCGCGATGACCTTACAAACTGTATCCGTTTTTATACGGAGTTATTTGTTAATTGGACCTCTTCTCCTGAAGTGAATGTCCCTTTATTCCAGCTTAGCAAATCTTCCTGGTAAAAGGGAAGACGAGTCTGCAGGACACGCTGGACAGAAGAACGGAGATGGCAACAATTTCCATCTGTATAGCCGTGGATCATAGATTCGGTATTAAGGATCTAGGTGTACTTGTTAAGTTCCCCTGAGCCGGTTGGACCGTCTAAGGACGGCGTGGCAAGTTTCCCTCTATCGAGGTAGATGGGCTTTTCTAGTTGAAGGATAATGCGTCACTGCTATCCAGGGCGCAATCCTCGGCAGTTACAGTCAGAAGAGCACTGTGACTTGGATGGAACGCAGTTTTCCAACAGGGTTTGCTATCTTTAGCTTAGAAAGTGGTCAGCTATTTGACTGACCTCACGGAGCTGATGCCAAGGCAAAGGCAAAAGAAGCAGCTTTACCGCAGCGCAGAGCTGTGACTTCTGCGTCTGGCAGGACTAGTGCCGATAGTTATCGGCAGTCCTTTTCGGTTCAAGGGATGATCTGACCAACCCTCTGGGGGTTTGTGTCGTCTCTCTCTTTTTAAAAAAAAAAAAAAAAAAGGGGGGGAATTCTCAGAAATTCCGCATACCCTGGAAACAGAACTTCTGTTAAGGCAGAAGCTGGCAAAAAAAAAAAAAAAAAATTTCGCTAAGGCGGACTGACTTCTGACATTCCGTCAGAGCCGAGCATGAAGTCGCTTCGCTCAGTTATGGCAGCCCTGTCGCAGAACGATCAATCGACATTCGCGACGCTTTTTGGCATGTTCCCATCGGAAGACCTCACCCAGGTTGTGGCTCGACCATTCGGCTTGGCCTTAACGCCCAGAATTTTTACAACGATTCTGACGCCAAAATCTCATGGCAATCCTTCAAAGACGGGGACTTACGATTCGTCCCTATTTGGACGGCCTTTTCGGTTGTGGCTTCAAAGGAGAATTCGTCTCTGGAATCGTCGCAGGCAATCCTGTTTTTGAGGATGCATTTCGACATGGTACGGGCGGTGTTGTCCCTACCTCCAGACAAGCAGGCATGTCTGCTCCAGCATGTACAGACTATGAAGTCTGCGACAGCAGTGTCCCTTCGGAAGGTATGCGCCTTCTGGGTCTGACGGTGGCGTCCATGAGGTTTTTTCCGTTTGTCCAATTTCATTCCAGAGCTCTCCATAGGCTCATTCTGAGTCGTTGGGATCAATCGCAAGGTTCGCTGGATTGCAGCGTCACCATTTCTCTCGCGGTGCGAGATTCTCTAGAATGGTGGTTACGTACAGGGGCATTCTCCCTGGGGAAGTCTTGCCTCCCTCCGAAGTGGTCAGTCATAACCACCGATGCCAGCCTGACGGGCTGGGGGGGTGTTTGGAACAATCTCTGGATTCAGGGGTATGGTCATCGGAAGAGTCTGTTCTTTCGATCAACATCCTGGAATTGAGGGCGATTTTCCTTTGCCTCCAACATTGGACGGTCCCTTTGAGCGGTCTGCCAGTCCGAGTGCAGACAGACAATGCGACGGCTGTCGCGTATATCAATCACCAAGGTGGGACAAGGAGTTCCAGACTCATGGTAGAGGTGTCCCGAATTCTGATTTGGGCAGAGGCCAGTGTGCCAGCCATTTCGGCGATTCACATTCCAGGGGTTCAGAATATTACAGCGGACTTTCTCAGTCGCAGAAGGATGGATCCCGGGGAATGGAGCCTCCACCCGGAAGTTTTTGCACTACTGTGCTCTCGCTGGGGAACCCCCCAAGTGGATTTGATGGCATCCAGGTCCAATGCCAAGTTACCGACGTTCATGTCCAGGTACAAGGACCCGAAGGCTGTGGCGGTGGATGCTCTAGTGGCTCAGTGGGATCAGTTCGAGCTGATCTATGTATTCCCGCCGATATCCTTACTTCCTCTAGTACTGCGTCGGATCAGACTAGAGAGAATTCCAGCTATTTTGATAGCTCCAGACTGGCCAAGAAGGGTGTGGTTCTCGACAATAATGTCGCTGTTGGCGGCACCTCCTTTTCCACTCCCTCTTCAACCGGACTTGTTGACTCAGGGGCCCGTTTGTCATCCGGACTTGATGTCCCTGCGTTTGACGGCGTGGCTCTTGAGACCGAAATCTTGACCCGTAGAGGTTTCTCAGCCGAGGTCATTGCTACTCTTCGTGCTGCAAGAAGTCCGGCTACTACTAGGATTTACCACAAAATTTGGGAAACCTTATTTTCGTGGTGTTTGGGGTCCTCTCGGAACCCGAGAAAATTTTCCATTCCCAACCTGTTGGTTTTTCTGCAGCATGGGCTAGACAAGGGTTTGGCAGTCAGCACCCTGAAAGGTCAGATTTCTGCTCTGTCCTTATTGTTCCGGAGAACCATTGCTTCAAATAGAGACGTGCTCTCCTTTTTCCGAGGTATATCTCGTAAGTTTCCGCCGCGGAAGGCGCCCGTGTCTCCTTGGCGGCTCAACCTTGTTTTGGAGGCTCTTCAACATAAACCTTTTGAGCCTATGGTTTCTGCTAGCCTTTCTTTACTTTTTTGGAAGGTGGCTTTCCTTGTTGCAGTCACTTCCTTGAGGAGAGTTTCTGAGTTGGCAGCTCTTTCTTGTTCGCCTCCTTTTCTGGAGTTTTTTCCGGATCGTGTAGTGCTTCGCACTCGGGGTGATTTTTTGCCTAAAGTGGTATCACAGTTTCATGTTAACCAGGATATTGTGTTGCCTTCACTCTGTCCGGATCCGAAGAATGCGAAAGAGCGAGATTTACACACATTGGATTTAGTGCGGGCCTTGAAGTTTTATCTATCTATTACTCAAGGTTTTCGTAAGACGGACTTCCTGTTTGTGGTTTCAGCAGGTCGTCGGCGTGGTCAACAAGCTTTCAAGGATTCTATAGCTCGTTGGAACCGGTCAGCTATTTTGGAAGCTTACCGCCTTCGGGTGAATCTTGCCCGATTAAGATTCGAGCCCATTCCACGTGAGCTGTGGCCTCATCGTGGGCTTTTCATCAAGGTGCCTCAGCAGTGCAGCTCTGCCGGGCGGCAACTTGGCGCTCTGTCCACACGTTTACAAAGTTTTATAAAGTGGACGTCAGTGCTTCCGCTGATGCAGCCCTCGGACGTAGGGTCCTGCAGGCAGCTGTAGTTTAAAGTTCTGGATGAACTTGTGTTTAGCGCTGGTTGCGCTTTGTTGTTAAGGTTGTTGGGTTTCTGCCTTTTGTTGGTTTTTTCCCACCCTTATTTTTTAACTGCTTTGGGACGTCCCATCAGTAATGAATTACTGTGGCTCTCTTCCTTCCATCTGCAGCTGAAACACGGATTTTGGTAAGAACTTACCTGTAAAATCCTTTTCAGCGAAGGAAGGAAGAGAGACACAGCACCCTCCCAAGGCAGAAGTGTGTTGATGTTTTCAGATGCAGCGCGACCCTTATCTGATAGCGATTATCTGGGCTGAGGTCAGCGCGCTAAGGCTCTGTTCCAGCATCGCCAGCTCATCGCAGTAGTCAGGTTCCGTGAGTAGTACCTGGAACTCTGTGGTTTTTGGCTTTCTTTGCATGCATAACCTGTATCCTTGTGTTTTTTCTCTGAAGTTCCTTCAGAAGGGGTTATGTTGCTCCGCTGGTGATCTTGGCTCTTTTCCTAAAAGCTTTGGTACGACTGGAGCTGAGTAGGAGGAGCCCGAGCTGGAGGGGCCAGCCAGTCAGCACTCTTTTGATCTGAGGTAACATCCTGATCTGGGGCTCCGCCTACCCATCAGTAATGAATTACTGTGTCTCTCTTCCTTCCTTCGCTGAAAAGGATTTTACAGGTAAGTTCTTACCAAAATCCGTGTTTTATGTCCGCAGGCAGATACCTGCAGGACAGAGGAGAGCAGAGAGCGAGGAGTTCGCGCTCTTTTCTGAAGCCGGAGGGGGGCGTGGCTTCACGCTTCCCGCTCTTTTTGTGACAGGAATCGCTCTGAGGAGACTGCAGCTTCACTGTCCTTCTCTTCCGGCTTCTCTCAGTGCGGCGGCCATTACAGAGGCTCCGGGCTCCTCATGCTCCGCTCCTCCTGTTTAAGGTATACTTTCACCGAGGCCAGCTGGGTGAGTGAATATCATCACCCCACAGCGCAGAACCTATCTGTGTTCCAAGTGACAGATAGCGTTTATCTGCAGCCGCGTTCTCTTATAGAGACCTGGGACTCGCACACTCCTTTTATTTTATATAGGGAGTTGTGGGGAGTTGGCGGCATTAACCCCTATGAAGGGTTAACCCTTTCAGCAATAACCGCCGCAGGTTCTACCCGGTAGGGATCAGAACGCAGGAGGTTATTTATATACTGAGGGATAGCTGGGGTAACTCTCTTCTTTAAGAGCTTTAACCCTTCAGCGTACTTGCTCAGTCTGCTTAGTAACCACACTGTTTCCAGTTACTAACAGGGTTTTGACCTGCCATTTACTGCTGACATGTCGGTTCAGGGTCCGGAAGGTGCGGACCATCTGCCAGATCCGCTACAGGATCAGTCGCAAGTATCTGATACACAGACTTCGACGGCATCAAGCGCTGCGATTTACAGCGATACCAAATTAGATGCCATCGCTCAGTCAATTAATGGCTTGTCTGACCTTTTAGGTCAGTGGGTGTCAGCTAGATCCTCTCATGACAGGAAGCGGCGCAGGCCGGTGCCATCTTTTCCGCGTAGCGAATCAGAGGTATCTGATATGGAATGCGGACAGGGTTCTCCTTCAAACTCAGAAGGGGAATTATCCGATTCGGATAAGGAGGATCGGCAGGGACATTCTTTCTCTCTTGTGAGCCGAACAGAGGCTTTAATTGAAGCTATGAGGGAGGCGTTACAGTTACCGGAGGAGGTAACTACACGGCCTGGTAAGTCGGGCCGCATATACCAGGAGTACCATAAGTCGCGGTCAACATTACCGGCTCTGGAAGAGCTTAATACGGTAGTGGAGAAGGAACGTCTGTGTCCAGATAAACGTTTTCAAGGGACACGGTTCTTTGAAGCATTATATCCGTGTTCAACGGAATTGACGGATAATTGGATTCCTTCTCCTGAAGTGGATGTTCCTTTATCCCAGCTTAGTAAATCCTCATTGCTTCCGGTTAAAGGGAAAGCGAGTCTACAAGAGCCGCTGGACAGAAAAACGGAGATGGCGGCGAAATCCATCTATGAAGCTGCAGGTCATGGATTCAGAGCAGTACTAGGATCCATGTGTGCTTCTAAGGTTTCCCTGTGCTGGTTGGTCCGTTTACGGAAGGCATTGCAAAATAGATCTCCATTATCCGAGATAGATGGACTTCTCGATTTATTGGAGACTGCAGCAAGATATAGCTGTGATGCAGGTCTGGATGCTGCGTCATTATTATCCAGGACGCAATCTTCAGCGGTCACAGTCAGAAGAGCACTGTGGCTTAGACAGTGGACCGGGGACGCGGTTTCCAAGCAGGGTTTACTGTCTTTAGCCTACAAGGGTGGTCAGCTATTTGGATCTGATCTCACAGAGCTGATTGCCAAGGCAAAGGCTAAAGAAGCGGCTTTACCACAGCGAAGGGCTATGGCTTCTACGTCTGGCAGACCTAGTACCGGTAATGGTCGGCGGTATTTTCGGTCTAGGGGACGATCCGGTCAGTCTTCTTGGGGATCGGGTCGTCCCTCTTTTTCGGGAAAGAAGTCTTCTCAGAAATACCGCACCCCTTGGAAACAAAGTTTCCATCAAGACAAGCGGGAAACTGACAAGAAGCCCGCCAAGGCAGACTGACGCCAGGTCCTCACTCGAGGGCTCTCGAGTGGGGGGTCGCCTGCTCCAATTCAAGGCGAATTGGATTTCCTGCGTTCCGGATTCCTGGGTAACGCGAGTTGTGTCGGCAGGCTATTTCATAGAGTTTTCTTCTCGACCCCCGGACAGTTTTTGCCAGTCTCGCATTCCGTCAGAGCCCGAGCTATTTGCCGCTCTGCTGCGAGAGGTGGAATTCCTTCTGCAGAAGGGTGTAGTAATACCGGTTCCGACAGAGGATCGGGGAAAAGGTTTTTATTCAAATCTCTTTGTGATCCCCAAAAAAGAGGACAAATTTATTCGAACGTCCATGACAGCACTACAGAGAGAGGGGATCCGCCCCTTAGGAACAGGAAACCTACAGATATAAAAGGGCGGCACCTCTCCCACACATCAGTTGGTTTCCTGTTCCTAAAGGACGGGTTTCCTACAGATGAAGATCTTCAGGAGGACCCAGGCCGGCCGGTCGACCCAGGTAGCGGGGGGGAATCTCCTACCTCGGCCGGTGCGGAGCCCCTGGAAGCGCCACGGTGGGTCCGGGTAGGATTCCACGGCAGTGTGCGGAGCAGGTGGAGCAGTATCCAGAGGATCTCTGTCTCCCAGCCAGCGCCGGTAGGTAAGTATTCCCCCCCCCTCTCCCTGGTCCCGATGCCTTCTCCCTGTCCTCTCCTGTGGTCCTGTCATGGTGGGGGCCTCTTGAGGGTGCAGCCGTGATTTTTTTAAAAAAAAAAAAGAAAATTTTTTTTTAATTTGAATTTCCCGCCGCGTCACTGCTGTGAACGGCGCGGCGGGTTTTTTTTGAATTTCCCGCCGCGCGTCACTGTTATGGACGGCGCGGCGGGCGGTTTTGAATTTCCCGCCACGCGTCACGGCTATAGACGGCGCGGCGGGCGGTTTTGAATTTCCCGCCGCGCGTCACTGCTATGGACGGCGCGGCGGGGTTTTTGAAATTTCAATCGTGCGCCGCTGTTGCAGCGGCGCGGCTGAGGTCGGGGGAGATCCCGCTTGGGGGGGGGCGATGTAGCGGGGGATTGTGCTTACCTCCGTCGGTCCGTGCGAGCGGGGGAAAAAAGGGGGCGGAGTCTCCACCACCGGAACCGGAAGTAAGACGCCG
Source organism: Oophaga sylvatica (assembly GCA_033576555.1). NCBI lineage: Eukaryota > Metazoa > Chordata > Amphibia > Anura > Dendrobatidae > Oophaga > Oophaga sylvatica. The sequence goes on from JARQOD010000002.1 coordinate 625,566,911, forward strand.
GCCGGCGTTTTTTGAAAATTCTGGCGGCTGCATCGTCGGGACGGCGCCTGCTGTGGGGACGGCGGGGAGGTGCAGGGGGGCCGTGGGGCGGGGAGTAGGAGGGGGTGGACCCCTGGCCAGACCTGCTGATCCGGATATCCGGGGGAGGATATAAGGAGCCTAGGAAGGAGGTAAAGCGCTTCTGCCCCATTTTTTTACGATGGACACTGCAGAGGCTCCCTCGGTGCAACAGGAGAGCCAGCAGCAGCAGCAGACAGAGCGCTCCTCTTCAATGGCCAGGAGCACCAGCCGCAGAAGTTCCGCAGCTGGGAAAAAGCCCCCTCCCGTGATCCGGTACCTACTGCTGTACAATCTGGGTAAGAGATCGTCAGATTTAGAATACCCAGTAATACAGTTTTTTCCCCATTTTGTCTGTTACTAGGGGAAGAAGTGTTCGGTGAAAAGCAAGCACAGGGAATGTGCCTTTTGCGCTTGCCCTCTGCCTGACGCTTGCCCTAAGAGGTTGTGCCAGCCGTGCATGCAACAGACGGTAGGGCATTGTTAAGGGGAAGGACAGGGGCATGGGATAACATAGTAAACCCCCCCTATGCCCCTTCCCTTTTTAGATAGCGGAGGAGACTCCAAATTTCACCGAAAGCCTGAAGGAGATAATAAGAGCAGAGTTGAAAGCGTCCTCAAGACACGGAGAATTTTCCAGGCGTAGAAATGTACCAGTGTTGTCTGATTCAGAGTCGCCTGCCGCCCATGATAGGGGTGAAGTTGTGTCAGGACCCTCCTCGCCTTCCTCTTCGGCTTCCTCCTCGTCTTCTACGGAAGACGCTACCCGTTTTTGTTTTCCCTTGGACCAGATGGACAAATTTGTCAAATCCGTTAGGTCCACCATGGGGGTAGAAGAGGCGAAACCAGAACCCTCAGTACAGGATCTGATGTTTGGTGGTCTAGATCCAAAAAAACGGAGATCCTTTCCACTAAATAGTAGCATCCAAGGCCTTATAGACAGAGAGTGGAAGAAGCCTGAAAAAAGAGGCTCCTTACCCCAAGCGTTTAAACGGAGATATCCCTTTGAAGATCCCCTGACGGGTAAATGGGATAAGGCCCCGAAGCTGGATGCAGCAGTGGCGAAGGCTTCTAAAAAATCCTCCATCCCTTTCGATGATATGGGGTCTTTGAAAGATCCACTAGACAGGAAGGCAGATTCCTTCTTGAAAGGCACATGGGAGATGTCGGCAGGTGCCCTGAGGCCGGCAGTTGCAGCCACTTGCGCAGCCAGGTCATTGATGGTCTGGCTAGACCAGTTAGCTTCCCAGTTAACAGATGGAACCTCCAGGGGGACAATTCGAAAGACCTTGCCAATAATTCAGAATGCGGCGGCTTTTCTGGCTGATTCCTCAGCGGACTCAGTAAGAATGGCTGCCAGAGCGGCAGGGCTGTCTAATTCAGCACGAAGGGCATTATGGCTGAAATGTTGGCCGGGCGATATTCAAGCCAGATCTCGCCTCTGCTCCATTCCGTGTGACGGCGAATATCTTTTTGGCCCGGTCCTGGACGAACTTTTAGAAAAGGCGGGGGACGACAAGAAAAAGTTTCCCAGTCTATCAACTCCTTCCTATAAAAGACCTTTCAGCAGAAGGAGGTTCAGCTACCGAAGGTCGTCCAGGGAACGAGCCAAATGGGATGAAAAGAGGCGAAGAGGTACAGGGTTTATGTTTAGAGGTCCACCTAGGGAAACAAAAAAACCCTCGCAATGACTAGCGATGCCGGTAGGAGGCAGATTAAAAGCCTTCTACCCGGCCTGGTCGGAAATCTCAAACAGTAGCTGGATCCTTAACATCATAGCTACAGGGCTGCGGTTAGAATTCTCCTCGGTACCTCGGGATAACTTTAAAATTACCCCACTCAGATCATCCCCATCGGAGCAGGCCGCTCTAGAGTTGGAGGTTCAGGAGCTTTGCGCTAAGAATGTCTTAGTGGAGGTGCCAGAAGCAGAGCGGGGTAAGGGGTTTTACTCCCTCTGTTTTTGATCCATAAACTGGATGGGTCTTTTAGAACAATTATTAATTTGAAAGCCCTCAATAAATTCCTGATTATTCACCGATTTAAAATGGAAACGGTCAGCTCAGCAATAAAGCTTCTGTTTGAAAATTGCTTTATGGTGGTGTTAGATCTGAAAGACGCTTATTACCACATACCGATCCATATGGAGCATCAGCGTTTCCTCAGAGTAGCAATCCAGATGGGGGAAGTACTGCGACATTTTCAATTTAGCGCCCTTCCCTTTGGCTTGGCAGTGGCCCCACGAGTATTCACTAAGGTTATGTCGGAGGTCATGGCCCACTTACGTGAATCAAATATGCTTATAGTCCCCTACCTTGACGACTTTCTTATTATAGGAAAGACGGCAGAGCATTGCCTAGAGCAACTGAAAAGAGCGATTTCTACCTTAGAGCGGCTGGGATGGCTAATAAATACCAAAAAGTCTCGTTTGAATCCGATGAGGGTTCAGCAGTTTCTAGGGCTAATCCTGAATTCACAAAATCAGAACTGTAGTTTACCGTCAGACAAGTTAATTCGTTTACGGTACCAGGTCCTAAACGCTTCCGATAATCCCTCCATGTCGCTTAGGAAGGCTATGTCTCTTTTGGGCTCCCTCTCGTCCTGCATTCCCGCGGTTCGGTGGGCTCAATTTCACACAAGGGCACTGCAAGCTGAGGTCTTGCTGTATCAAAATTTGCTAGGTGGTTACCTGGAAGGCCAGCTATCCTTGTCCCAGGCTGCTATAAGATCCCTGGATTGGTGGAAGAATGAGACAAACCTGTCTAAGGGGGTTCCCTGGGAATATGAGATATCCCGAATAGTCACAACAGATGCTAGCCCCTCTGGGTGGGGGGCTCATATGGGGGACGTTATGGTTCAGGGCTTATGGGAGCAGAATCAAATTCATATGTCTTCTAATATGAAAGAATTAACAGCGGTAGAGCTAGCAATTAAAAAGCTCCTTGTCTATCTACAGGGTCACCACGTTCGAGTGCTCTCCGACAATCGGGTCACAGTCGCATACATCAACCACCAGGGTGGTACTCGTTCCGGTCCTCTCATGAAAGTGGCAAAGCGCCTACTTCAGATAGCAGAACGACACTTTCTTTCTCTAACGGCTCTACATATAAGGGGAGAAGAAAATACCAAGGCGGACTTCTTAAGCCGCAATCTCCTGAGCCAAGGAGAGTGGTCATTAAAGACTTCCATCTTCGACCTAATTGTGCGGAAATGGGGTCTACCGGAAGTAGATCTCTTTGCTACCAAAAGCAACAGAAAAGTGACACAGTTCTGCTCTCTGAATCCCAAAGAACGCCCTCTGGCAGTGGACGCTCTTCTATTACAGTGGGATTTCAATCTAGCCTACGCCTTCCCTCCCCTGTCCTTACTCCCCTAGTATTGAGGAAGGTCAGGAAGGACAGGGCAAGGATAATATTAATCGCTCCTTTTTGGCCCAGGAGGGCATGGTTTTCATGTCTCAGAAACATGTCGATAGCCGACCCGTGGGTCCTGCCGGACATTCCCGATCTGCTCTCCCAGGGTCCAGTCTACCATCCTCGAGTAGCGGGCCTCCACCTGACGGCGTGGATTTGAACGGTCGCTGCTGACAGATAAGGGGTTTTCTGCTAATGTAATTAATACTCTCCTTAAAAGCAGAAAAGAGGTTACAACTAGGATCTACGCTAGGATTTGGAAGAAATTTCTTCAGAGCTCGGCGGTTGTAGCAGGGGACACAACACCGATAACCCAGATTCTAGAATTCCTACAAAAGGGTCTGGACTTGGGTCTCTCCACAAGCACCCTTAAGGTACAAGTTTCAGCTTTGGGGGCACTCTTTAGTTGCAACATCGCAAATAATTACTGGGTCAGTAGATTCATTAAAGCTGCGGGTAGGTCGAGACCCATAGTGAAGGTGAGAATCATGCCATGGGACTTAAATCTTGTTCTCACTGCTTTAACAGAGCCCCCTTTTGAACCTATATCAGCAGCATCAATAAAAACTCTTTCCCTTAAGACCGCTTTCCTGGTAGCATTAACCTCGGCTAGGAGGGTAAGTGACATCCAGGCACTATCTAGACTGTCTCCTTACACTCAGGTCCTGAATGACAGGATAATACTTAGACCGGACCCAGCATACCTACCTAAGGTGTCTTCCGCTTTCCACAGAACACAGGAAATTATTCTCCCTTCGTTCATCCCTAATCCATCTAATCAAAAAGAGATGAAACTTCATACTTTAGATGTTAGATGTCTGCTGCAATATTTGGCAGTCACTGATCCCTGGAAAAGGGACAATGCATTGTTTGTCTCTTTTCAAGGAATTAACAAAGGCCGTAGATTAACAAAGAGCTCGTTGGCCAGATGGATTAGGGAAGCAATTTCTCTGGCATACACCTCGAGGGGCAAGCAGCCACCTGAGAGGCTAAGGGCGCATTCCACTCGAGCTGTGGCGACTTCATGGGCAGAAAGGGCAGAAGTCTCGATTGACCAGATATGTAAGGCAGCTACGTGGTCTTCTCCACACACGTTTTACACTCATTATAGATTAGATTTGGGTGCTTCCTCAGACCTTTCTTTCGGACTAAGGGTGCTGCAGGCAGTAGTCCCTCCCTAAATAGTTATTACTCTCTGTAATTCTCTCTGTAGTGCTGTCATGGACGTTCGAATAAAGTCTAAGTTACTTACCGTTAACGGTATTTTTCGAAGTCCATGACAGCACCCTTACATTCCCACCCAGGTTTTATGTGCACTTCTTCCGCTTATGTAGTCCACATGTAATAAACAATTGATTAATGTTACTGTGTGATGCATGAAATTTTTTTGCTGTATACCATTTAACCTTGATGTCCTCTTATGCTCTGTAATCCAACTGATGTGTGGGAGAGGTGCCGCCCTTTTATATCTGTAGGTTTCCTGTTCCTAAGGGGCGGATCCCCTCTCTCTGTAGTGCTGTCATGGACTTCGAAAAATACCGTTAACGGTAAGTAACTTAGACTTTCGTCCTATTCTGGATCTCAAAGATTGAATCAGCATGTCCACACCCAAAAATTCCGCATGGAGTCACTTCGCTCCGTTGTGGCAACCCTGTCGCAGAACGACTTTCTGGTGTCAATCGACATTCGCGACGCTTATTTGCATGTTCCCGTCGGAAGGGCTCACCAGCGCTTCCTTCGTTTTGCCATAGGTCAGGACCATTACCAATTTGTGGCCCTGCCATTCGGCTTGGCTTCAGCGCCCAGAGTTTTTACAAAAATTCTAGCGCCTCTCATGGCAATTCTTCGAAGACAGGGAGTCACGATTATTCCCTATCTGGACGACCTTTTGATTGTGGCGTCCTCAAAGGAGGAGGCGGTGACGGCTCGCAATCTATCCCTTCAGCTCCTGGAGGATTTCGGGTGGCTGGTCAATTGGGAGAAGTCGTCTCTGGAACCGTCGCAGTCAATCCTGTTTTTGGGGATGCATTTCGACACGGTACGGGCAGTGGTGTCCCTACCTCCAGACAAGCGGGCATGTCTCCTTCGACATGTACAGACTATGAAGTCTTCGACAGCAATGTCCCTTCGGAAGTGTATGCGCCTTTTAGGTCTGATGGTGGCTTCCATGGAAGCGCTTCCGTTTGCCCAGTTTCATTCCAGAGCCCTCCAAAGGCTCATTCTGAGTCATTGGGATCGATCGCAGATTGCACTGGATCGCAGTATCCTCATCTCTTGCAGGGTGCGAGAGTCCCTAAGTTGGTGGTCACGTCCAGGAACGTTATCACTGGGGAAGTCTTTCCTTCCTCCGAGGTGGTCGGTCATAACCACCGATGCCAGCCTGACGGGCTGGGGGGGGTGTCTGGAACGATCTCTGGGTTCAGGGAGTATGGTCATCGGAAGAGTCTGTTCTACCGATCAACATCTTGGAATTGAGGGCAATTTTCCTTTGCCTCCAACACTGGACGGTCCCTTTGAGCGGTCTACCAGTCCGAGTGCAGACAGACAACGCAACGGCGGTCGCGTATATCAACCACCAAGGCGGGACGAGGAGTTCCAGGCTCATGGTGGAAGTGTCTCGGATCCTGAATTGGGCCGAGGACAGAGTACCAGCCATCTCTGCGATTCACATTCCAGGAGTTCAGAATACCACGGCGGACTTCCTCAGTCGAGAGAAGATGGATCCCGGAGAATGGAGTCTTCATCCGGAGATCTTTGCACTGCTGTGCTCCCTTTGGGGAGTTCCCCAAGTGGATTTGATGGCATCCAGGTCCAATGCCAAGTTGCCGACCTTCATGTCCTGGTACAAGGAACCGAAGGCTGTGGCGGTGGATGCTCTGGTGACCCCGTGGGACCAATTCGAGCTAATCTATGTGTTTCCGCCGATATCCTTACTTCCTCTGGTGCTGCGTCGGATCAGACTGGAGAGAATCCCGGCTATATTGATAGCCCCAGATTGGCCAAGGAGGACGTGGTTCTCGACACTGGTGTCGCTTTTGGCAGCACCGCCATTTCCACTTCCTCTTCGCCCGGACCTGTTAACTCAGGGTCCTGTCCGTCATCCGGACTTGAAGTCTCTGCGTTTGACGGCGTGGCTCTTGAGACCGAAATACTGACCCGTAGAGGTTTTTCAGCCGAAGTCATTGCCACTCTGCGAGCTGCCAGAGGTCCGGCTACTACTAGAATTTACCACAAGACCTGGGAAGCCTTCTTCTCGTGGTGTTTGGGTTCTTCAAGGAACCCGAGGATTTTTTCCATTCCCAATCTGTTGGCTTTTCTACAGTACGGGCTGGACAAGGGTTTGGCAGTTAGCACCCTGAGGGGTCAGGTTTCTGCCCTGTCCCTGTTGTTCCGGAAAGTTATCGCCTCGCGTAGAGACGTGCGCTCCTTTTTTCGCGGGGTAACCCGTCAGTTTCCGCCGCGGAAGGCACCTGTTTCTCCTTGGCGGCTCAACCTTGTCCTGGAGGCTCTTCAGTATGGGCCTTTTGAGCCAATGGATTCTGCTAACCTTTCTTTGCTTTCTTGGAAGGTTGCCTTCCTAGTCGCAGTCACTTCTTTGAGAAGGGTTTCTGAGTTGGCGGCTCTTTCTTGCTCGCCTCCTTTCCTGGAATTTTACCCGGATCGAGTGGTGCTTCGCACACGGGGCGACTTTCTACCTAAGGTAGTGTCGCAATTCCATGTTAACCAGGATATTGTTTTGCCTTCACTTTGCCCGAGCCCGAGGAATGCAAAGGAACGGGTTTTGCACACATTGGATTTAGTGCGGGCCTTGAAGTTCTATTTGTCTGTTACTCAAGGTTTTAGGAAGTCAAGGGTATGCCACACTAAACAATATCGCTAACGGGATCGCTAAAAAACGTCACTATTTAGCGATCCCGTTAGCGATATTGTTCAGTGCGGCAGCTTCCAGCGACGAGCTTCCTGCTGTGATCTCGCTCGTCGCTGGAATCGCCCCGGACCCTATTTTCTCGTCGGCGCTCCCGCTGGGTAAGTATCTTATCGCTGTGTGGCACCTTTTCTTAGCGATTTAGCGGTACCTTTGTACCGCTAAAGTCGTTAAGAAGATCGCTAACGGCGATAGCGTCGTTAACTATATCGCTAAATGCGGCAGCATTTAGCGATATAGAAACAATCCCGCTAGCGATCTCATTAGTATGCAACGCTAACGAGATCGCTAGCGGGATAGCTTAGTGTGGCAGTACCTTTAGACTCCTTGTTTGTTATTCCAGCAGGTCGTCGACGTGGTCAACGAGCTTCCAAGGACTCTATAGCTCGTTGGATTCGGTCAGCCATTTTGGAGGCTTACCGACTTAAAGGCGAACCTTGCCCGATTAAGATTCGTGCTCATTCCACGAGGGCTGTGGCCTCATCGTGGGCTTTTCATCAAGGGGCTTCGGCAGCTCAGCTCTGCCGAGCGGCGACTTGGCGCTCCGTCCACACGTTTACAAAGTTTTATAAGGTGGACGTCAGTGCTTCCGCTTATGCGGCCTTAGGACGCAGGGTCCTACAGGCGGCTGTAGTGTAAAGTTCTAGTTAACTTGTATTTGGCGCCTGTTGCGCATTTACCAAGGTTGTTGGGATTCTGCCTGTTTTTTCTTGGTTATATTACCACCCTTAATTTTTGGACTGCTTTGGGACGTCCCACTAGTCATTACTAGTGTGTCTCCTTTCCTTCCATTCTGCTGCTGAAAGACGGATTTTGGTAAGAACTTACCTGTAAAATCCTTTTCAGCGAAGGAAGGAAAGGAGACACAGCACCCGCCCATGGCAGAAGTGTGTTGATGTGTTTTCAGATGCGGCGTGACCCTCTTCTGATAGCGATTATCTGGACTGAGGTTGACGCGCTACAGCTCCTTTCCAGCATTGCCAGCTCATCGCGGTGGTCAGGTCCAGTGAGTAGTACCTGGAACTGTGTGTTTTTTTGCCTAGATGCATGCATAACCTGTATTCTTGCTTTTTCTCTGAAGTCCTTCAGAATGGGTTATGTTGCTCCGCTGGTGATATTTGCTCTTCCCTAAGCTTTTGTACGACTGAAGAAGCAGGAGTAGGAGGAGCCCGAGCTGGAGGGGCCAGTCAACACTCTCTTTTTAATCTGAGGTGTCAATCCTATCTGGGCTCCGCCTACCCACTAGTCATTACTAGTGTGTCTCCTTTCCTTCCTTCGCTGAAAAGGATTTTACAGGTAAGTTCTTACCAAAATCCGTCTTTGTTTACTATTAACACCAATCAGTAACTTAATTAAACTGTACTAATCCTAACATCCTTTCTCAGGTGAGGACACAAACATTTTGGTTTAAACTTGAGAAAATCACAAAAATAAATGGGTTTCACATCATGCTGTACCTTCTTTTTCACCAAAAATGCTGCAAAAACTGATGGCGACATTTTTTGTTGCATGTTTGGTGCATTTTGCACTTACTCATTGCTTTCTATGGGTGGAAAAACGCTGAAAGAAGTCACATGCTGCAGTTTTCCAGTTTACGATTACGATACGATACACTTTATTGATCCCGGGGGGAAATTACAGTATTACTGCAGCAATACAAACAGCAGTACATAAAATATTAGGACACAAATCTTGCACAGGTGTACCAACATTACATAATAAATAAGTGTGTAGTTCAGGTATATACAAGATAATGTTAATTGACATTAGTACACCAGCCATCAGTCATTATTTTCTACCACCCTTAGGAAATTATTATACATCCCCATAGCAGTAGGTACAAACGATTTCCTGAATTTCTCCTTCTTGCACCTTAGTAGGATTAGACGGCTGCTGAATGTGCTCTTCTGATTCAAGAACAGCTCGTATAGTGGGTGTGTTATTGTTCATTATTGCCCTACACTTCTTCTGAATTCTATCCTCCATCCTCCTCCTCCATCTATTCTATCCTTCTTCTGAATTCTATTTCCCCTTGGTCAGGGAAAAAAAAAGGGTGTGCGTGAAATTTATCAAATTTCATAGCTTTTGCCAGTACTGTAAAAAAAAAACAGCTTATAATTTACATTTAAAAAGTAACACAGCAAAAATACTTGTGAACATAGCCTAAAAGTGGAAAGTTCTGAAATGACTTATTTTTAAATGACAAAAACTTGTTTTTTGAGGGTGTGTAGACTTTTTTTTATATCCATTGTTCATTTTATTACCAAAGACTTGTGGTTTTTTTTTTTTTGTTTTCTTTTTTCATTTGCTTTAAGATATTATATACACTTCTGCCATCCTGTTCCAGACTCACGCTGACGGCTATAGGAGAGAAGCTGAACGATTACTGGAATGAAATGAAGCTGCAGAAAAACTCGCTGTCCAGCGTCCCGGTTGAAGATGAACAGTAAGTGAGAACGTTCAGCACAGGCATTACTATCTGCTGTACAAAAACTGGACTATAGAAGCCACATAATAATAAATCTTTAATAATAACATAAGCAAATAAAAAGACTGAGTTCACAAATACAAAAAGAAGCAGCCCCAATAACTATAATGGCAAAATAAAGCAGACCGATGAAGATGCCTGATCGTTGGGGGTGCGACACTCGGCACCTCTGACAATCAGCTGTTCACCATGTTGATGGCGGCAAGAACTGCTCAGTTAAGAAGCAGCACAGCGCCATCTACAGAATAGTGGCCATAGCTGGGTACTGCACAACTGCCCTCTATTCAGATTAATCGAGGGTGGATGTGCAGTACCCGGCTGAGGCCACTATTCCCACGACGGAGCTGTGCTGTGCTGCTCCATAACTGAGTAGTTCTTGCTGCTGCCAGTACCGGGAACCGCTGATCGGCAGAGGTTCCGAGTGTCGCACCCCTACCGATCAGACATTGATGACCCATCCTAAGGGTAGGCCGCAAATGATAAAGTCTCAGCCCATCTTCAAAGCCTGACGGGAGCCAACAGAGTCTGGTGGACTGGGTAGAGGGAAGCAAGGCACGGATCGGGGATAGTTGCATAACAAATTAGTTTAGTATGGCTAAATGTGAAAACCACTCAAAAAAATATGCTTGGCAGAATGTAAAAGAGGGGGAGAGAAAATAATCAATGCGCTCTCTCTCACACATCCATTGTCGTATCCCCAAGCGGAGGAATAGGGATAAATGCGCCCAAGACAGAGCGCCAGACAATACAAAAAACGGACAAATTGTAAAAGGGTGTATAGAGTAGTGGGGAAAAGGGGAAAAAATATATTAATTTTGGATTCAGATGACACAAAATAGAGTGAGACACAGAAAAACAATAGTAATAAAAGTAACCGATAATATGAGTGATGTTAAAAATAATTATGATGCAGTGATAAGTGTAAAAGTATTAATGATGGTAATAATAAATATAGTAGAGATAGTAACATTAGGTGCATGCTTATTGCAGGGCTATCCTGTACAATCAGGGCTGTGGAATCCCCATTTTGTTGGAGTCCATATAAAACGGACTGACGCCGACTCCTAAAATTTTTAATACTTTGAGTACAGTAGTTCAGGATGTGCTGTTTATTGTTTTTTCACAATTTGGGAAATTTACGAAATGTCCTATAAATGTCAGTTCTATTCCTGATCTAAAGATCTCACCTTTTTGTGCTGCACTTTATGTACAGGCTCAGTAGTGACCAGGGCTTTGGAGTCGGTAGTTTAGCTTACTGACTCCACAGCCCTGCGTACACTATAATAAAAACATATGTGAAATATCAGCTAAGACTTTTTTTTTTTTTTTATTCTGATGTAGAAAACGACCTGATCAGACTTGGGCCCAGTGCGATTCTTGCCTAAAATGGAGAAAACTTCCTGACGCCATGGGGAAACTTCCACAAAAGTGGTTCTGTTATCTGAACCCCGACCCACAGTTCAGGTACCCTCTCTGATCCATATGTCACAGTGTATTCCATTGTATCACCTGTCTAAATTACTGATTTACCCAAAACAGAGACTGCAATGTTCCTGAGGAACCGGAGGATGATGATGAGATTACTCACTCCACGTATGAGAAGACGCACAAAAAGAGGCAAGTGATCATACACATACGCTAGAACATTTTGAAGTTCCTTCCAGGCATGTGCCAGATTACATGACGTGAAAAGACCTTCAGCTAACCGGGACATGCAGCTTTAGTGATAGTAGCTCTCCTGCTCGGCATCGATCAGACTGACCAGTATCAGGCAGGAGGAGGAGAGCTGTGCCACTGCTATGTTCTCTGACTAATCTGGAAGGATGCTGTGTCAGCGTTCTCCTCCATCGTGAGAAGCTGCCTAAAGACTATAAGACGCACACACTTTTTAGCAAGTTTTTTTCTTGCTAAAAAGTGCATCTTCTAGTCCAAAAAAATATACATGTACTCCCTATGAAATAACAATTCTGGAGCATGTTTTCTTATATCTTTGTGTTCCTCTGTTATTACTGCTAGAAATGTATGAAATTGACAAAAAAAAATAATTTTTCCCAGATGGGGGGGCATCTCCCTGCACTTTATCACGCTGTCAAATCAGAGCTGACCATGTAGTAGACACATGCCCCTTGAAGTATAGGGGAATGGTAACGCCTCGTTGTCAATTTGTTCATATATTTTTAGAAGTAACTGAGGAACAGGGCAAAGTTATAAGCGATGCTTCAGAATTGTCTCTAAAATTGTATTGCAAGTATTTACTAAAACAGACATTGCAAAAAGATTATATGAATAAAATATATTTAATATTATTGTACATAATATTTTTATATGTAACAGAGTATAGGTGGAAAACATCACAAAAAGTTGTACCGATGAATATAATCAAAAATGAATAGGACTAATAGGGAAACTGCCAAAGAGCTAAGCCAATACACAAAAGGGAATAGCAGCCAAAAGATCCCATAAAAATATTTCTTTATTAACAACATATGTTTAAAATTACATAGGATGGTAATTGGAACATCTGGGGAAAATCATTAGGAATGCCAGTATAATCCCTCCATAGAGGATCTAGTCAAGTCCAAATAGCTGATGATACAAATCAAAGTTTCTACACACATGTGCTGCACTTATAGACCACTTGTTGTACTAGCATAGTGCTGGATGATATAGACATAATGAACCCAGCCTATAGTGCAATTATACCTTAACAGAAGTGTAGCTCAGCCAATGGCTGTTAAGGTATAATTGCACTATAGGCTGGGTTCATTATGTCTATATCATCCAGCACTATGCTAGTACAACAAGTGGTCTATAAGTGCAGCACATGTGTGTAGAAACTTTGATTTGTATCATCAGCTATTTGGACTTGACTAGATCCTCTATGGAGGGATTATACTGGCATTCCTAATGATTTTCCCCAGATGTTCCAATTACCATCCTATGTAATTTTAAACATATGTTGTTAATAAAGAAATATTTTTATGGGATCTTTTGGCTGCTATTCCCTTTTGTGTATTGGCATAATATTTTTATATTTAATATTGTTTATTATTTAATATATATTCAGTCATGGCCAAAAGTGTTGGCACATTTTTCCAGAAAATGAAGTATTTCTCACGGCAAATTATTGCAATTACACGTTTTGTTATACACCTGTTTATTTCTTTTGTGCGTATTAGATCAACACCCAAAAAAAAAAAGAAAAGAGAAAAAAATGCAAATTGGATTTAATCTTCACAACCAATCCCAAAAATGGCTGGACAAAATTCTTGCCATTTTTCCAAAATTATGGATAAACAACTTTATTTCAAACGTGTGATGCTTGTTCAAACTCACCTGTGGCAAGTAACAGGTGTGGGTAATATGAAAATCACACCTGAAACCAGATAAAAAGGGAAGAAGTTGACTCAGTCTTTGCATTGACACTTGAGAACCAAATATTAAGCTGAAGGTGCCAACAATTTTGTCCGTCCCATTTTTGGGGTTTTGTGTGATATTATGTGCAATTTGTTTTTTTTTTTTGTTCCAATACACACAGCGGAAATAAACATGACTGTATTTAACCCCTTTCTGTCATCGGACGTACTATCCCGTCCATGTGCCCTGGGTCTTACCAGGGACGGGATAGTACGTCCAAGGCGATCAGCTGCTCTCCCGGGGGGAGCGCAGCTGATCGCAGCCGGGTGTCAGCTGATTATCACAGCTGACACCTGGCACTATGTGCCAGGAGCAGTCACGGACCGCTCCCGGCACATTAACCCCTGGCACACCGCGATCAAATATGATCGCGGTGTACCGGGGGCACAGGGGAGCATTGCGCAGGGAGGGGGCTCCCTGCGTGCTCCCTGAGACCCTCAGAACAGCGCGATGTGACCACGCTGTTCTGAAGGCCTCTTCCTTGCAGGACCCCGGATCCAAGATGGCCGCCGGGTCCTGCAGGGAGGCGGCTTCCTCAGCGCCTGCTGAGAGCAGGCGCTGAGGAAGCCTGCAGCACTGCCTGTGAGATCGCTGGTCTCACAGAGTGCTGTGCACACTGTGAGACCAGCGATCTGACCCTATACTGTAATGTCCCACCCTGGGACAAAGTAAAAAAGTTGAAAAAATAAAAATAACAAGTGTAAAAAAAAAATTCCAAAATAAAGGAAAAAAAAAATTTCCCAATAAATTCATTTCTTCCTGTAAATAAAAAAAACAAACCAATAAAAGTACACATATTTGGTATTGCCTCGTCCGTAACGACTCGCCCTATAGAACTGTCCCAGTAGTTAACCCTTTAGTGAACCCCTTAAAAAAAAAAAAAAATCAATGCTTTATCATCATACCGCCGAACAAAAAGTGGAATAACACACGATCAAAAAGACCAATATAAATAAACATGGTACCGCTGAAAACGTCATCTTGTCCCGCAAAAAACGAGCCGCCATACAGCATCATCAGCGAAAAAATAAAAAAGTTATAGCTCGCAGAATAAAGCGATGCAAAAATGGGTATTATACCTACCGTTAATTCGGTTTCCAGGAGTCCATCCTGACAGCACTATGGAGGACGTCCTCCTCCTCCTTACAGGGACAGGAAGCACACGAGAGGTTAAAAGGTCCCACTCCTCCCCCTATACCTCAGTGATTTGACAAGTACCATACCATGGATCAATGCAAGTGACAATATTTAATTACTTAAACATATTACATCATATGAATTAGCATATATATCAACATAGACAAGGGAGGGAACTAACCGTGCTGTCAGGATGGACTCCTGGAAACCGAATTAACGGTAGGTATAATACCCATTTTCCAGGACGTCCCCCTGACAGCACTATGGAGAGTACCAAAGAAACCCTCCTTAGGGTGGGACTACGGCCTGTAATACTTTTCTACCATATGCCGTATGCTGACCTGACAGCACATCTAATTTGTAGTGCTTGCAAAAGGTATTTATCGTAGCCCAGGAGGCTGCTTTACAAATTTGTTCTAAAGATGCTCCTGCTCTTTCTGCCCATGATGCTGACAAGGCCCTGGTAGAATGGGCTTTAATTTTTATGGGACAAACTACACCTTCAGATGTGTAAGCTTTTGTGATTAAGGTGGTAATCCATCTTGCGATGGAAGGTTTAGAAGCTTTTTTACCCTTATTTTTACCTCCGTATAAAATAAACAAATTAGGGTCTTTCCTCCAGCCCCAAGTGGCCTCCAGGTAATCAATTACTGCCTGTCTAACATCCAAGGAGTGTAAGGCTTGTTCTTTTATATTTAAAGGTTTTTCACAAAAGGATGGAAGTATTATTTCTTGGTTGCGATTTTGCAAAGAGGCTACCTTGGGCATGAAAGCAGGATCTAGTTTCAATACTACATGATCCTCTCTGATCTGCATATATGGGTCTTTAATGGATAAAGCTTGAATTTCCCCTATTCTTTTGGCTGTGGTAATAGCTACCAAAAAGGCTGTTTTCATTGATAAGAGAGAAATAGGCAAATCCTTATTTGGAGTGTAAGGAGTTTTACAAAGTGCCCCCAGAACTAGATTTAAATCCCATGGGGGAGACAATTGCCTTATAGTAGGCCTTAATCTTTGGATTGCTTTAACGAATCTAACTACCCAAGGATGTGAGGCTAATGGATAGTCCATGTAAGTACTTAAAGCTGAGATCTGTACTTTAAGTGTACTAGGTCTAAGACCCATATTAAATCCTGTCTGAAGGAAATCCAGTACTCGCGGAACATCCGGGACTCCGCCTACAACATCAGACCTGCCACGTTCCAGACAGAACCTCTTCCAGATTTTGAAATATATAGCTGAAGTTACAGGTTTTCTGCTGGCCTGGATCGTTATCACTTGATCTGAAAGACCACGAGCTTTTAGAATGTCCCGTTCAGGATCCAGGCTGACAGGTGCAATCTTTCTGGGTCCTGGTGTAGAACTGGTCCCTGGTGCACTATGTCCTTCTACTGGGGAAGCTCGATTGGCTCTTCTCTGGTCATGGCACCTAGCAGAGGAAACCAGCTCCTCCTTGGCCAGAACGGAACTATTAGTACCACTGACGCACCGTCTTCTCTTATCTTCCTCAGAACCGCTGGTATCAATGCTATTGGCGGGAATGCATAATTTAGAGGTTCGTTCCACCTCTGGCTCAAGGCATCTACTCCTTCTGGATTGTCTGCTGGGTTCAGTGAAAAAAACCTTGGTAGTTTTTCATTTTTCCTTGTAGCAAATAGGTCCACTTGAGGTGTTCCCCATCGTTGACATAATAACTGGAAGACCTCCTGGCTTAGCTCCCACTCTGTTGGGTAGATCTTCTGTCTGCTTAAATAATCTGCTACTAGGTTTTGTGAACCTTCCAGGTGAACTGCAGTTATGGAAAGGATCGTTCGTTCTGCCCATACAAATATCTTCTCTGCAAGATCCTGCAGTGTTCTGTATCGAGAGCCTCCTTGATGTTTGATGAAGGCTACTGCTGTCATGTTGTCCGATAGGATCTTGACGTGCTGGTTTCTTAAACGGTCCTGATTCCTTCTCAAGGATTCCCAGATCGCATACAGCTCTCGATAATTTGATGACATTCGCCTGATTTTCTCTGGCCATCTGCCCTGAAGAATCTTCCCTTCTAGATGGGCTCCCCACCCCCATGCGCTTGCATCTGTAGTTATTACTATATATGGGGATGGAATCCAAAGAACTCCTCTTCTGAGATTTTTGCTTTGCTTCCACCAAACTAACGACCTCTTTGCTCTTGCCGAGAGGTGGATCCTTTTGTCTAGGGATGACTGATGACGATCCCACCATGATAGCACCTCTCTTTGTAAGGGTCTTGAATGAGCTTGAGCCCACCTGACGCATGGTATACATGATGTCATTACTCCCAGAACCTGCATAGCTCTTCGTATGGTAACTCGGTTCTTTACCATCTCTGCCACTTTCTTTTTCAAAGATCTTTGCTTGACTTCTGGCAGGAAAGCTGTTCTGGCTCTTGAATCGAGGAGTACTCCTAGAAATACTCTTTTCTCCTTCGCCTCATTGGGGGACACACAGACCGTGGGTGTTATGCTGCTGCCACTAGGAGGACACTAAGCAATACATTAAGCACAAAAGATTAACTCCTCCTCCTGCAGTATACACCTCCTGTTGGCTCAATCCTGAACCAGTTCTTGCTTAGTGTCTGTAGGAGGCACTAGGGTCTGCTATCAGACCCCACTTTTTTTCTGATTTTTTAAACTTTTTGTTATTTTACTTTCTTCACGCACGGATGGGCGACGGGACTTGTACGAAAAGTCACGATCTCCCAAAAACCAACAACAGGCGGCATCGTGCGAGTGTCGCCTCCACGTATCCCTCCTGCCACGCTACCATGGGGCAACAGATCCCTGACACGGGCCGCTCTCCCCATGAGATATCCCACGAGGTGGATGACGGATTCGCGTGGCACCTTTGATTGAATATCCCGCTCACCTCTCCTGAAGCGGTGGCGGTCTGATGCATGAAAAATCCCTCTCCACCCCCCTAATGAAAGATGGTGGATTGAGGAAGTACGGCCATAAATGCTGTAGTCCTGCGGTCTCCATCTTCGGCCCCCCGCAGTGAGTATATCAGGAGGGCGATTTTACCTCATGTCGCCGCGACCGCTTTGGCGTCGCATCGCAGCCGCAGCGGTGTTACGCCGCCGCGTCTTTGCGCCGCGCCGCTAGCGCTACAATCGCGCCGATAGCACTATATTCGCGCCACGGCCTTAAATATACGCTCCGGGGTAGGCCGCAAAAAAATTTAGGCCCCGGCTTCGGGCCGGCATAGGCCGCATTTTCTAAATTTAGTCCCCGGCTTCAGGCCGGGATAGGCTTCAAGGGAAGGGGCGGGCCGAACGGCTCCGCCCATCTCTAACGCTATTGGCCAGCCTTAGATCACATGGGTCTCTCTCCTGGGTCCTCCCCCTCTCCTCCCACTGCCTCTGGCGCTTCTCGTACCACACGAGAAGCGCTGCTATAATCTCGGGCGCCATCTTTTTTGTGGAGCAGCGCTGGCAGACGCTGTTCTCCTTCTTCCCTACACAGGACCTGGGTAAGTGCACGCTGCGACTAGGTCGGCACAGCGATTAACCCTTCTACTGCAGCAGGCTCCAAAAATTGCAGAAAATATGTCGCAATCAAAGGACGCTAAAAAGGCTAAAAGCTACACTGTAGTATATGCCGCCTGCATTGCATGCAACGCTTCACTGCCGTCAAAGCATGGTTCCCAATTCTGTACATCATGTGCCCAAGAACCCACTGCTTCTGCCGCTCAGGAGTCCCCTACTACCGTTCAGGAGTCTCTGCCTATTCCTGATCCCATTGAGCCAGGTCTTTCAGAATGGCCAGAATTTCTAGCACATTCCATGGATTCCCTGACTAGGGCCTTGGATACTTTCCGCGGCTCCTCTTCTTCCCGGGGCGTTCCTTTTCCAGAAAGGGGCCCGTTAGCCTTCAGAGAGACCTCATCCGACAGGGGTCGACCCTCGGGGTCCGCAAAGCGGTCGTCCAGAAAACGCCGCCATAATGCGTCTCCCAATCCATCCAGCGGTTCGGCATCGGCGAGCTCAGGCTCTCGCTCCCCCTCGCCCAGATATCGTCGTGATCATGGTTCGGAATATGAGTCGGACATTGGTGATGACCCCAACTCGCCAGAATTTCAGGAATCGTTAGATTCTCTCATTGAGGCAATTAATAAAATCCTCAAACTTGATGAAGAAACCGGGTCTCAACCAAATCACCCTATTTCTTTCAAAAGAGCTAAACGTACTCACAAGGTGTTTAGTAATCACCCTGAATTTACGGAAATTGTCCAGGGACAGAGGGAGCGTCCAGACAAACGTTTTTCAGGGCTGAAGTCTCTGAAAACTCGTTACCCATTTTCAGCAACTGTAGCGAAAGAGTGGACTGAATCTCCAGTGGTAGATCCCCCCAGTATCTCGCTTAGCTTCAAAAACCCTGCTCTCTGTGTCAGATAGTTCATCCATTAGGAACCCGTCTGACAAACAAATTGACAACCTCGCAAAATCAATTTTTGAGGCGGCTGGAGCCTCTCTCTCTCCCTCCTTTGCGGCCACCTGGGTAGCAAGGGCCATGGTGGCTTGGGTTGAGGACCTAGTTAAAACAACTAGCGATATCTCCCTTTCACCTGAGGCACGTAATCTGGCCTATCAGATTACTCGGGCAGGTGATTACATGGTTCATGCGTCCCTAGATGCAGCTAATTGCGCTGCACTCACAGCAGCCAATGCTCTCGCTATTCGGAGGTCCCTCTGGCTCCGAGAGTGGCGTGCAGATGCTGCTTCAAAGAGAACTTTGACTTCGCTGCCTTATCTTTCAGGACGTCTTTTTGGAGTCCGTCTTGATCAAATTATTTCTGACGCCACTGGGGGCAAGAGCAAATTTCTTCCGCAGCGCAGAATCAATCGACCTTTTCGGTATCAATACCAAGGTCGTTCCCAGCCATTTTGTAGCTCCTTTAATTGGTCCTCCACCTCGACCTCGTCTCGAGCACCCCGTCCATCTCGCAGAGATAGGAGCTCGCAACCATCGTCCAGGTCCTCTCAGCCCTGGAGAAACAGATTTTCTCAGGCGGGAAATAGGAGCTCCTCTTCTCCCAAACAGTCTTCCCAATGACTCCTTACCAAGGACGGGGGACCCAAACAAGGTAGGCGGCCGCCTACTCTTGTTTCGCGAGGTCTGGGGGTCGGTCATTCAGGACCGGTGGGTCCTCGATCTTGTTCACTCCGGCTACAAGATCGAATTCTTGTCCCTCCCCCCAACACGTTTCTTTCAGTCACGTCCCCCCAAGTCCAAGGATCTCATAGTTCCCTTCCTTCAGGCTCTGGATATACTTCGTTCCAGCGGCGTCATTGTCCCAGTCCCTCACAGGGAAAGATTCAAAGGGTTTTACTCAAACCTCTTTGTAGTTTCCAAGAAGGACGGCTCCTTGCGTCCTATTCTAGACCTAAAATTACTAAACAAGTTCATCAGAATCCGCCATTTCAGGATGGAATCCCTCCGTTCTGTGGTCGCATCTCTAGAAAGGAAAGAATACTTGGCGTCTATAGACATCAAGGATGCGTATCTACACATTCCAATTTTCAGAGGTCATCAAAAGTTTCTGCGTTTTGCTGTCGGAGAGGATCATTTTCAATTTGCCGCTCTGCCTTTCGGTCTCGCAACCGCCCCCAGAGTGTTCACAAAGGTCATGGCGGCCGCCATGTCAATTTTACACTCTCGGGGTGTGGTAGTCCTCCCGTATATGGATGACCTACTCATCAAAGGTCCGTCTTTTCAGGCCTGCGCAGAAAGTGTCGAGATCACTATCGACACCCTTTCTCGCTTGGGCTTGCTAATCAATTTGGACAAGTCTCTTCCCATTCCGTCTCAGAAGATTCCTTTTCTGGGAATGATTCTGGACACCTTCCAAGGGTTGGTATCTCTCCCTCCAGAGGAGATCAACTCTCTGAGACGGGGAGTACTCCTGTTGTTTCTAGGCCACTCGCACTCTCTGCGGAGCGCGATGCAGGTCCTGGGGAAAATGGTAGCGTCCATCGAGGCAGTACCATTCGCTCAGTTCCACCTTCGTCCTCTTCAACAGGAGCTAATATCACTTTGGGACAGGAACCCTGCGTCTTTAGGTCGCCGCTTCCGTCTGTCTCACACAGTCAGAAGCTCCTTAAAATGGTGGACAAAGGCTTCATCTCTGAATCAGGGAAAATCCTTTCTGCCGATCCATTGGCTGGTGGTGACCACCGATGCCAGTCTCCTCGGATGGGGAGCAGTGTTCCTCCATCACACGGCTCAAGGCCGATGGTCTCTATCAGAGACCCGTCTTCCGATCAACATCCTGGAGATCAGAGTTATCAAGTTAGCTCTCGTGCAGTTTCATCATCTACTGGCCGGACGTCCCATCCGGATTCAGTCAGACAACTCCACAGCCGTGGCGTATATCAACCGCCAGGGGGGCACTCGGAGCAGAACAGCTATGCTCGAGGTATCGCACATCCTGCGCTGGGCCGAGGCAAACCGCTCGCCCATTCCGCGCGTTCACATCCCGGGAGTGGACAATTGGGAGGCCGACTTCCTCAGTCGCCAAGGCTTAGACTCAGGGGAATGGTCCCTTCACCTGGAAATGTTTCAACTCATTTGCCAGCGTTGGGGAATTCCGGATGTGGATCTCATGGCATCCAGATTGAATGCCAAAGTTCAGACTTTCATAAGTCGATCACGCGATCCATTAGCCATCGGCTCGGATGCGCTAGTTCTCCCTTGGAGTCAATTTCGCCTTCCTTACATCTTCCCACCTCTTCCGTTAATCCCCAGGGTGATTCGGAAGATCAAAGCGGAAGGCGTTCCTCTCATTCTGGTCGCTCCGGACTGGCCTCGACGTCCGTGGTATGCGGAACTAGTGCGTCTAGTCGCAGACGTTCCCTGGAGATTACCAGATCGTCCGGATCTTCTTTCACAGGGTCCAATTTACCATCACAATTCGAGAGCGCTGAATTTGACGGTATGGCCATTGAAGCCTGGATCTTAAGTCAGGCTGGTTTCTCTAACAACGTGGTTTCAACAATGATCAATGCCAGGAAGCCGGCTTCCGCACGCATTTATCATCGAGTCTGGAAGACATTTTTTTCCTGGTGTAAAGACAAGGGTCGTTCCCCTTTGGTTTTTTCTATCCCTTCCATTCTAGAGTTTCTTCAAACAGGAATGGATTCAGGGTTAGCTCTCTCCTCTCTCAAGGGACAGATTTCTGCGTTGTCCGTCCTTTTCCAGCGGCGGATCGCATCTAAGTCTCAGGTCAGGACCTTTATCCAGGGAGTGTCACATCTTGTTCCGCCCTACAAGAGGCCTTTAGAGCCTTGGGACCTTAATTTGGTCCTCAGTGCCTTACAGGAATCACCCTTCGAACCTTTGTCTGAAGTGTCCTTATCGCTTCTCTCCTGGAAGGTTGTCTTCCTAGTGGCGATTACCTCTATCAGACGGGTATCGGAGTTGGCAGCCTTATCTTGTAAATCTCCTTTCCTTATTTTTCACCAGGACAAGGTTGTTTTTAGAACGTCTCCTTCTTTCACGCCTAAGGTCGTTTCGGATTTTCACATCAATGAGGAGATAGTTTTGCCTTCGTTCTGTCCGGCGCCGATTCACCGTACTGAAAAAGCTCTTCACACCCTGGATTTGGTTAGAGCTCTCCGAAGGTATATTTCAAGAACGGCGCCTTTCCGAAAATCGGACGCTCTGTTTGTGCTTCCGGAAGGACGCAGACAGGGTCTTCCTGCTTCCAAGGCCACGTTAGCCAGATGGATTCGCTCTGCGATCCAAGAGGCGTTTCGTGTTAAAGGTCAGCCTATCCCGGCTGGGATTAAGGCACACTCCACTCGATCTGTGGGGGCCTCCTGGGCCATTCGGCACCAGGCTTCGGCACAGCAAGTGTGCAAGGCTGCGACTTGGTCCAGTCTTCATACTTTCGTCAAGCATTATCAAATTCATGCTCAGGTTTCTTCAGATGTGGCACTTGGCAGGCAAATTCTGCAATCAGCTGTTGCGCATCTGTAAGTTGACGTTAACCAGTTAAGCGTTTTGTATGCATAAGTTTTCACGAGGCTCCATCTGTTGATGGTTTCCCACCCAGGGACTGCTTTGGGACGTCCCACGGTCTGTGTGTCCCCCAATGAGGCGAAGGAGAAA
The DNA here is from genome assembly GCA_033576555.1 of Oophaga sylvatica. Lineage (NCBI taxonomy): Eukaryota > Metazoa > Chordata > Amphibia > Anura > Dendrobatidae > Oophaga > Oophaga sylvatica. The sequence continues at coordinate 625,589,477 of JARQOD010000002.1, forward strand.
AGGAGATTTTTGTGTACTCACCGTAAAATCCTTTTCTCCGAGACGCTCATTGGGGGACACAGCTCCCACCCTTGTTTAATTTGAAGCCTCGTTGTATATTTGTAAGTAGTTATTTGATTTGTGACATATTGCACTCTGTTATGAGCTCCTACTGCTTTGGCACCGAACTGGTTCAGGATTGAGCCAACAGGAGGTGTATACTGCAGGAGGAGGAGTTAATCTTTTGTGCTTAATGTATTGCTTAGTGTCCTCCTAGTGGCAGCAGCATAACACCACGGTCTGTGTGTCCCCCAATGAGCGTCTCGGAGAAAAGGATTTTACGGTGAGTACACAAAAATCTCCTTTTTGTACTGGGAGTTAAATTGAGATTTCTCTCTATTTTATCACCCAACCGAGAAATTCTAGTACCGCCATTGTTCGCTCTGTATGATAATTTAGGATTTCTGCTGATCGGGCTACTAACAGAAAGTCGTCCAAGTAAGGTATTACTACAATTCCTTGGTTTCTTAGATAGGCTACGACCTCTGATATTAGCTTCGTAAAAACTCTGGGAGCAGAAGCTAGTCCGAATGGAAGACCCTGAAACTGGAAGTGGCAGGTGGATTCCGGTAGGCTTACAGCAAATCTTAGAAGTTCCTGCGAGGCTGGATGAATAGGAACCTGATAGTACGCATTTTTTAAATCTAGGGTACACATTACCGAATTTTTGTCTATCAGTGGGATTGTTGACCTTATAGACTCCATTCTGAATCTTTTGTAGCGAACATACTTGTTCAGCGGTTTGAGATTCAGAATTGTTCTTGACTCTCCTGACGGTTTCATTATTGGAAAGAGAGAGGAATAATGACCCAACTTCTCCTCTGACCCAACAACTGGCACTATGACTTTTGAAGAGATTAAGTCTCGGAGGTCCTGAAACATTCCTAAATTTTTCTGAACCACAGTGGGGGATATGTATCTCTGAGGCGGATAGGATACCAGTTCTATTCTGTAACCTTCCTTTATAGTGTGTAGGACCCACTCGTTTTCGGTGACCTGTTTCCAGTTCTCTGCCGAGAACAAAAGTCTGCCCCCTATGTGCCTGGCGTCATTGTTTTCTAGGTTTTGAGGAAGATCCAAACAATGAGCTCCTATTTCCTCTATTTTGAGTGTAGGAACCCTTATATGTTCCCTGCTAGGTCTACCTGTGTCCCTATAAAATGGTTGTCTACGGAAGGCTGGTTTCTTCCGAAAGGATTGAAACTTTTTAGGTTTCTCCTCTGGAAATCCTTTTTTGCTATCTGAAGCCTCCAGAATATCATCTAATGCCTGACCAAATACCTTTGATCCTGCAAAGGGTAATGAACATAATTTATTTTTAGAGGCATTATCCCCCGACCAGGATTTCAACCAAATAGCCCTACGGACTGCATTGGACAAAGAGCTATTTCTGGCAGAAAACCTGACTGACTCAGCCGAGGTATCAGCCAGAAAAGCTGTTGCTGACTTAATAAGAGGAAGAGACTGTAAAATTTCAGCTCTAGGGGTCCTATTAGCCAGTTGATCCTCCAACTGACTCATCCAGAAACACATAGACCTAGCTACAGAAGTAGCCGCAATATTGGTTCTTATTAAGTCCGCCGAAGACTCCCAGGCCCGCTTAAGGAGGATGTCCGCCTTGCGGTCCATAGGATTTTTAGACTTGAAGAGTCCTCAAAAGGAATCGAAGTCTTTTTAGCCACTTTTGCAATTGGCACATCAACTCTAGGTGTTTCTTCCCACAGTTTTGAGTCCTCAGGATCAAAAGGAAGACGATTTTTAAAGTCACGTGACATTACCAGTCTCCGCTCTGCGTCCTTCCATTCACATAGAATCATGGTTTTTATATGGTCACTAATAGGAAAAACTTTATCGATCTGAGCTGTGAGACCTCCAAACATCAAATCCTGTCTGGATTGGGGTCTTGGGACATCTTCCATATGCATAGTACTTCTTACGGCCTGGACCAAATCATCCGTATCTTCCACCGGGAACAGGTACCTCCTGGCCTTTTCCTGGACTTCCGCCTGAACTTCACCTTCTTCCTGCTCAGAGTACTGCATCTCCACGTTTTCTTCTGATTCCAGATCCGGTTCCTCTTCCAACTCCAACCTAGGTCTCTTCCGGCTTGGACCCTGACTAGTGGGCTGCTGTTGTGAACTAGCTGATAATGAAGCCTGCACTTCTTCCTTAATCAGGATCCTCAAGTCAGATAATAACGAAGATCTTTCTTGCTCCAAGACTGCTGCTGTACAAGAACCACAGACCGCTTTTTTATAAGCGTCAGGAAGTTTCTTGTGACATGTCGAACAGCGATTAGTTTTCGCCGAGGCTTTGCCCACTCTTTTCACTGTCTGCAAAGGTGTAGACGAAGTATCCTTGTCCTAAGTAATACAACAATATGTATACTAAGGACCGAGTCTGGATTACTTAGTGAGGATGGAGTTTTTTGCGCTATGCGCACTTACCCCTGCCTCCTCCTCTCTGGATCTCTCAGACTCCATGTCCTTCCGCAGAAAAGGTTTACTTTGCTGCCTTAGGACTGCTATGGTAGCTGCTGCGCGTACTCTGTTACCAGACTGGCGTTCAGCAATTCAAACGCCACTTTTCGCGCTCTTTTATAGCGTTCTGCGACGTCTTTAGCGCCGCCCACACTGCGTTCCACCTGGAACGCAAAACCAAACGCGATGCGCTTTCCATACCTTTTTGCGTTCTACTTCCGAACGCATGAAGTTTTGCGATGCCCTGAGACGCTTTCCGACCTCCTGCGTTCTATTCCAGAACGCCCGCTGACCTCACGTTTTCGCGTCACCGGAAGTGACGCTCAGTTTCCAGCCAAGGCCTGTTCAGCGTTCCTCCCTGGACCAGGAGGAAGACGCCTGAGCCGAGAGCCTCCCAACGGAAGGAGCGGCTCTTACCCGGGAGCTCGTCCGCCCCCGGTCTTTGGAGCAGAGGGACTCCCAAGGAGGGAGTTTCGGCTCTGGACCTCTTGACAGGGGGAAGGATTTGGACGAACCGCACGATCCCTCTGGGCCCGGTAAGTTACTGCGTTCCATCGCAGCGATCTCTCGCGTGTCCCTCCATGCAGGGACAGGAAAAACACTGAGGTATAGGGGGAGGAGTGGGACCTTTTAACCTCTCGTGTGCTTCCTGTCCCTGTAAGGAGGAGGAGGACGTCCTCCATTGTGCTGTCAGGGGGACGTCCTGGAAAATAATTATTTTTTCTATAAAATTGTTTTTATTGTATAAAAGCGCCAAAACATAAAATGATATAAATGAGATATCGCTGTAATCGTACTGACCCGAAGAATAAAACTGCTTTAGCAATTTTACCACACGCGGAACGGTATAAACGCCCCCCCCCCAAAAGAAATTCATGAATTGCTGATTTTTGTTCATTCTAACCTCCCAAAAATCGAAATAAAAAGCGATCAAAAAATGTCACGTGCTTAAAAATGTTACCAATAAAAACGTCAACTCGTACCGCAAAAATAAGACCTTACATGACCCTGTGGGCCAAAATATGCAAAAATTATAGCTCTCAAAATGTGGTGATGCAAAAACTATTTTTTGTAATAAAAAGCGTCTTTTAGCGTGACAGCTGCCAATCATAAAAACCCGCAGTAAATAGTAAATCAAACCCACTTTTATCACCCCCTTAGTTAGGGAAAAATAATAAAATTAAAACAATGTATTTATTTCCATTTTCCCAGTAGGGTTAGGGTTGTGCCTAATGTTAGGATTACGGTTAGTGTTGGGATTAGGGTTAGGGGTGTGTTAGGGTTAGGTTTGTGGTTAGGGTTATGGTTAGGGTTGGGACTAGGGTTAGGGGTGTGTTGGGGTTAGGGTTGGAGTTAGAATTGGGGGGTTTCCACTGTTTAGGCACATCAGGGGCTCTCCAAATGTTACATGGCGTCTGATCTCAATTTCAGCCAATTCTGCGTTGAAAAAGGTCAAACTGTGCTCCTTCACTTTTGAGCTCTGCCATGCGCCCAAACAGTAGTTTACCCCCACATATGGGATATCAGCGTACTCGGGACAAATTGCACAATAACTCTTGGGGTCCAATTTCTTCTGTTACCCTTGGGAAAATAAAAAATTGGGGGCGAAAATATCATTTTTGTAAAAAAAAAAAAAGATTTTCTTGTTTTTACGGCTGTACGTTATAAACTTCTGTGAAGCACTTGGGGCTTCATAGCGCTCACCACACATATAGATAAGTTCCTTGGGGGGGGTCTATTTTCCAAAATGGGGTCACTTGTGGGGGTTTCCACTGTTTAGGCACATCAGGGGCTCTCCAAATGCGGCATGACGCCCGCCGACCATTCCATCAAAGTCTGCAATCCAAAACGTCACTACTTCCCTTCCGAGCCCCGACGTGTGCCCATACAGTAGTTTTCTCCCACATATTGGGTATCCGCGTCCTCAGGACAAATTGGACAACAACTTTGGGGTCCAATTTTTCCTGTTACCCTTGGGAAAATAAAAAGTTGAACATGAAAAGATCATGTTTGTGGAAAAAATATGATTTTTTTTATTTTCATGCTCGGGCGTTTTAAACTTTAGTGAAACACCTGGGGGTTCAAAGTTCTCACCACACATCTAGATAAGTTCCTTGAGGAGTCTAGTTTCCAAAATGGTGTCATTTGTGGGGGGTTTCCACTGTTTAGGCACATCAGGAGCTCTCCAAACACGACATGGCGTCCAGCCAATTCTGCGTTGAAAAAGTCAAACGGCGCTCCTTCCCTTCCAAGCTCTGCCATGCACCCAAACAGTGGTTTACCCCCACATATGGGTTATCAGCGTACTCAGGACAAATTGCACAATAATTTTTGGGGTCTTGTTACCCTTGGGAAAATAAAAATTGGAGTGAAAAGATCATTTTTGTGGAAATTTTTTTTAATTTTACGGCTCTACTTTATAAACTTGTGTGAAGCACTTGGGGGTTCAAATTGCTCACCACAGATCCCTTAGGGGGTCTAGTTTCCAAAATGGGGTGACTTGTGGGGGGTTTCCACTGTTTAGGCTCATCTGGGGCTCTCCAAATGCAACATGGTGTCCAATCTCAATTCCAGCCAATTTGGGTTGGAAAAATTCAAATGGTGCTCCTTCCATTCCAAGCTCTGCCGTGTGCCCAAACAGTGGTTCCCCCCACATATGGGGTATCAGCGTACTCAGGACAAATTGGACAACAACTTTTGTGGTCCAATTTCTCCTGTTGCCCTTGGGAAAATAAAAAATTGGTGACTAAAAGATAATTTTTGTGGGAAAAAAATAGGATTTTTTATTTTCATGCCCGGGCATTATAAACTTGTGTGAAGCACTTGGGGGTTCAAAGTGCTCACCACAGATCTAGATAAGTTCCTTAGGGGGGTCTAGTTTCCAAAATGGGGTCACTTGTGGGGGATTTCCACTGTTCAGGCACATCTGGGGCACTGCAAACGTAACATGACCCCCATCAACGTCTGCATTCCAAAAGGTTATTACTTCCTTTCCAAGCCCTGCCGTGTGCCCAAACAGTTCCCCCCCCCCCCCCCCCACATATGGAGTATCAGCATACTCGGGACAAATTGGACAACAACTTTTGTGGTCCAATTTCCTTGGGAAAAATCAAAAATTTGGGACTAAAAATAATTTTTGTGGAGAGTTTTTTTTTTTTTTTTTTTTTTTTTTACACCCAGGCATTATAAACTTTTGTGAAATACTTGGGGGTTCAAAGTGCTCACGACAGATCTAGATAAGTTCCATAGGGGGTCTAATTTCCAAAATGGTGTCACTTGTGGGGGGTTTCACTGTTTAGGCGCATCAGAGGCTCTCCAAACGCGACATGGCGTCCAATCTCAATTCCAGCCAATTTTGGTTTGAAAAAGTCAAACTGCGCTCCTTGCCTTACGAGCTCTGCCGTGTGCCCAAACAGTGGTTTTCCCCCACATATGGGGTATTGGCGTACTCAGGATAAATTGCACAACAACTTTATCTGTCCATTTTCTCCTTTTACCCTTGTGAAAATGAAAAAAAGTTTGTAAAAGTTCATTTTTGTGACTAAAAAGTTAAATATTCATTTTTTCCTTCCACATTGCTTCAGCTACTGTGAAGCACCTGAAGGGTTAATAAACTTCTTGAATGTGGTTTTGAGTACCTTGAGGGGTGCAGTTTTTAGAATGGTGTCACTTTCGGGTATTTTCTGCCATATAGACCCCTCAAAGTGACTTCAATGTGGGGTGGTCCCTAAAAAAAAAAAAAAAAATGGCTTTGTTAATTTTGTTGTATAAATGAGAAATCGCTGGTCAACTTTTAACCCTTATAATTTTCTAACAAAAAAAAATTTTGGTTCCAAAATTGTGCTGATGTAAAGTAGACATGTGGGAAATGTTATTTATTAACTATTTTGTGTGACATATTTTTCTGTTTTAAGGGAATAAAAATTCAAAGTTTGAAAATTGCAAAATTTTCAAAATTTTCGCCATATTTGCGTTTTTTTTCAAAAATAAACGCAAGTTATATCGAAGAAATTTTACCACTAACGTGAAGTACAATATGTCACGAGAAAACAGTCTCAGAATCGCGAAGATCCGTTGAAGCGTTCGAGTTATAACCTCATAAAGATACAATGGTCAGAATTGTAAAAATTGGCCCGGTCATTAACGTGCAAACCACACTTGGGGGTTAAGGGGTTAAATGTTAACTAATTTATTTTTTTTTTTTAATTGTATTTTTTTTTTTTTGTGCAGGAAGTTTGAGCTGGCATCACAGGTATTTATGCTGTTTTTATATTTTTAAAAGGTCAAGTCAAGTGCAAATGTTATTCGTCAATAATACATCAATATGAAAACTTTTTTTTTGTATTCTTTTAATACACTTTGTTTTTGCACAGATCGCTAACAAGCCAACAATTCTGTTTAATCCTCCAAGTAAAGAAATGCAAAAAGCTCTAAATATCGTTCAGACCAATTATAGATCAGCAGCTAACACAAATCCTCCATCTTTGGTGTCACCTGAAACTCTCCACATCCTGGCAGACTTCCTGACCGGTAAGTCAACCGCTTTTAATCACTTGTCAGTACAGATTGCCAAGTGTTGGAGGCAGTCGAAAAGTTGGGTTTTCATTAAAAAAAATAAATAACTTGCCTGTCATTCATCCATATCACTGCCCATGACCGCTGCAGTCCAACAGTGGTTGTAGCAGGGACTTTTGTGTCATCCTGTGACTAGCAATTGGTTGCGGCAGTCAAGCCCTGTTCAAGACAGAAGACTAAGCTAGAACATCCGCAAGGGTAATCCGAGCAGTGGTGCTAAGTAACAACAGGCTGTTTCCACTACTAGGACAACACCTTCTTGATCTAACTGTTTGTCTCCAATAAAATAAAAAAGCCTATACTCGCCTCCCTTGCCGGCACCGTTCCAGCGGTGTCGGCACTCGTGTTCTTGGGGCTCATGTGAGGTTATGACACATGAGTCCATTGCCCAATCAGCGCTGGTGTCACTGGCGCCACAGTCAGGCAAATCGAATGTCAAGAGGAAGTGAGAGCCACAGCCCAGACTTCCTCGATGTTCGATTTGTCCGAAGGCGGGGCCAGTGACGCCAGCGCTGATTGGGCACCGGGCTCATGTGTCATAACCTCACATGAGCCCCAAGAACGCGAGTGCGACACGCTGTACGACGCCAGCACGGGAGGTGAGTTGTATAAGCTTTTTTTTTTTTTTTTTTATCAGGGCCAAGCATGGGGTATGAGAAGGAGTTGTCCTAGTAGTGGACAACCTTTTTAAGTACTGTATATGACATCCCTTTATGACCGGCAAATTTTTGTTTTTTTGCGCTTTTGTTTTTTTCCTCCCCCTCTAAGAGCCATAATTTTTTTTTTTTTTTTTTTTTTGTCTCTAATGCCACATGACTGTATAAGTGTTATTTATGTACCGTATTTATTGTTTGTATAGTGTGTATATATGTATGTGGTTAATAAGAAAGTTCTGAACTTTGTAATAAGAATAAATATAAATAAATAAATTTTAATTGGTGTTGCCATTCTTTGAAACTTACAACATTTTTATTTTTCCAATAAGAAAAATAAGATATTACAAGATGACCAAAAACACCAATTTAGAAGTTTCTTTTTTTAATAACAGTATTTACTTTCTAGGTTAATTATGTATTTAATAGAATTCAATGCCAAATTTGTTTTATTTCTTTATTTTAAAATTGCTTTTTGTTCACATTTTATTTTATTTATTTTTATTTATAATGAGCTTTTTACTTATTTTTTGTTACTCCCTACTAGTGGACTTGAATTTGTATTACCGTATTTTTCGGACTATAAGACGCAACGGACCATAAGACTCACCTATGTTTTAAAGGAGGAGAATAGAAAATGTGGTCAATTCTGTGCTTAATATACCCCATCCTGGTACACATATGTTCACAATCCAGGTATACATGGTCCCCTCATCCCCTTCCTGGTATACATTGGTCCCCTCATCCCTTCCTGGTATACATTGGTCCCCTCATCCCCTTCCTGGTATACATTGGCCCATCATGGTATACATGGTCCCCTCATCCCCATCATGGTATACATGGTTCCCTCATCCCCATCATGGTATACATGGTCCCCTCATCCCCTTCCTGGTATACATGGTCCCCTCATCCCCTTCCTGGTATACATGGTCCCCTCATCCCCTTCCTGGTATACATGGTCCCCTCATCCCCTTCCTGGTATACATTGGTCCCCTCATCCCCTTCCTGGTATACATTGGTCCCCTCATCCCCATCATGGTATACATGGTTCCCTCATCCCCATCATGGTATACATGGTCCCCTCATCCCCATCATGGTATACTTGTCCCCTCATCCCCATCATGGTATACATGGTCCCCTCATCCCCTTCCTGGTATACATTGGTCCCCTCATCCCCATCTTGGTATACATTGGTCCCCTCATCCCCATCATGGTATACATGGTCCCCTCATCCCCTTCCTGGTATACATTGGTCCCCTCATCCCCTTCCTGGTATACATTGGTCCCCTCATCCCCTTCCTGGTATAACATTGGTCCCCTCATCCCTATCTTGGTATTCATTGGTCCCCTCATCCCCATCATGGTATACATTGGTCCCCTCATCCCAGGGTGGATTGATTTAAATCACGCCGATTTAAATCAATGATTTAAATCATGATTTAAATCAAATTATTTTTTTCTATTTAAATCAGATCGATTTAAATCGTGATTTTAATCATGATTTAAATCACTGATTTAAATCAAAAGATTTTTTTAATATAAATCACGATTAAAATCTAAAACTTTCAATCATTGTTCAATTAACTCCACACTTCTAGCTTGGTTTCACTTTCTGTAGCTTGGTTTCAGTTTCTTTTTCCATTCAGTTGACATGCCCAAACTTGTTGGATAGTCAGTCAGCAGTACTTGGCTGTAGTAACAATCAAACTTCAGAAGTGATCTGCGTGAGCCATGGCAGGTCGTAAGAGAGACCCTATTTGGGTTCATTTTGTTGAGATGCCAGCAGAGCTTGGAAAGAAAGGTGGGAGAGCAAAGTGCAAATACTGTCAAAAGGATATCCAAGGACTTGTTTGCCGTTTGAAATCACATTATGAAAACTGCAACCAGAAGGGAAATGAAGATGTTGATAGTGATACAACTAATGTCAATGAACCCCCACAGCTTCTTATGCACCAGGACCCTAGCACTAGTGGTAAGTCTGGCAATTACAACCTATTTTAACAGACGTTTTACTGGGATGGTTAAAGTCAATGAAAAGAAAAATTTCTAGCACTAGTTCTGGAGTATAGAATTTAAATTTATGTTAAGGCAATATTTCACAGAAGATTAACGTTAAGTAAAAATAAAAGTGTGTATACGCCTATTTTTTTTTTTTATTGTAGGCTACAATTCACTTTTGAAGTCTGCCAAATTGACCATTTTTTTAAAAAAAACATTTTTAAAACTTTTGTGACATAATTTTTTTCAGTTGCTCTGATATATTACTAGTATTACAGCAACTTCACCGGAAACTTGAGTAGCATAACTTTTGAGACAGCCCTTATAGGACGAGGACCATTACATTGTTCAAAAAGTTTGTTTCAAAAATTTTCGTTATATTTCTTCAAATACGCAGTCGAATTATATTTTTAATTACTGTGTTTTCAGGGTCAAATATGGCTTGTGCTGCACGTGACAATCAATATCTGGGTACAACTTCAACAAAGCAGCCAAACAAAAAACTTTGCGTGCAAAGTGTAGAAAAATTCCTCTTAAAGACTACGACGAGCCAGAAAGAACATTTTGATGAATTAATTGCTAAATTCATATTTGCAACCAATTCTTCTTTCCGACTAGTTGAACACCCATTGTTTGTACAAATGATCGAAGGAATAAGACCAGGCTACAAACCACCAAGTAGATTTGATATCTCAGGAAAACATCTTCAGGCTGTATACGACAAAGAAAGAGCGGCTTGTACAAAATATTTGAAAGACAAAGTTGTTAACATGAGCTTGGATGGTTGGAGCAACATCCACAACGACCCCATAATTTGCACTTGTGTCACAACAGAAGATGGTGAAACTTACCTTACAGACACAATCGACACATCTGGAAATTCACATACTGCTGAATATTTACTTGAAATTGCTAAGAACTCAATTCACCAATGCCAAGAACAGTTTGGATGTAAAGTAAGGAGCTTAGTTACTGATAACGCAAGCAATGTGGCAAAAATGCGAGCGGAACTGGCACATGAGGATGACACAAATGTCATTACATACGGTTGTTCTGCCCATTTGTTGCATCTTTTGGCAAAAGACCTGCATATTTCGGGTGTCAAGGAACATGTTGTAGAAATTGTTAAATATTTCCGCAATAATCATTTTGCACATGCAACCTACAAGGAAATGGGAGGACTGAAGTTGGTTCTACCACAAGATGTTAGATGGAATACCTTGGCTGAATGCTTGGAACTGTTTATTAACAACTGGTCAAAATTAGTGTCCATTTGCGAAACACATCGGGATAAAATTGATGCTAATATACGAAGCAAAGTATTAAATCTTGGTGTGAAGAGAAATGCCGAGGACCTTTTGGAAAGGTTAAAGCCAATATCTATTGCGTTGGATAAAATGCAGAAAGATACTGCAACCATAGCTGATGCCACAGAAGTTTGGAAAGATTTAGAAGGTTCGCTAGATCGCTTGAACCTCTCAAACAATGTAAAGGTTGCAATACACCACCGCAAGGAGCAAGCATTAAAAGAAGAACACTATTTAGCCAATATCTTGCATCCCATCTACAGAGGGAAAAAACTATCTGAGGCGGAAATCAACTCTGCAATGGAGTGGCTTGCTAATACTAACCATGACATTGTGGCAACTGTGCTGAAATTGAAGTGTGAATCTGCACCATTTCAAAAATACATGTTTGCAGATAACGTCGTTAATGAACTAAAACCACTGGACTGGTGGAAGTCGCAATCACTTGTTCTTCCAGCGAAGATAATAAATGTAGCTACTCAGCTACTGACTGCATCGGCTTCATCGGCAGGAGTAGAGAGATTGTTTTCTTCATTTGGTTTTGTGCACACAACACCAGTCCGAAACCACTTAGGAACTAAATAAACAGTAGGCTTAAAGGACTGATGTATTCACTGAAGATGTTTGCTTACTTCAAACGTTAGAGATAGGCTATTGTTAAAAAGTACTTACTCTCTGTAGTTCAATTCTGATTGTTTAACCCCTCTCTGACATTAGACGTACTATCCCGTCCATAAAACCTGTGCCATTCTGCCCATGGACGGGATAGTACGTCATAGGCGATCAGCTGCGCTCCTGAGGGGAGCGCAGCTAATCGCCGCCGGGTGTCAGCTGATTATCACAGCTGAGACCCGTGACTGTGTGTCAGGAGCGGTCACGGACCGCTCCCGGCACATTAACCCCTAGCACACCGCGATCAAACATGATCGCGGTGTACTGGGGGCACAGGGAAGCATCGCGCAGGGAGCCCACTCCCTGCGCGCCCCCCTGAGACCCTCAGACCAGCGCGATGTGATCGCGCTGTTCTGAGGGCTTCCTCCCTCCCAGGACCCGGATCCAAGATGGCGCCGGGGTCCTGGAGGGAGGCGGCTTCCTCAGTGCCTGCTGTGAGCAGGCACTGAGAAGCCTGCATCTATGCCTGTGCGATCGCTGGTGTGACAGAGTGCTGTGCACACTGTCACACCAGCGATTTGATAAAATACAGTGATGTCCACCTGGACAAAGTAAAAAATATTAAAAAAAAAAAATAACAAAAAAAAAAAAAAAAAAAATATTCCCCAATAAATTCATTTCTTCCTGTAAATAAAAAAAACAAAACAATAAAAGTACACATATTTGGTATCGCCGCGTCCGTAACGACCCCCCCTATAAAACTGTCCCACTAGTTAACCCCTTTAGTGAACCCCTTAAAAAAAAAAAAAAAACGAAGCAAAAAATCAATGCTTTATCATCATACCGCCAAACAAAAAGTGGAATAACGCACGATCAAAAAGACCGATATAAATAAACATGGTACCGCTGAAAACGTCATCTTGTCCCGCAAAAAACGAGCCGCCATACAGCATCATCAGCAAAAAAATAAAAAAGTTATAGCTCGCAGAATAAAGCGATGCAAAAATAATTATTTTTTATATAAAATTGTTTTTATTCTATAAAAGCGCCAAAACATAAAAAAATGATATAAATGAGGTATCGCCATAATCGTTACTGACCCGAAGAATAAAACTGCTTTATCAATTTTACCACACGCGGAACAATAAAAACGCCTCCCCAAAAGAAATTCATGAATTGCTGATTTTTGTTCATTCTAACCTCCCAAAAATCGAAATAAAAAGCGATCAAAAAATGTCACCTGCTCAAAAATGGTACAAATAAAAACGTCAACTCGTACCGCAAAAAATAAGACCTCACATGACTCTGTGGGCCAAAATATGCAAAAATTATAGCTCTCAAAATGTGGCGATGCAAAAAACTATTTTTGCAATAAAAAGCGTCTTTTAGCGTGACAGCTGCCAATCATAAAAACCCACTATAAATAGTAAATCAAACCCCCTTTATCACCCCCTTAGTTAGGGAAAAATAATAAAATTAAAAAAATGTATTTATTTCCATTTTCCCATTAGGGTTAGGGTTAGGGTTGCGGCTAAAGTTAGGGTTAGGGTTGGGATTAGGGGTGTGTTAGGGTTAGGTTTGTGGTTAGGTTGGGACTAGGGTTAGGGGTGTGTTGGGGTTAGGGTTGGAGTTAGAATTGGGGGGTTTCCGCTGTTTAGGCACATCAGGGGCTCTCCAAATGTGACATGGCGTCTGATCTCAATTCCAGCCAATTCTGCGTTGAAAAAGTCAAACGGTGCTCCTTCACTTCTGAGCTCTGCCATGCGTCCAAACAGTAGTTTATCCCCACATATGGGGTATCAGCGTACTCTGGACCCCAAGAGTTATTGTGCAATTTGTCCTATTTCTTCTGTTACCCTTGGGAAAATAAAAAACTGGGGGCGAAAATATCATTTTTGTACAAAAAAAATTATTTTTTTGTTTTTACGGCTGTACATTATAAACTTCTGTGAAGCACTTGGGGCTTCATAGCGCTCACCACACACCTAGATAAGTTCCTTGTGGGGTCTATTTTCCAAAATGGGGTCACTTGTTGGGGATTTCCACTGTTTAGGCGCATCAGGGGCTCTCCAAATGCGACATGACGCCCCCAGACCATTCCATCAAAGTCTGCAATCCAAAACGTCACTACTTCCCTTCCGAGCCCCAACGTGTACCCATACAGTAGTTTTCTCCCACATATTGGGTATCAGCGTACTCAGGACAAATTGGACAACAACTTTTGGGGTCCAATTTCTCCTGTTACCCTTGTGAAAATAAAATATTGGGGGCGAAAAAATCATTTTTGTAAAAAAAAAAAAGATTTTTTATTTTTATGGCTGTGCGTTATAAACTTCTGTGAAGCACTTTGGGGTTCAAAGTGCTCACCACACATCTAGATAAGTTCCTTGAGGGGTCTAGTTTCCAAAATGGTGTCATTTATGGGGGTTTCCACTGTTTAGGCAGATCAGGAGCTCTCCAAACACGACATGGCGTCCAGCCAATTCTGCGTTGAAAAAGTCAGACGGCGCTCCTTCCCTTCCAAACTCTGCCATGCACCCAAACAGTGGTTTACCCCCACATATGGGGTATCAGCGCACTCAGGACAAATTGCACAATAACTTTTGGAGTCTTGTTACCCTTGGAAAAATAAAAATTGGGGTGAAAAGATCATTTTTGTGGAAAAAATATGATTTTTAAATTTTACGGCTCTACGTTATAAACTTGTGTGAAGCACTTGGGGGTTCAAATTGCTCATCAAAAATCTAGATAAGTTCCTTAGGGGGTCTAGTTTCCCAAATGGGGTCATTTGTGGGGGGTTTCCACTGTTTAGGCACATCAGGGGCTCTCCAAATGCAACATGGCATCCAAACTCAATTCCAGCCAATTTTGGTTGGAAAAAGTCAAATGGTGCTCCTTCCATTCCGAGCTCTGCCGTGCGCCCAAACAGTGGTTCCCCCCACATATGGGGTATCAGCGTACTCAGGACAAATTGTACAACAACTTATGTGGTCCAATTTCTCCTGTTACCCTTGGGAAAATAAAAAATTAGTGACTAAAAGATCATTTTTGTGGGAAAAAAATAGGATTTTTTATTTTCATGCCCGGGCATTATAAACTTGTGTGAAGCACTTGGGGGTTCAAAGTGCTCACCAAAGATCTAGATAAGTTCCTTAGGGGGTCTAGTTTCCAAAATGGGGTCACTTGTGGGGGGTTTCCACTGTTTAGGCTCATCTGGGGCACTGCAAACGGAACATGACCCCATTAACGTCTGCATTCCAAAACGTTACTACTTCCTTTCCAAGCCCTGCCGTGCGCCCAAACAGTTTCCCCCCCCACATATGGGGTATCAGCTACTCAGGACAAATTGGACAATAACTTTTGGGGTCCAATTTCCTTGGGAAAATTCAAAAATTTGGGACTAAAAAATCATTTTTGTGGAAAATTGATTTTTTTTTTTTTCACACCCAGGCTTTATAAACTTTTGTGAAACACTTGAGGGTTCAAAGTGCTCACAACAGATCTAGATAAGTACCTTAGGGGGTCTAGTTTCCAAAATGGTGTCTCTTGTGGGGGGTTTCCACTGTTTAGGCGCATCAGGGGCTCTCCAAACGCGACATGGCATCCAATCTAAATTCCAGCCAATTTTAGTTTGAAAAAGTCAAACGTCGCTCCTTCCCTTACGAGCTCTGCCGTGTACCCAAACAGTGGTTTTCCCCCACATATGGGGTATTGGCGTACTCAGGAGAAATTGCATAACAACCTTATCTGTCCATTTTCTCCTTTTACCCTTGTGAAAATAAAAAAAAAGTTTGTAAAAGATAATTTTTGTGGCTAAAATGTAAAATATTCATTTTTTCCTTCCACGTTGCTTTAGTTACTGTGAAGCACCTGAAGGGTTAATAAACTTCTTGAATGTGGTTTTGAGTACCTTGAGGGGTGCAGTTTTTAGAATGGTGTCACTTTTGGGTATTTTCTGCCATATAGACCCCTCAAAGTGACTTCAAATGTGAGGTGGTCCCTAAAAAAAATGGCTTTGTAAATTTTGCTGTAAAAATGAGAAATCGCTGGTCAACTTTTAACCCTTATAATTTCCTAACAAAAAAAAATTTTGGTTCCAAAATTGTGCAGATGTAAAGTAGACATGTGGGAAATGTTATTTCTTAACTATTTTGTGTGATATATTTCTCTGTTTTAAGGGAATAAAAATTCAAAGTTTGAAAATTGCAAAATTTTAAAAATTTTCGCCATATTTGCATTTTTTTCAAAAATAAACGCAAGTTATATCGAAGAAATTTTACCACTAACATGAAGTACAATATGTCACGAGAAAACAATCTCAGAATCGCGAAGATCCGTTGAAGCGTTCCAGAGTTATAACCTCATAAAGAGACAGTGGTCAGAATTGTAAAAATTGGCCCGGTCATTAACGTGCAAACCACCCTTGGGGGTGAAGGGGTTAATAGTGCAAATAAAAATTATTAGGTTTCATAATCATCAACTGTTTTAATATTTTTTATTTGTGTAAAATAATTTGATTTGCAAAAAGACAAAGTTTTGCTTGTGTACAACTTGATTAAAAAATCCTATTTAAATCAAAAAAATCCGATTTTTTTTTTTTTTTTTTTTTTTAAAAAAAATCATGATTTTTATCCACCCTGCCTCATCCCCATCTTGGTATACATTGGTCCCCTCATCCCCTTCCTGGTATACATTGGTCCCCTCATCCCCTTCCTGGTATACATTATTCCCATCATCCCCTTCCTGGTGTACATTGGTCCCATCATCACCTTCCTGGTGTACATTGGTCCCCTCATCCCCTTCCTGGTGTACATTGGTCCCCTCATCCCCTTCCTGGTGTACATTGGTCCCCTCATCCCCTTCCTGGTATACATTGGTCCCCTCATCCCTATCTTGGTATTCATTGGTCCCCTCATCCCCATCATGGTATACATGGTCCCCTCATCCCCATCATGGTATACATTGGTCCCCTCATCCCCATCTTGGTATACATTGGTCCCCTCATCCCCATCTTGGTATACATTGGTCCCCTCATCCCCATCTTGGTATACATTGGTCCCCTCATCCCCATCATGGTATACATGGTCCCCTCATCCCCATCATGGTATACATGGTCCCCTCATCCCCATCATGGTATACATTGGTCCCCTCATCCCCATCTTGGTATACATTGGTCCCCTCATCCCCATCTTGGTATACATTGGTCCCCTCATCCCCATCATGATATACATGGTTCCCTCATCACCATCATGGTATACATGGTCCCCTCATCCCCATCATGGTATACATGGTCCCCTCATCCCCTTCCTGGTATACATTGGTCCCCTCATCCCCTTCCTGGTATACATTGGTCCCCTCATCCCCATCTTGGTATACATTGGTCCCCTCATCCCCATCATGATATACATGGTTCCCTCATCACCATCATGGTATACATGGTCCCCTCATCCCCATCATGGTATACATGGTCCCCTCATCCCCTTCCTGGTATACATTGGTCCCCTCATCCCATCTTGGTATACATTGGTCCCCTCATCCCCTTCCTGGTATACATTATTCCCATCATCCCCTTCCTGGTGTACATTGGTCCCATCATCCCCTTCCTGGTGTACATTGGTCCCCTCATCCCCTTCCTGGTGTACATTGGTCCCCTCATCCCCTTCCTGGTATACATTGGTCCCCTCATCCCTATCTTGGTATTCACTGGTCCCCTCATCCCCATCATGGTATACATGGTCCCCTCATCCCCATCATGGTATACATTGGTCCCCTCATCCCCATCTTGGTATACATTGGTCCCTCATCCCCATCTTGGTATACATTGGTCCCCTCATCCCCATCATGATATACATGGTCCCCTCATCCCCTTCCTGGTATACATTGGTCCCCTCATCCCCTTCCTGGTATACATTGGTCCCCTCATCCCTATCTTGGTATTCATTGGTCCCCTCATCCCCATCATGGTATACATGGTCCCCTCATCCCCATCATGGTATACATTGGTCCCCTCATCCCCATCTTGGTATACATTGGTCCCCTCATCCCCATCATGGTATACATGGTCCCCTCATCCCCATCATGGTATACATGGTCCCCTCATCCCCTTCCTGGTATACATTGGTCCCCTCATCCCCATCTTGGTATACATTGGTCCCCTCATCCCCATCATGATATACATTGTCCCCTCATCCCCTTCCTGGTATACATTGGTCCCATCATCCCCTTCCTGGTGTACATTGGTCCCCTCATCCCCTTCCTGGTATACATTGGTCCCCTCATCCCCTTCCTGGTATACATTGGTCCCCTCATCCCCTTCCTGGTATTCATTGGTCCCTTCATCCCCTTCCTGGTATTCATTGGTCCCCTCATCCCCATCATGGTATACATGGTTCCCTCATCCCCATCATGGTATACATGGTTCCCTCATCCCCATCATGGTATACATGGTCCCCTCATCCCCATTATGGTATACATTGGTCCCCTCATACCCATCTTGGTATACATTGGTCCCCTCATACCCATCTTGGTATACATTGGTCCCCTCATCCCCATCATGGTATACATTGGTCCCCTCATCCCCTTCCTGGTATACATTGGTCCCCTCATCCCCATCTTGGTATACATTGGTCCCCTCATCCCCATCTTGGTATACATTGGTCCCCTCATCCCCATCTTGGTATACATTGGTCCCCTCATCCCCATTATGGTATACATGGTCCCCTCATCCCCATCATGGTATACATGGTCCCCTCATCCCCTTCCTGGTATACATTGGTCCCCTCATCCCCTTCCTGGTATACATTATTCCCATCATCCCCTTCCTGGTGTACATTGGTCCCATCATCCCCTTCCTGGTGTACATTGGTCCCCTCATCCCCTTCCTGGTGTACATTGGTCCCCTCATCCCTATCTTGGTATTCATTGGTCCCCTCATCCCCATCATGGTATACATGGTCCCCTCATCCCCATCATGGTATACATTGGTCCCCTCATCCCCATCTTGGTATACATTGGTCCCCTCATCCCCATCTTGGTATACATTGGTCCCCTCATCCCCTTCCTGGTATACATTGGTCCCTTCATCCCCTTCCTGGTATACATTGGTCCCCTCATCCCCTTCCTGGTATACATTGGACCCCTCATCCCCTTCCTGGTATACATTGGTCCCCTCATCCCCTTCCTGGTATACATTGGTCCCGTCATCCCCTTCCTGGTATACATTGGTCCCCTCTATCCCTATCTTGGATTACATTGGTCCCCTCATCCCCATCATGGTATACATGGTCCCCTCATCCCCCATCCTGGTGTGCGTGGCCCCCATCAGAAAAACATGGAAAAAAAATTCTACTTGCCTTCCCTGCGCTCCCTCACAGCGTCCTGTTCTGATTCCAGTAGCTGATTTCAGCTTGTAAGCTGCGCATGACAGTAAGGTAATTCGCTGCTTACAAGCCGAGGACAGCTGCTGGAATATTCCCTGCTCCCCACGCCCTGGACTATGGGCGTGTGGAGCATTGAATATTCATTTCTCTTAGCGGGCACATATGATCGACCGGCCGCTGCAGGAAGCCGGTGGCTGCGTCTAGCACTGTGCCCGCTATTAAGGAGAAATGAATATTCACAGCTCCACACGCCCATGGTCTCTCCCACCTCTCGGCGCCGGATTCAGTGCATAGAGGTGGGAGAGACTATGGGCGTGAGAGCAGTGCATATCCATTTCTCGTTAATAGTGGGCACTGTGTTAGCGCAGTGTCTTATAGTTTGAAAAATACGGTATATACAGTAATGCCTTCAGTATTGAAATAGTTTGCAAAAAATTACAATCACCTGTGAAACCCAGACTTAAATTAGGAGTACAAGCATGGCAGTGATGGAGGGTCCTTCAGTAGACCCCTAGCTGCCATAGTAAGCCATTGGCGCATACACAAAGGAACTAGTTAAATGTCAGAGATTGAAACGCAGCATCCAAATAGTTAAATAGCGATGATCAGAGCTAGCGCCGGTTGCTGCTCTTGGAGGCAGGTACCAGCCGCCACAGGTCATGTATTTTGTGCACTTTGTTCTCACACTTGATGTAGGAAGTACCATTGTTTTCTTGATGTAGGGGGTGATTTTACTTTTATACTTCTGTTATTTGCTTTCTCTAAACCTGATTACTGATGTTACCTTTAGGCGGAAACGTCTGCTTTCACAAGAAAATTCTCCGGACCCGGCTAAAAAGCTTCACGTTACTGTAACTGAGACCATAGAGCTTCCTGATGGAGATGATGATGATGATGATGGTAAGGAGATGGAGGTAGATGATGGCGATGTGATCATCATGGAGGAGGTCAGTACGCCCAAACCCAAGAGTGAAAAAACACCAGAAAACGTCACAGGTCTTAGTCCTGTCCCCATGGAAAGTTTGGAGGGTGTACCTTCGGGCATGACTGCAGCCACCACACAAACGGACAGACCAGGAATAACTGTAAAAAAGGAAGAAGATGATGGAAACTCTTATGGAAACTTCCAAGGGTGCCAGATGTCAGGTGAGCAGGTCTACCAACACTGCAATGGCGCCATGACACACAGCCAGCAGAATCACAGCCCTGCGGTACAAGATGAGAAGGAATACTATAAGAAGCATTGCGAAGAGCTCAGCATTAAACTGAAAAACTTGGGAGAAACCATAGCTCAGCAGATGAAAAAAGAGACTTCTCACCAGCAAACGCAGACTCTTTCCAGTACCGGGGACGTAAAGTATGAACAAGCCTTAAAAGAAATCAGCAGACTTAATGTAATGTGTAAAAAA
>JARQOD010000002.1:625610028-625625256 GCA_033576555.1 Oophaga sylvatica
ACATTGGTCCCCTCATCCCTTCCTGGTATTCATTGGTCCCTTCATCCCTTCCTGGTATTCATTGGTCCCCTCATCCCCATCATGGTATACATGGTTCCCTCATCCCCATCATGGTATACATGGTTCCCTCACCCCCATCATGGTTACATGGTCCCCTCATCCCCATTATGGTATACATTGGTCCCCTCATACCCATTGGTATACATTGGTCCCTCATACCATCTTGGTATACATTGGTCCCCTCATCCCCATCATGGTATACATTGGTCCCCTCATCCCCTTCCTGGTATACATTGGTCCCCTCATCCCCATCTTGGTATACATTGGTCCCTCATCCCATCTTGGTATACATTGGTCCCCTCATCCCCATCTTGGTATACATTGGTCCCCTCATCCCCATTATGGTATACATGGTCCCCTCATCCCATCATGGTATACATGGTCCCCTCATCCCCTTCCTGGTATACATTGGTCCCCTCATCCCTTCCTGGTATACATTATTCCCATCATCCCCTTCCTGGTGTACATTGGTCCCATCATCCCTTCCTGGTGTACATTGGTCCCCTCATCCCCTTCCCTGGTGTACATTGGTCCCTCATCCCTATCTTGGTATTCATTGGTCCCCTCATCCCCATCATGGTATACATTGGTCCCCTCATCCCCATCTTGGTATACATTGGTCCCCTCATCCCCATCTTGGTATTACATTGGTCCCCTCACCCCCTTCTGGTATACATTGGTCCCTTCATCCCCTTCCTGGTATACATTGGTCCCCTCATCCCTTCTGGTATACATTGGACCCTCATCCCCTTCCTGGTATACATTGGTCCCGTCATCCCCTTCTGGTATACATTGGTCCCCTCTATCCCTATCTTGGATTACATTGGCCCCCTCATCCCCATCATGGTATACATGGTCCCTCATCCCCCATCCTGGTGTGCGTGGCCCCATCAGAAAAACATGGAAAAAAAATTCTACTTGCCTTCCCTGCGCTCCCTCACAGCGTCCTGTTCTGATTCCAGTAGCTGATTTCAGCTTGTAAGCTGCGCATGACAGTAAGGTAATTCGCTGCTTACAAGCCGAGGACAGCTGCTGGAATATTCCCTGCTCCCACGCCCTGGACTATGGGCGTGTGGAGCATTGAATATTCATTTCTCTTAGCGGGCACATATGATCGACCGGCCGCTGCAGGAACCCGGTGGCTGCGTCTAGCACTGTGCCGCTATTAAGGAGAAATGAATATTCACAGCTCCACACGCCATGGTCTCTCCCACCTTCGGCGCCGGATTCAGTGCATAGAGGTGGGAGAGACTATGGGCGTGAGAGCAGTGCATATCCATTTCTCGTTAATAGTGGGCACTGTGTTAGCGCAGTGTCTTATAGTTTGAAAAATACGGTATATACAGTAATGCCTTCAGTATTGAAATAGTTTGCAAAAAATTACAATCACCTGTGAAACCCAGACTTAAATTAGGAGTACAAGCATGGCAGTGATGGAGGGTCCTTCAGTAGACCCCTAGCTGCCATAGTAAGCCATTGGCGCATACACAAAGGAACTAGTTAAATGTCAGAGATTGAAACGCAGCATCCAAATAGTTAAATAGCGATGATCAGAGCTAGCGCCGGTTGTGCTCTTGGAGGCAGGTACCAGCCGCCAAGGTCATGTATTTTGTGCACTTTGTTCTCACACTTGATGTAGGAAGTACCATTGTTTTCTTGATGTAGGGGGTGATTTTACTTTTATACTTCTGTTATTTGCTTTCTCTAAACCTGATTACTGATGTTACCTTTAGGCGGAAACGTCTGCTTTCACAAGAAAATTCTCCGGACCCGGCTAAAAAGCTTCACGTTACTGTAACTGAGACCATAGAGCTTCCTGATGGAGATGATGATGATGATGATGGTAAGGAGATGGAGGTAGATGATGGCGATGTGATCATCATGGAGGAGGTCAGTACGCCCAAACCCAAGAGTGAAAAAACACCAGAAAACGTCACAGGTCTTAGTCCTGTCCCATGGAAAGTTTGGAGGGTGTACCTTCGGGCATGACTGCAGCCACCACACAAACGGACAGACCAGGAATAACTGTAAAAAAGGAAGAAGATGATGGAAACTCTTATGGAAAACTTCCAAGGGTGCCAGATGTCAGGTGAGCAGGTCTACCAACACTGCAATGGCGCCATGACACACAGCCAGCAGAATCACAGCCTGCGGTACAAGATGAGAAGGAATACTATAAGAAGCATTGCGAAGAGCTCAGCATTAAACTGAAAAACTTGGGAGAAACCATAGCTCAGCAGATGAAAAAGAGACTTCTCACCAGCAAACGCAGACTCTTTCCAGTACCGGGGACGTAAAGTATGAACAAGCCTTAAAAGAAATCAGCAGACTTAATGTAATGTGTAAAAAACTGCAGGAGCTGAAATCAGAGTCCGGCTGTTCTCCCATCATTGAAGTGGACAGCACGAGTGAAGTGGACGATATGGCTTTACAACTGGATGACATTTTCGGAAACTTGACACCTGCTCGGCAGAAAAAGATCAGTGCAAAGCGGGAGGTGAGAAATCTTCAATGTTTTATTAATATAAATTACTGTACTTGCATACTAGATTTTCTTCAAGCCCGTGTGCAGCTGGGTACTGTACCATCCAAGCGGAGACGGTTATCCAGATAAGTGCTTCTATGCATAATTCAGAGAAGTCTAAAGAATTTCTCTGATCCCGAGAGACAAATTGTTGCTCTCTGGTGATCTTTCTGGATTAATGGGGACAACCCTGGTCTGAGATGGTGAAGAAGTTCATACCACAGTCCCTGATGGTTTAGGTCAATAAAAGATTTAAAGAGGACCTTTCCACAAATTGGAAAAAAAAAAAGCATTTTTGTTTTTTTATTTTATGTCTCTGTTAAGGAAATATAAGCAAAGTATTTGGCACCTATTGAGTTAACTCTGTTAAGCACATGGGTTTTATCAGTTGG
Source organism: Oophaga sylvatica (assembly GCA_033576555.1). Taxonomy (NCBI): domain Eukaryota; kingdom Metazoa; phylum Chordata; class Amphibia; order Anura; family Dendrobatidae; genus Oophaga; species Oophaga sylvatica. Next base: position 625,613,005 of record JARQOD010000002.1, read on the forward strand.
TTTTCACTGGGGGCGTTGTACTTCTTCTCCCTGTATGAGTTGACCAATCATTAAGCAACACAGAAGAAAAAGAACACGCCTCCATTTTTCTCATGCTACCGTAAACAAGTCTGTGTAACATGGAGAGACAGTCAATTATATAGCTCATTGGACTTTACCCATGCACTTCAATGGATGTAGTTACATGCAGATAACGGTCAGCCGCAGGCGACAGCTACTTTTTTCTTAGCACCATTCCTCTGTACGGTACACAGATTTGTCTGCAGTGGTTGTGGCAGCCATGGTGATGGTTCATCTATAACCCTCTCCATTACTTTCATCTTCCAGATCGAGCAGTTACAGCAGGAGAAGAAGAAGCTAGAGGCCGAGAATAAACAACTCAAGATGGAAATACAGCAACTAAAGGAAGCCGCCAATGAGAGTAGCACCTCCATAAGTGAACTGGGAGAAGAGAGGTATGCAGGACTTTGGGGTTGTATGAAATTTGAAGCAGCTCCACTCTAGATCCAGAGGTTGTGTTTGGTATTGCAGTTTAGTTCCAATGAGTTAACTTTAAAGGGAAGGTGCCATCAAAAAATGTGTTTTTTTTTTCAGCAATTAAAAAAAATGTAAAGAAGTAATGTTTAAATTTTCTTAAATATTATCATTGTTTATAATTTAGTAAATTATGAAAAATAATTTTAAGACTTGGCATTTCCACTTTTAAACACTAGGGGGAGCAGCTACTGAAATTTGACAAAAACCTAGTGTCCAACTAGCTCACATTACTGCACTGCAGTAAATATGGGTTGAGTCTGCTGGAGTGTGTGATGTCATTCCTGTCCTCCCCCTCTGGGAGTTTGCTAAGGGATAAGAGAGGATGACATTTAGGAACACAGTGAGCAGCCATTTTGTTGGTGACTGCAAAGTTATACTGACAAGTAGACAGTCACCGAGGATGGCAGGCAGCAACGATTCTGGGTGATACAGTTATATGAAAAAGTTTGGGCACCCTATTAATCTTAAGCTTAATGTTTTATAAAAATTGGTGTTTTTGCAACAGCTATTTCAGTTTGATATATCTAATAACTATTGGACACAGTAATGTTTCTGCCTTGAAATGAGGTTTATTGTACTAGCAGAACATGTGCAATCTGCATTCAAACACAATTTGACAGGTGCATAAGTATGGGCACCCTTATCATTTTCTTGTTTTAAATACTCCTACCTACTTTTTACTGACTTACTAAAGCACTTTTTTTGGTTTTGTAACCTCATTGAGCTTTGAACTTCATAGCCAGGTGTATGCAATCATGAGAAAAGCTACTTAAAGTGGCCACTTGCAAGTTGTTCTCCTGTTTGAATCTCCTCTGAAGAGTGGCATCATGGGCTCCTCAAAACAACTGTCAAATGATCTGAAAACAAAGATTACACTATGTAACAAATTTTTATTTTTTGTTCCTGGGTCTAAAGTGTGTTTTCCTAACCCGTTATGCCTAAAACAAATAGAAAATAGTTGTTGTTCCACAAAAACTTTGCTTTTGTGATCAGGACATTGAAATTTTGAAATTTGTCTGTTTTCGGGAAAATTCTCGAATCTTATTCAATACGGAGTAGTCTTCTAGAATATTGTTTAACTGCTAGAATTGTGCAGAAGTTTCTACAATTTTCCAGAATTATCTGGAAGTGTCTAGAAACTTTTAGAACTTTCTAGAACGTTCTCAGACTGTTCAATAGTAGTCATACAAGTACTATTTCACATCGAATATTGCACATGCGAATATTGCAAGAAAACTCTTGAAGGTAAGGTGAATAATTGCTGCTCGTTTACATGGCAGTGCTTTATTTTGTAGAATCTCAATGATTTAGAACGAGTACAGTTTAACCCCTTACTGCCCGCGGACGGAATAGTACGTCCGTGGCCAGTATCCCCCCGATTTGATGAGGGCTCCGGCAGTGAGCCCGCATCAAAGCCGGGACATGTCAGCTGTTTTGAACAGCTGACATATGCCCGCAATAGGCACGAGTGGAATCGCGAATATGCACACCGCTGACCCCCGTCATGTGATCGGGGGTCATCGGTGCATCGGCATAACAATCAGAGGTCTCCTTGAGACCTCTAAGGCTGTTATGCCGGATTACTATGAGCACAACCCTGTGGTCTGCGCTCATAGAAATGCAGTAATTCTGCTACATACAGTTAGGTCCATAAATATTTGGACAGAGACAACATTTATCTAATTTTGGTTCTAGACATTACCACAATGAATTTGAAACAAACAAATCAGATGCAATTGAAGTTCAGACTTTCAGCTTTCATTTGAGGGTATCCACATTAAAATTGGATGAAGGGTTTAGGAGTTTCAGCTCCTTAACATGTGCCACCCTGTTTTTTAACAAAAAAAGTAATTGGACAATTGACTCCAAGGCTATTTCATGGACAGGTGTGGGCAATCCCTTCATTATATCATTCTCAATTAAGCAGATAAAAGGGCTGGTGTTGATTTGAGGTGTGGTGTTTGCATTTGGAAGGTTTAGCTGTGAAGGAAACATGCGGTCAAAGGAGCTCTCCATGCAGGTGAAACAAGCTATCCTTAAGCTGCAAAAAACAGCGACAAAAAAGTCAAAACGCCAGTATTACCTTTTTTGGTCGCTGCGACATTGCATTAAAATGCAATAACAGGCGATCAAAAGAACGTACCTGCATAAAAGTGGTGTCATTAAAAACGTCAGCTCGGTAACGCAAAAAATAAGCCCTCACTCAACCGGAGATCACGCAATTTTTTTTTTAGCAAACTTAGATAAAGGAGAACCTAGACATGTTTGGTGTCTATGAACTTATAATGACCTGGAGAATCATAATGGCAGGTCAGTTTTAGCATTTAGTGAACTTAGCAAAAAAGCCAAACAAAAAACAAGTGTAGGATTGCACTTTTTTTGAAATTTCACTGCACCTGAAATTTTTTTCCTGTTTTCGAGTACAAGACATGCTAAAACCAATTGAGTCTTTCAAAATTACAACTCGTCCCACAAAAAGTAAGCCCTCACATGGCCATATTGATGGAAAAACCTCTGAAGGTGCTGATGCCAACACTGCATATCAAGTTAGGCCTCATCAAGCAATTTGTCACGGCTCCTGACAAGGAGTCAGCTGCTTTCAAGTACCTCCAAGATCTCTTTCCAAAGCTGTTCGAGGCAAAGGTCAAGGCTGGTATCTTCTTCGGACCACAGATCAAGAAGATCATAGAATGTGACGAGTTCGCCAGGCTGCTGAACAGGACAGAGAAAACAGCTTGGAATAGTTTCGTTGCAGTGGTTCATGGCTCCCTGGGTAATCACTAGGCTAAAAACTATGTGCAGTTGGTTCAGACTCTCATAAAGAATTACGCCATAATGGGATGCAGAATGTCTCTCAAAGTCCATATCCTTGACGCTCATCTTGACAAGTTCAAGGAGAACATGGACGCTTACTCAGAGGAGCAAGGCGAGCGCTTTCATCAAGATATATTGGACTTTGAACGTCATTACCAAGGACAGTATAACGAAAACATGATGGGGGACTACATTTGGGGCTTCTTCTTAAGCGATTTGCTGTACACTCACAAATCTAGAAAAACTACTCATTTCTGAACCTTTTTGAGTGAGTTTTGATTGTCTTTATCTATTTACCATGCAAGTGTTGTTTTTTATTAGACCGCATGAACGAAAATATAATAATTTCCTTTTTTTTGACACAATAAATACAAAATTTTCTGGCCTGTGGTCATAAAATCAAAGTTTGTGCTGAATGTAGTAGTTTTTCCATAGTCTTTAAACATAAGCAGTTGAAATATTACACTTGGAAGCCAGGAACAAAAATTGTGTTACATAGTGTTATTCAACATGTTGTTGTGGGGAGGGATACAAAAAGCTGTCTCAGAGATTTAACCTGTCAGTTTCCACAGTGAGGAACATATTAAGGAAATGGAAGAACACAGGGACAGTTCTTGTTAAGGCCAGAAGTTGCAGGCCAAGAAAAACATCAGAAAGGCAGAGAAGAAGAATGGTGAGATCAGTCAAGGACAATCCTCAGACCACCTCCAGAGAGCTGCAGCATCAACTTGCTGCAGATGGTGTCACTGTGCATCGGTCAACTATACAACGCACTTTGCACAGGGAGAAGCTGTATGGTAGAGTGATGCGAAAGAAGCCGTTTCTGCAAGCACGCCACAAACAGAGTCGGCTGAGGTATGCAAAAGCACATCTGGAGAAGCCAATTTCTTTTTGGAAGAAGGTCCTGTGGACTGATGAAACCAAGATTGAGTTGTTTGGTCATACAAAAAGGCGTTATGCATGGCGTAAAAAAAAACACAGCATTCCAAGAAACACTTGCTACACACAGTAAAATTTGGTGGAGGTTCCATCATGCTTTGGGGCTGTGTGGCCAATGCCGGCACCGGGAATCTTGTTAAAGTTGAGGGACGCATGGATTCCACTCATTATCAGCAGATTCTTGACAATAATGTTCAAGAATCAGTGACAAAGTTGAAGTTACGCAGGGGATGGATCTTTCAGCAAGACAATGATCCAAAACACCGCTCCAAATCTACTGAGGCATTCATGCAGAGGAACAATTACAATGTTCTGGAATGGCCATCCCAGTCCCCAGACCTGAATATCATTGAACATCTGTGGGATCATTTGAAGAGGGCTGTCCATGCTCGGCGACCATCAAACTTAACTGAACTGGAATTGTTTTGTAAAGAGGAATGGTCAAAAATACCTTCATCCAGGATCCAGGAACTCATTAAAAGCTACAGGAAGCGACTAGAGGCTGTTATTTTTGCAAAAGGAGGATCTACTAAATATTAATGTCACTTTTCTGGTGAAGTGCCCATACTTATGCACCTGTCAAATTTTGTTTGGATGCAGATTGCACATTTACTGTTAGTACAATAAACCTCATTTCAAGGCAGAAACATTACTGTGTCCAATAGTTATTAGATATATCAAACTGAAATAGCTGTTGCAAAAACACCAATTTTATAAAACATTGAGCTTAAGATTAATAGGGGTGCCCAAATTTTTTCATATAACTGTATATGGTGGAGGGAGCAGAGTGACAGCAGCACAGAGCATTTCAGAAGTGCAGTGTGCTGGTCTATGGAGGGTCACAGAGGGAGATATATGGGGGAAGGAGCAGGGTGACAGCAGCACAGAGCATTTCAGAAGTGCAGTGTGCTGGTCTATGGAGGGTCACAGAGGGAGATATATGGGGGAAGGAGCAGGGTGACAGCAGCACAGAGTATTTCAGAAGTGCAGTGTGCTGATCTATCATGGGGCACCCTGTTCAGTGCGCTGAACAGCCAGGGATTTTACATATAGCGTTGTCTTTTATACACATGGATGGGACTGTCTGCTCCACAAAAATGCAGGAAACATTTCTGCTGATTGATGGCCTGTTCTGATCCAGACTTTGCATGCAAAGACCCCATTCCCCTCCGTAGATCCTGTCTTCTCCATCCTGTCCTGGCAATGTGTGAAAGTGAGGCGACAGGCGCAGTCCCGGGTGATGCTGGGGAGAAATGTAGCCATATAGTAACGATAAAAAGGAGACCCCTCTCTTCAGCTGCCTCACCAGCCCTCCCCTGACTGCACCTAACTGGAGGTCATGCTGCCCCCTCTATTACCCCAGACCCGTGTAGTTGCTCACCCTAGAATGGGTCCCCTTTCTGCAGATAATACTGCCGTAGTGTTTTCACATAATACCACCATATAGATCACACCTAATACCGCCATGTAGATCACACATAATACCGTCATATAGATCACACACAATACCACCATGTAGATCACACATAAAACCACTATATAATTCTCAGAATACTGCCACATAGATCACACATGATCCCACGATATAGTTCTCACATACCGCCATAAACTGTAGATCACACATATCGCCATAGTGTTCTCACATAATACCGCCTGTGTTCTCACATACCGTCATGTAGATCACACATAAAACCGCCACGTAGATCACACATAATACCGCCAGTGTTCTCATATAATACGCCAGTGTTCTCACCTAAAACCGCCACGTAGATCACACACAAAACCGCCACATAGATCACATAAAACCGCCATGTAGATCACACAATATCGCCACGTAGATCACACATAATACCGCCACAGTGTTCTCGTATACTACCTTCATAGTGTTATCACATAAAGCCGCCATGTTGATTACATATACCGCCAGTGTTCTCACATAATACCGCCATGTAGATCACAAATAAAACCGCCATGTAGATCACAAATAAAACCGCCATGTAGATCACATAATACCGCCATAGTGTTCTCACATAATACCGCCTAGTGTTTCATACGCATGTAGATCACACATAATACCGCCATAGTGTTCTCACATAAAGCCGCCATGTAGATCACACATACCGCCATAGTGTTCTCACATAAAACCGCCACATAGATCACACACAAAACCGCCACGTACATCACATAAAACCGCCATGTAGATCACACATAATACCACCATAGTGTTCTCGTATAATACCTCCATAGTGTTCTCACATAAAGCCGCCATGTAGATCACACATAAAGCCGCCATGTAGATCACATATACCGCCAGTGTTCTCACATAATACCGCCATGTAGATCACACAAAATACCGCCATGTAGATCGCACATAAAACTGCCATGTAATGCTCACATAATACTGCCACATAGATCACACATACCTCCATGTAGATCACACAAAGCCGCCATGTAGATCACAAATAAAACCGCCATGTAGATCTCGCATAATACCGTCATAGTGTTCTCGCATAATACCGCCATAGTGTTCTCGCATAATACCGCCATAGTGTTCTCGCATAATACCGCCATAATGTTCTCACATAAAGCCACCATGTAGATCGCACATAATACGCATGTAGACGCTAAACGCCATGTAGATCGCACATAATACCGCCATGTAGACGCACATAATACCGCATGTAGATCGCACATAATACCGCCATGTAGATCGCACATAAAACTGCCATGTAGATCACAAAAAAACCGCCATGTAGATCACACATACCACTATAGTGTTCTTACATACTACCGCCATAGTGTTCTCACATACTACCGCCATGTAGATCACACATAAAACCGCCATGAAGAACACGCATAATACCGCCATAGTGTTCTCGCATAATACCGCCATAGTGTTCTCGCATAATACCGCCATAGTGTTCTCGCATAATACCGCCATAATGTTCTCACATAAAGCCACCATGTAGATCGCACATAATACCGCATGTAGATCGACATATACCGCCATGTAGATCGCACATAATACCGCCATGTAGATCGCACATAAAACTGCCATGTAGATCACAAATAAAACCGCCATGTAGATCACACATACCACTATAGTGTTCTTACATACTACCGCCATAGTGTTCTCACATACTACCGCCATGTAGATCACACATAAAACCGCCATGAAGAACACGCATATACGCCATAGTGTTCTCGCATAATCCGCATAGTGTTCTCGCATAATACCGCCATAGTGTTTCGCATATACGCCATAGTGTTCTCGCATAATACCACCAGTGTTTCGATAATACACATAGTGTTCTCGCATAATACTGCCATAGTGTTCTCGCATAATACCGCCAGAGTGTTCTCGCATAATACCGCCAGAGTGTTCTCGCATAATACCGCCATAGTGTTCTCGCATAAAGCCGCCATGTAGATCACATGTACCGCTAGTGTTCTCACATAATACCGCCATGTAGATCACACATAAAACCGCCATGTAGAACACATAATTCCGCCATAGTGTTCTCACATAAAGCCGCCATGTAGATCACACATAATACTGCCATAGTGTTCTCGCATAATACCGCCATAGTGTTCTCACATAAAGCCGCCATGTAGATCACACATAAAACCGCCATGTAGATCACACATAACTGCCATGTAATGCTCACATAATACTGCCACATAGATTACACATAATGCCATCATGCAGATCACACATAATACTTGACGGCATCAAGTGTCTGGGAGGTCAAAGGGAGATATATGGGGGAAGTTGCAGGGTGACAGTAACAGAGTATTTCAGGAGAGGAGTGTGCTGATCATGTGGGAGCCATACACACACATCAAAAAGTCCCAAAAAAAGTGGAGTCAAAACCTCCAATTAATCATTATTTACTATATCCACCATTGCAGGGGAAAAAGAGGCAAATCAATGTAATATTAACATCAATAATTTATTAAACATAAATGCTCATTAAAGTAAGACAAGGGAATTTCACAAAATTACTGGGGGTAAAACAAGAACCAAAGACTGTATGGAATGGGACAGCATATAATTCATAAAGCACTGTTATATAATCTATTGCTCACTAAATATACATATTACTCCCTAGATCAGGGGTGGGGAACCTCAGGCCCAAGGGCCATTTACGGCCTCAATGACCTTTTATCCGGCCCCCGGGTAGATTCTCAGGGACTGCTGTGCTTTGGCAGGAAGCTGTATTTTGATTGCCACCAGCTCATTAATTTCTTCTTGCTCTGTAAACACACACACAGTGTTCACTACTGAACACTGAAGGGCATGCAATGCAAGATTACGTCCTGACACCAGTGCCAGAGTCAGGATGTATTTTGTGGGCGGAGTTTGTACGGCCCCCGAAGGATGGTATAAATATCCAAATGGCCCTTGGCAGAAAAAATATTCCCCACCCCTGCCCTAGATAATGATTAATAAAAGTGCATCGTGCTTATCACTGAGTCATTATCACATGGGCCAATTTATAATCATGCTCATAACACAGTGCAAAAAGATTAATATGCACCTGCCCATAGCTGCAAACATCATATTACTTACATAGTTTTTACTCCTGGTCATGGATATCCCTTAGCCACCCCGACAGCGCCGTGTCGCCGTATTGGCTTCCTCAACAAGGGGCATGAGGAAGCCAATACAGCGAAACGGCACTGTCGGGGTGCCTCTTTTTCCCCTGCGATATGCATGGTGGATATGGTAAATAGCCATACATACGTACAGCCGTGCGTGCAGACGTACGTGGTCAAAATTGTTGGTACCCTTCGTTTACTGACAGAAAAACCCAGAATGGAGACATAAATAACTTGAATCTGACAAAAGTAATAATAAATAAAAAATCTATGAAAATGAACAAATGTAAGTCAGACATTGCTTTTCTACCATGCTTCCACAGAATTTAAAAAAATATATAACTCATGAAATAGACCTGGACAGAAATGATGATTCCTTTAACTTAATATTTTGTTGCACAACCTTTTGAGGCAATCACTGCAATCAGACGATTCCAGTAACTGTCAATGAGACTTCTGCTCCTCTCGACAGGTATTTTGGCCACTCCTCAAGAGCAAACTGCTCCAGTTGTCTCGTGTGTGAAGGTCGCCTTTTCCAGACGGCATGTTTCAGCTCTTTCCAAAGATGCTCTGTAGGATTTAGGTCAGGACTCATAGTAGCCACTTCAGAATAGTCCAATGTTTTCCTCTTAGCCATTCTTGGGTGTTTTTAGCTGTGTTTTTTTTCTTATCCTGTTGCAAGACCCATGACCTGCGACTGAGACCAACTTTCTGACACTGGGCAGCACATTTCTCTCTAGAATCCCTTGATAGTCTTGAGATTTCATTGTACCTTGCACAGATTCTAGACACCCTGGGCCAGATGTAGCAAAGCAGCCCCAGAACATAACAGAGCCTCCTCCATGTTTCACAGTAGGGGCAGTGTTCTTTTCCCCGTCTCCCATGACCGCACCACCTGAGAGAGGGTATCTGCCCACCAGGACAGGAAACCTACTGAATTAAAAGGCGGTACCTCTCCTCCACATCAGTTCGGTTTCCTGTCCTCGTGGAAGCCTACAAGAAGACTAGCTGTACACTTAGCCAGGAAGGTGTCCGGGAGTCTGGTATGCCGTCGGTAGGTGAGGAGAGCTGGCCATCGGGTCAGTGCAGCGCATGCAGCAGGAGACCTCTTTGTAAAATGTCCCCTGTCTGCATGGGTCCTGGGGCTGCTCACTGCGGGGTACCCAGCGATGTGCGCCAGGGCTGCGCGCGGTGAAGGTCGAGTGCACCGGTAAGCAGGCCACCCGTGGTCTGCGACGGACGCAAAGAGACTTCCGGCGCGTCCCGCTGACGTATTGCGCCGGGCGCATCACTTCCTGGTCTGCGCACGCGTGAGACCCCGGGAATTTGTAGGGCGTCCTGCGGTAGTCGCGCCGGTGACGTCATCCGGGCTGCGCGTGTGAAGGGTTTGATTCCCCTGTGTACAGCGCGCCAGGAAAAAGAAAAAAAAATGGAGGCGGAGCTACCCAATATTTAAAGGGGTGGCTCCAAACAGATGGCAGCAATTGCCTGCAGTTTCCACTATGGATCCACAGCAGCACCAGCAGCCGCCATCTCCGCTGGTGTCACAAGAGCCCCCCCCAGCGCCATCAGCAGCATAAGGAGCACAAGACCAGCCGTAAGGGCTGTGGGACCAGCCTGAAGAGTAGGACAAGCCATGAATCCTCTGCCAGAGATAAACGTTCTTCAGAGCCAGCTCAGCCTCCGTCTCCGGGAAGACCCCTGAAGCACACCTCCAAACAAAATAGGGAGTGTGCCCTGTGTAAAGAACATCTGCCCTGTTCCAGTCACAAAGCACTCTGTCAACAGTGCATACAGCAGACAATAGGGAGGAGACACCGGGGTTTGCTACGGACCTTTAGTCTATTATTAGATCGGAGGTCCAAGAATCGTTAAGGTATCTAATGACAGAAAAGAAAGGGCCAGACCTGAGTCAATATATTCAGAATCTGAAGGATCAGTTCAGCTTGAGGAAAATTCAGGTTCAAGGTCATCATCCTGGTCTTTCTCGGATGAAGAGATGGGAGGTAGACCCTGCTTTTCTACAGAAAATACTGACAGGCTGGTTAGGACCATAAGATCCACCATGGGCATCTCAGACCCCAAACCTACTTTATCTGTCCAGTACATTATGTTTCGGAGGCCTGGGTCAGAAAAAAAGACGCTCCTTTCCTGTTAACGAGAACATCAAATTGCTCATTAACAGGGAATGGAAAAGACCAGAGAAGAAGGGGCCGCTTCCATCTTCCTCAAAAGGAGATACCCTTTTGAGGAAGAAGAAGCCGGCATATGGGAAAAGACCTCAAGAATTGACGTGGCGGTAGCAAGGCAGTTAAAAAAAATCTACATTGCCCTTCGACGATCTAGGAACCCTCAAAGATCCTTTAGACAAGAAAGCTGGGACCTTCCTGAAACAGGCATGGGAATCTTCAGCAGGTTCATTAAAACAAGCAATTGCAACCACCTGCACAGCGAGATCTTTGATGATATGGTTGCAGCAGCTCAGTGACCGCCTAAAGGACAATACCTCAAGAGAGGAGATTCTGACGGATCTACCTCTATTGCAGGGAGCAGCTTCCTTTTTAGCGGATGCCTCCGTGGACTCAGTAAGGTTAGCTGCAAGATCGGCAAACCTGTCTAACGCGGCCCGTAGAGCTCTCTGGCTTAAAAGCTGGCCAGGAGATGCACAGTTCAAAGCCAGATTGTGTTCCATCCCCTGTGAAGGCAAATTCCTCTTTGGCAAGCCTTGGATGATATCTTGGACAAGGCAGCGGACAAGAAGAAAGGGTTTCCTACTGTATCACGGCCACAGTTCAAAAGTTCCTTTCGGAGGAGGCGTTATAGTAGGAGCAGGCTATCCAAAAATCCAGAGGACTGGAGAGAAAAAAAGACCTTCCAACAACGGCTTTATGTTTGGAGGACCCTCCTCAAAAAATAGAAAATTCTCCAAGTGATGGGTCGCCCCAGGTGGAGGAAGGCTGTCCCACTTCCTAACTGCCTGGGAGAAGATCTCAGCCAATACGTGGGTGCTCGGCATTATAAAAACAGGACTGAGGTTAGAGTTTTCGTCCGCCCCCAGACACAGTTTCAGATCCTGGAGGGAACAGCATGCCCTAGAAGCAGAAATACTACTATTGCTTCAAAAGAAGGTGCTGGTGGAGGTACCTGTTCAGCAGGAGGGGAGAGGATTTTATTCTCTTCTGTTTCTGATAAGGAAGCCAGACCAATCGTACAGGACGATAATCAATTTGAGAGGCCTCAACAGATTCTTGGTCTACAGACCATTCAAGATGGAGTCCATAAAGACAGCAATCAAGATCCTATTTCCGGGCTGTTTTATGAGCGTCTTAGACCTCAAGGACGCATATTACCATGTCCCCA
>JARQOD010000002.1:625625356-625675863 GCA_033576555.1 Oophaga sylvatica
TGCCATTCCAGGGCTTTACAGCAAGATGTCCTAAAGGGTGAAAAGAGACCGTCAGTACGCTCTTCCCTTCTAGATGACCTATCTCAAGAGACTTTAAGTACGATAACCTGGTGGCTAAATCCAGAGAATCTATCATGTGGCGTCCCATGGTCCCTCCCAATATCAGACGTGATAGTGACGGACGCGAGCGCAGAGGGATGGGGAGCACATCTCGGACCAGACCCCTTGTATTAAATTGTCTCTGAGTCACAAGCATGAAGCTCCTCAGTCTGCAGAGAGCTACTCGCCATAAAAAAGCAGTGATAGAATTCCTTCCCAGGTTACGGGGCGGTCATGTCCTTATCCTATCAGACATCTGAACCTCCATAGCATACATCAATCATCAGGGAGGCGCAAGGTCCAGACAATTAATGATACTAGCTCAGCAAATTCTGCAGATGATGTAGGAGCACCAACTGCAGATATCAGCCTTGCATATAAAGGGGAAGGACAATGAGGAAGCAGATTTCTTCAGCCGGACAGCCTTGAGACAAGGGGAATGGGAACTAGATCCATCAGTATTCCAGTAGATTGTGAATCCTTGGGGGCAGCCAGAGATAGATCTTTTTGCGAGCAGGAAATACAGAAAGACAAACAGGTTCTGTTCCCTAGACCCAAGAGAAAGGCCATACGCGGTGGATGCGCTACAAATCCCTTGGAACTTTCATCTAGCTTATGCATTCCCTCCGTTGATGTTAATCCTGGCAGTACTCCGGAAGATTCGGGAGGAGAGAGCACATGTCATCCTCATTGCTCCCTTCTGGCCGAAAAGACCATAGTACTCATGGCTGAGGAGAATGTCCTTGACAGACCTCTGAGTTCTCCCAGATATTCTGGGTCTCCTCAGGCATGGCCCAGTGTTACATTCTCAGAAATCAGGTCTTCATTTGACGGCCTGGATTTTGAGAGGACATTACTGATACAAAGGGGTTTCTCTCTGGCCTTGGTAGCCACTCTGATGCAAAGCAGGAAACCCATAACAACTAAAATTTATGGCAGGATATGGGCAAAATTTCTAACTTTCTCGGGGCAGCCAGTTGGGGGTTCAATCCCGATTAGACATATTCTGGAATTCCTTCAGAGGGGTATGGAGATGGGTCTGGCCACTAGCACCCTTAAAGTGCAGGAATCTGCTTTAGGGGCCCTTTTCAACTACAATCAAAGCTTGTTAGAGGTCTAGACCAGTTCCAGCTCCAAGAATGCCCCCGTGGAATTTAAACTTAGTCCTGGATGCATTAACGAGATCACCCTTTGAACCCTTACAGGACGTATCGGGCAAAAATTTGACACTCAAGACAGTGGTTCTAGTAGCCCTGACATCGGCACGTAGGGTCAGTGATTTGCAGGCTCTATCAATTGATCATCCTTTTATGCAAGTGTTAGAGGATAGTCGTGTTGAGACCTGACCCAGCACATCTCCCCAAAGTGGCCTCCAAATTTCACACGAGCCAGGAGGTAAACCTTCCCTCTTTCTTCAGTGAACCAAGATCTGAGGAAGAACACAGACTCCACATGCTGGATGTCAGGAGAGCCCTGATACACTACCTAGACAGGACTAGACAGAGTAGAAGGGACAAGACCTTATTTGTATCTTTCCAGGGAAGGAAGAAAGGGGGGTAGTGTCACAAGGGGGTCGTTAGCTAGATGGATTAGGGACGCCATCAGCTTAGTCTACACCTCTAGTGGAAGACCAGTTCCAGAAAATCTGAGAGCCCATTCCACCAGGGCTGTGGAGACCTCCTGGGCCGAAAGAGTGGAGGTTTCCATCGAAGATATATGTAATGCGGCCACATGGTCTTCCCCTACTACCTTCAATAGGCACTATCGTCTCGATCTATCCTCCTCTGCTGACCTATCCTTTGGGAGGAAGGTGTTGCAAGCGGTGATCCCTCCCTAGGGTGCTTCAGTCTATATAAATCTCTCAGGTGGTGCTGTCATGGGAGAGGGGGAAAAATCTAAGTTACTTACCGTTAACAGGATTTTACAGAGCCCATGACAGCACCCTTATATTCACTACCCCGCTTTTATTACTTATGGTGTGCACTATTAGGGGTGTTAAGAGAAATGTTTTTTGGTGAGGGGTGTGCTAACTAACTGTCTGGAGGTCTTCTTGTGCTCTGACACCAAACTGATGCGGAGGAGAGGTACCGCCTTTTTATTCAGTAGGTTTCCTGTCCTGGTGGACGGATACCCTCTCTCAGGTGGTGCTGTCATGGGCTCTGTAAAATCCCGTTAACGGTAAGTAACTTAGATTTTTCTTGATATGCTTCCTTTTTCCTTCTGTGAACATAGAGCTGATGTGCCTTGCCAAAAAGTTCCATTTTTGTCTCATGTGTCCATAGGACATTCTCCCAGAAGCTTTGTGGCTTGTTAGCATGTAGTTTGGCAAATTCCAGTCTGGCTTTTTTATGATTTTTTTCAACAATGGTGTCCTCCTTGGTTGTCTCCCACGAAGTCGACTTTGGCTCATACAACGACGGATGGTGTGATCTGACACTGATGTTCCTTGAGCTTGAAGTTCACCTTTAATCTGTTTAGAAGTTTTTCTAGGCTCTTTTGTTACCATTCGTATTATCCGTTTCTTTGATTTGCCATCATTTTTCCTCCTGCGGCCACGTCCAAGAAGGTTGGCTACAGTCCCATGGAGCGTACATTTCTGAATATGTGCAACTGTAGTCACAGGAACATCAAGCTGCTTGGAGATGGTCTTATAACTTTTACCTTTAACATGTTTGTCTATAATTTTCTTTCTAATCTCCTGAGACAACTCTTTCCTTTGTTTCCTCTGGTCCATGTTGAGTGTGATACACACCATGTCACCAAACAGCACAGTGGGTATCTGTAGCCTCTATACAGGCCACTCACTGATTCCAAGATTGTAGACACCTGTGATGCTAATTAGTGGACACACTGCGATTTGACATGTCCCTTTTGTCACATTATTTTCAGGGGTACCATCATTTCTGTCCAGGCCGATTTCATGAGTTTTTTTTTTTTTTTTTTTTTTTAATTCTATGGAAGCATGATTGAAAAGCAATGTCTGACTTTCATTTGTTCATTTTCATAGATTTTTGATTTATTATTACTTTTGTCAGATTCAAGATATTTCTGTGACCATTGTGGGTTTTTCTGTCATTAAACGAGGGGTACCAACGATTTTGAGCACGTGTATACAGCCATGTATACAGCCATACATACAGCCATACTGTCACGATCCATTTTTGGATCTGTGGCAGATTTTGCTTTTCATATTAAAACATTTTTTTCCTTTCAGGCTGTTGGGAATTACCGTATTTTTCGGACTATAAGACGTACCGGACTATAAGACGCACCCAGGTTTTAGAGGTGGAAAATAGGGAAAAATATATTTGAAGCAAAAAATGTGGTAAAATATTTAATAACATAAATAACATACTATTATATGTGGTGTTATTATATATAATAGCATGTTATTATGTAGGAAGCTACGGGTAGAAGATGGTGCTGCGGGACCAGTGTGGTGTCTGTAAACTACTATGTGAAGACGCTGGAGGGTGAGTATAAGGCCAGGGTCACACATGCGAGAAATTTGCACGATTTTTGTGCGAATCTCTCTCGTGAACACCCAGCACTGCCGCTGGCACTCAGACTGGAGCGTGCAGCTGCATAGAAATACATGCAGCCGCACGCTCCGGTCCGAGTGCCGGCGGCAGTGCCGGGTGTTCATGCGAGAGATTTGCACAAAAATCGTGCAAATTTCTCGCATGTGTGACCACGGCCTAAGAATGGGGGCATAAGGCTTATATTTAAAGCCACACTCCAGCACTGATAACACTGGAGTGCTGCTTTAAGATCCCATGGGAGAACTATAACTCCCAGCATGTCCTGCAGATCTATGGCATGCTGGGAGTTTAGTCCACCACAGGATGGCAGAGTGCTTTTTATGTGCTGTAATTACTAACCTTTTAATTATTTTTTTTCTTGAACAGTGTGCCTGAAGGACCTGTGATGACATCATGAAGAGGCAGGGCTTTGTGTGGTCATGTGATGCTCCAGCCCGCCCCTTCATGACCTCATCACAGGTCCTCCACAGGAGCATTCAGCATCGCATCAGCACAGCCCAGGCTGTCAAGTATGCGATGCCTCCTGCTGCACTCTGCTCCTGCTGCCTTCTTCTCCTTCCCACACATCTCCCGGCTGCTGCAGGAATCAGGTGCTGGGGAACCATGTGGCTCTGTCATTTGCTGCTCCCCGCTCACTGCTCAGCTGATAGGCGGGCGGGGAAGCGGCTAATTAATATTCACTGCACTTAAGTATCGGGACCAGTGGTTTCCCCAGCGCTGGATTCCTGCAGCGGAGGGGATATTTTCCTGCCTCCTGCGATCCCACTCCACCGCTGCCCCCTGCCCCTCTCCCCACATGTTACATTCCGACCATAAGACGCACCCACACTTTCCTCCCAAATTTGGAGGAAAAAAAGTGCGTCTTATGGTCCGAAAAATACGGTAATGTCAGTCTTTTCCCCCAGTGGCCGCTGGTGTAATTACATTGCTGCGGAGTTGGCTGGTGCAGGTGATGACCACTCCCACCATCCTTTAAAAGGTCACCTGATGCGTCTGTTGATGATACACTTTCTCTTTGGAGACCAACCAAGCTGGAGTCAGGAGCTTTTCTTGTGCTGCAGCTGTATACTGTGATCTGGTGCCTTACTTTGCTGTGCGGTGCTTTGCAGCAGAGAATGCAAAGTTTTGTTGATTTAACCCCTAGGTGTCTGTCTTTTCTTTCCTTTTGGTTATATTGGTGCAGTTCACTTTATTCCCTGTCTCACCTCCTGGGGAGGGGGCTGGGGGTTAAGCTCAGGGCTAAACAGGAGATAGGGACAGGTCGGTGACTTGGGCCTCACTAACTTTAAGGGTACCCCAAAGTTAAGGAAAGACGGGCGCCCGCTTAGCCTTAGGGGCAGTTCACGGGCCCAGGTTCCTCGTCCTCTGTTTTCCTACTACTGCTTCATGACATTATGACCAACCGACACATTTGTTTCTGGTGAGCCATGGCCCAAATGCAGGCCTTTGCCCAACTGCTTCAGACCCTCACTGATGAGCTTAAGGTGCTGCGGGGTGAGGTGGTGCAGCAGTTGGTGAGGTTCTGGGCCTCGCTCAGGTGCAGGCTCAATCAGAACCCAAGATATCTCTCCCTGACAGGTTTTCTGGAGGGAGAGATACATTTTTGGTTTTTCAGGAGGCCTGTAAGTTATACTTCAGGCTCCGCCCCCGTTAATCAGGGAGTGAGGAACAGCGTGTGGGGTATTGTCTCCCCAATCCAGGGCTTTCTCCCTGCCGACCGATTCACCATCTTTACGGTCAGTGGACGAGTTTTTCGCGGCTCTGGCGCTGGTGTATGGAGATCCTGATGGCGTCTCCCTGGCGGAATCCCGACTTCATAAAATCAAGCAGGGGGCCTGCCGGCTGAGGAGTACTGCTCAGAGTTCAGGAGGTGAGCCCCTAACACACAGTGGAATGACCCTGCCCTTAGGAGATATTTTATGCACAGTCTGTCCCCAAGGTTGCAGGATACTCTGGTGCAGTATGCCGCTCCCAGGTCGTTGGAGGCCGCCATGTCCCTTGCCATCAGGGTGGATAGATGCCTCAGGGAGAGGCATACACCAAATGTGCCCCCTGTAGTCCTTGCTAGGGAGGAGGACACACCTGGGCAGGCGGACGAACCCATGCAGGTGGGAGGAGTTGGTTCCCAAACTGGGTTGCCTGCGGTTCGCCGTGGTGTGGGGGCATGTTTTTACTGTGGGCAGACTGGTCATTTCATCTGGGTCTGCCCAGCTCGCGCCAAAAAACCTGCACCGTCTAAGAAGTCGCTTCCCCCTGGTCGTGTGGAGGGAGGCGACCAGGGAGTGTGTATTTCCTCCATTTTTTCCCCTCAGTGTACCCTGTCTGCTGAAGTGGTGGTTGGCGGGGTAACTGAGGGTATACCTGTGCTTGTGGACAGTGGAGCAGGTGTCAATCTAGTGGTTGCTCACTTTGTCCAAACTCTTGGCCTGAGGTGTAGGACGCTAGCAAAACCGCTAGGCATCCAGCCATTGACTCTGTTCCACTCAGCCAGGGGAGTGTGACCCAGGTTGTAGATGATATACACCTGGGTATAGGGACTCGACATGAAGAGACCTGTCGTGCTACATCTTGGGGGGAATGCCAACACCCATCGTTTTAGGCCTCCTTTGGTTGAAAAAACACAACCCGGTCATAGATTAGGGGCAAGTCTCAACCCTCACCACTAGCTAACCCTGAGAGTCGGAGTCCTCTTAGGAGGAGGGGTCAGGGGAGGGTGGTGGTTCCCTCTGAGCATTGTCGGGGTGTGAGTGTGGTGACACAGAGGGACGCCTCTGTTGTCAGTTCCTCGAAGAACTGGTAAACGTGTGTTTGGCAATAAACGTTCAGGTCCGGACCTGTGTGTGAATGAGTATGTATGAGTGTCCACCAAAAACATCCGGTGGAAGTGTGCTCCTGGGGTGCCTGGAGTTGTCGGGTGATTGGGCCATAGCGGGTGTCGGCCATTCTCGGCCCGGGGACTTACCAGCTGGAGTTACCCCAAGTAATGCCCGTACACAACTCATCCTCCACGTCAGCGCTCTGGAGATTTGTGGCACCTTCGGAGCATACGTTATTGTCACTTTCATCAGTCCTCGTTTGCCATAAACCTTAGAGTCAGGTGACTGCCGGGGTGAACTCTGGTTGATCGAGGCGTCCTCACCGTAGGTTATCTGGTGAGGTGCGGTGTTGGGGGTCCAGAGGCCCCTCATTGAAAGGGGGGTACTGTCATGATCCATTTTTGGATCTGTGGCAGATTTTGCTTTTCGTATTAAATCTTTTTTCCTTTCAGGCCATCGGGGGTTAATGTCAGTCTTTCCTCCCGGGTGGCCCCTGGTGTAATTACATTGCTGCTGAGTTGGCTGGTGTAGGTGTTGACCACTCCCACCATCCTTTAAAAGGTCACCTTATGCATCAGCTGACTGTTGGTGATACACTTCCTCTTTGGAGACCAACCAAGCTGGAGTCAGGAGCTTTTCTGGTGCTGCAGCTGTATACTGTGATCTGGTGCCTTACTCTGCTGTGCAATGCTTTGCAGCAGAGAATGCGAAGTTTTGTTGATTTAACCCTTAGGTGTGTCTTTTCTTTCCTTTTGGTTATATTGGTGCAGTTCACTTCATTCCCTGTCTCACCTCCTGGGGAGGGGGTTGGGGGTTAAGCTCAGGTCTAAACAGGAGATAGGGACAGGTCGGTGACTTGGGCCTCACTACCTTCAAGTGTACCCCCAAGTTGAGGAAAGACAGGGCATCCCCTTAGCCTTAGTGGCAGTTCAGGGGCCCAGGTTCCTCGTCCCCTGTTTTCCGCACTACTACCGTGACACTTACATATATACATACATACATTCATACAAACAGCCATACATCCATAGCCCTCCATCATCTATACAATGCATAGGGAAAAAAAAAAAAAAAGCTTGTACTTGAACCTCTCTACTGAACAGTAAAACTCGCCTGTGCCCGTCCTGGACCATGGAGTGCATACTTCATGTAGGGCAGTATTGTAGTCTCTGGCACTGGGCATGCAACACATGACTCTGGTTGTGGCTTATGGGGGACATACCCGACCTGTGGGATGTCAATCCAGCCACGAGTGTGGAAGGCGGACCATCCTGACTGTTCAGGTGAGCGGCTCCACCCCCCTGACTCTTTACTGCCATTTCACTATCTGGCCCTCAAGATGAACCCAGCAATAGCCGAATCTCCCAAAACCTCAGTAAGCAGTACAAGTGACCTACATCTGTATATGCCGCCTTTTAAGTGACAGCCGGAGGGTTAAAGGGGCATTTATTTTCCCCATTTTGTCACATACACTCCTTACACGTTTTTACACTTTTTGCCTTTACAGGACAAAGTTACGGACGCTACGGATTCACGTCGCCCAGTTACTTACCACGCTGATGCCAGACCTGGACTTGGAGCAGGTGGACTACGACGTGGACGTTATCGATGAGATTTTAGTGCAAGTGCTGGAGCAGGCGGAGAAACAAGCCAACGGCCACGAATAACATTAAGGATGTTGGAGAAAGGAGTTTTTATCTCAGACTTTATTTAAATCTTATGATGAACACAACAATGGCCGCCGTGGAGAATCAGACTCTTCATTGTTCCTGGACCTCCTGCGGCACACGACGGACACCACACGCCCTGTTGTTCTATTTGCAAGAGAAGATTTATGCACAAGGCGGATACCTCAGTTTTTCTACAGATTTTACTAATTATATAATACCCTGTTGTATTTTTCATATGTAAATTGCCAAAACCGCGCTAATGGTGAAATGTTAGGATAAGGTGGACGCCCGATCTGGACAATTTTTAATGTTTCATTGTATTTATTTTCCTCATATTGAAAAGTTTTCTCCTATTTTAAAAGTGATTGGTTTTAGCCCAGTGTAATTAAAAAAAAAATAATAATCCTATACTTTCCTACCAGATAAGCGTCGCTCCTGCGCACTCTCTGTCTCCCCTATGGGTCTCAAGGCATCAAGTCACGTGACCATTGCAGCCAATAAACAGCCACTGATCTGCACCCTTCACATTGTATCTGAGCCAAGAAGTGGGACAGTGGTCATGTGATGCCTTGAGATGGCGGGTGATGGCGTAGCTAATGCAGAGGCGAGCCGCCAGACCGTGAGGTGGGTATAGGATATATATATATTTTTTTTTACTTGATCTTCAGACCATCATCCATAAAAATGAAATTTCCTTTTAAGCATTGAATCATTTAACAACAATTTTAGCACATTGTAGCCCCATCCAGTCACTGTAGAACTACAACTCTCACCATGACTATTTGGGGAATTTTGGAAGTTTGACAGCTGGGAAGCCGTAGTTTGAGGACAAAGATTCGGGGGTCAGAAACTTACGGCAGAAGTGTAACTTCAGGCAGGAAATTGTAGTTTTAGAAAGTGTTGAACTCCAGCTTACTCCTCGCTTTCTATATGAATAATGTACTTCTTTTGTTTGTTAGTTTTTTTTGGACTGAAGAACGATCACCAGTTTCAGACAGCAGAAAATATGTTTTTCGTATTTCCTACTTATTAAAACTTCCCTGTTGGTATAAAGAAGTGGGAGGGGGTCAATATAATTTAATTTTAATGCACTAGGGTTAAATAGGGATGTAGTACATCTATTATTAGTGTTTTACTGCACCATTTGCATTGTATACATGGTTTTAGACAGTGCATGCTCATTCGTCTCTGCTATATACACACACAGAGCTCTCCTGTATTTGCTAGCGCACACACAGCTATCCTACAAATACACACACTCACCTATCCTACATACTCACACTTTCCTACTGCATGCACACACACAGCTCTCCTGCATGCACACACACAGCTCTCCTGCATGCACACACACAGCTCTCCTGCATGCACACACGCACCTAGCTTAGCTACATACTCACACTTCTACTGCATACACACACGCACCTAGCTTAGCTACATACTCACACTTCTACTGCATGCACACACACAGCTCTCCTGCATGCACACACGCACCTAGCTTAGCTACATACTCACACTTCTACTGCATGCGCACACACAGCTCAGCTACAGCACACACTCATTGTAAGCATTACCCATTTTTTTTTTCCAGGCATGTTACTTATCATATGACTTAAAAGGCCCTTCAGCTATGCAGGACCTGTAGCGTCCGTGCATCTCTAGTGATGTGCAGGTCCTGGTGGCTTCCTCTCCGGTTTTGCAGCGATCAGACAGATCAGTGTCTGGCTGGAGGAGTGTGAGTTGTGCCGCTGTAAACTTCTCTCAGATTTTTTTTTTTACCTTTTTTTTTTTTTTTAAAAAAAGGGCGTCTTATAGTCCAAAAAATACAGTATTTATTTATAGCAATAATTATTACACACATGTCTCGCATCCCATTTTACACGTCCAGTAGAAGTATTTTAAGCCCATGTTCAGACCTGGTGGATTTGCAGCAAAATCTGCAGTCAATTACCAGCCAATACAAGTGGAGTGTGAACAAATCTATAGATCTTCTCCGTGTTCATTCGGTGGCAGAAAATGCTACAAATTTTTATCTCTGATTTGATCCCATTAACGTATAAGGGGTAAAAACCACAGCAAAGAAGAAAAAAATGCATGTAAAGCTGAGCACATGTGAATATGGCCCAATAACAGACTGGATACTAACTGCCCATTTCCCCCGTATGTATATATTGATACGTAGGATAACTGTAATAAGCGAAGTTCTAACTATGCAAATGTATTAATACTATATATTTATTGCAGTAAATGCACTGTTGGGAAGGAGGTTGAATTCCTTTTTGCAGCAAGTCGCAGATTAGGGAAGGAAATCATGGTACAGATGCTCCTGGACACGCTGTAATAATTATATACCACTGGTTATGTCCTTGTTCTCCTCCATGTTCGATCATGTGGACGTCACCCATTTGTAAAAAGGCTGGAAAGTCCTCCAATCAAGCGGACCATACGTAACCAGCTGTCTGCTTCTCTTCTTCGTCTCCCAGCGGCGGGTCCAGGTGTTTGCGCTGCCCAGCTGAAGGTCGGCTGTGCCTCAGTGTTATTCCCCTCCAGGTCATAAAGAAAAAATGTTTTTTGTGGTCAAGACAGCGCCACTCTTTGTCTATGGTTGTCTCTGGTATTGCAGCCCAGCCCCGTTGACGTTAATATGGATAGATTGCAATATGAGGCGCAGCCCGTGCACTAGGGCGGTGCCGTTTTCCCTCTCGTACGCCCACTTGTCGCCATTGCTGCAGGTATCTACACCCATTGTGTTTCTTCTGCTGCAAATAACACATTTTTATTGCGCTCTGTCTGACCCGTCATTGATACGTTCAGTCGTGTACAGATATATAACAATTACTGTTTTTACTGCTGCGTTTTGTCTCCTAGAGCGGCTATAACGCATGATGGTATCGTCCATTTCTTTTCATGCTGTTTATAATTATGGGCTGTTATTGTGAAATTTTACCATTTTTTTATTAAACACATTTTTGTTTTTATTTCCTGATTTCTGTGTTTTTTTATTTAATTTTTTTTACAGATATGCCGTTTAGGACTAAGTGGTGCATGTGATAAAAGCCATATAGGTCATATAGAAACCAAGGTAAGTCAGGAGGTGTCTATTCCTATAGGCTGGGAAAGCTCCTTGTGTATGCATGTATGTATGTATGTCTGGATATTAAAAAAAAAAAAACAATGGAAAACAAAAGCCTATTCAACAACAGACTGCAGTATCACACTTTTTAGGCTGCTTTAATTGTAAAAACAGTCCAAGAATTATCTTTTTTTTTTTTTTTTGGTAAGGGGTGGGGGTGTCAAATGCCTGACTTTCTGGTGTGTTAGACACAGGCGATGCAAACGGAAGAAGCATTGGCTTTTTCACATGGAGTGGTGCAAAAATGCTCCAAATATAATTATCTATACATTTCTGAGCATGCTTGGGTGCTAACAAAGTGCCTTTGGCGCGATCGAAAAATACAGGTGCTTCTCAAAAAATTAGAATATCATGAAAAAGTTAATTTATTTCAGTTCTTCAATACAAAAAGTGAAACTCCTATATTCTATGGAGTCATTACACACAGAGTAATCTATTTCACGTGTTTATTTCTGTTAATGTTGATGATTATGGCTTACAGCCAATGAAAACCCAAAAGTCATTATCTCAGTAAATTAGAATAATCAACAAAAAACACCTGCAAAGGCTTCCTAAGCGTTTATAAGGTCCCTTAGTCGGTTTCAGTAGCTCCACAATCATGGGGAAGACTGCTGACCTGACAGATGTCCCAGAAGGCAGTCACTGACACACTCCACAAAAGCCACAAAAGGTCATTGCTAAAGAAGCCGGCTGTTCACAGAGTGCTATATCCAAGCATATTAATGGAAAGTGGAGTGGAAGGAAAAAGTGTGGTAGAAAGAGATGCCCAAGCAACCGGGATAACCGCAGCCTTGAAAGGATTAAGAAAAGGCCATTCAAGAATTTGGGGGAGACTCACAAGGAGTGGACGCTGCTGGAGTCATTGCTTCAAGAGCCACCACACACAGACGTATCCAGGACATGGGCTACAAGTGTCACATTCCTTGTGTCAGCCACTCATGACCAATAGACAACACCAGAAGCGTCTTACCTGGGCCAAGGAGAAAAAGAACTGAACTGTTGTCAGTGGTCCAAGGTGCTGTCTTCAGATGAGAGTATATTTTGCATTTCATTTGGAAATCAAGGTCCCAGAGTCTGGAGGAAGAGTGGAGAGGCCACAATCCAAGCTGCTGGAGGTCTAGTGTGAAGTTTCCACAATCAGTGATGGTTTGGGGAGCCATGTCATCTGCTGGTGTAGGTCCACTGTGTTTTATCAAGACCAAAGTCAGCGCAGCCGTCTACCAGGAAATTGTAGAGCACTTCATGCTTCCTTCTGCCGACAAGCTGTTTGGAGATGGAAATGTCATTCTCCAGCAGGACTTGGCCCCTGTCCACACTGCCAAAAGTACCAATGCCTGGTTTACAAACAGTATCACTGTGCTTGATTGGCCAGCAAACTCCCCTGACCTTATCCCCATAGAGAATCTATGGGGTATTGTCAAGAGGAAGATGAGACACCAGACCCAACAATGCAGACGAGCTGAAGGCTGCTATCAAAGCAACCTGGGCTTCCATAACCCCTCAGCAGTGCCACAGGCTGATCGCCTCCATGCCACGCCGCAGTGATGCAAAAGGAGCCCCGACCAAGTACTGAGTGCATTTACTGACCATACATTTCAGTAGGCCAAAATTTCGGATTTTAAAATCATTTTTTCAAGCTGGTGTTATAAAGTATTCTAATTTACTGAGATAATGACTTTTGGGTTTTCATTGGCTGTAAGCCATAATCCTCAACATTAACAGAAATAAACACGTGAAATAGATCACTCGTGTGTAATGACTCTATAGAATATGAGATTCACTTTTTATATTGAAGAACTGAAATTAACTTTCGATGATATTCTAATTTTGTGAGAAGCACCTCTATGTTCTAGTCCCCGCGGCTGCATGTCTCTGCTGTTCAACAGCCACAACACATGCAAGGATTGTCTAACAAACAGGAAATCCCTATGTGTGTTGTGGCTGCCAACCAGCCGTGGGACATGCAGCCCCGCGAGGTCTGAACACATTTTTTTGAGCATGCTGAAGACCCTCTGAAGTACTTGTTCTGGAATATGGCAGCACTGGAGGATAAAGGCTTCCTGGTCACTTCACGTCTGATTCTTCTCAAATTTATTTATTTTTTTTTACTCATTTTATTAACAAAAAAAATTAATATAAACATTCATATATAGTCACCGTAAAAGGTATTTCAGCTGCAGATGAAGGAAGAGAGCCACAGTATTCATTACTGATGGGTAGGCGGAGCCCAGATCAGGATGTTACCTCAGATCAAAAGAGTGATGACTGGCTGGCCCCTCCAGCTCGGGGCTCCTCCTACTCAGCTCCAGTCTAAGATTTGAGGTCCAGAGGATGGTCGCTGCTAATGCAGCTCCTCAGAAGATTTTATTATTTTAATATTCGGACAGGAGACTTGGATCACTAGTTGGTCTAGAGGTCTCAGGGGTATCAGCGCTGCTGTACCCCAACCTCTCCCTTGGCGGATCTGTATTTACTCAAAGTCCCTGCAGAATCCTTGCCGGCCCTGGGGATGAGGAGAGCTTCTCTGGCGGGAACGCAAACCACACGTGCGGTCACTGCGTTCTTCGCCCTGGGGAGAAGCATGGGCACTGCGCCAGAAACCCCTGAGGGTCCCTGTGGCGCCTTGGCTGGTGAGTACTCCACACAAATTTTAATAATAATTATGTGTGAGTGCTTTAGCGTCTGAATGAGCAGCGCTATTACTAATGGACAGCGCTACTACATGTAATGTCAGTATGCTTCAGCGCTACTGTGACAGCGCTACTACATGTAATGTCAGTATGCTTCAACGCTGCTGTGACAGCGCTACTACATGTAATGTCAGTATGTTTCAGCGCTGCTGTGACAGCGCTACTACATGTAAAGTCAGTATGCTTCAGCGCTGCTGTGACAGCGCTACACATGAAGATGTGGTGATTTTTTGTCCGCAGGCAGATAGCTGCAGGACAGAGAGGGAGCAGGAGCGGGGAGAGTTCGCGCTCATTATTTGAGCTAGCAGGGGGCGTGGCCTATCTATCCCGGTCTTTTGAGCAGGAAGACGCGCGCTCTGGCTTTTCTCCTGCGACCCCTCACTGTGGCGGCCATTACTCAGGCTCCTGGGCTCCTCGGACCGCTCCCCTCCTCATATAGACACCACGGCCAGCTGGGTGAGTGCGGATTCCTCACCCCGCAGCGCAGCGATCGCTATCCTGCAGCTGCTGTCTCATCAGAGACATAAAAATTGGCTGGGGCTCACAAATATATATATATTTTGGTGAGTTTGCAATATTAACCCCTTTGAGGGTTATTTCTACCTGCTAAATTTGCTGACTGAATACCGCTGGGGTAACTCTGCTTGGTGGAGCGTTAACCCTTCAGCGTTTGAAAAAAAAAAAAAAAAAAAAAAAAACCGCATAGTTTTTTGCTGGTATTACCGCTTTGACCTGCTCATACAGGCGAGACATGTCTGTACAGAGTTCAGATGCCGCGGATCACGTCCCAGTGCCATTGCGGCAATCAGATACGCAGACCTCCACAGCGTCTAGCGCTGCGGTCGACAGCGGTGGAAAATTGGATGATATCGCTCGATCGATTAATAACTTATCTGACCTTTTAGGTCAATATGTGTCTGCTAATTCCTCTCAGAGGAAGCGACGCAGGCCGTTACCGGCCTCTACACGGAGCGAGTCAGATGTATCTGATATTGGGCAGAGTTCCCCTTTAAATTCGGATGGAGAAATATCCGATTCAGATGCGGACGAGCCGCAGGGGCGTTCCTCTATGACGAAGCGTACGGAGGCATTAATTGAAGCCATGAGAGATATACTACAGTTACCGGAGGAGGTAACTAGTCGTCCTGGTAAATCAGCACGCATTTTCCAGGAGTCCCGTGCTTCGCGCACAACATTGCCAGCTCTGGATGAGCTTAATGGTGTAATAGAGGAGGAACGTCTATGTCCAGATAAGCGTTTTCATGGAACGCATTTCTTTGATACACTTTATCCTTGCTCTACGGAGTTAAAGGCTAATTGGACTTCTGCTCCTGAAGTGGATGTGTCTTTGTCTCAGCTTAGTAAATCCTCTCTACTCCCTATTAAGGGAAAAGCGAGCTTACAGGAGCCTTTGGATAGAAAGGCAGAATTGGCGGCAAAAGCAAGCTATGAGGCTGCGGGTCATGGATTTCGAGCAGTGCTAGGATCCATGTGTGCTGCTAGAGCTTCTCTAAGCTGGTTTGGCACGTCTGAAGACGGAGTTGCAAATGAATCTCCGTTATCTGAGATACGGGAAACTTGTGAATGGTTAGAAACGGCAACCTGTTATATCTTTGATGCCGGTCTGGATACGGCATCTCTGCTGGCCAAAGCGCAAGCTTCAGCGGTCACAGTCAGAAGAGCTTTATGGCTCAGACAGTGGGCCGGGGACGCAGTTTCCAACAAGGGTTGTTGGCCTTACCTTACAAGGGTGGCCATCTTTTTGGATCCGACCTCACAGAGCTGATTTCCAAGGCTAAGGCGAAGGAATCAGCATTACCACAGCGAAGGGCCATGGCCTCGGTGTCCAGTAAGCCTGGTGTTTATAGTGGTCGGCGGTCCTTTCGGGGCCGAGGACGATCTAGTCACTCCTCGTGGGGATCGGGTCGTCCTTCTTTCTCAGGAAAGAAATCCTCTCAGAAAACTCGTACTCCCTGGAAGCAGAGTTTCCGCCAGAACAAGCGGGAACTTGACAAGAAAACCGCAAAGTCGGATTGACGCCAGGGGTCCACTCGAGGATTCTCGAGTGGGGGGTCGCCTGCTTCTTTTCAAGGAGACTTGGATGGCTCGCGTTCCAGATTCCTGGGTAACGCGGATAGTGTCGGCAGGCTATTTCATAGAGTTTGCTTCTCAACCCCCAAATGTTTTTTGTCAGTCTCGCGTTCCGTCAGAACCCGAGCTTGTTGTCGCTCTACAGCGAGAGGTCGAATCGCTACTACAAAAGGGTGTAGTGATACCGGTTCCGTCAGAGGACCGAGGGAAAGGTTTTTATTCCAACCTTTTTATAGTTCCCAAAAAGGAGAACAAATTTCGCCCGATTCTGGATCTCAAGCGATTGAACCGGCATGTCCATGCCCGGAAATTTCGCATGGAGTCGCTTCGTTCCGTTGTGGCAGCTCTGTCACAGAACGATTTTCTGGTGTCAATCGACATTCGCGACGCCTATTTGCATTTTCCCATCGGAAAGGCTCATCAGCGCTTTCTTCGATTTGCCATAGGTCAGAATCATTACCAGTTCGTGGCTCTGCCGTTCGGCTTAGCCTCAGCGCCAAGGGTCTTTACAAAAATTCTGGCGCCCCTCATGGCACTCCTTCAAAGACAGGGATTACGATTCTCCCTTATCTGGACGATCTTTTGATCGTGGCTTCCTCGGAGGAGGAGGCGTTGACGGCTCGGGATTTGTCTCTTCAGTTTCTGAAAGACTTCGGTTGGCTGGTCAATTGGGAGAAGTCGTCCCTGGAACCATCGAGGACAATTCTCTTTTTGGGAATGCATCTCGACACGTTTCGGTCGGTAGTTTCCCTACCACCAGACAAACAGTCATGTCTTCTTCGACATGTACAGATTATGACATCCTCAACGGCAATGTCCCTACGGAAGTGTATGCGTCTTCTGGGACTGATGGTGGCGTCCATGGAGGCAATTCCTTTTGCCCAGTTCCACTCCAGGACTCTTCAAAGGTTCATCTTGAGTCGATGGAATCAGTCGCAATCGCTGGATTGCAGTGTCACCATTTCTCGCGCGGTGCGGGATTCTCTAGAATGGTGGTTACGGCCAGGGGCATTCTCCCTGGGGAAGTTTTTCCTCCCTCTGAAGTGGTCAGTCATAACCACGATGCCAGCCTGACGGGCTGGGGGGGTGTTTGGAACAATCTCTGGATTCAGGGGGTATGGTCACCGGAAGAGTCTGTGCTTCCGATCAACATCCTGGAATTGAGGGCGATTTTCCTTTGCCTCCAACATTGGACGGTCCCTTTGAGCGGTCTGCCAGTCCGTGTGCAGACAGACAATGCGACGGCTGTCGCGTATATCAATCACCAAGGTGGGACAAGGAGTTCCAGACTCTTGGTAGAGGTGTCCCGAATTCTGATTTGGGCAGAGGCCAATGTACCAGCCATTTCGGCGATTCACATTCCAGGGGTTCAGAATATTACAGCGAACTTTCTCAGTCGCAGAAGGATGGATCCCGGGGAATGGAGCCTCCACCCGGAAGTCTTTGCACTACTGTGCTCTCGCTGGGGAACCCCCAAGTGGATTTGATGGCATCCAGGTCCAATGCCAAGTTACCGACATTCATGTCCAGGTACAAGGACCCGAAGGCGGTGGCGGTGGATGCTCTAGTGGCTCAGTGGGATCAGTTCGAGCTGATCTATGTATTCCCGCCAATATCCTTACTTCTTCTAGTGCTGCGTCGGATCAGACTAGAGAGAATTCCAGCTATTCTGATAGCTCCAGACTGGCCAAGAAGGGTGTGGTTCTCGACAATAATGTCGCTGTTGGCGGCACCTCCGTTTCCACTCCTCTTCAACGGACTTGTTGACCAGGGGCCCATTTGTCATCCGGACTTGATGTCCCTGCGTTTGACGGCGTGGCTCTTGAGACCGAAATCTTGACCCGTAGAGGTTTTTCAGCCGAGGTCATTGCTACCCTTCGTGCTGCAAGATGTCCGGCTACTTCTAGGATTTACCACAAAATTTGGGAAACCTTCTTTTCGTGGTGTTTGGGGTCTTCTCGGAACCCGAGAAAATTTTCCATTCCCAACCTGTTGGCTTTTCTGCAGCATGGGCTAGACAAGGGTTTGGCAGTTAGCACTCTGAAAGGTCAGATTTCTGCTCTGTCCTTATTGTTCCGGAGAACCATTGCTTCGAATAGAGACGTGCTCTCCTTTTTCCGAGGTATCTCTCGTAAGTTTCCGCCGCGGAAGGCACCCGTGTCTCCTTGGCGGCTCAACCTTGTTTTGGAGGCTCTTCAGCATAAACCTTTTGAACCTATGGTTTCTGCTAGCCTTTCTTTACTTTCTTGGAAGGTGGCTTTCCTTGTTGCAGTCACTTCCTTGAGGAGAGTTTCTGAATTGGCAGCTCTTTCTTGCTCGCCTCCTTTTCTGGAGTTTTTTCCGGATCGTGTAGTGCTTCGCACTCGGGGTGATTTTTTGCCTAAAGTGGTGTCACAATTTCATGTTAACCAGGATATTGTGTTGCCTTCACTCTGTCCGGATCCGAAGAATACGAAAGAGCGAGATTTACACACATTGGATTTAGTGCGGGCCTTGAAGTTTTATCTATCTATTACTCAAGGTTTTCGTAAGACGGACTCCCTGTTTGTGGTTCCGGCAGGTCGTCGGCGTGGTCAACGAGCTTCCAAGGGTTCTATAGCTCGTTGGATCCGGTCAGCTATTTTGGAAGCTTACCGTCTTCGGGGTGAATCTTGCCCGATTAAGATTCGAGCCCATTCCACGAGAGCTGTGGCTTCATCGTGGGCTTTTCATCAGGGTGCTTCGGCAGTGCAGCTTTGCCGAGCGGCGACTTGGCGTTCTGTCCACACGTTTACAAGGTTTTATAAAGTGGACGTCAGTGCTTCCGCTGATGCAGCCCTCGGACGTAGGGTCCTGCAGGCAGCTGTAGTTTAAAGTTCTGGATGAACTTGTGTTTAGCGCTGGTTGCGCTTTGTTGTTAAGGTTGTTGGGTTTCTGCCTTTTGTTGGTTTTTTCCCACCCTTATTTTTGAACTGCTTTGGGACGTCCCATCAGTAATGAATACTGTGGCTCTCTTCCTTCATCTGCAGCTGAAACACGGATTTTGGTAAAGACTTACCTGTAAAATCCTTTTCAGCGAAGGAAGGAAGAGAGACACAGCACCCTCCCACGGCAGAAGTGTGTTGATGTTTTCAGATGCAGCGCGACCCTTATCTGATAGCGATTATCTGGGCTGAGGTCAGCGCGCTAAGGCTCTGTTCCAGCATCGCCAGCTCATCGCAGTAGTCAGGTTCCGTGAGTAGTACCTGGAACTCTGTGGTTTTTGGCTTTCTTTGCATGCATAACCTGTATCCTTGTGTTTTTTCTCTGAAGTTCCTTCAGAAGGGGTTATGTTGCTCCGCTGGTGATCTTGGCTCTTTTCCTAAAAGCTTTGATACGACTGGAGCTGAGTAGGAGGAGCCCGAGCTGGAGGGGCCAGCCAGTCATCACTCTTTTGATCTGAGGTAACATCCTGATCTGGGGCTCCGCCTACCCATCAGTAATGAATACTGTGTCTCTCTTCCTTCCTTCGCTGAAAAGGATTTTACAGGTAAGTCTTTACCAAAATCCGTGTTTTACATTTCCTTTTTGTGACTTTTCCATGTTAATAAAGCAAAAATCTTATGAAGGAAGAGTTATTTATAAAGATTTCCATTACACAAACACAATTATACATAAGGGTCATAGAGCAATAGAAACAGAAAGATGTTATGTCAAAGATCTGTATATTCCCCAGAATAACATGTATCAAACAGATTATAATCTTAATCCTAAAGTAACAGCAACAATAAACTATCGTGTTGCTGAAAACCACGTTATTAACCTGCCTTAAGGTCACCTTTCAATACTAAGGTGACATTAAGGTGACATTATTAACCCATTCGCCACCGCTACAGGGCAATGGGAATAGACGGGCAAAGTGCCAGAAAGGGCGAATCTAATTATAGATTTGCCCTTTCTGGGGTGTCTGGGGGCAGATGTTAGTAGCCAGGGGGGGCACAAAAAAATGTACCCTCCCTAGGCTGTTATTATCTGCCCCCACTCGCTTGCTTTGTCTGTCTGGTGGAGAAAATACAGCGGGAGCCCACGCATTTTTTTTCAACGAATTTACACCTTTAATTAACCCCTACATGTCTGAAATTTTGCACAAATACACTCATGTAATTGTAAGTTCTAAACAAATATCAAAATACAGGAAATGACATGGTTAACTGTATGGAAACAATGTATCATTTCATGTCGGCTTCTGTGATTTCACAAAAGCCGGCAATTGAATTAGCGGCTATTACAGTATGTAGAAGTCTAGGAACTATAAATATATATATATATATATATATATATATATATATATATATCACAATGACGTGTGTGTGTATATATATATATATATATATATATATATGTGTGTGTGTTCTATGTGTATATATCTATTCTTTCTTTTGTGATTGAAATACTATTCTTTTGGATCCATTATATGTCAGTTTTGCAAGCCTGCGAGAAATTCTCGCAAGTCGGATGAAAATCGGATGTTACAAGGTACACACACATGCGACTAAATCGCATCTTTGAAGGAAAATCGGATGCCAGGCGGATGTGTGATGTTTGTATTTTGATCCGACAATCGACCGACTAAAACGGACCGATTTTTTGTAGTTGTGTGTGACGCCGGCCTAAATTGCAAAGACCGTAGATTCCTTGCTTAAACAAAGTTTCCCGTAGGAAAATCTATAAAATATAGTGTCCCCATGCTCCCTCTTCCAGGAAACCAAATAAGTAAAATAATGGATCGAAGGGAACTGGGATAAATATTAGGGAAGACCGAAACAAAATTACTTCGCGCCAAAAGGATTTTTTTTTCCACAATCCTGTTGAGTATTGGATGGTTCTGTGTTCGCGCCCCAGTATCTTAGCAATCTCAAGAGTTCTGCATCCCTCTGTAAGACTTTTAACGATTTTTTTTTACTTTTTAGTCCGTTAATCCTCCTACTTTGTCCCATTTTGCGTCAGGATAACTGCTGCCTAAAAATTCTGCACCCCTTAATAATGGGTGTTGTATCCTTAGGCTGCACCTGCCCTCATTACACAAATACACATCATCTAATCTGCTTCCTCCAATAAGCATTCACTTTTATATAGCTTGAAATTGGAAAATCTGCATAAAAATTTATGGTATGGTCAAAATACCCTCTTGCCTGATAATTCTGCAATAATGCATGCCCAAAGTCACGTGGCAAGGCTCGTTAAAGGATCAATATTGATTTTTAAGTTTTCTACATCCAAAAGGTTGCACTAGAGTTCAAGGCCATTTCCTATCTGAAGAGACTACTTGCAAATTTTTGTAAATTTTCTCATGCCGGCGTGACCCTCTCCACAAGAACAACCTTCCACCTTAGACTCCTTGATTTACTTTTACAAATGCAAGGTTTTCCACACCTACGGTGGATAACTTGATTCACTTGAGTGTGACAAAGCCACAGGCTGCGCCAAATACCTCCTCTGACATTACAGTAGAGGCGAAGCATGACACTATACCCATAGAAATCTGGGACAGTACTTGCCGCTGGTTCAATCTGCTGTGTCAAAGTCCATGGGATGGAGACTCAAGGTATGTGCCTGAGAAAGGACACGGCTTAGGTACCGCTGAACCCGGTTGTTCAGCCGGCGCGTCTCTGCTGAACTGTGTCCAGCTGGTACTATGGCCGATAAAACATCTGGTCCATCATGTCAAATATACTGTAGATGTTGCTGCCTCAGCTAATTGTTGTAGCCCTTAGGCTACTTTCACACTTGCGTTTTTTTGCGCAGCGCATCTTGCGCTATCGGACGCATGCGCAATGTTCCCCTATCTTTAACATGGCGGGTGCAGGGTCTAGCGCTTGCACGCGTTCATGTGCGTTTGTCGTGCGCTGCGCATTTTCCCGGTGTGCGCCCATACGCGCCAGACGCTACATGTTGCATTTTTTTTTCCGCCCAACCGCTTTAAAAAAACGCGTGCGCACGTGTGCGCATGCTATGCGCAAAAAATAACATTGCAGTCTATGGGGGCGCTGGCGTGCGCATGGCTTTGCGCTCGTCAGCGCTTTTGCACGCACGCGATTTTTCTGTAAATAATGGAGCCAGAGATGGAGGCAGAGATGATGGAGACAGATGATGGAGCCAGAGATGATAGAGCCAAAGATGATGGAGACAGATGATGGAGGCAGAGATGATAGAGCCAGAGATGATGGAGACAGAGATGATGGAGACCGAGATGATGGAGACCGAGATGATGGAGGCAGAGATGATGGAGCAGAGATGATGGAGACCGAGATGATGGAGCCAGAGATGATGGAGCCAGAGATGATAGAGCCAAAGATGATGGAGACAGAGATGATGGAGACAGATGATGGAGACAGAGATGATGGAGACGAGATGATGGAGACAGAGATGATGGAGACCGAGATGATGGAGACCGAGATGATGGAGACCGAGATGATGAGGCAGAGATGATGGAGCCAGAGATGATGGAGCCAGAGATGATGGAGACAGATGATGGAGCCAGAGATGATGGAGACAGATGATGGAGCCAGAGATGATAGAGCCAAAGATGATGGAGACAGATGATGGAGGCAGGATGATAGAGCCAGAGATGATGGAGACAGATGATGGAGCCAGAGATGATAGAGCAAAGATGATGGAGGCAGAGATGATGAGCCAGAGATGTAGAGCCAAAGATGATGGAGCCAGAGATGATAGAGCCAAAGATGATGGAGACAGATGATGGAGGCAGAGATGATAGAGCCAGAGATGATGGAGACAGAGATGATGGAGACAGAGATGATGGAGACAGAGATGATGGAGCAGAGATGATGGAGCAGAGATGATGGAGGCAGAGATGATAATGTGACAAATAGAAAACGCATGGGCCAAAAAAACGCAAACGCATGCAAAAACGCATGAAATCGCAGACAAACGCTGCGTTTTTTTGTCGAAATGCGCATGCTGATGCGACTAAATATTGCAGCGTTTACAAGCGTTTGCATGCATTTTTTTAATGCGCTTCATGTGCGCTCGAAACGCAGCGCAAAAAAACGCAAGTGTGAAAGTAGCCTAACACAGATGGGAGAACATTGGGTCTGCGGAGAGAGGTCTTCTGGTTAGTCGGAATGACCGCAGCTCTACATAGCCCTATGTTATTTCCCTTGCGGCGACGCAGCGTCACCGCAATGGAATAGGACATGCTGCGGTCTAAAAAGACGCGCCACATGTCCGTTAACGCAGGTCTTCCGCCTGCGTGTTTTTAAGCATAGTGGAGACGGGATTTCTTGAAATCCCCTCCACTATGCTGTAACATCTGGACGCTGTGTGTTTGACGCTGCGCCAACGCACAGCGTCAAACACACAGCTAATCCTGACTGTTTCCTGACCGTGGAAACATACCCTAACAGTATACATGTCATCCCACAATAAATCCTGCATACAGCTTGTCATGCTGACCAGCATGACTGAGGGGCTTTTTGGTTCACTTTTATCACCCCTTTGTTACGGTTAGCTGTCATGGCCGCCCGCTATCATCGTTATTTTCACTCTGTGTCAGACTCGTCCTATGCCTGTGCCAACTTGGTGTCCCCTTCACATCCACCTGCTGCTGATCCTCATTTTCTTCCACATCCTGCAGCATGAAACATACACCTTGAGGGTCCTCAACCGAAACAGGGCAGCAAGGAACATTGCTGTTCTCCCTCAATCCCCTTTGGCATTTTGGTGGTTTGTTTTTTTTCAGGATCAATTAGTGGAGGAAAAATTTGTTGGTTGCACAATTGTTTTGTAACCTCTTCAAAGGGCTTCAGTAGGTGATGTGTCCCTCATCAGCAGCATTTTTTCTCGACATCCCTATCAAAAAATCATGGACAGACAATATTTTTTTATGGATACATTGCAAAAGCATAATAGTACATTATGGTTATAGGTTTTACATTTCTGCGGCCACTAACTCTGATATAAAGACGTTAGCTGCATTCTCAGTAAACTGCATAATGATAATTACAGTCAAAATCTAAAGTTTCTTCAGCTAAAAAAAAAATCATGGACACCTTACACTTTTTTTTTTACGGACAAGGCAAAAAAGTCCCACGGATTATCCTGGACGGATGGCAAACCTGCTCACCAGCTCCTAATGTTGGATCTCAGCATAACTCGCACTCCAGTTTAGCTGCTACATTGTTATGTCAAAGTTTAGGCACCCCTGGTCAAAATTACTGTTATTGTAAAGAGTTAAGCAAGTTGAAGATTAATAAATTATCTCTAAAAGGCCTAAAGTTAAAGATGACACATTTCCTTTGTATTTTAGTAAAAAAAAAAAAAAACTATATATATATAATTGTGCTCAAAAGTGTACATACCCCGGCAGAATTTTTGCTTTCTTGGCCTTTTTTCAGAGAATATGAATGATAACACCAAAACTTTTTCTCCACTCATGGTTAGTGGTTGGGTGAAGCCATTTATTGTCAAACTACTGTGTTTTCTCTTTTTAAATCCTAATGACTCTGATAAAAAGTTCACATACCCTGGTGATTTTGGCCTGATAACATGCACAGAAGTTCACACAAATGGGTTTGAATGGCTACTAAAGGTAACATCCTCACCTGTGACCTGTTTGCTTGTAATCAGTGTGTGTGCATAAAAGCTGAGTGAGTTTCTGGGATCCAGACAGACTCTTGCATCTTTCATTCAGCCACTGATGTTTCTGGATTGTGAGTCGTGGGGAAAGCAAAAGAATTGTTAACGGATCTACGGGAAAATGTAGTTGAACTGTATAAAACAGGAAAGGGATACAAAAAGATATCCAAGGAATTGATAATGCCAGTCAGCAGCGTTCAAACTGTGATTAACAAATGGAAAATCAGGGGCTCTGTAAAAACAAAACCACGGTCAGGTAGACCAACAAAAATGTCATCCACAACTGCAAGGAAAATTGTTCGGGATGCAAAGAAAAACCCACAAATAACATCAGCTGAAATACTGGACTCTCTGAAAACTAGCAGTGTGGCTGTTTCAAGATGCACAATAAGGAGGCACTTGAAGAAAAATGGGCAGCATGGTCGAGTCGCCAGAAGAAAGCCATTACTGCGCAAATGCCACAAAGTACCTTCCCTACAATACGCAGAACAGCACATAGACAAGCCTCAAAACTTCTGGAACAAGGTAATTTGGAGTGATGAGACCAAAATTGAACTTTTTGGCCACAATCATAAACGGTACATTTGGAGAGAGGTCAACAAGGCCTATGATGAAAGGAACACCATTCCTACTGTAAAGCACGGAGGTGGATCGCTGATGTTTTGGTCATGTGTGAGCTACAAAGGCACAGGAAACTTGGTCAAAGTTGAAGGACTGATGAATGCAGCTCGTTATCAGCAAATACTGGAGGCAAATTTGTACTCATCAGCCCGGAAGCTGCGCATACCATGTACTTGGACGTTCCAACATGACAACGATCGAAAACACAAGGCCAAGTTGACCTGTCATCGGCTACACCAGAACAAAGTGAAGGTTCTGGAGTGGCCATTCAGTCTCCTGACCTCAATATCATTGAGCCACTCTGAGGAGATCATAATGCTAGACAGCCCAGAAATTTACAGGAACTGGAGGCTTTTTGCCAAGAAGAGTGGCCAGCTTTACCATCTGAGAAAATAAAGAACCTCATCCATAACTACCACAAAAGACTTTAAGCTGTCATTGATGTTAGAGGGGGCAATTCACAGTATTAAGAAATGGGGTATGTAACTTATGATCAGGGTCATTTGGATGTTTTGGGTTGTCATTATGATTTAAGAAGAGAATACACAGTAGTTTGACAATAAATGGCTTCACCCAACCACTAACCATGAGTGGAGAAAAAAGTTTTGGTGTCTGCTGCTGGAGTCATTGCTTCAAGAGCCACCACACACAGACGTATCCAGGACATGGGCTACAAGTGTCACATTCCTTGTGTCAGCCCACTCATGACCAATAGACACCGCCAGACGCGTCTTACCTGGGCCAAGGAGAAAAAGAACTGGACTGTTGTCAGTGGTCAAAGGTGTTGTCTTCAGATGAAAGTAAATTTTGCATTTCATTTGGAAATCAAGGTCCCAGAGTCTGGAGGAAGAGTGGAGGCCACAATCCAAGCTGCTGGAGGCCTAGTGTGAAGTCTCCACCATCAGTGATGGTTTGGGGAGCCATGTCATCTGCTGGTGTAGGTCCACTGTGTTTTATCAAGACCAAAGTCAGCTCAGCCATCTACCAGGAAATCTTAGAGCTCTTCATGCTTCCCTCTGCCAACAAGCTTATTGGAGATGGAAATGTCATTCTCCAGCAGGACACTGCCAAAAGTACCAATACCTGGTGTACAAACAACAGTATCACTGTGCTTGATTGGCAGCAAACTCGCCTGACCTTAACCCCATAGAGAATCTATGGGTATTGTCCAGAGGAAGATGAGAGACACCAGACCCAACAATGCAGACAAGCTGAAGGCTGCAATCAAAGCAACCTGGGCTTCCATAACCCCTCAGCAGTGCCGCAGGCTGATCGCCTCCATGCCACGCCGCATTGATTCTGAAATTGATGTAAAAGGAGCCCGACCAAGTACTGAGTGCATTTACTGATCATACATTTCAGTAGGACAACATTTCAGATTTTACAATCATTTTTTCAAGCTGGTGTTATAAAGTATTCTAATTTACTGAGATAATGACTTTTGGGTTTTCATTGGCTGTAAGCCATAATCATCAACATTAACAGAAATAAACACGTGAAATAGATCACTCTGTGGTTTGCACTGTTTATGGGGGCACTCTGCAGTTTGCATTGTTTATGGGGGCACTGAGCGGTTTGCACTGTTTATGGGGCACTCTGCGGTTTGCACTGTTTATGGGGCACTGAGCGGTTTGCACTGTTTATGGGGCACTGCGGTTTGCACTGTTTATGGGGGCACTGTGGTTTGCACTGTTTATGGGGGCATCTGCAGTTTGCATTGTTTATGGGGGCACTGAGCGGTTTGCACTGTTTATGGGGCACTCTGCGGTTTGCACTGTTTATGGGGCACTGAGCGGTTTGCACTGTTTATGGGGGCACTGCGGTTTGCACTGTTTATGGGGCACTGAGCGGTTTGACTGTTTATGGGGGCACTGAGCGGTTTGCACTGTTTATGGGGCACTGAGTGGTTTGCACTGTTTATGGGGCACTCTGCAGTTTGCACTGTTTATGGGGCACTGGTGGTTTGCACTGTTTATGGGGCACTCTGCAGTTTGCACTGTTTATGGGGCACTGTTTTCTGTGGGGGCACTCTGCGTTTGCACTGTTTATGGGGCACTCTGCAGTTTGCACTGTTTATGGGGCACTCTGCGGTTTGCACTGTTTATGGGGCACTGAGCGGTTTGCACTGTTTATGGGGGCACTCTGCGTTTGCACTGTTTATGGGGGCATCTGCAGTTTGCGCTGTTTCTGGGGGCACTCTGCGGTTTGCACTGTTTATGGGGGCACTCTGCAGTTTGCACTGTTTATGGGGGCACTCTGCAGTTTGCACTGTTTCTGGGGCACTCTGCGGTTTGCACTGTTTATGGGAGCACTCTGCAGTTTGCACTGTTTATGGGGGCACTCTGTGGTTTGCACTGTTTATGGGAGCACTCTGCAGTTTGCACTGTTTATGGGGCACTGAGCGGTTTGCACTGTTTATGGGGGCACTGAGCAGTTTGCACTGCACGGTTGCACTGTTATGGACTCTGCAGTTGCATGTTATGGGCACTGCGTTGCACTGTTTATGGGCACTCTGCGTTTGCACTGTTATGGGCACTGCATTTCATGTTATGGGCCTCTGCGTTTGCACTGTTTTGGCACTCTGCGTTTGCACTGTTTATGGGCACTCTGCGGTTTGCACTGTTTATGGGCACGAGCGTTTGCACTGTTTATGGGCACTCTGCGTTGCACTTTTATGGGGCACGCATTTGCATTGTTTATGGGCACTGCGTTTGCACTGTTTATGGGCACTCTGCGTTGCACTGTTTATGGGCACTGCGGTTTGCACTGTTTATGGGCACTGACGTTTGCAGTTTTGGGGCACTCTGCAGTTCACTGTTTATGGGGCACTCTGCAGTTTGCACTGTTTATGGGGGCACTGAGCGTTTGCACTGTTTATGGGACCTGGCGGTTTGCACTGTTTATGGGGCACTTGCGAGTTTGCATGTTTATGGGGGCACTATCGGTTTGCACTGTTTATGGGGCACTGGTGGTTTGCACTTTTTATGGGGGCACTTGATCAGTTTGCACTGTTTATGGGGCACTCTGCAGTTTGGCACTGTTATGGGGGCACTGCGGTTTGCAACTGTTTATGGGGCACTCTGCAGTTTGCACTGTTTATGGGGCACTGCTGCAGTTGCACTGTTTCTGGGGGCACTCTGCGGTTTGCACTGTTTATGGGGCACTGACGTTTGCACTGTTTATGGGACTCTGCAGTTTGCACTGTTTATGGGGGCACTCTGCGGTTTGCACTGTTTATGGGAGGCACTCTGCAGTTTGCACTGTTTATGGGGGGCACCTGTGTTTGCACTGTTTATGGGAGCACTCTGCAGTTTGCACTGTTTATGGGGGCACTGGCGGTTTGCACTGTTTATGGGGGCACTGCGTTTGCACTGTTTATGGGGGCCTAGCGTTGCAACTGTTTTGGGGCACTGAGCGTTTGCACTGTTTATGGGGGCACTCTGCAGTTGTCACTGTTTTGGGGGCACTGAGCGGTTTGCACTGTTTATGGGGGCACTCTGCGGTTTGCACTGTTTATGGGGCACTCTGCGGTTTGCACTGTTTATGGGGGCACTGAGCGGTTTGCACTGTTTATGGGGGCACTCTGTGGTTTGCACTGTTTATGGGGGCACTCTGCGGTTTGCACTGTTTATGGGGGCACTGAGCGGTTTGCACTGTTTATGGGGGCACTGAGCGGTTTGCACTGTTTATGGGGCACTCTGCGGTTTGCACTGTTTATGGGGGCACTGAGCGGTTTGCACTGTTTATGGGGGCACTGAGCGGTTTGCACTGTTTATGGGGCACTCTGCAGTTTGCACTGTTTATGGGGGCACTCTGTGGTTTGCACTGTTTATGGGGGCACTCTGCGGTTTGCACTGTTTATGGGGCACTCTGCGGTTTGCACTGTTTATGGGGGCACTGAGCGGTTTGCACTGTTTATGGGGGCACTCTGTGGTTTGCACTGTTTATGGGGGCACTCTGCGGTTTGCACTGTTTATGGGGCACTCTGCAGTTTGCACTGTTTATGGGGGCACTGAGCAGTTTGCACTGTTTATGGGGGCACTCTGCGGTTTGCACTGTTTATGGGGCACTCTGCGGTTTGCACTGTTTATGGGGCACTGAGCAGTTTGCATTGTTTATGGGGGCACTCTGCGGTTTTCACTGTTTATGGGGGCACTCTGCGGTTTGCACTGTTTATGGGGCACTCTGCGGTTTGCACTGTTTATGGGGCACTCTGCGGTTTGCACTGTTTATGGGGGCACTGAGCAGTTTGCACTGTTTATGGGGCACTCTGCGGTTTGCACTGTTTATGGGGCACTGAGCAGTTTGCATTGTTTATGGGGCACTCTGCGGTTTTCACTGTTTATGGGGGCACTCTGCAGTTTGCACTGTTTATGGGGGCACTGAGCGGTTTGCACTGTTTATGGGGCACTCTGCGGTTTGCACTGTTTATGGGGGCACTGAGCAGTTTGCATTGTTTATGGGGGCACTGAGCGGTTTGCACTGTTTATGGGGCACTCTGCGGTTTGCACTGTTTATGGGGCACTGAGGGTTTGCACTGTTTATGGGGGCACTCTGCAGTTTGCACTGTTTATGGGGGCACTGAGCGGTTTGCACTGTTTTTGGGGGCACTCTGCAGTTTGCACTGTTTATGGGGGCACTGAGCGGTTTGCACTGTTTTTGGGGGCACTCTGCGGTTTGCACTGTTTATGGGGGCACTGAGCGTTTTGCACTGTTTATGGGGGCACTGAGCGGTTTGCACTGTTTATGGGGACACTCTGCGGTTTGCACTGTTTATGGGGGCACTCTGCAGTTTGCACTGTTTATGGGGGCACTGAGTGGTTTGCACTGTCTATGGGGGCACTCTGCAGTTTGCACTGTTTATGGGGGCACTCTGCAGTTTGCACTGTTTCTGGGGGCACTCTGCGGTTTGCACTGTTTATGGGGGCACTCTGCAGTTTGCACTGTTTATGGGGGCACTCTGCAGTTTGCGCTGTTTCTGGGGGCACTCTGCGGTTTGCACTGTTTATGGGGGCACTCTGCAGTTTGCACTGTTTATGGGGGCACTCTGCAGTTTGCACTGTTTCTGGGGGCACTCTGCGGTTTGCACTGTTTATGGGAGCACTCTGCAGTTTGCACTGTTTATGGGGGCACTCTGTGGTTTGCACTGTTTATGGGAGCACTCTGCAGTTTGCACTGTTTATGGGGGCACTGAGCGGTTTGCACTGTTTATGGGGGCACTGAGCGGTTTGCACTGTTTATGGGGGCACTGAGCGGTTTGCACTGTTTATGGGGGCACTGAGCGGTTTGCACTGTTTATGGGGGCACTCTGCGGTTTGCACTGTTTATGGGGCACTCTGCGGTTTGCACTGTTTATGGGGGCACTGAGCGGTTTGCACTGTTTATGGGGGCACTCTGTGGTTTGCACTGTTTATGGGGGCACTCTGCGGTTTGCACTGTTTATGGGGCACTCTGCAGTTTGCACTGTTTATGGGGGCACTGAGCGGTTTGCACTGTTTATGGGGGCACTCTGCGGTTTGCACTGTTTATGGGGCACTCTGCGGTTTGCACTGTTTATGGGGGCACTGAGCGGTTTGCACTGTTTGGCTGGAGTCACACACAACCGCAAAATTCGGTCCGTTTTAGACGGTCGACAATCGGATCAAAATAAAAACATCACACATCCTTCTGGCATCCGATTTTCCTTCAAAGATGCGATCTAATCGCATGTGTGTGTACCTTGTAACATCCGATTTTCATCCGACTTGCGAGATTTTCTCGCAGGCTTGCAAAACTGGCATATAATGGATCCAAAAGAATAGTATTTAAATGCCAAAAGAAAGAATAGATATATACACATAGAGCACATATATATATATACATGTCATTGTGACATATATATATATACATATATTTATAGTTCTTACACTTCTACATACTGTTATAGCCGCTAATTCAATTGCCGGCTTCAGTGAAATCACAGAAGCCGACATGAAATGATACATTGTTTTCACACATTTAACCATGTAATTTCATGTATTTTTATATATGTTTGAAACATACAATTACATAAGTGTATGTGTGGTAAATTTCAGACATGTAGGGGTTAATTAAAGGTGTAAATTCGTTGAAAAAAAATGCGTGGGCTCCCGCTGTATTTTCTCCACCAGACAGACAAAGCAAGCGAGTGGGGGCAGATAATAATAGCCTAGGGAGGGTACATTTTTTTTGTGCCCCCCCGGCTACTAACATCTGCCCCCAGACACCCCAGAAAGGGCAAATCTCTAATTAGATTCGCCCTTTCTGGCACTTTGCCCGTCTATTCCCATTGCCCTGTAGCGGTGGCGAATGGGTTAATAATCTGGCGTTAATGTCACCTTAGTATTGAAAGGTGACCTTAAGGCAGGTTAATAATTGATAGCTGTCAATTAGACAACTATCAATTATTAATCCTATTGTATGAAAGAAAAATCAAACACACACAGTTTAATAAAAAATAAGTTTAATGAAATAATCACACAGTTTTTGACCATATTTTATTTACCTGCTAAAACCATTTACTGTAATAAAAATAAAATAAAAAGCAAAATGATTCTTACCAATCCGATGTACAGTCAGGTCCCACGGTGTAATCCATCAGAAAGGGTTAACAGGTTACAGTTAGCAGGGAGATAATTCTGTCTCCTAGCTGTAAACCCCATGAATGAATAACTTCCTCTACCACAGAAAGTAGAGGAATAGATTCATGAATGGAGCTTAATTGATTTATTGGCAATTTAACTGTAGTGACCTGACCTAAAGGGAAAGTGGACACAATCAATTAAGCTTCATTCATGAAACACATCCTCTCCTGTCGCCAGGAGAGGAACTTATTCATTCAGGAGCTTTGAGCTGAGCATGCAGGATTACTTGCACTGCTTGGCTCAAAGCTAGTTAACCCTTTGTGAAGGATTACAGCGTGGGACGTGACAGATCAGCGGAATAGGTAAGAATAATGTTGTTTTATTTTTTTTTCTTTATTTTAGGAGATCAATGGCTTCGCACGGATTAAGTGTAAAATAAAATATGGTCAAAAAAAGGTGTTTTTATTTCATTAAAATAATTTTTAATTAATGTGTCTGTGTTTTTTTAATTTACTACAATAGGATTAATAATTGATAGTTGTCTAATTGACAGCTCTCAATTATTAACCTACCTTAAGGTCACCTTTCAATACTAAGGTGACATTAAGGTGAGATTAACCCATTCGCCACCGCTACAGGGCAATGGGAATAGACGGGCAAAGTGCCAGAAAGGGCGAATCTAATTATAGATTTGCCCTTTCTGGGGTGTCTGGGGGCAGATGTTAGTAGCCAGGGGGGGCACAAAAAAAATGTACCCTCCCTAGGCTATTATTATCTGCCCCACTCGCTTGCTTTGT
This sequence comes from Oophaga sylvatica, assembly GCA_033576555.1. Classification (NCBI taxonomy): domain Eukaryota; kingdom Metazoa; phylum Chordata; class Amphibia; order Anura; family Dendrobatidae; genus Oophaga; species Oophaga sylvatica. The sequence continues at coordinate 625,658,028 of JARQOD010000002.1, forward strand.
CTGTCTGGTGGAGAAAATACAGCGGGAGCCCACGCATTTTTTTCAACGAATTTACACCTTTAATTAACCCCTACATGTCTGAAATTTAGCACACATATACTCATGTAATTGTATGTTTCAAACATATATAAAAATACATGAAATTACATGGTTAAATGTGTGGAAACAATGTATCATTTCATGTGGGCTTCTGTGATTTCACTGAAGCCGGCAATTGAATTAGCGGCTATAACAGTATGTAGAAGTGTAACAACTATAAATATATGTATATATATATATATGTCACAATGACATATATATATATATATATATATATATATGTGGATTCTATGTGTGGATATGTATTGATTCGATTCTTTATTAAAGCTGTCAGTGTGATTTTACAGTATAGCCGGGGATGAATTGCCGGCTTTTCTAAAGGACACCGATGCGATTTCATCGCAAGTCACACAGTGTGGTCCGTTTGTAATCAGATTTTTGATCGCTCCCATAGACTTGCATTGGCGATAGTCGACCCACAATCGGTGACAGTGGCAGCATGCTGCGATTGCACTCGGACGTTTAAAACGGACCACAAAAAATCTGATACTGGGAGCTGCTCCATAGATTAACATAGGTCCGACTGCAATGCGATATTTCATCGTATTGCAGTCGTCCGATTTTGTCGCCAGTGTGACTCCAGCCAAAGCACTCTGCGGTTTGCACTGTTTATGGGGCTCTGAGCGGTTTGAACTGTTTATGGGGGCACTCTGCAGTTTTCATTGTTTATGGGGGCACTGCAGTTTCCACTGTTTATGGGGGCACTCTTCAGTTTGCACTGTTTATGGGGCACTGAGCAGTTTGCACTGTTTATGGGGCACTGAGCGGTTTGCACTGTTTATGGGGCACTGAGCAGTTTGCACTGTTTATGGGGGCACTGAGCAGTTTGCACTGTTTATGGGGCACTGAGCGGTTTGCACTGTTTATGGGGGCACTGCAGTTTGCACTGTTTATGGGGGCACTGAGCGGTTTGCACTGTTTATGGGGCACTGAGCGGTTTGCACTGTTTATGGGGCACTGAGCGGTTTGCACTGTTTATGGGGGCACTCTGCAGTTTGCACTGTTTATGGGGCACTGAGCAGTTTGCACTGTTTATGGGGCACTGAGCGGTTTGCACTGTTTATGGGGGCACTGAGCGGTTTGCACTGTTTCTGGGGGCACTCTGCGGTTTGCACTGTTTATGGGAGCACTCTGCAGTTTGCACTGTTTATGGGGGCACTCTGTGGTTTGCACTGTTTATGGGGGCACTCTGCAGTTTGCACTGTTTATGGGGGCACTGAGCGGTTTGCACTGTTTATGGGGCACTGAGCGGTTTGCACTGTTTATGGGGGCACTGAGCGGTTTGCACTGTTTCTGGGGGCACTCTGCGGTTTGCACTGTTTATGGGAGCACTCTGCAGTTTGCACTGTTTATGGGGGCACTCTGCGGTTTGCACTGTTTATGGGGGCACTGAGTGGTTTGCACTGTTTATGGGGGCACTCTGCAGTTTGCACTGTTTATGGGGGCACTGAGCGGTTTGCACTGTTTATGGGGCACTCTGCGGTTTGCACTGTTTATGGGGGCACTGAGCGGTTTGCACTGTTTCTGGGGGCACTCTGCGGTTTGCACTGTTTATGGGAGCACTCTGCAGTTTGCACTGTTTATGGGGGCACTCTGTGGTTTGCACTGTTTATGGGGGCACTCTGCAGTTTGCACTGTTTATGGGGGCACTGAGCGGTTTGCACTGTTTATGGGGGCACTGAGCGGTTTGCACTGTTTATGGGGCACTCTGCAGTTTGCACTGTTTATAGGAGCACTCTGCAGTTTGCACTGTTTATGGGGGCACTGAGCGGTTTGCACTGTTTATGGGGGCACTCTGCAGTTTGCACTGTTTATGGGGGCACTGAGCGGTTTGCACTGTTTATGGGAGCACTCTGCAGTTTGCACTGTTTATGGGGGCACTCTGTGGTTTGCACTGTTTATGGGGGCACTCTGCGGTTTGCACTGTTTATGGGGCACTGACGGTTTGCACTGTTTATGGGGGCACTCTGCGGTTTGCACTGATTATGGGGCACTCTGCAGTTTGCACTGTTTATGGGAGCACTCTGCAGTTTGCACTGTTTATGGGGGCACTGAGCGTTTGCACTGTTTATGGGGGCACTGAGCGGTTTGCACTGTTTATGGGGGCACTCTGCAGTTTGCACTGTTTATGGGGGCACTGAGCGGTTTGCACTGTTTATGGGGGCACTCTGCAGTTTGCACTGTTTATGGGGCACTCTGTGGTTTGCACTGTTTATGGGGCACTCTGCAGTTTGCACTGTTTATGGGGGCACTGAGCGGTTTGCACTGTTTATGGGGGCACTCTGCAGTTTGCACTGTTTATGGGGGCACTGAGCGGTTTGCACTGTTTATGGGGGCACTCTGCAGTTTGCACTGTTTATGGGGGCACTCTGCGGTTTGCACTGTTTATGGGGGCACTCTGCGGTTTGCACTGTTTATGGGGGACTCTGCGTTTGCACTGTTTATGGGGCACTCTGCAGTTTGCACTGTTTATGGGGGCATCTGGGTTTGCATGTTTATGGGCATCTGCTTGAGTTATGGGGGCACTGGCGTTTGCACTGTTTATGGGGGCACCTGACGTTTGCACTGTTTATGGGGGCACTCTGCAGTTTGCACTGTTTATGGGGCACTCTGCGTTTGCACTGTTTATGGGGGCACTCTGCAGTTTGCACTGTTTATGGGGGCACTCTGCAGTTTGCACTGTTTATGGGGGCACTCTGCGGTTGCACTGTTTATGGGGGCACTGCAGTTTGCACTGTTTATGGGGGCACTCTGCAGCTTGCACTGCTGGGGAGGAGATGCTCTATATGTGAGTGCTGCTCTGTGTGTAATACAGTTTTCTGACATGTAAACTCTCCCTGGAATCGTCTGTTGTCACTGTCCTCCACTGTCACTCTCCACAGTTATCACTCTCCTCCACACGCAGCAGCCACAGATTCCGCCTCCACAGTCTGTGCACCAGGCGGCCGCACTACTCCCTCCCCGCCGCCAGGTGGCGCTGCAGCCGCCGAGATTGCGGGTGACGGGACAGAGAGCGCGGGCGGGAAAGTGTCTGCAGTCAAACCTCAGGCGGAGAGGTAAGAACCGCGCTCTACCGGCACCGGCGGCCCCGAACAACCGAGCAGGGGCAGTGCTGACATGAAGGGACTTATTGTGCGGGGATCACTGGGCAGAGCTGTCTGTACTCTATAGAGAGATATATAATGTGTGTGTATATACATGTATGTGAGGAGATACAGATATATAATGTGTATATACATGTGTGTGAGGAGATAGATATATAATTTGTATATACATGTGTGTGAGGAGATAGATATATAATGTGTGTATATACATGTTGTGAGGAGATACAGATATATAATAGTGTATATACATGTATGTGAGGAGATACAGATATATGTTATATACATGTGTGTGAGGAGATAGATATATAATGTATATACATGTGTGTGAGGAGATACAGATATATAATGTGTATATACATGTTGTGAGGAGATAGATATATAATGTGTGTATATACATGTGTGTGAGGAGATAGATATATAATGTGTGTATATACATGTGTGTGAGGAGATACAGATATATAATGTGTGTATATACATGTATGTGAGGAGATACAGATATATAATGTGTATATACATGTGTGTGAGGAGATAGATATATAATGTATATACATGTGTGTGAGGAGATACAGATATATAATGTGTATATACATGTGTGTGAGGAGATAGATATATAATTGTGTATATACATGTGTGTGAGGAGATAGATATATAATGTGTGTATATACATGTGTGTGAGGAGATACGATATATAATGTGTTATATACATGTGTGTGAGGAGATACAGATATATAATGTGTATATACATGTGTGTGAGGAGATACAGATATATAATATGTGTATATACATGTGTGTGAGGAGATACAGATATATAATGTGTATATACATGTGTGTGAGGAGATAGATATATAATGTGTATATACATGTGTGTGAGGAGATAGATATATATGTGTGTATATACATGTGTGTGAGGAGATAGATATATAATGTGTGTATATACATGTGTGTGAGGAGATACAGATATATAATGTGTGTATATACATGTTGTGAGGAGATAGATATATAATGTGTGTATATACATGTGTGTGAGGAGATAGATATATAATGTGTGTATATACATGTGTGTGAGGAGATACAGATATATAATGTGTGTATATACATGTATGTGAGGAGATACAGATATATAATGTGTGTATATACATGTGTGTGAGGAGATCAGTATATAATGTGTTATATACATGTGTGTGAGGAGATACAGGTATATAATGTGTGTATATACATGTGTGTGAGGAGATACAGATATATAATGTGTGTATATACATGTGTGTGAGGAGATACAGATATATAATTGTGTATATACATGTGTGTGAGGAGATACAGATATATAATGTGTGTATATACATGTGTGTGAGGAGATACAGATATATAATGTGTGTATATACATGTGTGTGAGGAGATACAGATATATAATGTGTGTATATACATGTGTGTGAGGAGATAAGATATATAATGTGTGTATATACATGTGTGTGAGGAGATACAGATATATAATGTGTGTATATACATGTGTGTGAGGAGATACAGATTATAATGTGTATATACGTGTGTGAGGAGATACAGATATATAATGTGTGTATATACATGTGTGTGAGGAGATACAGTATATAATGTGTATATACATGTGTGTGAGGAGATACAGATATATAATGGTGTATATACTGTGTGTGAGGAGATAGTATATAATGTGTGTATATACATGTGTGTGAGGAGATACAGATATATAATGTGTGTATATACATGTGTGTGAGGAGATAGATATATAATGTGTGTATATACATGTGTGTGAGGAGATACAGATATATAATGTGTGTATATACATGTGTGTGAGGAGATACAGATATATAATGTGTGTATATACATGTGTGTGAGGAGATACAGATATATAATGTGTGTATATACATGTGTGTGAGGAGATACAGATATATAATGTGTGTATATACATGTGTGTGAGGAGATAGATATATAATGTGTGTATATACATGTGTGTGAGGAGATACAGATATATAATGGTATATACGTGTGTGAGGAGATAGATATATAATGTGTGTATATACATGTGTGTGAGGAGATAGATATATAATGTGTGTATATACATGTGTGTGAGGAGATACAGATATATAATGTGTGTATATACATGTGTGTGAGGAGATACAGATATATAATTGGTATTATGTGTGTGAGGAGATACAGATATATAATGTGTATATAATGTGTGAGGAGATAAGATATATAATGTGTGTATATACATGTGTGTGAGGAGATACAGATATATAATGTGTGTATATACATGTGTGTGAGGAGATACAGATATATAATGTGTGTATATACATGTGTGTGAGGAGATACAGATATATAATGTGGTATATACATGTGTGTGAGGAGATACGATATAATGTGTGTATATACATGTGTGTGAGGAGATACAGATATATAATGTGTGTATATACATGTGTGTGAGGAGATAAGATATATAATGTGTGTATATACTGTGTGTGAGAGAATAGATATATAATGTGTGTATATACATGTGTGTGAGGAGATACAGATATATAATGTGTGTATACGTGTGTGAGGAGATACAGAATATATGTGTGTATATACATGTGTGTGAGGAGATAAGATATATAATTGTGTATATACGTGTGTGAGGAGAAAAGATATATAATGTTGTATATACAGTGTGTGAGGAGATAGATATAATGTGTGTATATACATGTGTGTGAGGAGATACAGATATATAATGTGTGTATATACATGTGTGTTGAGGAGATACAGATATATAATGTGTGTATATACATGTGTGTGTGGAGATACAGATATATAATGTGTATATACATGTGTGTGAGGAGATACTAGATATATGTGTGTATATACATGTGTGTGAGGAGATACAGGTATATAATGTGTGTATATACATGTATGAGGAGATGTGTGTGTGTGTGTGTATATATACAGTGCCTACAAGTAGTATTCAACCCCCTGCAGATTTAGCTGGTTGACACATGCGGAATTAACTTGGCATTGTGACATTTGTACTGTAGATCAGCCTGGAAGTGGGAAATGCACTGCAGCAAAAAAAATTTTTTATAATTTTTTTTTTTTTTTTTAAAAAATGTTAAAAGTTAATTCAGAGTGTCATTTATTATTCAACCCCTCAAACCACAAGAATTCTGTTTGGTCCCCCTAAAGTATTAAGAAGTAGTTCAGGCACCAAGAATAATGAGCTTCACATGTGTGGATTAATGATCTCTTTTGCCAGCCTTTTCTGACTATTTAAGACCCTCCCCAAACTTGTGAACAGCACTCATACATGGTCAACATGGGAAAGACAAAGGACATTCCAAGGCCATCAGAGACAAGATCGTGGAGGGTCACAAGGCTGGCAAGGGGTACAAAAACCCTTTCCAAGGAGTTGGGCCTACCTGTCTCCACTGTTGGGAGCATCATCCGTAAGTGGAAGGCTTATGGAACTACTGTTAGCCTTCCACGGCCTGGACAGCCTTTGAAAGTTTCCTCCCGTGCCGAGGCCAGGCTTATCCGAAGAGTCAAGGCTAACCCAAGGACAACAAGGAAGGAGCTCCGGGAAGATCTCATGGCAGTGGGGACATTGGTTTCAGTCAATACCATAAGTAACGTACTCCACCGCAATGGTCTCCGTTCCAGACGAGCCCGTAAGGTACCTTTACTTTCAAAGCGTCATGTCAAGGCTCGTCTACAGTTTGCTCATGATCACTTGGAGGACTCTGAGACAGACTGGTTCAAGGTTCTATGGTCTGATGAGACCAAGATCGAGATCTTTGGTGCCAACCACACGTGACGTTTGGAAACTGGATGGCACTGCATACGACCCCAAGAATACCATCCCTACAGTCAAGCATGGTGGTGGCAGCATCATGCTGTGGGGCTGTTTCTCAGCCAAGGGGCCTGGCCATCTGGTCCGCATCCATGGGAGGATGGATAGCACGGCCTATCTGGAGATTTTGGCCAAGAACCTCCGCTCCTCCATCAAGGATCTTAAGATGGGTCGTAATTTCATCTTCCAACAAGACAACGAACCAAAGCACACAGCCAAGAAAACCAAGGCCTGGTTCAAGAGGGAAAAAGTCAAGGTGTTGGAGTGGCCTTAACCCAATTGAAAACTTGTGGAAGGAGCTCAAGATTAAAGTCCACATGAGACACCCAAAGAACCTAGATAACTTGGAGAAGATCTGCATGGAGGAGTGGGCCAAGATAACTCCACAGACCTGTGCCGGCCTGATCAGGTCTTATAAAAGACGATTATTAGCTGTAATTGCAAACAAGGGTTATTCCACGAAATATTAAAACATAGGGGTTGTATAATAATTGACCCACACTTTTATGTTTAAAATTTATTAAAATTCAACTGAGCAACATAACTTTTTGGTTTGTAAGATTTATGCTTCTGTTAATAAATCCTACTCTCATTTGCAGTTTGAAGGCTCTAACTTATTTGCATCTTATCAAACCAGCTAAATCTGCAGGTGGTTGAATACTACTTGTAGGCACTGTACATGTACAGTACAGACCAAAAGTTTGGACACACCTCATTCAATGATTCTTCTGTATTTTCATGACTATGAAAATTGTAGAATTACACTGAAGGCATCAAAACTATGAATTAACACATGTGGAATTATACATTACACTTTACAAAAAAGTGTGAAACAACTGAAAATATGTCTTATATTCTAGGTTCTTCAAAGTAGCCACCTTTTGCTTTGATTACTGCTTTGCACACAGAAAAGGTGAACGGATGGACTCTACATGCCTGGTTCCCACCGTGAAGCATGGAGGAGGAGGTGTGATGGTGTGGGGGTGCTTTGCTGGTGACACTGTTGGGGATTTATTCAAAATTGAAGCAGTGAGCAGTCCAGTTCACCCCAAACCATCTCGATTGGGTTCAGGTCTGGTGACTGTGGAGGCCAGGTCATCTGGCGTAGCACCCCATCACTCTCCTTCTTGGTCAAATAGCCCTTACACAGTCTGGAGATGTGTTTGGGGTCATTATCCTGTTGAAAAATAAATGCTGGTCCAACTAAACGCAAAACGGATGGAATAGCATGCCTCTGCAAGATGCTGTGGCAGCCATGCTGGTTCACTATGCCTTCAATTTTGAATAAATCCCCAACAGTGTCACCAGCAAAGCACCCCCACACATCACACCACCTCCTCCATGCTTCACGGTGGGAACCAGGCGTGTAGAGTCCATCCGTTCACCTTTTCTGCGTGCAAAGCAGTAATCAAAGCAAAGGTGGCTACTTTGAAGAACCTAGAATATAAGACATATTTATTCGAACGTCCATGACAGCACTACAGAGAGAGGGGATCCGCCCCTTAGGAACAGGAAACCTACAGATATAAAAGGGCGGCACCTCTCCCACACATCAGTTGGTTTCCTGTTCCTGAAGGACAGGTTTCCTACAGATGAAGATCTTCAGGAGGACCCAGGCCGGCCAGTCGACCCAGGTAGCGGGGGGTCTCCTACCTCGACCGGTGCGGAGTCCCTGGAAGCGCCACGGTGGTTCCGGGTAGGATTCCACGACAGTGTGCGGAGCAGGTGGAGCAGTATCCAGAGGATCCCTGTCTCCCAGCCAGCGCCGGTTGGTAAGTATTTCCCCCCTCTCCTGGTCCCGGTACCTGCTCCCTGTCTTCTTCTGCAGTCCTGTCATGGTAGGAGCCTGCCGGTGTGGTGCAGCCATGGGGGTAAAAATAGGAAGGGGAAAAAAAAAAAGTTTTTTTGGGAATTTTGAATTCCCGCCACGCGTCGCTGCTATGAGAGGCGCGGCGGCGTTCTTTTGAATCTCCTGCCGCGCGTCGCTGCTGTGGGTGGCGCGGCGGGGTTTTTGAATACTCGCCGCGCGTTGCTGGTATGGGCGACGCGGCGGGGTTTTCTTTTGAATCTCCCGCCGCGCGTCGCTGCTGGGGGTGGCGCGGCGGGGTTTTCGGATCGCCCGCTCGCGTCCCTGCTGTGGGGCGACGCGGCAGGAGACGTACCTGCGTTAGCGTTCCCCGCTGGAGCGCCGATTCAGTCGCGGAAAAAGGGGGCGGGGTCTCCACCGCCGGAAGTGGGGCACCGGCCGGCGTTTTTGAAATATTTGGCGCGGCTGCATCACATAATGAGCGGCGCCTGCAGTGGGGACGGCGGGGAAGTGCAGGGGGGGCTGTGGGGCGGGGAGCAGGAATGGGTGGACCCCTGGCCGCACCTGCTGACCCGGATATCCGGGGAAGGGGATATATAAGGAGCCTATGAAGCTGGGAAAGCGCTTCTGCCCCATTTCTTGCAATGGACACTGCAGAAGCTCCCTCAGTGCAGCAGGAGAGCCAGCAGCAGCAGACAGAGCGCTCCTCTTCAATGGCCGGGCGGTCAAGTAATCAGTCCAGCCGCAGGAGTTTGTCAGCCGGCAAGAAGACCCCTCCCCGTGATCCGGTACCTACTGCTGTATGAACTGGGTAAGAGATCGTCAGACTTAGAATACCCAGTAATGCAGTTTTTTCCCCATTCTGTGTTTGGTCACTAGGGGAGAAGTGTTCGGTGAAAAGCAAGCACAGGGAATGTGCCTTTTGTGCTTGCCCTCTGCCAGACGCTTGCCCTAAAAGGTTATGCCAGCAGTGTATATGACAGACGGTAGGGCATTAAAGGGGGGAAGGGCAGAGGCCTGGGGTGAGATAGTTACCTCCCCCTGAAGGAGATAGTAAGGGCAGAGATGGAGTCCTTAAGACATGGAGAATCTTCCAGGCGTAGGACTGTACCAGTGTTATCTGATTCAGATTCACCCGCTGCCCATGACAAGGGTGAAGTTTTTTCAGGACCCTCTTCTCCTTCCTCTTCGGCTTCTTCCTCTTCTTCTACAGAAGACGCTACCCGATTTTGTTTTCCCTTGGACCAAATGGACAAACCTGTCAAATCAGTTAGGTCCACCATGGGGATAGAGGAGGCGAGACCAGAACTCTCAGCACAAGGTCTAATAGACAGAGAGTGGAAGAAGCCAGAGAAAAGAGGCTCCTTACCCCAAGCGTTTAAGCGGAGATATCCCTTTGAAGATTCCTTGACAGGTAGATGGGATAAAGCCCCGAAGCTGGACGCAGCGGTAGCGAAGGCTTCCAAAAAATCCTCCATCCCCTTCGATGATATGGGGTCCTTGAAAGACCCACTAGACAAGAAGGCAGACTCCTTCTTGAAAGGAACATGGGAGTGTCGGCAGGTGCCCTGAGGCCGGCGGTGGCGGCCACTTGTACAGCCAGATTAATGATGGTCTGGCTAGACCAATTAGAGTCCCAATTAGCAGATGGAACTCATAGGGGGTCAATTCGGAACACTTTACCGATAATCCAGAACGCGGCGGCTTTCCTGGCTGATTCCTCTGCGGACTCAATAAGAATGGCTGCCAGAGCGGCAGGTCTGTCTAATGCAACGCGAAGGGCGTTGTGGCTAAAGTGTTGGCCGGCGATATTCAAGACAGATCTCGCCTCTGCTCCATTCCCTGTGACTGCGAATATCTTTTTGGCCCGGTCCTGGACAAACTGTTAGAAAAGGCAGGGGACGACAAGAAAAAGTTTCCCAGTCTGTCAACTCCTTCCTACAAGAGGCCTTTCAGCAGAAGGAGGTTTGACCGCAGAAGGTCGTCCAGGGAGCGAGCCAAATGGGATGAAAAGAGAAGAGGTACAGGGTTTGTTTAGGGAAACCAAAAAACCCTCGCAATGACTGGCAATACCGGTAGGAGGCAGGTTAATGGCCTTCTACCCAGCCGGGTCGGAAATCTCAAACAGTAGCTGGATCCTTAACCTCATAGCTACAGGGCTGCGTTTAAAATTCTCCTCGGTACCCGGGATAGCTTTAAAATTACCCCCCTCAGGTCATCCCCATCGGAGCAGGCCGCTCTAGAGTTGGAAATACAAGAGCTAAAGTCCTAGTGGTGGTGCCGGAAGCGGAGTGGGGTAAAGGGTTTTACTCCCCTCTGTTTTTGATCCATAAACCGGACGGTTCTTTTAGGACAATTATTAATTTAAAGGCCCTCAATAAGTTTCTTGTTATTGAACCATTTAAAATGAAAACGGTCAGCTCAGCAATAAAGCTTCTGTTTGAAAATTGCTTTATGGTGGTGTTAGATCTGAAAGACGCTTATTACCACGTACCAATCCATGTGGCCCATCAGCGTTTCCTCAGAGTACAGTCCACATGGGGGAATCTCTACGACATTTTCAATATAGCACCCTTCCCTTTGGCTTGGCGGTGGCCCCACGAGTGTTCACTAAAGTTATTTCGGAAGTCATGGCCCACTTACGTGAATCCAATATGCTCATAGTCCCCTACCTCGACGACTTCCTTATTATTGGAGAGACGGCAGAGCATTGCCTAGAGCAGCTGCAGAGAGCAATATCTACCCTAGATCGTCTAGGATGGCTAATAAATATCAAAAAGTCTCGTTTGAATCCGATGAGAGTTCAGCAGTTTTTAGGGCTAATTCTGGATTCACGGAATCAGAACTGTAGTTTACCGTCAGACAAATTGATTCGCTTGCGTTACCAGGTCCTGAACGCCTCTAATAACCCCTCCATGTCTCTTAGGAAAGCCATGTCTCTTTTAGGCTCCCTCTCGTCCTGCATCCCCGCGGTTCAGTGGGCACAATTTCACACAAGGACGCTATAGGCTGAGGTTTTGTTATATCAAAATCTTTTAGGTGGTTGCCTGGAAGGCCAGCTATCCTTGTCCCAGGCTGCTATAAGGTCCCTGGATTGGTGGAAAGAAGAGACAAACCGGTCTAAGGGGGTTCCCTGGGAATATGAAATATCCCGGGTAGTCTCGACAGATGCAAGCCCTTCGGGGTGGGGGGCTCATATGGGGGATGTTATGGTTCAGGGCTTATGGGAGCTGGATCAAATACAGATGTCTTCTAATATGAAGGAGTTAACGGCAGTAGAGCAAGCGATTAAAAAGCTCCTTGTTTATCTACAGGGTCACCACGTTCCGGTCCTCTCATGGAAGTGGCAAGGCGCCTACTCCAATTAGCAGAACGACATTTTCTTTCTTTAACGGCTCTACATATAAGGGGAAAAGAAAATACCAAGGCGGACTTCTTAAGCTGCAATCTCCTGAGTCAGGGAGAATGGTCGTTAAAAACTTCCATCTTCGACCTAATTGTGTGGAAATGGGGTCTACTGGACCTAGATCTCTTTGCTACCAAATCCAACAGGAAAGTGAGACGGTTCTGCTCTCTGAATCCCAGAGAACGCCCTCTGGCAGTGGACGCTCTTCTGTTAAAGTGGGATTTCAATCTGGCCTACGCCTTCCCTCCCTTGTCTTTACTCCCCTAGTACTGAGGAAGGTCAGGAAAGACAGGGCAAGGGTAATAGTAGTTGCTCCCTTCTGGCCCAGGAGGGCATGGTTTTCAGGTCTCAGAAACATGTCGATAGCCGACCCTTGGGTCCTGCCGGATATCCCAGATCTGCTCTCCCAGGGCCCAGTCTGCCATCCTCAGGTAGCGGGCCTCCACCTGACGGCGTGGATTTTGAACGGTCGCTGCTGAGAGATAAGGGGTTTTCGGCTAATCTAATTAATACTCTCCTTAAAAGCAGAAAAGAGGTTACAACTAGAATCTACGCTAGGACTTGGAAAAAATTTCTTCAGAGTTCGGGGGTGGTAGCAGGGGACCCAACACCGATAGCCCAGATTCTAGAATTCCTGCAAAAGGGTCTGGACTTAGGTCTCTCTACGAGCACCTTAAGGTGCAGGTTTCAGCGTTGGGAGCGCTCTTCAGTTGCAACATCGCCAATAATTACTGGGTCAGTAGATTCATTAAGGCTGCGGGTAGGTCAAGACCCATAGTGAAGGAGAGAATCATGCCATGGGATTTGAACCTTGTTCTTACTGCTTTAACAGAACCCCCCTTTGAACCTATTTCAGCAGCATCAATAAAAATTCTTTCTCTAAAAACCGCCTTCCTGGTAGCAATTAACTTCGGCTAGGAGGGTAAGTGACATCCAGGCACTATCTAGACTATCTCCTTACACTCGGGTCCTGGATGACAGGGTAATACTTAGACCTGATCGGCATACCTACCTAAGGTGTCTTCCGCTTTTCACAGAACACAGGAAATTGTTCTCCCTTCTTTCATCCCTAATCCATCTAATCAAAAAGAGATAAAACTCCATACTTTAGATGTTAGAAGATGTCTACTGCAATATTTGGCAGTCACTGACCCCTGGAAAAGGGACAATGCATTGTTTGTCTCTTTTCAGGGAATTAACAAAGGCTGCAGAATAACAAAAAGCTCATTGGCCAGATGGATTAGGGAAGCAATTTCTCTGGCATACACCTCGAGGGGCAAGCCGGCACCCGAGAGGCTAAGGGCGCATTCCACCCGAGCTGTGGCGACTTCATGGGCAGAGAGGGTAGAAGTCTCCATTGACCAGATATGTAAGGCAGCTACGTGGTCTTCTCCACACACGTTTTACACTCATCATAGGTTAGATTTGGGTGCTTCCTCAGACCTTTCTTTCGGACTAAGGGTGCTGCAGGCTGTAGTCCCTCCCTAAGTAGTTATTACTCTCTGTAATTCTCTCTGTAGTGCTGTCATGGACGTTCGAATAAAGTCTTAGTTACTTACCGTTAACGGTATTTTTCGAAGTCCATGACAGCACCCTTAGATTCCCACCCATGTTCTATGTGCACTTCTTCCTCTTATATAGTCCACATGTAATAAACAATTGACAATATTACTGTGTGATGCATAATTTTTTGCTGTATACCATTTAACCTTGGTAGTCCTTGTATGCTCTGTAATCCAACTGATGTGTGGGAGAGGTGCCGCCCTTTTATATCTGTAGGTTTCCTGTTCCTAAGGGGCGGATCCCCTCTCTCTGTAGTGCTGTCATGGACTTCGAAAAATACCGTTAACGGTAAGTAACTAAGACTTTTCAGTTGTTTCACACTTATTTGTAAAGTGTAATGTATAATTCCACATGTGATAATTCATAGTTTTGATGCCTTCAGTGTGATTCTACAATTTTCATAGCCATGAAAATACAGAAAAATCTTTGAATGAGAAGGTGTGTCCAAACTTTTGGTCTGTACTGTGTATATATATATATATATATTATATTTGTGTGTGTATAATGTGTATTTTCTCCCCTGACTGCAGCACTGTCTCCTCTTCTATAAATGACAGCATGACTACAACTCCCAGCATCCTCTGTTGCTCCGTGTTGGCTGATCAGTTGCCGAGTTTTGTCCATTAGGACGCCTCTAATCTTATTTTTTGACATAACACTTCCATAGATTTACATAGGACTGCAGGCACACCTATTTAACCCCTTCCCGCTGCAACCAATTTAGCATTTGCTTGTTTTTTTCCCTTCCTTTCTTCCAAAAGTCAAAACTTTTGTTCCGGCTCCATGTGAGGACTTAGATGGCGGCCGCTGCGCCCTTCAGCACCTTCCTCCTGTAATGACGACCTATTTGATCACCCGCGATGTCGCCATATAAGACTCTGCTGTCAGTGATCGGCAGCGGCATGTAAATAAACGGCTGTGATCGGAGCCGTCTGTGACACACACTTGGCGTCCCCCCTGGGCTTGGTGCGCGCTGGTACCCAGAGTGTGACATTAATTATGTCATGAGGCCTGCACTGTCCGGATGTCAATTGCACGCTCCTCCAGGCGCCTGAACGCTGCAGCCAATCCATTGCTTTAGTGGCTCCTGTCCACCTCTAGTTGCAGATCTCCGGTGCATGCTGCACTGAATCCGCAGGGGCTGACAGGAGACCATCATGTCCTTTGTTATTGTAAAAACATTAATGCCTAGAATTATTTTTTTCAGCTGCAGATGGAAGGAAGAGAGCCACAGTAATTCATTACTGATGGGTAGGCGGAGCCCCAGATCAGGATGACACCTCAGATCAAAAGCGTGTTGACTGGCTGGCTCCTCCAGCTCGGGCTCCTCCTACTCAGCTCCTTCAGTCTAAAGGTACTGCCACACTAAACAATCCCGCTAGCGTAACGATAACGACGCATACTAATGCGATCGCTAGCGGGATTGTTTATATATCGCTGAGTGCGGCTTAACTTAGCGATATAGTTAAGGACGCTATCGCGGTTAGCGATCTCCTTAACGACTTTAGCGGTACAAAAGTACCGCTAAATCGCTAAGAAAAGGTGCCACACTCAGCGATAATACTTACCCAGCGGGAGCGCCGACGATAAAATAGGGTCCGGAACGATTCCAGCGACGAGCGAGATCACAGCAGGATCTCAGCAGGGAGCTCGTCGCTGACAGATGCCGCACACAACAACATCGCTAACGGGATCGCTAAATAGTGACGTTTTTTAGCGATCCCGTTAGCGATGTTGTTTAGTGTGGCATACCCTTAAGATTTGAGGTCTCAGAGGATGGTCGCTGCTAATGCAGCTCCTCAGAAGATTTTATTATTTTATTTCGGACAAGAGACTTGGATCACCAGTTGGTCTAGAGGTCTCAGGGGTACCAGCGCTGCTGTACCCCAACCTCTCCCTTGGCGGATCTGTATTTACATTATGGTCCCTGCAGAATCTTGCCGGCCCTGGGGGATGAGGATGGCTTCCCTGGCGGGGACGCAAACCACACGTGCGGTCACTGCGTTCCTCGCCCTGGGGGGAAGCATGGGCACAAGCGCCACAAATCCTGAGGGGTCCCTGTGGCGTAAGCTGGTGAGTACTCCACACAAATTTTATTATGATAATGTGTGAGTGCTTTAGCGTCTGAGAGTGGCAGCGCTGTTACATGTATGTCAGTATGCTTCAGCGCTGCGGTGACAGCGCCTGGTACATGTAGTTGTGGTGAACTTTTGTCCGCAGGCAGATACCTGCAGGACAGAGAGGGAGCAGGAGCGGGGGAGTTCGCGCTCAATATTTGAACTGGCGGGGGGCGTGGCCTAACTCTGCCCGGTCTTTTGTACAGGAAGACGCGCGCTCTGGCGCTTCTCTTCCGACTCCCTCACTACGGCGGCCATTACAAAGGCTCCAGGGCTCCTCAGACCGCTCCTCTCCTCATAGACACCACGGCCAGCTGGGTGAGTGCAAATTCCTCACCCCGCAGCGCAGCGATCGTTATCCTGCAGCTGCGGTCTCACTGGAGACCTGTATATTTAGCTGGGGCTCACACAGTATATATTGTGGGGAGTCTGCGACATTAACCCTTCTGAGGGTTATTTCTGCCAGCGTTTTTGCTGAATACCGCTGGGGTAGCTCTATCTGAAGAGAGCTTTAACCCTTCAGCGATTTAAAAAAAAAAAAAAAAAAACGCATATTTTGCGGGTGCTGCCACTTTGACCTGCTAATACTGGGAGGCATGTCTGAACAGAGTTCAGAAGCCGCGGACCATGTCCCAGTGCCACTGCGGCAATCTGATACGCAGACCTCAACAGCGTCTAGCGCTGCGGTCGACAGTGGTGCAAAATTGGATGATATCGCTCGCTCGATTAACAGCTTGTCTGACCTTTTAGGTCAATATGTGTCTGCTAATTCCTCTCATAGGAAGCGACGCAGGCCGTTACCGGCCTCTACACGAAGCGAGTCAGATGTATCCGATTTGGATGGTGGACAGGGTTCCCTTTAAGTTCGGATGGAGAAATATCCGATTCAGATGAGAACGAACGGCAGGGCGTTCTTCTCTGGCGAAACGTACGGAGGCATTGGTTGACGCCATGAGAGAGGTTTTACAGTTACCGGAGGTGGTAGCTAGTCGTCCTGGTAAATCAGCACGTATGTTCCAGGAGTACCGTACTTCGCGTACAACATTACCAGCTCTGGAGGAGCTTAATAGTGTAATAGAAGAGGAACGTCTGTGTCCAGATAAGCGTTTTCACGGAACGCATTTCTTTGATGCGCTTTATCCTTGCTCTGCGGAGTTAAAGGATAATTGGACTTCTGCTCCTGAGGTGGATGTTTCCTTATCCCAGCTTAGTAAGTCCTCATTACTCCCTGTTAAAGGGAAGGCGAGTTTGCAGGAGCCGTTGGACAGAAAAACGGAGATGGCGGCAAAATCAAGTTATGAGGCCGCGGGTCATGGATTCCGAGCGGTGCTAGGATCCATGTGTGCTTCTAGAGCTTCTCTAGGCTGGTTGGCACGTCTAAAGACGGCGTTGCAGAACGGATCTTCGTTATTGATATACAGGAAATTTGCGAATGGTTGGAAACGGCAGCCTGTTATATCTTTGATGCCGGTCTGGATACGGCATCCCTTCTGGCCAGAGCGCAGTCTACAGCGGTCACAGTCAGAAGAGCTTTATGGCTCAGACAGTTTGCCGGGGACGCAGTTTCCAAACAAGGTTTATTGGCCTTACCTTACAAGGGTGGCCTCCTTTTTGGATCCGACCTCACGGAGCTGATTTCCTAGGCGAAGGAAACAGCATTGCCACAGCGTAGGGCCATGGCTTCGGTGTCTAGCAAGCCTGGTGTCTATAGCGGTCTTTTCGGGGCGAGGACGATTCGGTCACTCCTCGTGGGGATCGGGTCGTTCTTCTTTCTCGGGAAAGAAGTCCTCTCAGAAAGCTCGTACTCCCTGGAAGCAGAATTTCCGTCAGGACAAGCGGGAATCTGACAAGAAGCCCGCCAAGTCGGACTGACGCCAGGGGTCCACTCGA
>JARQOD010000002.1:625675963-625748495 GCA_033576555.1 Oophaga sylvatica
TGTTTCATGCTCACAAAATAAGTGTGCTATAATGCACACAAAATAACGTGCTATAATCAGTGCACACAAAATAGCGTGCTATAATCAGTGCACACAAAATAAGGTGCTTAATCAGTGCACCCAAAATAAGGTGCTATATCAGTGCCACAAAATAAGGTGCTATATCAGTGCACACAAAATAAGTGTGCTATAATCAGTGCCACAAAATAAGTGTGCTATATCAGTGCATCACAAAATAAGGTGCTATAATCAGTGCACACAAAATAAGTGTGCTTAATCAGTGCTCACAAAATAAGTGTGCTATAATCAGTGCCCACAAAAAAGTGTGCTATAATCAGTGCACACAAAATAATGTGCTATAATCAGTGCACCACAAAATAAGTGTGCTATAATCAGTGCATCACAAAATAAGTGTGCTATAATCAGTGCACACAAAATAAGTGTGCTATAATCAGTGCATCACAAAATAAGTGTGCTATAATCAGTGCATCACAAAATAATGTGCTATAATCAGTGCTCACAAAATAAGTGTGCTATAATCAGTGCTCACAAAATAAGTGTGCTTAATCAGTGCACCACAAAATAAGTGTGCTATAATCAGTTCACACAAAATAAGATGCTGTAATCAGTGCATCACAAAATAAGTGTGCTATAATCAGTGCATCACAAAAATAAGTGTGCCTAATCAGTGTACAAAATAACTGTGCTATATTCAGTGCATCGCAAAATAAGGTGCTATATTCAGTGCATCACAAAATAAGTGTGCTATAATCAGTGCATCACAAAATAAGTGTGCTATAATCAGTGCATCGCAAAATAAGTGTGCTATAATCAGTGCTCACAAAATAAGTGTGCTATAATTCAGTGCATCGCAAAATAAGTGTGCTATAATCAGTGCATCACAAAATAAGTGTGCTATAATCAGTGCATCACAAAATAAGTGTGCTATAATCAGTGCACACAAAATAACGGTGCTATAATCAGTGCACCACAAAATAAGTGTGCTATAATCAGTGCACCACAAAATAAGCTGCTGTAATCAGTGCATCACAAAATAAGTGTGCTATAATCAGTGCTCACAAAATAAGTGTGCTAGTAATCAGTGCATCACAAAATAAGTGTGCTATAATCAGTGCTCACAAAATAAGTGTGCTGTAATCAGTGCATCACAAAATAAGTGTGCTATATTCAGTGCATTGCACAAATAAGTGTGCTATAATCAGTGCTCACAAAATAAGTGTGCTATAATCAGTACACCACAAAATAAGTGTGCTATAATCAGTGCACCACAAAATAAGGTGCTATAATCAGTGCATCGCAAAATAAGTGTGCTATAATCAGTGCATCACAAAATAAGTGTGCTGTAATTAAGTGCACCACAAAATAAGTGTGCTATAATCAGTGCATCACAAAATAGGGTGCTATAATCAGTGCACCACAAAATAAGTGTGCTATATCAGTGCACACAAAATAAGTGTGCTATAATCAGTGCATCACAAAATAAGTGTGCTATAATCAGTGCATCACAAAATAAGCTGCTATAATCAGTGCATCACAAAATAAGTGTGCTATAATCAGTGCACCACAAAATAAGTGTGCTATAATCAGTGCACCACAAGATAAGTGTGCTGTAATCAGTGCACCACAAAATAAGTGTGTTATATCAGTGCTCACAAAATAAGTGTGCTATAATCAGTGCACAAAAATAAGTGTGCTATAATCAGTGCACCACAAAATAAGTGTGCTGTAATCAGTGCATCACAAAATAAGTTGTGCTATAATCAGTGCTCACAAAATAAGTGTGCTATAATCAGTGCCACAAAATAAGTGTGCTATAATCAGTGCATTCACAAAATAAGTGTGCTATAATCAGTGCTCACAAAATAAGTGTGCTATAATCAGTGCATCACAAAATAAGTGTGCTATAATCAGTGCACCACAAAATAAGTGTGCATAATCAGTGCATCACAAAATAAGTGTGCTATAATCAGTGCTACACAAAATAAGTGTGCTATAATCAGTGTCACACAAATAAGTGTGCTATAATCAGTGCACACAAAATAAGTGTGCTATATCAGTGCACCACAAAATAAGTGTGCTATAATAGTGCACCACAAATAAGTGTGCTATAATCAGTGCATCACAAAATAAGTGTGCTATTAATCAGTGCATCCAAAAGTGAAAGTTGCTTATAACATGTGCATTCAAAATAAGTGTGCTATAAGTGCACACAAAATAGTTCTTAATTCATGTGCACACAAAATAAGTTGCTGTAAAAAAAAAAAAAAAAAAAAAAAAAAAAAAAAAAAA
Organism: Oophaga sylvatica; assembly: GCA_033576555.1. Classification (NCBI taxonomy): domain Eukaryota; kingdom Metazoa; phylum Chordata; class Amphibia; order Anura; family Dendrobatidae; genus Oophaga; species Oophaga sylvatica. Next base: position 625,678,274 of record JARQOD010000002.1, read on the forward strand.
AAAAAAAAAAAAAAAAAAAAAAAAAAAAAAAAAAAAAAAAAAAAAAAAAAAAAAAAAAAAAAAAAAAAAAAAAAAAAAAAAAAAAAAAAAAAAAAAAAAAAAAAAAAAAAAAAAAAAAAAAAAAAAAAAAAAAAAAAAAAAAAAAAAAAAAAAAAAAAAAAAAAAAAAAAAAAAAAAAAAAAAAAAAAAAAAAAAAAAAAAAAAAAAAAAAAAAAAAAAAAAAAAAAAAAAAAAAAAAAAAAAAAAAAAAAAAAAAAAAAAAAAAAAAAAAAAAAAAAAAAAAAAAAAAAAAAAAAAAAAAAAAAAAAAAAAAAAAAAAAAAAAAAAAAAAAAAAAAAAAAAAAAAAAAAAAATAAGCGTGCTATAATCAGTGCACCACAAAATAAGTGTGCTATAATCAGTGCACCACAAAATAAGCGTGCTTAATCAGTGCACACAAAATAAGTGTGCTATAATCAGTGCCACAAAATAAGTGTGCTTAATCAGTGCACACAAAATAAGGTGCTATAATCAGTGCACACAAAATAAGTGTGCTGTAATCAGTGCACCACAAAATAAGGTGCTATAATCAGTGCACCACAAAATAAGGTGCTGTAATCAGTGCACCACAAAATAAGTGTGCTATAATCAGTGCTCACAAATAAGTGTGCTATAATCAGTGCATCACAAAATAAGTGTGCTATAATAGTGCTCACAAATAAGTGTGCTATAATCAGTGCTCACAAAATAAGGTGCTATAATCAGTGCCACAAAATAAGTGTGCTTAATCAGTGCACCACAAAATAAGTGTGCTATATCAGTTCACCACAAAATAAGCTGTGTAATCAGTGCATCACAAATAAGTGTGCTATAATCAGTGCACACAAAATAAGTGTCCATAATCGTGACAAAATAATGTGCTATATCAGTGCATCCAAAATAAGCGTGCTATATCAGTGCACCAAAATAAGTTGCTATAATCAGTGCTCACAAATAAGTGTGCTATATCAGTGCACCAAAATAAGGTGCTTAATCAGTGCCACAAAATAAGTGGTGCTATATTCAAGGCATCCAAAATAAGTGTGCTATAATCAGTGCATCACAAAATAATGTGCTATAATCAGTGCATCACAAAATAAGTGTGCTTAATCAGTGCACCACAAAATAAGGTGCTATAATCAGTGCACCACAAAATAAGTGTGCTATAATCAGTGCACCACAAAATAAGCGTGCTTAATCAGTGCACACAAAATAAGTGTGCTATAATCAGTGCCACAAAATAAGTGTGCTGTATATCAGTGCATCACAAAATAAGTGTGCTATAATCAGTGCTCACAAAATAAGTGTGCTGTAATCAGTGCATCACAAAATAAGTGTGCTATATCAGTGCATCAAAATAAGTGTGCTATAATCGTGCTCACAAAATAAGGTGCTATAATCAGTGCACACAAAATAAGTGTGCTATAATCAGTGCACCACAAAATAAGCGTGCTATAATCAGTGCACCAAAATAAGTGTGCTATAATCAGTGCTCACAAATAAGTGTGTTATAAGTGCACCACAAAATAAGTGTGCTATAATCAGTGCATCACAAATAGCGTGCTATAATCAGTGCACCACAAAATAAGTGTGTTATATCAGTGCACCACAAATAAGTGTGCTATAATCAGTGCATCACAAAATAAGGTGCTATAATCAGTGCATCACAAATAGTGCTATAATCAGTGACACAAAATAAGTGTGCTATAATCAGTGCACCACAAAATAAGTGTGCTATAATCAGTGCACCACAAAATAAGTGTGCTTAATCAGTGCACACAAAATAAGTGTGCTATAATCAGTGCACCAAAATAAGTGTGCTATAATCATGCACCACAAAATAAGTGTGCTATAATCAGTGCACCACAAAATAAGGTGCTATAATCAGTGCACCACAAAATAAGTGTGCTATAATCAGTGCCACAAAATAAGTGTGCTATAATCAGTGCTCACAAAATAAGTGTGCTATAATCAGTGCATCACAAAATAAGTGTGCTATAATCAGTGCTCACAAAATAAGTGTGCTATAATCAGTGCATCACAAAATAAGTGTGCTACAATCAGTGCACCACAAAATAAGTGTGCAATAATCAGTGCATCACAAAATAAGTGTGCTATAATCAGTGCTCACAAAATAAGTGTGCTATAATCAGTGCTCACAAAATAAGTGTGCTATAATCAGTGCATCACAAAATAAGTGTGCTACAATCAGTGCACCACAAAATAAGTGTGCTGTATTAAGTGCACCACAAAATAAGTGTGCTATAATCAGTGCACCACAAAATAAGTGTGCTATAATCAGTGCATCCTAAAAGTGCAAAAAAAGTTGCTTCTTACACAATTCTTCTCAATTTTACATCCTAGAAGAATTCATGAAGTAGGAGGAATCTCCTGCACCTGTGTTGTGGGCCAGCACACGGAGCCAATAACGTCTGTAAAATGCCGGCCCATAGTCTAATACGATATCTGTTCCCCTAAATAATAACAGTGCCGCACTCCATAATCATACCAATATACTAAGCCTACAACTCCGACACCAAGTGCACAAGTGGTCTGCTGCAGGCGGCGGACATCTTATGGTCCATATCCTGGCTGGTCTGTAGCCTGATGGATACTGGTGCAATAATGTAATTACTGAGGGGCAGCGCGCAGCAGGGTATTGTAGGTGAGGGTAGCCACCCACCACCACAAATCAACCAATAAATGGCGGAGGGAGAGGTGGTAAGAACATTGAGCGGTACGGTTACAGATGATCTTATCAGAAGTGGACCTGTCCTCTGCTTCACAGCCCAATCCTCCCTCCTGTGCCTATTACACCATTAGTTACTCCAATGGCCGGGTCTACGTTCCCTTCAGTATATTGCCAACATTTAAGCCAAATCCTTTCTGTATTCAGTCAACAACAGGCGCTATCTACCCTGAATATCTGGTGTATCCAATTCAAGACCCAGATAGGAGGGTGGCTACAAAAACCATCCGGAGGACCCAACAGCCCATTGATTTAATTGAGAACTGTGTAATACTTCATTATTCCTGTGGTGGCGTTGCAGCATAATTGCAAACTTTCTATCAATTCTACAGATGATCACAGAGGGTCCAAAAATGTTTTTCTAAGGCGACTAACCCACTTTAAATCACAGGTAATTTGTGGAAACTTTCATATACCCCAACCGCACACTTTTACACCCCCGGCCGCTATTTTGTGTCTCAGATTTGACCGACTGCTAAACTGTACAGTTTATGTATGGACGCGTTAGTCATGTATGATCGATGTCTTGTTTATGAGTGTGTAAATCAACAATTACGAAGGCCAAGAACTGGTTACGGTTGATATCGCAGGCTCATAAATCATAGCATAATGGATGATATTTCAATAGAGAACCTTTGTCAGGTCGCCAGGGCTTCTTGGCCCTCCTGTCTTCCAGAGATCCCCACAGCAGATGCCAAGGATCCCCAGTAGCAGAAGTCTCTGAGCGGTGCCAACGGGGCATCACCTATCAGGTTCAGCCTGTTCTGCTTCAATGAAGATCCAGAGAAAGGCAGCCTTGAAGTCGAAGCCAATTTCCGTACCTTAAAGGGATTTTCCCACGAATAAAAGTTGATTTTAATCAATAGACCTTGGAATAATAATAATTTCCACAATTGGATGTGTTTAAATAAAATGTTCCTGTGCTGAGATAATCTTATAAATGTGTCCCTGCTATGTACTGTGTAATGGCTGTGTCTGACCGTACAGGAACATGGTCTGATCATAACACAGTTCCTGGGCAGGGGGGGAGAAAAAGAGTATACAGACATTACAGCAGGGGATCACAAACGATTATTTTTGTGAGGTAAAAAATTTTCCTGGGGACTTCCGGGAGACGGAGCCAAGGAATGGCCGCTTTTTAGCAGAGCTCCCCGCTGGCCTATTCTCATCCGTGGCCATCCCTCCGTTTGTGAGCGGAGAAACAGCGTTAAGCAGCGGGGGGAATACCTGGACAGGGGGTGTCACGCGGTCTTATGATATGTGTACGATGTCAGTAAACTATTCTTAAAAGAACAACACTCTATACAACATATAGATTAGCAACATCAGCATGTAAATATAGAATAGATTTACCTGACACGATATCCGTTGAACTCAGGGTTAATCTTGAGGACTTGATACACTGTCACAGGAAAGAGGAGGACCGGGGGTCTAACCTGACCCTAAACTGGGGTCCTAACTAATCCCTCACCTTGGAGGTACTGATAATGGTTCAGAGGTCCAAGTCTCCAGCCTAACCCTGTCTCCTATCAGTCCCTGAACCCTGTAATCAGTCCTAAGAAGGATTCTGATTACCACCAAAGGGATATGGGCTGATCTCTGCTAAATACACAGATTAGACATATAAGACAGACTGGAGAAAACACAGACTTGCATACCCACTCAAACACAGAAGGAACATAAATGATCTGGGATATTAAACTCTAAGCAAGGTGAGCTTAAAACAACTAAGGAGCTCTTTAACTTAAGTCTATACAGATACATCCTATCTGTGGTCTGCATGAAGAATTTCACTGGCAACTCCCAACACAGACAACCAGAGATTTAAAGGAAACCAATCAACAAATAATTAATTGCAGCCGGGAGAAACTGCACCCAGTCCCAGAACTGAGCACAGACAGAATTAACTCCCTAACTGCCAAACACAAAGAAACAGCAACTCAGCTGTGAGAAGTCAGAATGTGCAACCGCGACGATCTTCGTGGCGATGCACACATGACAGTACCCCTCCTTCTACGAGGGGCCTCCGGACCCTCAGGGCCAGGTTTGCCCGGGTGAGTTCTGTGGAAGGTCCGCACCAAACGATCTGCGTTAATGTCAGACGCAGGAACCCACGTCCTCTCCTCTGGACCATACCCCTTCCAATGCACCAAGTACTGAAGGGACCGGCGATTCAGACGTGAGTCAATGATCTTTGACACTTGAAACTCCAAGTTACCATTGACCACCACTGGAGGAGGAGGTAGAGGTGATGGTATGACTGGTGCCACGTACCTCTTAAGTAATGACTTGTGGAACACATTATGAATTTTAAACGTAGGAGGGAGGTCCAGACGAAATGCCACAGGATTAATTATGGAACTGATCCTGTACGGCCCGATGAATCTGGGGCCCAGCTTCCAGGAGGGAACTTTAAGTTTTATATTCCTGGTAGACAACCATACCAGATCGTTCACATTAAGATCTGGACCAGAAACTCTCCTCCTATCAGCCATACGTTTATAACGGTTCCCCATAGCACTCAGATTATTCAATACACCTCTCCACACTGAAGCAAGTGACGACGAGAAACGCTCCTCCTCAGGAACCCCAGAAGGGCCCCCCCCATTGAATGTACAAAACTGGGGATGAAAACCATATGCCCCAAAAAACGGGGACTTACCAGTGGACTCGCTCCGCCTGTTGTTAAGAGCGAACTCTGCCAGAGGCAAGAAAGAAGACCAGTCCTCCTGGTTCTCTGAGACAAAACACCGAAGATAAGTCTCTAGGCTTTGATTCAGACGCTCTGTCTGACCATTGGTCTGCGGATGAAAAGCCGAGGAAAATGACAATTGCATCCCCCGACGTAAACAAAATGCCCTCCAAAACTTGGACACAAACTGAGACCCCCTATCTGACACCACATCAGAAGGCAACCCATGAAGTCTCACAATCTCCCCAATGAACACCTGCGCCAGAGTTTTAGCATTAGGGAGGGCAGGAAGAGCAATGAAATGTGCCATCTTACTGAACCTGTCAACAACCACCAGTATGACAGTCTTCCCTGACGACTGAGGAAGGTCCGTGATGAAGTCCATAGACAAATGAGTCCATGGACGCTCCGGAAGTTTCAAGGGTAAGAGGGTCCCAGACGGACGGGTATGAGGGGTCTTAGAGCGAGCACAAACCCCACAGGACGCGACAAAAGTTAAAACATCTTTATTAACGTTAGGCCACCAAAACCGGCGAGAAAGGAGATCTAAAGTAGCCTTACTCCCTGGATGTCCTGCTAAAGCAGAATTATGATGTGCCTCAATAACCTTTTGTCTCAACTGATTTGGGACAAACAGTCTCCCTGGAGGTCCTGCAGGGGCATCCCCCTGAGCCTCTAACACCTCCTCCTCAAGCTCAGAACATACAGCCGACACTACCACCCCCTCCTGAAGGATAGGAATCGGGTCATCCATTTTCCCGGCCCCTGGGAAACTGCGAGACAAGGCATCCGCCTTAACATTCTTAGATCCAGGGCGATAAGTGACAACAAAATTAAACCTGGTGAAAAACAACGACCATCGAGCTTGTCTGGAATTCAGACGCTTAGCAGATTCCAAATACAGCAGGTTCTTGTGATCAGTAATGACGGTGACCGGGTGGACTGCCCCCTCCAAAAAGTGACGCCATTCTTCAAAAGCCAACTTAATGGCCAAAAGTTCCCTATTGCCGATATCATAATTCCTTTCGGCGGACGACAATTTTTTAGAAAAGAAAGCGCACGGATGCCATTTACCAGGGGACGGACCCTGGGACAATATTGCACCCACCCCTACGTCAGACGCGTCCACCTCCACAACGAACGGCTGTGATGCATCTGGTTGGATGAGAACGGGTGCCGAAGCAAAACATTTTTTCAAAGAGGAAAAAGCTTGGCAAGCTTTGTCCGACCATTTAGAAAAATCCGTCCCTTTTCTTGTCATGTCAGTGAGAGGTTTGACAACAGATGAGAAATTACAAATAAATTTCCGGTAGTAGTTAGCAAACCCCAGAATACGCTGCAGAGCCTTAAGATCCTCTGGCTGATCCCATTCAAGCACTGCTCTCACCTTTTCAGGGTCCATACGGAAACCGGAGGCTGACACCAAGAAACCCAAAAACTGAAGTTCCTGTACGGCGAATACACACTTTTCCAGTTTGGCGTATAGTTTATTGTCTCGCAAGATCTGCAACACCTGTCTCACATGCTCCTGGTGAGACACAAGATCTGGTGAGTAAATTAAAATGTCATCCAAATATACGACCACAAACAGCCCCACCAGATGACGAAAAATGTCATTAACAAAATGTTGGAATACTGCTGGTGCAGTAGTCAGACCAAAAGGCATGACAAGGTTCTCATAATGTCCCTCCGGCGTGTTAAACGCCGTTTTCCACTCATCCCCTCTTTTATCCTAATCAGATTATACGCCCCCCTGAGATCCAATTTAGAGAACCATTTGGCGCCAACAATTTGATTGAAGAGATCAGGAATCAGAGGGAGTGGATACGGATCTCGAACAGTAATCCGATTAAGTTCGCGGAAATCCAAGCAAGGGCGTAGGCCTCCATCTTTTTTCTTCACAAAGAAGAACCCCGCGGCCACTGGGGAAGATGAAGGTCTAATATGCCCTTTGGCCAGACTTTCCGAAATATAATCTTTCATAGCCTGCCTCTCAGGACCAGAAAGGTTATATAACCTAGCTTTAGGTAACTTAGCATCAGGAAGTAAATTAATAGAGCAGTCATACACGCGATGAGGAGGCAACTCCTGACACCCCTCCTCAGAGAACACATCCCCAAAGTCCTCCAAAAAAGGAGGCAAAGTACTAGGCACGACCGCACTGATGACTGTGTTCATGCAGTTACTTTTGCAAAACTCCCCCCATTGGCTTATATCTCTGGACTGCCAATTAATCACAGGGTTATGTTTAACCAACCAAGGAAGTCCCAACACAATAGGAGTAGGTAGACCCTCCAAACACATAACAAGATAATAGTTCCCTATGTATTGCCCCTACCCGAAGGTCAATGTTATGAACCTCATGAACAAAGCTACCTTGGCCGAGAGGCCTGGCGTCAATGGAGAATATAGGGATCGGTTTGACCAATACACTCAGATGCATACCTTGAGCCTGAGCAAACTGAGCGTCAACCAGATTAGCCCCGGACCCACTATCAAGAAGAACAGAAAATCTCTCCACTCTCGTACCAACCACCACCTCCACTGGTACAAGGAACTGAGAAGAACTAGCGGACGAAATACATACTCCCAGGTTGTCGTCCACCACACAACCTGGGATTAACAGTTTTCCGGCGACTTTTTGCTCAACAAGGCACGGGATGGACATCCCCCAACAAAATGTCCCTCTTTCCCGCAGAAGAAACACCTTCTAGTCCTGCGGCGTACCGCCAATCCCCTCCTACGAAATGATGTCCCTCCCAACTGCATAGGCTCCTCCGAACAGACAAGGGGAACCTCAACATAAGGGACTTTAGTAGTAGGTGGAGTAACAACAGGGGCGGAGTTACCTCGCACCTCTCCCGGAGCCGTCTATCAGTACGGATAGCTAGGGCCATAGCAGCCTCCAGTGATGGAGGAGAATCATACTGAGCCAAAACGTCCTTTAATTTGTCAGAAAGCCCATGACAAAACTGGCTCCTAAGAGCTGGGTCATTCCACTGAGTATCTGTGGCCCATCTACGGAACTCAGAAGCAAATTCCTCCGCCGGACGATCTCCCTGCTGTATCTTACGTAATTTTGTCTCAGCAAGAGAGACCCGATCTGGGTCATCATATACCAAACCCAGGGCAGTAAAAAATCGATCTACTGACTGTAGAGCCGGGGATCCCGGAGGAAGGGAGAAGGCCCAGGATTGAGGGTCCCCTTGTAGGAGCGAGATAACAATTCCCACTCTCTGCTCTTCACTCCCTGATGATCGAGGCCGAAGCCGAAAATACAATTTACATGCTTCCCTGAAGGTAAAAATTTGTCTCGCCCACCAGTGAACCTGTCCGGGAGAGCTACTTTAGGTTCAAATCTGGTTTGCTCCGAGGGAGACAAAACTTTGGACTTAATGTCCGTCAGCTCCATGGATAATCCCTGCAACTGCAGAGCCAGCTGGGCTACTGGATCCATGGCAACTGGGAATAATTTTATGGCCAGTGAAAATGTCACGCGGTCTTATGACATGTGTACGATGTCAGTAAACTATTCTTAAAAGAACAACACTCTATACAACATATAGATTAGCAACATCAGCATGTAAATATAGAATAGATTTACCTGACACGATATCCGTTGAACTCAGGGTTAATCTTGAGGACTTGATACACTGTCACAGGAAAGAGGAGGACCGGGGGTCTAACCTGACCCTAAACTGGGGTCCTAACTAATCCCTCACCTTGGAGGTACTGATAATGGTTCAGAGGTCCAAGTCTCCAGCCTAACCCTGTCTCCTATCAGTCCCTGAACCCTGTAATCAGTCCTAAGAAGGATTCTGATTACCACCAAAGGGATATGGGCTGATCTCTGCTAAATACACAGATTAGACATATAAGACAGACTGGAGAAAACACAGACTTGCATACCCACTCAAACACAGAAGGAACATAAATGATCTGGGATATTAAACTCTAAGCAAGGTGAGCTTAAAACAACTAAGGAGCTCTTTAACTTAAGTCTATACAGATACAATCCTATCTGTGGTCTGCATGAAGAATTTCACTGGCAACTCCCAACACAGACAACCAGAGATTTAAAGGAAACCAATCAACAAATAATTAATTGCAGCTGGGAGAAACTGCACCCAGTCCCAGAACTGAGCACAGACAGAATTAACTCCCTAACTGCCAAACACAAAGAAACAGCAACTCAGCTGTGAGAAGTCAGAATGTGCAACCGCGACGATCTTCGTGGCGATGCACACATGACAGGGGGCTCGTCTGTCCGGTCTACCTCTCCAGGCTCCTCGGGCGGGTCCGGGCGCAGGAGACGCCGTGCAGCATGGTACCCGCCGCGTGCGAGCGGTGAAGACAAAGGGACGCTCTGGCACTTGCCCCCCTTTGTTGTGAATGGACTTGAAATGAGTTCTGAGCAGAGGCTCCCTCTGGTGGTTACAAGCGGTACTGGACTGTCCAGTGAAGATTGTGAGGATTGGGAATCAGGTGTTACTGACTGGTCTTATTTAAGGGAGTCGTCTTCCCATCAGGGTTGCCGGTGATCAATTGTTCTGGTCTCAATCCTTGATTCCTGTTTCCTTTGTAGCCTGCTGTGTCGTGTCTGCATCTCCTGCTAACAGATAAGACATTTTCTTCTTTTTGTTTTTGTGCTTGATTTTTGCATTTTGTCCTGCACTTCTGTGGGGGCCTTCAGGGTCCCCTCCGGGGGCTTATGCCCTCTCAGTTTAGTTCAGCCACTGATGTTTTGTACATTTACTTTTTCAGTTTTTTCAGTGGCTGCTGTTTTGATTTTGTTACACCAGAGAACTAATTTAGGTGGTAGAGGTCATGTGATCTCAGGTGTTTTTGAAATTAGTAGAGTTGGTGCTTTTCAGGGTTTTTTGGGATTGCAGTAAGTGCCCTTCCTATCCTTTTCTATTTAGATAGTTTGGGCCCCAACGTTTGCTCATACTATTTTCTGTCTGTGTCAGTATTTCTTCTTGTCTAACCGCCATTACATGTTTGGGGGCTTTCTATGTTCTTTGGGGATCTGCTCCGGGGCAGATAGCTTTCCTCTTTCTATCTTTAGGTATAGTTAGTTTCTCAGGCTGTGACGAGGCGTCTAGGACCAACGTAGGAACGCTCCACGGCTGCCTCTAGTTGTGGTGGTTAGTCAGGGTACTGCAATCTCATAGATTCCAACTGCTCTGGTGTATTGCCTTTTTTACCTGCACTCCTCAGCTACCAAATCATAACACCCCTTGCTCCTAGATTAGAGGACAGGGAAGCGGTCCCGAGATAACAAGCGACCACCCGCCGGGGGTCTCTGACTTTCAAGGTTATTTAACCTCTATAAATAAAGGTCAACAGCAAGAGATTAATATTCTATATGCTCCATATAGGAGTTACATGCTACATAGCAGATTCTAATGTAACGTTTCTTACCTGAGACATCACCGCCTTCTATCTTCTCACCATTGTCGCTGAGTATGGATAAATTTGTGGGCAAACAAACTAAAGGAGGCCGTGCCTCTTCTCGAAACCAACAAGGCTCATCCTCGCCTAAATCTACCTCTGATACCAGTAGCGAGACTTCTCATTCAATAGCGGATGCCATCATGGAACGCCTTATGCCCGAAATAGACTAGATTCGCCACTCTTCAAACCTCAATAGACTCTATAACATCACAAGGTAATAGTCAGGGCACTTGCCTGGATGAGGCCGAACAACATATCTCTGATCTGGAGGATGTTACCAGTGAAATGGCAGAACGCCTAGAGGGAAAAGAGAAAGTCGTCACAGAGCTTCAATCCAAAGTGGACGACTTAGAAAACCGATCTAGAAGCAATAACTTGAAACTGATAGGACTACCTGAGTCCATACATCCCTCTGAATTGCTAAAATTAACATCTGAGTGGCTGCCGGGAGCCTTGGACATTCACCTAACATCCGGTTCAATGGCGGATGAGGGAGCACATAGAGTAGGCCCGCCGAGGGGAAAAGACAACGACAGACCCAGACCGGTGATATTTAAGGTCCTTGACTTTCAAGACAAAATTGGTCTACTCACTGCTTACAGTAAGAAAGCGCACCTATCCTACGAAGGGCACAAAGTTCTGATGTTTCAGGACTATTCGGCCATGGTGACGACCAGACGCAGGGCCTTCAACCCGGTGTGTAGGTTGCTGGCTGACAAAAACATCAGGTTCGGCCTGCAATATACTGCGATACTGCGCTTTAACCTATCTGGGAAAAGCTGGGCTTTCGATGACCCGGTGAAGGCTCTGGAGGTTGTCCGGGACACTTCCCAGCCACCATGAGCAAGATCCAGAGTGGCTTACTCAGTGACAATACCATGAATCACATAAGGTGATGTCAACTGACATCTGCTTGTTATGTTGTTGTTTTTTGCTGTATTTTTACCTCTGCGTCTAACGTTAGGATGCGGGTTTAAGAGAATTGTTGAATATTTCACACAGTTACAAATTTTGTGGGAGGGGGAGGTTTTTTGGGGAGAGGGTCTCTGCATTCGACTTCAGGTAATCAATAATCCAGGGATTCTAATGCCTACTCGCTGGGATGGGCAGGGATCCCATTATTATGTAACGGTTACATCTAATCATATTTCCCACACTGGAGTGGGTTAATGGTAGATATCAACAGCCAAAAAATGTCCGCTATGACATCTCTCCTTTGGTGTTCCTGGAATGTCAATGGCCTAAATTCCCCGGTCAAGAGGAAAAATTTTTTAAATTGTCTGCATCGAGAAACACTGGGTGAAGGGCAACCATCCGGGGTTTTCCAGCAAAAAATTTATGTTATGTGCAGAAGTTTCTTTTACTAAAAAACAGATGGGTGTCGCTATTATGATAAACAGGAATATTGACCATGAGATAGTGGATGTGTTAGAACAGGGGTGGGGAATCATTTTCTGCCAAGGGCCATTTGGATATTTATATCATCCTTCGGGGGCCGTACAAACTCCGCCCACAAAGTACATCCTGACTCTGGCACTGGTGTCAGGATGTAATCTTTCATTGCATGCCCTTCAGTGTTCTGTAGTGAACACTACGTGTGTACTTACAGAGCAAGAAGAAATTAATGAACTGGTGGCAATCAAAATACAGCTCCCTGCCAAAGCACAGCGGTCCTTGAGAATCTGCCCGGGGGCCTGATAAAAGGTCATCGAGGGCCGCAAATGGCCCTGGGGCCTGAGGTTCCCCACCCCTGTGTTAGAAGATCCTTCAGGGAGGTTTGTCTGCGGTTAGCTGGTTATAGAGGGGACGACCTACAGTGTAATTAATATTTATGCGCTAAATTCGCTCTTTCGGGCTAATGTGCTAAAACAAATCGCAGGATGGGACACCTCCCATATGATTGTGGGTGGTAGCGATTTTAATGAGGTGCATGACATCGAGATGGATAGATCTAATTCTCAATCTCCTCATATATCTACGCAGGGGAGACTAATACAATCTTTTTTAGATCACCTGGGGTTGTTGGAGGTTTGGAGAGTGCAACACCCTGTTGAGAGAGATTACTCTCACTGTTCACATGTTCATAACTCCCATGCTAGAATTGACTACTGGTTGTCGGCCCCTCACTCATGCCAAGAATCACACATGTCCCCTTCCAGAAAGCACTGCCGCGAAACGCGCGTCAGGGGGTCTGTTAGGGGAGACGCACTGACTTGGCCAATTGATATGGGTAAGTGCCAATTTTGAGACACACTATGCACTTTATTACTGCTGATATATTGCACAAAGAAATTTTTCTTGTTATTTCTCATTTGTATTGATGCAGATGTCTATATGTTTACATTGACCTACCCTGGCTACTCTTTAGTCGGTTGCTGTCTTTCATATGCTGACAGTTTATCCTCGTACCACCTCTACTCTTTTGGGCCGATATTGTTGGCATTATTTATTATAAATAAAGATTGAATATTTTTTAAGATGTGGTATATACTCCTTTTCTTTTCGTATATGTAATACTTTTGGGAGTCCTTTTTTCATATTGGCAGTAGGGCCAATCTATTTGGGGTGAAATATTTGTTTCACCATCATTTAGTATTATTGTTGTATATATGACTTTTGTTTCAAAATATTTCATCACATATAGGGATATCCCAAAGTGCAAAAAATATGGCAGTCTATCCACACCGAACTGCAGAATCTTGGTGGGATATTGTTTCCTTTGACGCCCCAATGGGCAATATTTAATATTCTAGACAGCTCTCAACACAAATTCCCCAAACATCTTAAGGCCATGTTGATAATATGGGCCTCACCTACCAGGAAAAGTATCTTGCAGCACTGGCTAAGTCCATTGCCACTACCCAAATCTCTCATATACTCCAAAATAATGTATATTTTTCGAATGGACTGGCTAGACACCCTGACAAATAAAGAAAAATTGACTGGGAAGTTTTTAAGCACATGGTCATTGTTCATCCCATCACTGTCTCAAGACACCAGGGACAAACTAAGGACACATTTTGAAAACACCCAGTGGTATCTTCTTCAGGAAATTAGCAGACATAATCCTGTTCCTTGAGTTTGGTGATCGTTAATCAAATGCAGAGTCGTTTAAGGCAACCTTTTTTGCACCAGGGACCGGCTTCAAGAAAGACCATTCTTCCATGGCCCGGCAGGGCGGGGATGGAGGTGTGGCAAGGGTGGGGCTTTGGTCATAAGGGGCGGGGCTCTGGACGGGGTTGTAGTTTAGTAGTAGTGCATACTCATCATTTAATTATAACATTTATAATGTGAATGTGACTCCCTTGTATACAAGGCTACGCTCCCACCCTTGTATGCATGGCTCCGCTCCCACCCTTGTTTATATGGCTCCGCTCCCACCCTTGTTTATATGGCTCCGCTCCCACCCTCCCATCCTGTACACATGGCTCCGCTCCCACCCTCCCATCCTGTATACATGGCTCCGCTCCCAACCTCCCATCCTGTATACATGGCTTCGCTCCCACCCTCCCATCCTATATACATGGCTCCGCTCCACCCTCCCATCCTGTATATATGGCTCTGCTCCCCCTCCCATCCTGTATACATGGCTCCCCCTCCCATTCTGTATACATGGCTCCGCTCCCAACCTCCCATCCTGTATACATGGCTCCGCTCCCAACCTCCCATCCTGTATAGATGGCTCCACTCCCCTTTCCATCCTGTATACATGGCTCCCCCCTCCCATCCTGTATACATGGCTCCGCTCCCAACCTCCCATCCTGTATACATGGCTCCGCTCCCAACCTCCCATCCTGTATACATGGCTCCACTCCCCTTTCCATCCTGTATACATGGCTCCGCTCCACCCTCCCATCCTGTATATATGGCTCTGCTCCCCCTCCCATCCTGTATACATGGCTCCCCCCTCCCATCCTGTATACATGGCTCCGCTCCCAACCTCCCATCCTGTATACATGGCTCCGCTCCACCCTCCCATCCTGTATACATGGCTCCGCTCCCAACCTCCCATCCTGTATACATGGCTCCGCTCCCAACCTCCCATCCTGTATACATGGCTCCACTCCCCTTTCCATCCTGTATACATGGCTCCGCTCCACCCTCCCATCCTGTATATATGGCTCTGCTCCCCTCCCATCCTGTATACATGGCTCCCCCCTCCCATCCTGTATACATGGCTCCGCTCCCAACCTCCCATCCTGTATACATGGCTCCGCTCCCAACCTCCCATCCTGTATACATGGCTCCACTCCCCTTTCCATCCTGTATACATGGCTCCGCTCCACCCTCCCATCCTGTATATATGGCTCCGCTCCATCCTCCCATACTGTTATATGGCTCCGCTCCCCCCTCCCATCCTGTATACATGGCTCCGCTCCACCCTCCCATCCTGTATACATGGCTCCGCTCCACCCTCCCATCCTGTATACATGGCTCCGCTCCACCCTCCCATCCTGTATACATGGCTCCGCTCCACCCTCCCATCCTGTATACATGGCTCGCTCCACCCTCCCATCCTGTATACATGGCTCCGCTCCACCCTCCCATCCTGTATACATGGCTCCGCTCCACCCTCCCATCCTGTATACATGGCTCCGCTCCCGCCCTCCCATCCTGTATATATGGCTCCGCTCCCCCTCCCATCCTGTATACATCGCTCCACTCCACCCTCCCATCCTATATACATGGCTCCGCTCCCCCTCCCATCCTGTATATATGGCTCCGCTCCCATCCTCCCATCCTATATACATGGCTCCACTCCATCCTCCCATCCTGTATATATGGCTCCGCTCCCGCCCTCCCATCCTGTATATATGGCTCCGCTCCACCCTCCCATCCTGTATACATGGCTCCGCTCCCCCTCCCATCCTGTATATATGGCTCCGCTCCCCCTCCCATCCTGTATACATGGCTCCGCTCCCCCTCCCATCCTGTATAATGGCTCCGCTCCCCTCCCATCCTGTATACATGGCTCCGCTCCCCCTCCCATCCTGTATACATGGCTCCGCTCCCCTCCCATCCTGTATACATGGCTCCGCTCCCCCTCCCATCCTGTATATATGGCTCCGCTCCCCCTCCCATCCTGTATACATGGCTCCGCTCCCCCCGTCCCTCCCCTCCTTATACATGGCTCCGCTCCCCCTCCCATCCTGTATATATGGCTCCGCTCCCCCTCCCATCCTGTATACATGGCTCCTCCCCCTCCCATCCTGTATACATGGCTCCGCTCCACCTCCCATCCTGTATACATGGCTCGCTCCCCCTCCCATCCTGTATACATGGCTCCTCCCCCCTTTCCATCCTGTATACATGGCTCCGCTCCACAACCTCCCATCCTGTATACATGGCTCCGCTCCCCCTCCCATCCTGTATACATGGCTCCCTCCCCCTCCATCCTGTGTACATGGCTCCGCTCCACCCTCCCATCCTGTATATATGGCTCCGCTCCCCCTCCCATCCTGTATACATGGCTCCGCTCCACCCTCCCATCCTGTATACATGGCTCTCGCTCCACCCTCCCATCCTGTATACATGGCTCCGCTCCACCCTCCCATCCTGTATACATGGCTCCGCTCCACCCTCCCATCCTGTATACATGGCTCGCTCCACCCTCCATCCTGTATACATGGCTCCGCTCCACCCTCCCATCCTGTATACATGGCTCCGCTCCACCCTCCCATCCTGTATACATGGCTCCGCTCCCCCTCCCATCCTGTATACTATGGCTCCGCTCCCCCTCCCATCCTGTATACATGGCTCCGACTCCACCCTCCCATCCTATATACATGGCTCCGCTCCCCCTCCCATCCTGTATATATGGCTCCCCCATCCTCCCATCCTATATACATGCTCCCTCCTCCTCCCATCCTGTATATATGGCTCCGCTCCCACCCTCCATCCTGTATATATGGCTCCGCTCCACCTCCATCCTGTATATATGGCTCCGCTCCCCCTCCCATCCTGTATATATGGCTCCGCTCCCCCTCCCATCCTGTATGCATGGCTCCGCTCCCCCTCCCATCCTGTATCATGGCTCCGCTCCCCTCCCATCCTGTATACATGGCTCCGCTCCCCCTCCCATCCTGTATATATGGCTCCGCTCCCACCCTCCCATCCTGTATATATGGCTCCGCTCTCCCTCCCACTCCTGTATACATGGCTCCGCTCCCCCTCCCATCCTGTATACATGGCTCCTCGCCTCCATCCTGTTAATGGCTCCCTCCCTCACCTGTATATATGGCTCCGCTCCCCCTCCCATCCTGTATATATGGCTCCGCTCCACCCTCCCATCCTGTATACATGGCTCCGCTCCCTTCCCATCCTGTATACATGGCTCCGCTCCCCCTCCCATCCTGTATATATGGCTCCGCTCCCCCTCCCATCCTGTATATATGGCTCCGCTCCCCTCCCATCCTGTATATATGGCTCCGCTCCCCCTCCCATCCTGTATACATGGCTCCGCTCCCCCGTCCTCCCATCCTGTATACATGGCTCCGCCTCCCCCTCCCATCCTGTATACATGGCTCCGCTCCCCCTCCCATCCTGTATATATGGCTCCGCTCCCCCTCCCATCCTGTATACATGGCTCCGCTCCCCCTCCCATCCTGTATACATGGCTCCGCTCCCCCTCCCATCCTGTATATATGGCTCCGCTCCCCCTCCCATCCTGTATACATGGCTCCGCTCCCCCGTCCTCCCCCCCTGTATACATGGCTCCGCTCCCCTCCCATCCTGTATATTGGCTCCGCTCCACCCTCCCATCCTGTATACATGGCTCCGCTCCCCCGTCCTCCCCCCCTGTATACATGGCTCCGCTCCCCCTCCCATCCTGTATATATGGCTCCGCTCCACCCTCCCATCCTGTATACATGGCTCCGCTCCCCCGTCCTCCCCCCTGTATACATGGCTCCCCGTCCTCCCCCCCTGTATACATGGCTCCGCTCCCCCTCTCATCCTGTATACATGGCTCCGCTCCCCCTCTCATCCTGTATACATGGCTCCGCTCCCCCTCTCATCCTGTATACATGGCTGGGCTCCCCCGTTCTCCCCCCACATCATACTTACCCTCCTCGCTCCGTCGCTGCAGGTCCCTGCGTCCCTGTCGGCCGCTTCCTCCTGTGCGCAGCGGTGACGTAATACCGCTCATTAAGGGCATGAATATGGACGCCACGCCTATGGGAGTGGCGTCACGTCCATATTCATTACCTTAATGAGCGGTACTACGTCACTGCTGCGCACAGGAGGAAGCTGCCGCTGCCGACAGGGACGCAGGGACCTGCAGCGACGGTAGGTAAGTATGGATGGCTTCTTGAAGTCGGCGGCTGCAGCTGTCACTACAGTGCTGCAGCCGCCGGCTCCAAGTGTGTACAGCGTTCTGTGCCGTGGCTCCGCGGCCCGGCAACAGAACTGCTACGGCCCGGTAATGGGCCGCGGACCGGCGGTTGGGGACCCCTGGTTAAAGGGGTTTATATGTTGGGGGGATGGGAGGGTTAAGGGAGGAGGGGGGTCATTTATGAGTATTATACCTGTCAAATAAGCGTCAAATAAGCTTGATACCTTCAAACCTGTATGACTTACTTTTTGGTAATGCTCTTTAAACCAATATTGTGAGTTTTACGCCTGTCAAATAAGCTTGTCACTTCAAGACTTGTATGATTTTCTTTTATTGTAATGCTCTTTAAATCAATAAAACATGTTGGAAAAAAAAAATGTCCTGTATACTTTCTATTGCTTCATCCCCTGCCCAGGAACTGTGTTATGATCAGACCTTGTGCTTGTACGGTAAGACACAGCCATTACACAGTACACAGCAGGGGCGCATTTATAAGATTATCTCCGCACAGGAACATTTTATTTAATCCCATCCAATTGTGGAACTAATTATTATTCCAAGATCTATGGATTAAAATGTACTTTTGTTCATGGGAAAACCCCTTTAACGAAAACGATTTTTTACACCAAATTTGCAATCAGGATAGATCCATGAATAAACCATCCATCTGCAGTAATCTCATACCCATAACTAGTTCACCATGATAACATCACTGGGCAGAGAGGTCCATAGTCTCACTGCTCTTACAGTAAAGAATCCATATCTATTTTGGTGCAGAATCCTTATTTCCTGTAGAGGTAAAGGATACCCCTTGATACACACTATACAGTGGGGAAAATAAGCATTTGATACACTGCCGATTTTACAAGTTTCCCCCAAGTTTTAGAGGTCTGTAATTTTTTTGTACACTTCACCTGTGAGAGACAGAATCTAAAAATAAAACCCAGAAAATGATCTTTACAGAATTAATTTGCATTTTATTGCATGAAATAAGTATTTGATCACCTACCAACCAGCAAGATTTCTGACCCGTTTCACTACCTGTATTAATTGCACCTGTTTGAACTCGTTAACTGTATAAAAGACACCTGTCCACACACTCAATCACTTTCAACCTCTCCACCATGGCCAAGACCAAAGAGCTAAGGACACCAAGGACAAAATTGTAGACCTGCACATGGCTGGGGTGGGCTACAAGATAATAGGTAAGAAGCTTGGTGAGAAGGCAATTGGCACAATTATTAGAAAATGGAAGAAACACAAGATGACTATCAATTTTCCTCGGTCTGGGGCTCAATGCAAGATCTTGCCTTCCTGGGGTAAGGTTGATTTGGAGAAAGGTCAGAAATCAGCCCAAAACTACACGGGAGGACCTTGTCAATGACCTGAAGAAAGCTTGGACCAGAGTCTCAAATATTACCGTTAGCAACACACTACGCCGTCATGGATTAAAATCCTGCAGGGCACACACTGGTCCCCGTTCTCACGCCAGCACATGTCCAGGCCTGTTTGAAATTCGACAATGACCATCTGGATGATTCAGAGGAATCATGGGAGAAAGTCAGGTGGTCAGATGAGACCAAAAAATAAATTTTTGGTATCTACTCCACTCACCATGTTTGGAAGAAGACGAAGGATGAGTACAACCCCAAGAACACCATCCCAACCATGAAGCATGGTAGGGGAAACATCATACTTTGGGTGTGCTTTTCTACAAAAGGGGACAGGACGACTGCACCGTATTGAAGAGAGTATATATGGGGTCACGTATCGTGATATTTTGGCCAACAACCTCCTTCCCTCAGTAAGAGCATTGAAGATGGGTCATGACTGGGTCTTCCAGCATGACAATGACTCAAAGCACACAGCCAGGACAACTAAGGAGTGGCTCCGTAAGAAGCATTTCAAGGTCTTGGAGTGGCCTAGCCAGTCTCCAGACCTGAACCCAATAGAAAATCTTTGGAGCGAGCTAAAACTGAATGTTGATCAGTGACAGCCCCAAAGCCTGAAAGATCTGTAGATTTGTATGGAGGAGGGGGCCAAAATCCCTGCTGCAGTGTGTGCAAACCTGGTCAAGAACTACAGGAAACGTCTGACCTCTGTAATTGCAAACAAAGGTTTTTGTACCAAATATTAAGTTCTGGTTTTCTATTGTATCAAATACTTATTTCATGTAATAGTTGCAAATTATTTATGTAAAAATCATACAATGCGATTTTCTGGATTTTTTTAAGATTCTGTCTCTCGCAGTTGAAGAGAACCTATGATAAAAATTACAGACCTCACCAATCTTTGTAGGTAGGAAAACCTGCAAAATTGGGGGTGTATCAAATACTGTATGGACAGAAGTAGTGTGCACCCTCTTCCACCTACATGATCTTTTCTGAACTCACATCCTATATCCAAAGACATTAATATAGAGCGCCCGCTCTTCTGTGAAGACTTTCTATAAGAATTTTGAGGAGTCTGTAGGAATTTTTGCCCCTTCATCCAGAAGAACATTTATGATGCCCAACACTAATGTTGGAGAAAGGTCGGGCTCACAATCTCCAGTCTAGTTGTTGGATGGGGCTGAGGTCCAGTTTCTGTTCGGTCGGTCATATTCTTCCACCAAACACCCCCTCCATGTACTTATGCAGCTTCTGCACTGCTCACAGTCATGGGGAACAGAAGAGGGCCTTCCCCAAACTTTTCTCACAAAGTTGGAAGCTACAATTTTCCACAATGGCTTGTGCTGAAGATTTCTTTTACTGGAACTAAGGGGATGACGCCGACCTCTGATAACAGCCCATAACATTATCCACCTCCTCCGTCTGTACAGTGGGCATAATTCAGTCAGGGGTAACGTTCTCCTAGAATTCAGCAAACTTAGATTCCTCCATCAGACGCAGATAGAGAAGTGTGATCCATCACTACACAGAATGCGTCTCCTCCAGAGTCCACTCCAACCAATGCTCGGCATTGTGCTTGGTGATGTACGGCTGCATGTGTGGCGCCCCTGAGGGTCCAGTCGCCACAGAGGTACTGCACCTCATCCAGAGGTGTGGTATCCCACTCTCATGTAAGGAGGGAGCACTACCCAGGACTCTAACATTCGCACCCAACACACACTAGTTCAATCAGGGCACCTGGGCGTAACCCCAAGGGAGCAGGGTCCCATCCCGGGCTAGCTAGGAAAGGGTGTTGGGGTGTGGGTGGAGAAGGTAGAGAAAAGGGGTGGAGCTTAGAGAGTGGGAAGAAGACTGTAGAGTCGGTCACAACAGGAGGGGAGCTGAAGCTGTGAGGAGCTTGCCCCAGATGAGAGAGAGAGAGAATATAGAGGGAGAGACAGAAGGAAGCTCCCGGAAGGACCCAAGGGGTCCTAGGGGCACAGATAGTGAGAGATCCATCCGTGGGGCCCGATCCAGTAGTGGAGGGACCAGGTCGCAGTGGGGTACCGGCCCCCAAGCCTAGTGGAGGACTTCAAGACTCAGCTAGCAAGCCGGAGGCGGAGGTATCTTTATGTGCCTCAGCAATTATTTGCCAAAAAGGCAGCGATAAAAGAGCAAAGGGGACTTAGAGAACGTCGCCCGACAAGGTCCGCGGCTGCTGGCTTGGGAGACTGATTGTGTTGGTGCTGGGCTGGAGGGAGGAAGCCAGTGCAGTGAGACGGCCAGGAAAGGAACATATTGAAGGGAGTCCTGGAAAGGTGTATCCTGATCTACCTGGGAGTTTGATGGACCCCTCACCTGGAGGACACGGCACCAAGCGGGCATCTGTGCACACAAGAACTGTGAATAAAATGTTGGAAACTGCACCCTGCTGTGTCCTCTGAATTATTCCTGCGTCACCTGCCCTGCACCACACTTACTACCAACATCACCTTTACTATCCTAACTGCCCTGGGACATAGCTCTGCCTGTGGAGAGCTGAACCAACTCTGCTGCATCAACAACTGTCCCAGTGGACTGAATCTGCAGCGTCGGTTAACATCTTTATTGACGAGTACCACAGGTGGCGTCACAAACACTTTATTACAAACTCTTTATAATTTACCCCTTTTTCATCATATCCCCTTTTTATTGGACGCCCAGGGCCACGGACCGGGTCACTGCTTTCGTGATACTGGCCCTTTAAGAAGCGGCCCGGTATCGAGTATCCCCACTGCCCTGTTGGGAGCCCCGCATGCAGATGCTCGGCCATGAATCTCCAGGTGGGGACGCAGTGTTTGTACTGATGTTAATACTAGAGGAGGTCTGGGCTCTGTAGTTATGGAGTCAGCAGAGCGGTGGTGACTTTTCTCTGTAACGTTACGGGGTCTCCACTTTGTGGCTGCAGTTTATTCCACTTCTCAATATTATCACTCACAGGTGATGAGGGAAGATTCAGGAGGGAAATGTCATGAATGGATTTGTTACCCCGGTGGCTTCTATTACAGGACTGCGCTGGGATCAGTGAGCTCTGCACCACCAGCCATTCTTTCACTTTAGTAAAGGCAGAAGCCGTGTTATACACAAGGGGGTGAGGGGCCGAATGATTTGGGGGAGCAATGAGGCAGGATGTTAGACCCTGGGTGCAATGGGGCTGGATGCTATACACCTGATGCAATGGACAGTGGGGCCAAATGTTATACTCCAGGGCACTGGGGACGGATGTTATACACGGGGGGGGGAGTAAATGTGGTTAGGTGTTATACACTGGGGGCGAGATTATACACGGTAGGTGATGGGGTCGGAGGTTATACATTGGGGCAATGGGATCGAATGTTATATTCTGGGGGCAGTGTGGCTGAACTTTATACACCAAGGGGGCAACAGGGCCAGATGTTATACACACCAGGGGCAATGGTGCCAATTGTTATACAGCGCAGAGGCAATGGGGCCGGATGTTATACACAGGGGTCAGCAATAAGGTGAGATGTTATACACCTGGGGGAGGCAATGGGATTGATTGAAACACCTGAAACCAATGATTAAGATGTGCGCCATAACACTTTTCTCCATATATTGTAATTACCTTCCTGAGTATAAAACAAAAGTGCAAGTGATATCTGTGTTGATCTTATTATTACAGTTATTTGATCAGCTCTCATCCAGCTTTTTTCTAGACTAAATAACCTCAGTATCGAAAACGTTTCTGAGTTCTGTAGATCACCCAAAACTGCACACACCTTATTCCATGTGCAAAATGTCCATCAATGAGATCTTCTCACGGGTATCTTTATTTTTCTTAGATTCCCCCTTAAATCACACAAGGCACCAGGCAGGGCCACCATCTGGCCATCTTAGCATTACTACCATTACTGGTGAATGGGGCCCGATGAGCAGAAGAAGAGATGGGTCCAGATTGGGTGGTGCACGCTGTGCAGCCTGTGTTGATGCAGCACAGCCGAACCACTGTACAAATGGCCTTGCAGACTGTGTGGCACGCTGGGGCCTGGGGTAATTTCTATATTTGCTTTTTTAAGCCCTGGCGCCCTCAGTCACCCACAGCCACATCTACTTTCATTGCAAGGCCGAAGCAGAAGGGGCGGCCGCGTCTGACATTGGTGTCGATAGAGATTGTCGTCCCGCCATCTGTTACTAAGCTGCCAGAGCGCCTTGGGGCCTTGCGGCACATTATATGCAGAAGTTGATTGCCCAAAAGTGATGAGGTGCATGCACTCACTCACCCGCCCAACCTTCCATTCCCCCTTCCAAACTCCCACTCCCCTTTACAACTTCCCATTATACCTCCCATTCCCCCTTCCAACCTCCCATTACCCCTTACAACTTCCCATTCCCCTTACAACCTCCCATTTGCCCTTCTGACCTCTCATTCCCCTTTCCAACCTCCCACTCACCCTTCAGATGTCACAGTCCATTTTTGTATTCGTGGCAGCTCTGGTTCCACTGTAATTTAAATTTAGTTTTTTTCCTTTCAGGCCAGCAGGGGTTAATGCCAGTTTTCCTTGCTGGCAGCTTGCTGCAGATGCTGAGTTACTAGGTCTGCTGATGTGGGTGGTGACCACTCCCACCATCCTTTAAATAGTCATCTGATGCATCAACAGACTGGGCGATAGAGTTATTCTATGCGGACCAGCCCTGTAGTGTGCAGCTTTCTGATGTCAACGCTGTATCAGCTATTTCTGAAGTTCAGGGTCCTGTTTCCGTGTCCTCTGTGGTGTGAAGCCTGGCAGCGGTGCCTGGAGCTAAGTTTTGTGTTTTTACCTTGTCTGTCTCATGCTTGTGTAACAAGGTGGCACGGGGTGGTAGTCGTGGGTGAGTCCATTATCCCACAGTCAGCGAGTACCCGGCACCTTGCAGATGGAGAGATGGGTGCAGTGTAGTACTCACTTCTGTTGCTGAGATTCTCTCTGTCACTCTAGCCTCTGGTTCCCAGGTTCCATGAAATCACAGCTCTTTTCCAACAGTTGAACTTTACTAAACGGCAAGGCATCCATCACATCAGTAACACAGTTCACACAGGGTAACGTTTCATGTCCACCCCCTGCCTTCCGGGCAGACTCTAGTATCTCTTTCATTTCTCTCTCTTTACTCTCAGCGTTCATGGCCATACCTCTAGCCAGACTCTGTCCTGTCTGCACTTTCCTTTCCTCTGCCATCCGTGCAGCATCTTTGGACAGTTCGTGTCCCATCTGTACCTTCAGCATCACCAGCTCCCTGTCAGCCCCTTGTCCTTCCTGGGGATGATCCTGTTGAGCTGGTGCCCGACTGCACTATTATCCAGCCTGGGGTTCCTTACTACCATCCGCAGCTTTACCCCCATGGCCTGTAATTGTCTCACTGTATGTGTCCTGCCCTTGGGCAGACTGCCCTGTGTTGGAATAATGCATATTGATTTGTATGTATTGCAACAACTACTACTGTACTGTTTGATATGTTGTGCATATTGTGAGGTTGTTAACAAAGTTTTGTAAAAACAAACAAACCTCACTCACAGACAGGATGTGTCCTCCTTCTCTTCCTGTGTTGTTGTAATGTTTTTCATGCTGCAGCCATAGCAGATATCAGGCTGATCACATTTCATGCTGTGTTGTAAGCTGTCTATACTGGATGTGAATAAATCTACATTCTCTGTTGCTGACTCCAGATGTTACGCTGGTTAATCCGCTGCTAACAGGTTATGGGCCCAGAGTTCCCAGAGTGCCCAGAGTCCTAGAGTCCCAGAGATCCCCAGAACACAGAGAAAAGAAAAGAAAGACAGCAAAAATGGCCACCAGCAGCAGCAACTCCATGAAGTTTACAGTACCAAGTCTCACTAACCAGAACTATCAATCCTGGAAATTCAAAGTGAAGATGCTGCTGATAAGGGAAGGTACGTGGAAATACACACAGGAGCCTAAACCTGACCCAGTACCACAGGAGTGGATAGAGATGGATCAGAAAGCACAGAGTACCATATCACCCAGCATAGATGATGATCAGATTGTTCATGTGTTTAAATGTGATACTGCAAGAGAAATGTGGGAGCAGCTGCAAAAGGTACATGAGAGGATTAATTTAAGTAATAAACTGTATCTTATGAGAAAACTGTACCAGTCTAAGCTACAGAAAGGCCAGGATATGCAGGAGTATATCAGGAGTATTCTAGAGCTTGTAGAATGCTTGAGAGGCATTGGGGAAGATCTGAAGGACTTTCATGTAGCCGCATTACTGCTTAGTGGTCTTCCAGAGAGCTATGACACGCTTGTGACCGCACTAGATGCGCGCCCAGATGATGAGCTTACTCTGGAGTATGTAAGAGGGAAGCTTATAGATGAATATAAACGGAAGGCAGAATGTATAAGCACCAAGACAGAGTCTGCTTTACAAACACAGAGTCTATATGATAACAGAAAGCACCTAAAAGAAACACGTGAATGTTTTGTTTGCAAGAAATCAGGACATTTGAAAGCCGACTGCAGAGTTGGAAAGCTAGAATGAATCAGCTGAAAAAGCAAAACAGTCAGCAAAGGGTTAAGAGTGCTGTGTGTGGAGAAAATGATTCTGTGAATACTGAAATTGCATTTACTGTCAGTGCAAATACATCAAAGCATGCATGGTGTATAGTGTTATGAATGTGCTAGAGATGGTTTCTGAGCAGAGGCTCCCTCTGGTGGTTACAGATGGTGCTGGACCTTTCAGCGAGGAGTGGCAGTCTGGAGTCATGGACTGGTCTGATATGGGGAGGTTCCCTCCCATGATGGTTGCCGGTGATCAATTGTTCTTGTCTCAATTGTGGTTCCTGGTTCATTTGGAAGTTTGCTGGAGTCCTGCTTGCATCTCCTGCTTTCAGATAAGATATTTTTTGCTTTTCTTTTTGTGCTTGCTTTTTGCATTGTTTTCTGCACTTTTGTGGAGGTCATCCAGGTCCCCTCCTGGGGCCTGAGCTCCTCACAGTTTTTCTGCAGCTACTGTTATTTGCTCATTTGCTTTTTCCTGTTTTTTCAGCGGCTGCGGCTTGGTTTTTGTTCACACTGAGATCTGATTTAGTGGGTGGCGAGATCGTGTGATCTCAGTATTTTTGTAATCAGAATTGTTGGATTTTTGTAGGGTTTTCTGGGTTGTAGAAAGTAATCTCTCCTGTCCTATCCTATTTAGTCAGCTTGTGGCCCCAGCGTTTGCTCAGTCTATTTTCTGCCTATGTTTGTATTTTCATCTTGTCTAACCGCCATTATATGTTTGCGGTCTTCCTATTTTCTTTGGGGATCTGCTCCGGGGCAGATAGTTTTCATCTTTCTGCCTTTAGGTGTAGTTATCTCTCAGGCTGTGACGAGGCGTCTAAGATCAACGTAGGAACGCTCCACGGCTACCTTTAGTTGTGTCATTAGTTTAGGAATCTGCAACCCATTAGTTACCAACATCTCAGGTGTTCGGCTGCCCTGCTGTTGTTCCTGTCCTCCTCAGCTACCGAAACATAACAGTATCACCGGCCATAACTGAAAATTATATGGTACTCACAGAAGGGAAAAAAAATAGTGGAAAGAAAAAAGTTATCAGAGTTGTCAGAGATTTTTTTTTTTCTATCTGTTGCATTTTTTCCCTCTTTTTCTCTGGGTGCTGAGGAGGATTTTTTTTTTCTCTCAATGGAGTTTGCACAGTTGTCTGGCCGTGTGGATCAGCTTGCCACTGAGGTTCGGAGTATTGCTACCTATCTTGCTGGGTTGCTGGTTGTGGAACCTAGGATGCCCATGCCAGATTTGTTTTTGGGGGATCGGGCTAAATTTCTGAATTTCAAAAATAACTGTAAGTTGTTTTTTGCCTTAAAGCCTAAGTCTTCAGGTAACGCAGCACAGCAGGTTCAAATTGTCATCTCTCTCCTGCGCGGCGATCCTCAGGATTGGGCTTTTTCCCTGACACCTGGGGATCCTGTTTTGAATGATATTGATGCATTTTTCTGGCTCTGGGGTTATTGTACGATGAACCTAATGTCACTGATCAAGCTGAAAAAACCTTGTTGGCATTAAATCAGGGTCTTGAAGACGCTGAGTTGTACTGTCAGAAATTCCGAAAGTGGGCAGTCCTGACCAAATGGAATGATGATGCTTTGGCAGCCCTTTTTTGGAAGGGGCTGTCAGAGAATGTAAAGGATGTTATGGTGGGATTCCCTGCTCCCTCTGGTCTCAATGATTCTATGTCATTGGCTATTCAAATTGACAGACGTTTGCGTGAGCGCAGAGGTATGCGTGAGATAGTGTTGCCTTGTGAGCCAGCTTCTGAGCCCATGCAGTGTGATAGAGTGACTTCTGGGGCACAGCGTCATGAGTTTCGAAAGCGCAATGGGTTATTTTTCTACTGTGGTGACGCCTCTCATGGTATTTCAGTCTGCCCTAAGCGGGGAAGACGTTTTGCACGCTCAGTTGTCTTGGGTAGTGTTCAGAGTAAATTTCTGTTGACTGTTACCCTGATTTGCTCCCTGTCCACATTTTCTGCTCAGGCTTTTGTTGATTCAGGAGTAGCTATTAACCTGATGGATTTTGACTTTGCCAAACGTTGTGGGTTTCCCATGATACCCCTGCGGAAGTCTATTCCCCTACTGGGCATTGATTCTACCCCTTTGGCGGAGAATAAACCCCAGTTTTCTACTCAGGTGATAATGAGGGTTGAACCTGATCATCAGGAGAGTTGCAAATTTCTGGTGCTGTATAATCTGCATGACATTATTGTACTAGGTTTCCCTTGGTTACAGTCTCATAATCCTGTTTTGGTTTGGAAATCTGTGTCTGTGACCAGTTGGGGCTGCCAATGTGTTAATGCGGACACTCCTGTTTTTTCTGCCTCTCCCAAGTCTCAGGATGTTCCTGACTTTTTGACTGATTTTTCGGATGTATTTAGTGAAAGTAAATCTGCATCTTTGCCCCCTCACAGGAGCTACGATTGCACTATTGAATTAGTGCCTGGTGGTAAATTTCCTAAAGGTCGCCTTTTTAACTTGTCTGTACCTGAACACGATGCTATGCGATCTTATATCAAGGAGTCATTGGAGAAGGGTCATATCAGACCATCCTCTTCACCCTTGGGTGCCGGTTTTTTCTTTGTGACCAAAAAGGATGGTTCATTGAGGCCGTGTATTGATTATCGTCTCTTGAATAAGATCACTGTGAAGTATCAATATCCGTTCCCCTTGATTTCTGACCTGTTTTCCAGGGTGAAAAGTGCTAGTTGGTTTACCAAGCTTGACCTCAGGGGGGCGTATAACCTTATTCGCATTAAGCACGGGATGAATGGAAGATGGCGTTTAATACCCCTGAGGGGCATTTTGAGTACCTAGTGATGCCCTTTGGACTCACTAATGCTCCTTCCGTCTTCCAATCCTTCATAAATGATATTTTCAGGGATTTTGTGGATAAATTTCTGATTGTTTATTTGGATGATATCTTGATTTTATCCAATGACTGGGACTCTCATGTGAAACATGTTCGGACTGTGTTCGGATTTTGAGATAGAATGCACTGTATGTGAAGGGATCAAAGTGTCTTTTTGGTATACAGAAGGTCTCATTTCTGGGATTCATTTTGTCCCCATCTGTTATTGAAATGGACCCGGTCAAGGTTCAAGCCATCTGTGATTGGGTCCAACCTACTTCATTAAAGGCTCTTCAGAGATTTTTGGGTTTTGCCAATTTTTATCGTAAATTTATTGGTAATTTCTCCGGTATTGTTAAACCATTGACTGATTTGACCAAAAAGGGTTCTGATGTGGTGAATTGGCCTCCTGAGGCAGTCTCTGCGTTTCAGGAACTTAAGCAGAGATTCACTTCTGCTCCTGTTCCACGGCAGCCTAATGTTTCTCTACCGTTTCAGGTAGAGGTTGATGCCTCTAAAATTGGGGCAGGTGCCGTTTTGTCCCAAAGAGATCCAGAGACCTCTAAGAGTAACCCTTGTGCCTTTTTCTCTCGAAAATTTTCTCCAACTGAACGTAATTATGACGTGGGTAATCGGGAGTTATTGACCATGAAGTGGGCCTTTGAAGAGTGGAGACATTGGCTGGAAGGAGCAAAACATCAGGTAGTGGTCCTCACGGACTATAAGAATCTGGTTTATCTCGAATCAGCCAAACGACTTAATTCTAGACAGGCCAGGTGGGCCTTGTTTTTCACACGTTTTAATTTTGTGGTTTCTTTTCTTCCTGGCACTAAGAATGTTAAGGCGGATGCCCTCTCGAGGAGTTTCTTTGGGGACTCTCCTGTGTTATCTGATCATACTGTTATTTTGAAAGAGGGTGTAGTTCTTTCCACCATCTCGCCCAATTTGAGACTGGCCTTGGAAGGGTGTCAGGAGGATAAACCTGAGCACTGCCCTATTGGGAAATTGTTTGTCCCAGACCAGTGGAAGAAGAGTGTGATGTCTGAGATTCATTGTTCCGCGTTGGCTGGTCATCCCGGGATTTTTGGTACCAGAGACTTGGTGAGTCGGTCCTTTTGGTGGCCTACTTTGTCTCGTGACATCAGGGAATTTGTGCAGTCCTGTGGGACTTGCTCTCGCTCCAAGCCTTGCTCTCGCTCTAGTGGTTTGTTAATGCCATTACCTGTGCCCAAGAGGCCATGGACCCATATCTCTATGGATTTTATTTCGACCTCCCTGTTTCTCAGAGAATGACCGTTATCTGGGTAATCTGTGATAGGTTTTCCAAGATGATGCATCTTGTGCCATTACCTAAGTTACCTTCCTCCTCCGAATTGGTGCTTTTGTTCCTTCAGCACGTGGTTCGGTTACATGGCATTCCGGAGAACATTGTGTCTGACAGAGGAGTCCAGTTTGTTTCCAGATTTTGGAGGACATTTTGTTCTAAACTTGGTGTTCAATTATCTTTCTCCTCTGCTTTTCATCCTCAGACCAATGGACAAACCGAGAGAACAAACCAGACCTTGGAGACTTATTTGAGATGTTTTGTGTCTGCTGATCAAGATGACTGGGTCTCTTTTTTGCCTTTGGCTGAGTTTTCTCTTAATAATAGAGCTAGCTCTGCCACCTTGATGTCTCCATTTTTCTGCAATTTTGGGTTTCACCTTCGATTTTCTTCGGGACAGGCGGAGGCTTCTGTCTGTCCCGGTGTTGACTCTGTTGTGGAGCGAATGTAGCAGATTTGGGACCAGGTAGTGGAGAGGTTGTCTCTCTCTCAGGAGAAGGCCCAACGGTTTGCCAACCGGCATAGGACTGATGGTCCTTGGTTTAAAGTGGGGACTTGTTTTGGTTGTCCTCAAGAAATATCCCTATGAGGGTTGCATCTCCAAAGTTTAAGCCCAGGTTCATTGGACCTTATAAGATCATGGAGATTCTTAATCCTGTTTCCTTCCGTTTGCTTCTTCCAGGGACATTTAAGATCCATAACGTGTTCCACAAGTCCTTATTGAAGAGGTTTTCGAGCCAGTGGTTCCTATGGCTGCGCCTCCTGACCCTGTTTTGGTTGAGGGCAATCTGGAGTATGTGGTTGAGAAAATATTGGATTCTTGTTTTTCTAGACAGAAACTCCAGTATTTGGTTAAGTGGAGAGGTTATGGTCAGGAGGACAATTCTTGGGTGTTTGCTTCGGACATCCATGCTAGGAGACTGATCCGTGCCTATCACCAAGCTCATCCTGATCGGCCTGGTTGCACAAGTGAGGGTTCGGTGACCCCTCCTCAAGGGGGGGTACTGTTATGAATGTGCTAGAGATGGTTTCTGAGCAGAGGCTCCCTCTGGTGGTTACAGACGGTGCTGGACCTTTAAGCGAGGAGTGGCAGTCTGGAGTCACGGACTGGTCTGATATGGGGGAGGTTCCCTCCCATGATGGTTGCCGGAGATCAATTGTTCTTGTCTCAATTGTGGTTCCTGGTTCATTTGGAAGTTTGCTGGAGTCCTGCCTGCATCTCCTGCTTTCAGATAAGATATTCTTTGCTTTTCTTTTTGTGCTTGCTTTTTGCATTGTTTTCTGCACTTTTGTGGAGGTCAAACAGGTCCCCTCCTGGGGCCTGAGCTCCTCACAGTTTTTCTGCAGCCACTGTTATTTGCTGTTTTTTCAGCGGCTGCGGCTTGGTTTTTGTTCACACTGAGATCTGATTTAGTGGGTGGCGAGATCGTGTGATCTCAGTATTTTTGTAATCAGAATTGTTGGATTTTTGTAGGGTTTTCTGGGTTGCAGAAAGTAATCTCTCCTGTCCTATCCTATTTAGTCAGCTTGTGGCCCCAGCGTTTGCTCATTCTATTTTCTGCCTATGTTTGTATTTTCATCTTGTCTAACCGCCATTATATGTTTGGGGGCTTCCTATTTTCTTTGGGGATCTGCTCCGGGGCACATAGCTTTCATCTTTCTGCCTTTAGGTGTAGTTATCTCTCAGGCTGTGACGAGGCGTCTAGGATCAACGTAGGAACGCTCCACGGCTACCTCTAGTTGTGTCGTTAGTTTAGGAATCTGCAACCCATCAGTTACCAACATCTCAGGTGTTCGGCTGCCCTGCTGTTGTTCCTGTCCTCCTCAGCTACCGAAACATAACAGTATAGACTCTGGAGCAACTAGTCACATGACTAATAACAGAGACTTCTTTTCTAAGCTTAATCAAAATAAGTCAGAGAAAGTGATTATGGCTAATGGTCAGTACATGAGTTTAGAAGGCATAGGAGATGGTTATATTGATTGTCAAATCTCACCAACACAAAGCAGGAAGATCCCAGTAAAAGATGTGCTCTATGTGCCTAGTCTTGAGAGTTATTTACTATCTGTGAAGAAACTCACAAAACAAGGAAATGAAGTTACATTTAAGCATGATAGCTGCATCATCTCAAAAGAGGGTCACACACTAGCAGAGGGAAAAATCACAGATGAACTTTATCAGCTGAAATGTAAAGAGTGTGTGTATACTGCTCAACAAGAAGAGCACAATAACTGTATTCATGTATGGCATTGGCCTCTCGCACACAGAGACCCAGAAGCAATAAGAAAGTTAGTTCAGAAGCAACTAGCTGATGATATCACAATTGATCTATGTAACCAGACAATGAAGTGTGACATATTATCTAGGAATCCAAATCCAGAGAGAGGAAGATGGGAGTTTTCTTCTAAACCAAAGTACAAAAATTAATTCGATTCTGAATCAATTTGGAATGTCAGAGGCCAAAGGTATATCAACCCCAGTGGAACCATCCTACCTGAAGCTGGAAGAAGAAGATGACCTGTTGCCTAACAATGAGAAATATCGTCAGGCAGTGGGGGCACTTCTGTACATATCAACTATGACTCGACCGGATATCACAACAACAGTTGGAATCCTTTGCAGATATGTGGAAAAACCGCGCCAAAGAGACTGGAATGCTGTTAAAAGACTTCTGCGATATTTGAAAGAAACACATGATGTAAATTTAAAACTATCTGCAGCGGGAGATCTAGAACTTACCGGCTATGTAGATGCGGATTGGGCTGGTGATTCGCGTGATCGTAAATCCACAAGCGGATACTTATTTAAAGTTGGAGAAAGTTCAATCTCCTGGTCTAGTAGGAAACAAGTACATATCAAAAAACTGACCGGCACATCCAAACATAGATTCAGTGTGAACAGGTGCTAAACCTAGAGTCACCAACTCATATACATACAAGAAAAAAAGGTAGCACACTGTAGCGCTATAGATTGCAAACACGAAATATGAAAAATATGAAAAATGAATTGCATCATTACCTTAGAAATATGAAAAATTGAGAAGTCTTAGCGCATAAGATGGCCAAATTATGCGAGCCTGATAGCCACGTCAAGGCTCCTCTCGTATATCAGGTCCTAACTAATGCCTATAGCGCTACAGTGTGCTACCTTTTTTTCTAGTAGGAAACAAGTGTCTGTTGCCTTGTCATCCACAGAAGCAGAGTATGTGTCCGCAGCCTATGCAAGCCAGGAGGTCGTTTGGCTAAGACAATTGATGGACGATCTTGGCAAACCGTCAACTCAGCAGACGGTGATTTATGAGGACAACCAAGGATGCATTAAACTTGCATGCAGTGAAAAGATCAGTGCTAGAACCAAGCACATTGACGTCAGACACCATCATCTACGTGATTTGATAGATCGTGGCATAATTCAGTTTGTCTATTGTGAAACTGATAAGATGCTAGCTGACATTATGACAAAGCCATTGCCACGAGCCAGGTTCCAAGAATTGAGAACCACAATGGGAATAAGAGGATAAGTAGTTGTTGAGTGGGGGTGTTGGAATAATGCATATTGATTTGTATGTATTGCAACAACTACTACTGTACTGTTTGATATGTTGTGCATATTGTGAGGTTGTTAACAAAGTTTTGTAAAAAAAAAAAAAACCTCACTCACAGACAGGATGCGTCCTCCTTCTCTTCCTGTGTTGTTGTAATGTTTTTCATGCTGCAGCCATAGCAGATATCAGGCTGATCACATTTCATGCTGTGTTGTAAGCTGTCTATACTGGATGTGAATAAATCTACATTCTCTGTTGCTGACTCCGGATGTTACGCTGGTTAATCCGCTGCTAACACCCTGGCATCTGATTCTAAACAGGAATTGCCTTTCCTATATCTCCCTGCTCTGTGCTGCTCTGCTCTGTGCCCCTCCCATCTACTTAACTCCTTGCTGCCTGTGCCTAAACTAATACCATTATCTATCCTAGTCTCTATCTCTACTGTGCCTCCTTTTATTCTAATCCCCCTACAGTCCTACACTACTTCCTAATCTAACCCTAACTTTATGCAGAACACATATTAAAGACATCCATATTACAGCACATGCACATTGCAGTATACAACAATACATTAATAAATGCTGAGATGTCGCAGGTAACCTTGTGAACAGTGCACCTATGATAAGGGACTGCTCTGCGTCCCCAGTGGGCCAAGAAGCCCTACAATGCTCCTAATGAGAGTGTAATGTGGCCGGACGGCCTATGTGAATTTTTTTTTTGTATTTTTGTTGCACCTGTTGTGCCCCTTCTGCTGTAAAGTGGAAACTTCCTTTTAATCCACGGACATCTGCTGGAATTAAGTGTGGTCCTGTTGTTCAGGACCATACTCTCTTCAAGAGAAGGAGGAGCACTTCCTGAACTTAAGTCACCGTGTGTTGTGAATGGGCTTGAAATGAGTTCTGAGCAGAGGCTCCCTCTGGTGGTTACAAGCGGTACTGGACTGTCCAGTGAAGATTGTGAGGATTGGGAATCAGGTGTTACTGACTGGTCTTATATAAGGGAGTCGCCTTCCCATCAGGGTTGCCGGTGATCAATTGTTCTGGTCTCAATCCTTGATTCCTGTTTCCTTTGTAGCCTGCTGTGTCGTGTCTGCATCTCCTGCTAACAGATAAGACATTTTCTTCTTTTTGTTTTTGTGCTTGATTTTTGCATTTTGTCCTGCACTTCTGTGGGGGCCTTCAGGGTCCTCTCCGGGGGCTTTTGCCCTCTCAGTTTAGTTCAGCCACTGATGTTTGTACATTTGCTTTTTCCAGTTTTTTCAGTGGCTGCTGTTTTGATTTTGTTACACCAGAGAACTAATTTAGGTGGTAGAGGTCGTGTGATCTCAGGTGTTTTTGAAATTAGTAGAGTTGGTGCTTTTCAGGGTTTTTTGGGATTGCAGTAAGTGCCCTTCCTATCCTTTTCTATTTAGGTAGTTTGGGCCCCAACGTTTGCTCATACTATTTTCTGTCTGTGTCAGTATTTCTTCTTGTCTAACCGCCATTACATGTTTGGGGGCTTTCTATGTTCTTTGGGGATCTGCTCCGGGGCAGATAGCTTTCCTCTTTCTATCTTTAGGTGTAGTTAGTTTCTCAGGCTGTGACGAGGCGTCTAGGACCAACGTAGGAACGCTCCACGGCTGCCTCTAGTTGTGGTGGTTAGTCAGGGTACTGCAATCTCATAGATTCCAACTGCTCTGGTGTATTGCCTTTTTTACCTGCACTCCTCAGCTACCGAAACATAACAGTATCACCAGCCTAAAAATTGAAAATTGTATGGTACTCACAGAAGGGAAAAATATTGTGAAAGAAAAAAGGTTGTCAGAGTTGTCAGAGATATTTTTCTGTTTGTTGCATTTTTTTTTTCCCTCTGTATCTCTGGGTGCTGGGGAGGATTTTTTCTCTCAATGGAGTTTGCACAGTTGTCTGGCCGTGTGGATCAGCTTGCCACTGAGGTTCGGAGTATTGCTGCCTATCTTGCTGGGTTGCCTGTTGTGGAACCTAGGATTCCCATGCCAGATTTGTTTTTAGGGGATCGAGCTAAGTTTCTGAATTTCAAAAATAACTGTCAATTGTTTTTTGCCTTAAAATCTAAGTCCTCAGGGAACGCAGCGCAGCAGGTTCAAATTGTCATCTCTCTCCTGCGCAGCGATCCTCAGGATTGGGCTTTTTCCCTGACACCTGGGGATCCTGTTTTGAGTGATGTTGATGCATTTTTTCAGGCTTTGGGGTTATTGTACGATGAGCCTAATGTCACTGATCAAGCTGAAAAAGCCTTGTTGGCATTAAATCAGGGGCTTGATGACGCTGAGTTATACTGTCAGAGATTCCGTAGGTGGGCGGTCCTGACCAAATGGAATGACGACGCTTTGGCAGCCCTTTTTCGGAAGGGTCTGTCAGATAATGTAAAGGATGTTATGGTGGGATTCCCTGTCCCCTCTGGTCTCAATGATTCTATGTCATTAGCGATTCAAATTGACAGACATTTGCGTGAGCGGAGAAGTATGCGTGGAATAGTGTTGCCTTGTGAACCTGCTTCTGAATCCATGCAGTGTGATAGAGTGGTTTCTGGGGCATAGCGTCATGAGTTTCGAAAGCGCAATGGGTTATGTTTCTACTGTGGTGATGCCTCTCATGCTATTTCAGTCTGCCCTAAGCGGGGAAGACGTTTTGCACGCTCAGTTGTCTTGGGTAGTGTTCAGACTAAGATTTTATTAACTGTTACCCTGATATGCTCTCTGTCCTCATTTTCTGCTCAGGCTTTCGTTGATTCGGGAGCAGCTATTAACCTGATGGATTTTGATTTTGCTAAACGTTGTGGGTTTCCCTTGATACCCCTACGGAAGTCTATTCCCCTACTGGGGATCGATTCTACCCCTTTGGCTGAGAATAAACCTCAGTTCTCTACTCAGGTGATAATGAGGGTTGAACCTGATCATCAGGAGAGCTGCAAATTTTTGGTTCTGTATAATCTGCATGACATTATCGTACTGGGTTTCCCTTGGTTACAGTCTCATAATCCTGTTTTGGATTGGAAATCTGTGTCTGTAACCAGTTGGGGCTGCCTATGTGTTAATACCAACACTCCTTTTTTTTCTGCCTCCCCCCAGGCTCAGGATGTTCCTGACTTTTTGATTGATTTTTCTGATGTGTTTAGCGAAAGTAAATCTGCATCCTTGCCTCCCCATAGGAGCTATGACTGCGCTATTGAATTAGTGCCTGGTATTAAATTCCCTAAAGGTCGCCTTTTTAACTTGTCTGTACCTGAACATGACGCTATGCGGTCTTATATCAAGGAGTCATTGGAGAAGGGTCATATCAGACCATCCTCTTCACCCTTAGGTGCCGGTTTTTTCTTTGTGGCCAAAAAGGATGGTTCATTAAGGCCGTGTATTGATTATCGTCTTTTGAACAATATTACTGTGAAATATCAATATCCGTTACCCTTGATTTCTGACCTGTTTTCCAGGGTGAAAAACGCTACTTGGTTTACCAAGCTTGACCTCAGGGGGGCATATAACCTTATTCGCATTAAGCACGGGGATGAATGAAAGACGGCATTTAATACCCCTGAGGGGCATTTTGAGTACCTTGTGATGCCCTTTGGGCTCACTAATGCTCCTTCTGTCTTCCAGTCCTTCATGAATGACATTTTCAGGGATTTTGTGGATAAATTTCTGATTGTTTATTTGGATGATATCTTGATTTTTTCCAATGACTGGGACTCTCATGTGAAACATGTTCGAACTGTATTCCAGATTTTGAGAGAGAATGCTCTGTATGTGAAGGGATCAAAGTGTCTTTTTGGCGTACAGAGGATCTCATTTCTGGGATTCATTTTGTCCCCATCTGTTATTGAAATGGACCCGGTCAAGGTTCAGGCCATCTGTGATTGGGTCCAACCTACTTCATTAAAGGCTCTTCAAAGATTTTTGGGTTTTGCCAATTTTTATCGTAAATTTATTGGTAATTTCTCGGTTATTGTTAAACCATTAACTGATTTGACCAAAAAGGGTTCTGATGTGGTGAATTGGCCTCCTGAGGCAGTCTCTGCATTTCAGGAACTTAAGCAGAGATTCACTTCTGCTCCTGTTCTACGGCAGACTGAGTTTCTCTGCCATTTCAGGTGGAGGTTGATGCCTCTGAAATTGGGGCAGGTGCCGTTTTGTCCCAAAGAGATCCAGAGACCTCTAAAAGTAACCCTTGTGCCTTTTTCTCTCGAAAAATTCCTCCTACTGAACGTAATTATGACGTGGGTAATCGGGAGTTATTGGCCATGAAGTGGGCTTTTGAAGAGTGGAGACATTGGCTGGAGGGAGCCAAACATCAGGTGGTGGTCCTTACGGACCATAAGAATCTGGTTTATCTGGAATCTGCCAAGCGACTTAATCCTAGACAGGCCAGGTGGGCCTTGTTTTTCACACGTTTTAATTTTGTGGTTTCCTTTCTTCCTGGCACTAAGAATGTTAAGGCGGATGCCCTCTCGAGGAGTTTCCTTGCGGACTCTCCTGAGTTATCTGATCCTTCTGTTATTTTGAAAGAAGGTGTAGTTCTTTCCGCCATCTCGCCCAATTTGAGACTTGCTCTGGAGGGGTCTCAGGAGGATAGGCCAGAGCGCTGCCCTGTTGGGAAATTGTTTGTCCCGGACCAGTGGAAAAAGAGTGTGATGTCTGAGATTCATTGTTCCGCGTTGGCCGGTCATCCCGGAATTTTTGGTACCAGAGACTTGGTTAGTCGGTCCTTTTGGTGGCCTACCTTATCTCGTGATGTCAGGGAATTTGTGCAGTCCTGCGGGACTTGCTTCGCTCCAAGCCTTGCTCTCGCTCTAGTGGTTTGTTGATGCCATTGCCTGTGCCCAAGAGACCATGGACCCATATCTCTATGGATTTCATTTCCGACCTCCCTGTTTCTCAGAGAATGACCGTCATCTGGGTGATTTGTGGTAGGTTTTCCAAGATGATACATCTTGTGCCATTACCTAAGTTGCCTTCCTCCTCTGAATTGGTGCCTTTGTTCCTTCAGCACGTGGTTCGTTTACACGGCATTACTGAGAACATTGTGTCTGACAGAGGAGTCCAGTTTGTTTCCAGATTTTGGAGGACCTTTTGTTCTAAACTTGGTGTTCAATTGTCTTTCTCCTCGGCGTTTCATCCTCAGACCAATGGTCAAACTGAGAGAACAAACCAGACATTGAAGACTTATCTAAGATGCTTTGTGTCTGCTGATCAGGATGACTGGGTCTCTTTTTTGCCTTTGGCTGAGTTTGCTCTTAATAATAGGGCTAGCTCTGCCACTTTGATGTCTCCATTTTTCTGTAATTCTGGGTTTCACCCTCGATTTTCTTCAGGACAGACGGAGGCTTCTGTCTGTCCAGGTGTTGACTCTGTTGTGGAGCGTATGCAACAGATTTGGGACCAGGTAGTGGAGAGGTTGTCCCTCTCTCAGGAGAGGGCCCAGCGGTTTGCTAACCGGCATAGGACTGATGGTCCTCGGTTTAAAGTGGGGGACTTGGTCTGGTTGTCCTCAAAAAATATTCCTATGAGAGTGGGATCTCCTAAATTTAAGCCTAGGTTCATTGGACCTTATAAGATCATGGAGATTCTTAATCCTGTTTCTTTTCGTTTGCTTCTTCCAGGGACATTTAAGATCCATAACGTGTTCCACAAATCCTTGTTGAAGAGGTTTGTTGAGCCAGTGGTTCCTACTGCTGTGCCTCCTGACCCTGTTCTGGTTGAGGGCAATCTGGAGTTTGTGGTTGAGAAAATATTGAATTCTCGTTTTTCTAAACGGAAACTCCAGTATTTGGTTAAGTGGACAGGTTATGGTCAGGAAGACAACTCTTGGGTGTTTTCTTCGGACATCCATGCTAGGAGACTCATCCGTGCGTATCATAGAACTCATCCTGACCGACCTGGTTGCTCAAATGAGGGTTCGGTGACCCCTCCTCAAGGGGGGGGTACTGTTGTGAATGGGCTTGAAATGAGTTCTGAGCAGAGGCTCCCTCTGGTGGTTACAAGCGGTACTGGACTGTCCAGTGAAGATTGTGAGGATTGGGAATCAGGTGTTACTGACTGGTCTTATATAAGGGAGTCGCCTTCCCATCAGGGTTGCCGGTGATCAATTGTTCTGGTCTCAATCCTTGATTCCTGTTTCCTTTGTAGCCTGCTGTGTCGTGTCTGCATCTCCTGCTAACAGATAAGACATTTTCTTCTTTTTGTTTTTGTGCTTGATTTTTGCATTTTGTCCTGCACTTCTGTGGGGGCCTTCAGGGTCCTCTCCGGGGGCTTTTGCCCTCTCAGTTTAGTTCAGCCACTGATGTTTGTACATTTGCTTTTTCCAGTTTTTTCAGTGGCTGCTGTTTTGATTTTGTTACACCAGAGAACTAATTTAGGTGGTAGAGGTCGTGTGATCTCAGGTGTTTTTGAAATTAGTAGAGTTGGTGCTTTTCAGGGTTTTTTGGGATTGCAGTAAGTGCCCTTCCTATCCTTTTCTATTTAGGTAGTTTGGGCCCCAACGTTTGCTCATACTATTTTCTGTCTGTGTCAGTATTTCTTCTTGTCTAACCGCCATTACATGTTTGGGGGCTTTCTATGTTCTTTGGGGATCTGCTCCGGGGCAGATAGCTTTCCTCTTTCTATCTTTAGGTGTAGTTAGTTTCTCAGGCTGTGACAAGGCGTCTAGGACCAACGAAGGAACGCTCCATGGCTGCCTCTAGTTGTGGTGGTTAGTCAGGGTACTGCAATCTCATAGATTCCAACTGCTCTGGT
The DNA here is from genome assembly GCA_033576555.1 of Oophaga sylvatica. NCBI lineage: Eukaryota > Metazoa > Chordata > Amphibia > Anura > Dendrobatidae > Oophaga > Oophaga sylvatica. Next base: position 625,718,902 of record JARQOD010000002.1, read on the forward strand.
GTATTGCCTTTTTTACCTGCACTCCTCAGCTACCGAAACATAACAACCGTGTACATATGTTTGGCTCCAAAGGATCGGAGTAAATGGACATAGATGTCACCTGGAGGACTGTGAACCAGGATACCGTTTGTGCAACACAGACTGTGCTGCGTCGTGTAAAGGACTTGAGTCAAATGAGTCACATTTATCATCAAGAGTCTACCTCCTGTTTTCTCCCTGTGCGGAGTATTGACTGTAACATAAAGTTTTTATATACACTTGGTCAGGGATGACCAAGTTAAAGGGAAGGGGGAATGTAAGGGAATGCTGACTAATGATGAATATATTTGTTTGAGGTAAGGCCAGGACATGAAGGTACAGGTTTCCACGGCCACGACTACTGCCCTGGCCGACTCTTACACTTACACTTGTCACTGGTGAAGCTACCTCGCTTGCCGGCCAGTGCACTAGCCAGGGCAGTGTGAGGTGACAGCAAGGGACAAGGTCTGTGACGGCAGTGGGGGGGGAAGGACCTGCTTAGGGCATCGAGGAGTGCAGGGAAGACTCAGGTTGTAGCTCAGGAGGTGTCCCATCCCTCATTCCCTATTGTTAGGACCTTCCACTCCCCTTTACCATCACGTTGAGTGTGTGTTGTGCTATCCCCCTGTGGGGTTGTGACATCCAACCTCCCATTCCCCCATTTCACCTCCCATTCCCCATTCCAACTTCCGATTTGCCCACCTGCTGCCCACTCACACGCTACTCTCCTTGTGCCCCCCTCCCTGCTCATGTAGTGTGAAGCTGGAGGCCGTCTCTGACTGCTTCCTGCAAACTGCTAAGTACTACTAAGTTCAACCCTACTGCCTGCCTGCCTGTAATAAGCTACAGTTGCCTGTCTTACAGCATATGGGATAAATATTAGGGACGGTTCACATGCCGCAAATCAGATGGTGAGCACCCATACAAGCCAAACATAGGACTGCACTCGGATGTCATCCGAGTGCAGTCCGATAAGAGCCGACTCTTGCATGCGAGAATCGGATCACAGGATTGGGGAAGATGGAGAAATTAAGCTCTCCATCTTCTTCGTACCTGTGATCCGATTCTCGCATGCGAGAGAATCAAATCACTGTAAAATGACACTCGGCTTATGCTTGCAGCAGGATTTAAGCCGAGAGACATTTGCAGGGCCGGCGTCAGCACCCGGCACACCTGGGCAACTGCCGGGGCCCTGAGCAGGCAGGGGGGGCCCATTCGCTGTCTGGCACCCCGGCGCCCGTTAGCGGTGTCAGCGCCGCCACTGGGCCCCCCCGCTTGCTCAGGGCCCCGGCAGCAGCCGGCGTAATACTCACCTCTCCCCGTGCCTCTGCTGCCGCAGCTCCGGGCTCCAGGGGGCGCCTGCAGGACACCGGCGTTTCCTCTCACAGCAGCGCCGCTGAATGACGTCATCATTCAGCGGCCGGCTGTGGCAGTGAGCGCGCGGACGCCGGACAGGTGAGATGTTTGTGTGTGTGTTGGTGTATGTGTCTCTGTGTGTATCAGTGTGTATGTATGTAGTGTGGTGCTTTGTGTGTGTGTGTCTGCTGTATGTGTGATGGTGGTGGGGGAGGGCAGTGATGATGATGATGGGGAGGCAATGATGATTGATGATGATGGGCAGGCATTGATGTTGATGGGCAGGCAATGATATTGAAGGGGAGGCAATGATGATTATGGGCAGGCATTGATGATGATGGGCAGGCAGTGATGATGATGGGGAGGCGATGATGATGATGGGAAGGCAATGATAATGATGGGGAGGCGATGATGATAATGGGCAGGCAATGATGATGATGGGCAGGCATTGATGATGATGGGCAGGCAATGATGATGATGGGGAGGCGATGATGATGATGGGGAGGCGATGATGATGATGGGGAGGCGATGATGATGATGGGCAGGCAATGATGATGATGGGCAGGCATTGATGATGATGGGCAGGCAATGATGATGATGGGCAGGCATTGATGATGATGGGCAGGCAATGATGATGATAATGGGCAGGCAATGATGATGATGGGCAGGCAATGATGATGATAATGGGCAGGCAATGATGATGATGGGAGTTTTTCCACGGTGCCCTTTCCTGAGCCGTAACAGTGCAGAACGCAGCACAGCGCAGAGGAGAGCTCCATATTTTGTATGGAGCTTTATATGGGGACCAGTATCCTGTATGGAGCAATTTATGTGGTCCAGTATTCTGTATGGAGCATTATATTGGGTCCAGTATTCTGTATGGAGCATTATATGGGGGGTGACATCCTGCATGGGGTATTATATGGGTGATGAGGGGGAGACTATGTGGTGCCCATAATATTGTATGGAGGACTGTACTGTCCGGTCTGTACTGTGCGCTGTGAGGATTTGGTGGTTTTTGAGCTATTGTACAATTTACAATAAATATCAGTCATGTAATGGAAGAAGAGAAGTGTTTGGCATTGTACTATACCCATATTTCTCTGCAGTATCTGTGCATCATGAATCGTGGTCTGTGTTAAAGGGGCCCACTGAGACTCTTTCGCCCGGGGCCCATAAAAACCTGGAGCCGGCCCTGGTCATTTGCATATAACATCCAATGCTCTCACATGAGAGAATCATCGTATGCTATACGCTAGTGTGAGCGAACCCTTTGTCTTTGCGGGTAAGTGATGCCTTGTTTTTGCTATGTTGGACATGTTGTATTTCATGAAAGATTTACAAAAGGGCCCCCAACTATGTTGGGTCTTTAATAGTATGTCTCATATGGGCCAAAGTGATCTTTTGGGCCCCTGGGTTCTAGCTCCTGAATATGACTGCAAACCCTGCACCCATTTCAGTTACCCTCTGCTGGTGACTACGATGTCTCATGAGCACAGAATCGCAGAGACTGACTGCAGCGGTGATGCACACTGTTATATGATGTAACCGCTGCTGCCAAAACACTTGCGCCGCAGCAGGGAGCAGGGATGGTGGGTATCTGCTCCATTTATTATTTTAGGTATATAAGACGATTTAGGGCTCCTTTACCTCAAAGTGGAAAACCCCTTTAAAGAGGACGTGTCAGTAGGTCAAAAAGTGGCCAGTGTTTGCTCTTATTTTATTAATTGAGTGTTCTATTTTCTTTTTTAAATCCACCATATGGTTACAGTATTACTGGACTTTGTATTGGGGCAAATGTTATTGGTCTTTATCAAGGGGCGTGCTTCACAGGATCCTCAGGGGCGTGTCCTTAATACTCTGTGAACCACACCCTTTGGAATAGACCATTAAAACTGGCACTAAATTGAAAGGTCCATACCTCTGGAGCCGTATGGCGTATTTAAAAAAAATAAAAAGCAAAAAATTCAGGGGAACAACGGGAACAAAATAAGAGCAAAAACGAAACACTTTTGACATAGTGATGGGTCCTCTTTAAACTGTGCATTTTTTGTATTTGTTCTGACTCTTTTCCAAATGTGGATCAAATACGATCGATGATTGGAGCAAATATGGAAGTCGTTATTACAGATGTGAAGGTGGTCGATGACCATAAACTATATAACCGGTCAGAAAAGCCTGCGATGAAAGGATTAATCCGTACCTCTAGGTTATAGTCACGGTGTGACAGAGAGCTATGTGTGTATTTGTTAGTGTTGGCACATGCTCATTAACATGCGTGTATTTCAATGGCCGCTAATCGCTAATGAGACAACATTAGTAAATAACATTAATTTCTTCGGACTGAAAAAAAAATATTGGATTTTGCAAGCGCAGTAATCTGCCAATGTGGTTTTTTTTTTTTTTTTACGTCTCTGCTTTTTACTATTTGGATAAGAGCGGTAAAAATATTTGACACCAAATGATGGACATGTCCTTAACTGACTTCACTCCTGCGGCGAGAGCGACACATGGCGGGCGTGGCCTGGCTGTTTATTCAGGGTGCATTCTGGGTATTCTGTCAGTATACATAGGGAGTTGATTACCCTTTTGTTAATAACACGGGTCCCTCATTGATTGGAATGGAGCGAAAGCCAAAATTCTGCCTGGTAGATTGGGATGAATCATGCTCCACAAAGCAACATTCCTCTGCTGCAGGTTCACGGAAGATCTCAGGAAATTTGATGTTTTCCATATACAGTACTGTGCAAAAGTTTTAGGCAGGTGTGGAAAAAATATCACAATGTAAGAATGCTTTAAAAATAGAGGCGTTAATAGTTTATTTAGAACTTGACAAAATGCAAAGTGATGGAAAAAAAATTAAATCTATATCAAATCAATATTTCGTGTGCCCTCCTTTTGCCTTCAGAACAGCATCAATTCTTTTAGTTATGCTTGCAAAAAGTCGGTTATAATTGGATTTATGAGTAACCAATTATGCCAAACAGGTAATAATGATCATCATTTTCATACGAAGGTTGAAACACAGTCATTAACTGAAACAGAAACAGCTGTGTAGGAGGCTTGGGACTAGGTGAGGTAACAGCCAAATTCTGCTACAAAAGTGATGCTGCTCAAGACAGTTTCATGTCACAGGTCATATCAAGACTGAGCCCAGCACTAAGGCACAAGGCAGTTACACTGCATCAGCCAGGTCTCTCCCAGGCAAAGATTTCAAAGCAGATTAGGATTCAAGATGTGCTGTTTAAGCTGTTTTGCAAAATTACCATGAAATGGGCAACACAGAGGACAGTAGATAAAGTGGTTGGTGTTGTGAATGTGTTAGAAATGAATTCTGAGCAGAAGCTCCCTCTGGTGGTTACAAACAGTACTGAACCATTCAATGAGGATTGCAATCAGGAGTTACAGACTGGTCTTATATAAGGGAGGTTCCCTCCCATCATGGTTGCCGGTGATCAATTGTTCTTGTCTCAACTGTGGTTCCTGGTTCACTTGGAAGCTTGCTGAGTCTTGCATCTTCTCCTGCTCACAGATAAGATATTTTCTGTTTTTATTTTTGTGCTTGCTTTTTGCATTGTTCCCTGCACTTCTATGGAGGTCAGCCAGGTCCCCTCCGGGGGCTTGTGCTCCTCTCAGTTTATCTGAGCCACTGTTATTTGTTCATTTGCCTTTTCCAGTTTTTTCAGTGGCTGCGGCTTAGTTTTGTTACACCAGAGAACTAATTTAGGTGGTAGAGGTCGTGTGAGCTCAGGTGTTTTTGCAATTAGTAGAGTTGGTATTTTTTAGGGTTTTTTGGATTGCAGTAAGTGTCCTTCCTATCCTTTTTCTTTCTAGGCAGATTTGGCCCCAACGTTTGCTCTTACTATTTTCTGTCTGTGTCTGTATTTCCTCTTGTCTAACCGCCATTACATGTTTGGGGGCTTCCTATGTTCTTTGGGGATTTGCTCCAGGGCAGATAGCTTTCCTCTTTCGATCTTTAGGTGTAGTTAACCTCTCAGGCTGTGACGAGGTGTTAGGACCAACGTAGGAACGCTCCACGGCTGCCTTTAGTTGTGGTGGTTAGTCAGGGTACTGCAATCCAGTAGATTCCAACCTCTCTGGTGTATTGCCGTTTTTGCCTGCTCTCCTCAGCTACCAAATCATAACAGGTTGGCCAAGGAAACGTAGAATAGAAGATGAAAGACACATCATGCTTACTTCACCTGAAAACTGGAAGATGTCCAGCAGTGCCATCAACTCAGAACAGATCCAGGCAGATGCTTATCCATCTTGTGATACCATCAGGGAGGCATCTGATTGGCTTCAAATTAATTCTACAGCAGAACAACATCCAGCCAATGTTATTAAGAACCAGGAGTCCTGGAGTTGATGATCCGGCCCCCACAGAGCCCTGATCTCACACCATCCAGTCTGTTTGTAATCACATGAAGAGACAGAAGGATTACCACAAGAGACATTCTCAGAAGATCTGTAGTTAGCTCTCCAAGATGTCTGGAACAAACCCCCTGCCAAGTTCCTTTAAAAACTGTAAGTGTATTCAGGAGAAGTGATGACGACAAAGGTGGTCACCAAATATTGATGAGATTTAGACTTCTCTTCTGTTCATTCACTTTGAATTTTTCTTACTGATAAAAATATAAACTATTAACACTTCTATTCTTGAAAGCTTTCTTAGGCCTCTTTCACACATCCGGCGGGCGCCTTGCGGCGCCCCCAGCATTTTGCCACAGCGCCGCATCAGAAAACCTGATGCGCCGCATGCGGCTTTTTTCGCATTGACATGCATTAGCGCCGGATGGCGCCGCATGTCAATGCATTGCATGCGGTTTTGTCCGGATGCGGCGCAAATGTAAATTGCGGCGGCCGGACAAAACGCTGCATGTAACGTTTTTTGTTTTTGCCGGATGGTTTCTGATGTCTCCAAGCATCAGAAACCATCCGGCAAAAAACCGCATGCGGCCGCCGGCGGCGCATCAGGTTTTCTGATGCGGCGCTGCGGCAAAAGAGAAAGAGGCCTTACCTTGCAGCATTTTTTCCACACCTGCCTAAAACTATTGCAAAGTACTGTATGTAATATCAGCATTGTGGCTGACCATTCCCTTTACATGGATCAACCATTGGCAGATGAAGTGAATAACATTGATTTTATTATAAAGGCTCCTGCCAGGGAAGGAGAATATTAGGCATCTAGTGAACAGTCAGTTCTAATTATTGGTGGGAATTTATCATGTGTTTTAAACCATTATTTTTAGGCATTTTATGTTATTTTTAGACATTTATGTTGTGCACCATTTTAAAGCATTTTGCTCCAAGTCCCTCATTTTTATTTTGAGCTTGTCGAAAAAAAGAAGGGTCTGGGGCATTTTTATAGTTTTAGCCAAACCTTTAAAATGTTGCATGAAGGAGTAGTGAGGGGACGTAAAAAGTGGAGAATCAATCCTTTACTGAAGTCTTGACTGACATTTAAAGATAGCGCAAATCCATCCAGAAGCAAAACTTTCAAAATTCCACTCATGATGAGTTTGTAAGGGTGTGACAGAGACTAACATATACCTGCCATATTTATAGTGTGAATATTGACTTGGGTTTTAGTGCGTTTTATAGTTTGATATGAAATGTGTAAAATGCGTTGAGTGTTATAGGTACTGCTGCTGCTGCACGTGTACTGTATTGGTAATGCCTAATGTAACCTGGTACATTCAGCTCTGGTTTAGGGAAAGAATAGGATATTAGGATATAAGTTAGTATTTAGGCAGTGATAGATAGGAACTTTAGGACCCAGAGAAGTTATAGATAGATTAAGATAGGCAATGGTGGGCCTATTAGTGTGTTAGTATATCTATTGTTAGTATAGTGTTAATGTAGAAAAGTAATGAAAGCTGTGTTCTGGAATTTAGGTGAAAAGTTAGGTCATCCCAGCAACAGACTGCAGAAACAGATACAGTTAAATGTTTGGGACCAGTCCAGTTTGGGAGGGGTCATTGTGAAGGAAAAAAGGGAAGCACTTCCTGGTTTAGTGAGACAGTGTTAGTATGTGAGGGTCGTGACAAGTGGAAACTCAAGCGGCATTGAGCTAAAGGCGTTGCCATGGTCTGGCGCATGAGGGCGTACCGAATTTTCTGAAGACATTCCTGTAACGTCTAGACCTTATGGCCCGAACTAGGCACTGGGAAATGTGCCTTATTCCCTTCCATACAGAGGAAATGCATGAGGGAAACATAATGGATCTTGGGAGTGCTGTGGGGCCGGACGGGAAATCTCTGGGGCTGGAAGTCGGAGCAAGCGTAGGGATTGTCCGAGCTGAACGTAAGCAGAGGCTTGAAATTTGCTGTGTTGATGAAACTGGAACTGGAGGGTGCTGTGCCCGAAACTGCGTGATAAAGACTGCAGTATCTGAACTGTCCAGTTAAGTTGAATTTTTTATAACGAACCGTGTGTCCCCTGATGTGTGCAGCTGATCCTGGACCAAAAGACGAGGAGGCAGCAAAGGGAGTACACTGCATTGTACGCAGCACAGCATTGATAGACTGGGACACTGTTTATTTGTGGGGTGCCAGGGAGTGAACAAGCCGCAGCTCGCCCACACATTCTGCCCTGGGCATCTTACAAGTTCTCCCTATGGTGTTAGAATCAGGAAAATGGATGAGCGAAAAGATTTGATAGTCATTGACAATGGCAAAAATTATGGCTAAATGATTGGGTCAGAACATCTCCAAACCTTCATGTCTTGTCAAGTGGGATTATTATTTACCGTAATACTTAATACCTACCAAAAATAGTATAAGAAGTGTCATGCAGTGAACAGGCCCCTGGGCAGCCAATGTCTCATTGATGCATTTGAGGATCAAATTCTAGCCAATCTGGTCCAATGCAACAGAAGAGCTAGTGTAGTATACATTTCTGAAAGGTTTCACCCTGCTGTGATACAGAGCATCACAGCTGGCCATGTGTTGGAGCCTCAGACTGGTCAGAGGGACCAGGTCTACTGCTGAAGGCATCAACAGTGGGCACATGAGAATTAGAAAGGGAGCATCGAGGAACAGAAGAAGAAGGGGTCCTGGTTTGATTAATCTTCCTTTCTATCATGTGGCTGGGTGATTGTCCATCAGTGGCACCAGGATAAATATTGGGAAGAAGACAAGCAATGGTGGTGGGAGCAGAGTGATGCTTGGGGCAATGTTCTACTGGGAAAACCTTGGCATTGGCATTATGTGGATGTGACACAGCTGCCTAAACATTGTACAGGCCAAGTACCTCTTTCCTGGAAGTGATGTCCCCTAATGGCAGTGCCTCTTTCAGCAGGATAATTCCCCCTACCACACTGCAAAAACTGTTCAGGGATGATCCGAGGAACATGACAAAGATCATTGTGAGGACTCGTCTCCATATTTACCAGATCTCAATCCGTTTGAGAATCTGTGATATGTGCTAGAATACAAGGCCGATCAATGGAGGACGCACTAAGCAACGCACAGGAAATAAAGAATCTGCTGCTAATGTCTTGGTGCCAGATACCACCGGACACCTTCAGATGTTTTGCAGAGTCCATGCCTCAACGGCTCAGAGCTGTTTTTGGTGGCACAAGAGAAACCTACACAGTATTAAACAGGTAGTTTTATTATTATTACGACTCGAGTGATCAGTGTAAGTAAATGCTCAGTTTGGTGGGCTAATTATTAACGGTGCCCAGGGGCTGTACTTTTCCTTTCCAAAGGTCAATAGAAGAGTTGGTTAAATCTCATATCCTAAGTCACTTCTTCCTGATAACCATAAGAACGCACTTGCACGCCATCATGTAGAGACTGTCTCTATAGAGGACTAGTAATATATGTTCCATGTACATGCGCAAGATCCAGAGGCGACACCAGAATTCAATAGCAGAATAGCTATGGGCAAATCAGCAAGGAAGTCACTGGACAAGTTCTTCAAATCAAGGAAAATTTCACTTGTGACGAAGACACGGCTCGTACATAGTCTGGTGTTTTCTGTACTAGCATATGGATGTGAAACCTTGACGATCTCGAAATATGACAGAAGAAGAATTGACACCTTCGAAATGTGGTGGTGCTGGAGAAGGAGGTTATCAATACCATGGATGGCAAGAAGAGCAAACAAACCAATCTTGCCTACTTTGGACACATCATAAGAAGAGAGCAATCGCTGGAGAAGAACATCATGGTCGGAAGAATAGAAGGAACTAGGCGAAGAGGAAGACCAGCAATCCAATGGCTTTATACAAACAAAATAACGCCGAAGAATACCATGGTGGACATATCTAGGTTTGCACAAGATTGAACTTCCTACAGATCGTTCATCGATCAAGGTGCCATGGCTCGGGATCGAGCCAAAGGCTGTGAAATTGTAATAAATTATACATGCAGCCCGCTCTTCAGTATAATTATGCTAGACCAATAGTGGCAATGTTTGCCAAGCACAGAGCATCCTGTTTAATGCTTATCTGTGCACTGCTGAACAACTAAGTGCTCAATGAAAAAGAATTCTTTGGTGACATGACCTGGCAAACTCATCAGCTTTTCTTGTGTGTCAGGAGCCAGCATTATTTCCTACAAAGCACAGTCTTTCTATATGCCAAGGCACATTCAAGCTCATGACCATGAGTAAGTCCAAGACTTCAACCAATAAATGTTTTGTAGACAACTAAACTTGGTCCTTGATCTCACAAAATAATCACCCTCCTTTAGAACTACCGGATGTTCGTGATCTATGGGCCCTTGGGCAGAACTGCATTAGAAATAGGCATGATTCAGCCATACAAATTGCAGCATGGACTCATGATGAATATTTCCAGAAATCATTATTGCACTCAAGAGGAGAGGGACCATCCAGCTTGTTATCAGCGCATAGTTCCTGCATCTCTGATATTTGGTTTGGGGGTGCATTAAGGTATATGGCAGGGGCAGCGCACATATCCTGAAAGGTACTATCAATGCTGAGCATTATATAAAACATTATTTATAATAACATATGCTCCATCCAGAAAACATCTATTTCAGGGAAGGCCTTGCATATTTCAGCAAGACAATGGTAAACCACATACTGTCTCCATTATAACTGCATGGCTCTGCAGAACAAGAGTTTGAGTGATCCGGACCTTTCACCAATAGAAAAATTTGGACCATTTTGAAATGAAAAATTCGACAAAGATGCCGAACTGTGGAGCAGAGAGAATCCTCCATCAGACAAGAATGGGACAATATTTATTACCTAAAACTCCAGCAATTGTCTCCTCACTTCCCAGATGTTTGCAGACGGTTGTAAAAAGAAGAGGGGATGCTACACAATGATGGACACGATCCGGGCACAATACGTCAGTTTCTACATGGATTAATTTTTTCAAACAAAATGGAAAAATGTCAATTTTCCACTTCTGATCTATGTTCTGCCGTGAATAAAATCTGGCAATAAGAAATTTGCAGATTGTTGCATTCTAATTTTCTTTACATTTTCCAGAGTACCCCAACTTTTTTGGAATTGGGATTATAGAAGGGGGCAATTAAGATGTTTTAGGAGAAGTCACCTCAAAGATGTTAGACCCAAAGAGTATGCCATTCTTTCCAGAGAAAGAAGGCTCATTTACACTCCTCCTATGATTGTTATGAATGATCTGGTGATCTGGTTTTATATTTATTGCATCTCAGGAGCAGGAGGCACTCCGGTTCAGATTTTGTTGAGCTAATGTACATGTATGTGGATAACCAAGATCATTGCAGTCATCAGGGCATTACTGCCCTTAATTGTATATTGGGCCCGGAGAGCCTGGTGATTCTGCTCATCGGGCCCCAGGGACAGGATTCGGCTGATTTAGTAACTGAACGTGCGTCCTATGGTGCTTGGGAGCAGAATGAAGACATATGGGGCCAGGATGGGAGAACATATGGAGGCAGGATGGAGACACATAGGGCTAGGATAGGAGCCTGGGTGCAGGATGGAGACACAGGGGGCCTGGATGGGAGAACATATGGGGCCTTTGGGCAGGATGGAGACACAAGGGGCCAGGATGGGAGAACATATGGAGCCTTGGGGCAGGATGGAAACACATGGATCCTCGGACGCACATTCAGTTAAAATATATTGCTGTGCAGGCTGGAGACACATGGGGCCAGGATGGGAGATCATGTGGGACGTGGAGGCAGGATGCCGACACATAGGGTAAGGATGGGAGAACATATGGGGCAGGATGGAGACACATTGGGTCAGGATTGGAGGATATATGGCCCCATGTGTCTCCATCCTGCCTCCATATATTCTCCCATCTTGGCCAGATGTGTCTCGGGCCTGGGGGCAGGATGGAGACACATGGGGCCAAGATGAGAGATCATATGGGGCCTTGAGGCAGGATGGAGACACATGGGGCTAGGATTAGAGAACATATGGGTCCTGGGGGCATGATGGAGACACATGGGAACATGATGCGAGAACATATGGGGGCAGGATGGAGACACATGGGACCAGGATTTGAGGACATATGGAGCCTGGGGGCAGGATGGTGACACATGTGGCCAGGATGGAAGAACATATGGGGTTTGGGGGCAGGATGGAGACACATGGGGCCAGGATTGAAGAACATATGGGAGCAGGATGAAAACACATGGGGCCAGGCTGGGAGATCATATGGGGCCTGGGGCTGGATGGAAACACATGGAGCCAGGATGGGAGAACATATGAAGGCAGGATGGAGAGACATGGGTAAAGGATGGGAGGACATATGGGGCCTGGAGGCAGTATGGAGACACATGAGGCCAGGATGGGAGAACATATGGGGCCTGGGGGCAGGATGGAGACACATGTGGCCAGGTTGGGAGAACATATGGGGGCATGATGGAGACATATGGGATCACGATGGGAGGGCATATAGGGATTGGGGATAGAATGGAAGAACATATGTGGCCTCGGGGCAGAATGGAGACATATGTTGAAAATATGGGAACACATGGGGCCAGGATGGGCAAACATATAGGGCAAGATGGAGACACATGGGGCCAGGATGGGAGATCATATGGAGTCTGGGGTAGGATGGAGACACATGGGGCTAGGAGGGCAGAAAATATGGGGGCAGGATGGAGACACATGGGGCCAGGATGGAAGGACACATGGGGCCTAGGGTCAGGATGGAGACACATGGGGCCAGGATCGGAGGACATATGGGGCCTGGGGTGAGAATGGAGACACATGGTGCCAGGATCAGAGAATACATTGGGCCAGGATGGGCAAACATACTATATGGCTGGAAGAAGTGATGGTGGTCTGCGCTGGATGAAGAAGAAAAGTTAAGAAGAAGGACTTTAACTAGAAACACCACTGGTGAGTAGTGTTGAGCGATACTGCTCGATATCTAAAAATATCGTATCGGAATGGTATCGCCGATATCACTAAATATCGTCGATATCCGATTACGATACCGGAAGTCCCATGTAAGTCTATGGGAACAAAATATCGCAACAAAAAAAACCCTTTCTTTCGTTGTAAACACAAAATATACACACATAGAATACATATATATATATACATGTCATTGTGACATATATATATATACATATATTTATAGTTTATACACTTCTACATAGTAAAATAGACTCTGATTCAATTGCTGGGTAAAGCCGTGACATACCCCATAGAAGTCGACGGGCTCGGTGCCGAGTACCCCCAAAACCTCTGGCTCTGTGCGACTCAACTTGGGCGTCACGAACAGGATTCTGTAGCTCGCTATAAGCGAGTCCTGTGTGCCTGAATTTAACTGGTTTTGTGCTTGAGAATTGCTAAAATCATCAGAGAATGTATTTGCCATTTTTCCGCTATATCTGCGTCACGACGAGGCACTGGTGAAGAAGAAGGGCGTGCTCTTCGTGGGTGTACACTCACTCAGTGGCGCGAAAACGATGGCCGACCACTCTAAATGGTACTGCAATGTAAGATCGTGCCCCACAGCTCTTCAGTTCCGCCTCCTCATCCTCCTCAGTGTGCGGAAACTAACACGAAGGTCCCGCCTCCCTACAAAAGAGGGGCCCTCTCCAGATGCTAATGACACATGTGACTTGGCAGAGATGGCTAATGGACACGAGCAGAAGTGTGAAGGGATGGAGCAGTCAGAGCTCTCCCCCCACGGAAGCGACCCGATCGCCACGGAACCACCGTTGGGCACCCGGCCTGGAAACCCTCCTACGCTGCAAGAAGCGGAGGATACCCTAAGAGGCCTGGCCCGGCACCGGGAGGAGGTCGCCAGGATGGAAGCCAGCTGGCGTGCCCTAAAACTAAACTTGGAACGGCGCCAATCCCTCTTACCTGAAGTGTCTGTACCGGAAGGTGAGGCACCCGTTCTAGTAGAGGAGTCCGTGCGGGCATCCCAGCCCTTGCAATGTGATCCGGTTGACGTTATCGCAGTGGAGGCACCCGTTCGTGCAAAAAACTCTGCACCGGCAGCACCCCAGATCCCGCTGTCTGCCCCCGTCGCTGAGACAGAAGCGACACCCGTCCTCATGGAGGAGGCCGCGCAGGCACCAGAGCACTACCTGCCTGTACCGGAGCCCCGACTGTCATCTGTTCCAGAGCCGGCTGCTTCCTCCGCAGGTGAGCGCCGCCAGGACTGGGGGGCGCCAGGAGAGCTGCCGCAAACCGGGCATCGTAAGCTGGCATTTGATGGTGGAGACATGGAGCAGCTGGTGGAGGAGAATTACAACCGGCGTCAGGAGGAAGAGTGGAGACGTTGGGAGCGGGAAGCAGAGCGACAAAGGGAGCAGCGAGAATCCCAAAAGCTTCGGCAACATCAACTGGAGAAGGACCGGGCAGATAAGGACCGGATGAGAAAAGATAAAGGAACCCTGTGGGAGCTGCGGCGTAAGGGTGCAGTACGGAGCTTTAAATTGAAAGGTGGTTGGGGCTTCATCCAGGAGCCTGGACTTTATTTAGAAGTCTTTGTGACCCGGCGGGACGTGGAGACTCACCTCCCAGAAGGACACCCGGGAGGGACCTGTTGCCAGGAGACTTGGTGACTTACACCCGACACTGGGGTTACAATGGATGGTACGCCCTAAATGTTACCAGGTGCGACCCCTACTCCCCAGAGTGTCAGGAACCTGTGAGACCCTCAGAGCCTTCAGCCTCCCACATCCAGGCCTCTGCACAAGTGCCCACCCCACGCCGTAAATCTCCCCAGCCTCCCTCAGTGGTCTCCTCAGCAGCCCCAGCTATGGACATGATAACTATAGCTGGCCCGTACCCGGCGCCTGTTAGGCCCCCTGGGGTTCGTTCAGTCCGTGACATAGGGCTCCAGACCCGGAGGGAGATGAAAGAGGTGGCCACACAGACACAGATAGCGGGTCACGACTTGACTGTACAGGCCACACGACGTCATCAGGTCCTGGTGGTCCTTGGTGTCTCGGATGTTTGGCAAGCATCAGAACAGTACCAGGTGGTACCTGGAACACCCCTGCCAAAGAATTATAAATAACCCGGACAGGGTCCCTGTATGTAAATAGTTAAATTGTTGATGTACCCGGACGGGTGAATGTTCATAAAAAATTTTTTTAATTTAATAAAAAACACAACACAGTTTTCATTACTTTTATTACAGTCTCATCCTGCGACGCCATCGATCTCCTGTAAAAAAATGAAAAAAAAAAACAGCAGTATACCACCTGTCCGACGCAGTCCATAGTAACGAGTGTCCCACGACGATCCAGCTCTGCTACATCAGAATGACAGGCAGAGCCTGTCATCCCGGCGCAGCACAGCTGATTACCTGCTTCCCGGCGGTGACGTCATCGGACTGGTTTACGGCCGGGATTATCCTGCAGTCACTGCAGTTATCGCGAAAAACTGCATGTGACCGCCAGGGAGAAGATAATGGCGGCCATCAAGCAGTCCAGGACGTGACCGCCGGAGATCTTCTGCCAGGTAAGTGCCGCTGACTCCTGACAGACCCGACCGACGGACACTCACAGTGACAGTGACAAATCCGATTCCGGTATCCGATATGACGAAAATATCGGTACTCGGAATCGAAAGCCCGATACAGCTAATATCGGCCGATACCCGATATTTGCAGTATCGTATCGCTCAACACTACTGGTGAGTCAATGAGTTACCAGTACATTGACCCTATACACTGTATACTATGCACAAAGCTCTTGTTTATAATGTCACTAGTGATCCCTGTATTACCTGTACACTGACACTACTGTATATACAGAGCTAATGTGTATAATGTCACTGGTGATCCTTGTATTGCCTGTAGACTATACACTATATGCAGAGCTTCTGTGTATAATATCAATGCTGATTCCTGTATTACCTGTACACTGACACAATATACAGAACTCCTGTGTATAATGTCACTGGTGAGTCCCTGTATTACCTCCTGACACAGTAAAATGCCCGCACAGTGGCCCCCATACATGCCCCCACAGTGTGAATTCCCCACAGTGGCCCCCATATATGCCTCCCACTTGCCTGTGTTCCCTTTCATATGCCTGCTCCTGTTCTCTACTGCTAGTCACATGACCTGAGAATATTGCACGGAATGGTGGAGCAGATATCTCATGGCTCCCTGCTCCACCATAATAATCAACTATATTGGTACTTCTGACCTCCCAGGACTGCTCCCCAAATTCAAGACTGTCCCGCTAGATCATGGATGATTAAGATTGGGTATACATAGACTGTATATGGAGTAGACTGTGTATATAACATAGACTGTGTATCACAAAAACAGTTTTTTGACTGTATTGAGGTCTGTGGCCATTTGGTATTACCTGGAGTGACCCTCTTTTTAGCCTCTGTCACCCGGTAATTTTGCATCCACGTTTACAAATCTTGGCAATGGATACCAAATAACTGCCCGTGTAAACCTAGTTTGCATAGTTTAAACCGGCATAAAATTCACACTTATCGGCAGTATATCACCCGGTGAAAAAAAGACCTATACAAGGATATTCTAGGAGGACAGCACAATCCTATCAGTGATCATTCTGTCCCAATCATTGATTTTTTTGCCTGTGTAAACAGGACTTGCATAATGGCCTGAAATCAGCCAGTGTCCATGCCCCCCGAGATGTAGCTGTGTGATGATGCAATATCTTAGTATATGGAGCCCAACTTTTATAGTCCATTAATAAATTTACAAACTTAAATGGCCTGGACCCAGGGTAAGAGGCACACATACTGTTGTGGCACTGGGTATCTCCATCATCTTTGGTCATCTCTTTCTCTTCGTTAAGACATGTATTTGTGGCTAAAATTATTTTTTGTAATTGGATTTCATTAAAAATTTTGCACCATTTGCCGACTATAGCCTATTATCTACTGCCGCCTGCAGAATGAGCAAGCAGAAAATCCGCCAGTGAATTCCTTCTGACAGGAGAGTTTGTAACTCTGTTATGTGTATTTTCCTGAGCTCCTCTCCGCTGATTTATGACCACAGACCACATCAAAGTTGAATGTGCCGAGAAACAAAGACCCTGTCAAAGCCAAACGGTGCAAAATTTTTAATGAAATCCAATTTAAAAATGATTTTTAGACTGAGAAACATTAATGTAAATAAATGAATAAATTGTCCCCCAAAGGTGGACACCCCCTTGAAGAGATGAGATTAAATGTGTAGTAAATTCTAATTTTGGGAAGTAATGATTAATTGAAGACTTCCCTTACCTGTAGAAAAGTGCGACCATGAACTGATTGTGCACAAACATTAGATTAGGTTATCATGTTTGTACAGAGCACAAAGCCATGAAATATATTCACTGGTGTGCGGGATAAGGATGGGCCCCGGCGTGAAAACATCCTTAGGTTGTAATTCTTGGCATTAGTGGTGCATGTGGCAATCATCCATCATATGTCAGGTGTGATGGGCTGTAAGAAAATCCCCAGTAGAATGCCGGTTCCGTAAAACGTTCAGGGCGGTGGAATCTGTAGGCCCTTGTACATGGGCATACATGTCAGGTACAGATGAACACCTTGGTGCCGTTATATCCTATATCTTTTACATGAATCTAGAGAAATCCATAATTTTAACAATATTCATACAGCATTAAGTGCTTTATCACACCCAGAGCACTTAAAGCGTTGTCTTCAGAGTTTATTTCCATCCTTTCTATGTGTCTGTGACAACTGGAGGCGGCCATGAAATCTCGCGCCTGCACAGGTCACCGCTCTCCTCTCTCCTGCAAAGTAAGGTGCCTACGGTCTTCAGCGCTCTACTGCGCATGTGCTCCCAAGCCACTCTGTACTCTAGGAAGAGCACGAAGGGTGTGACAATTCCACTCACCTAGCATGGCCGTTCACCTCCTCTTCGCTCACGTCCTGCACCCAATCCTCAGCATGGCAGGCTACTACGCAGGAGGGAGGAGAGCGGTGACCTGCGCAGGCGCGAGATTTCTAAACTCATTGAGCTCTCATTCAGCATTCAGGGGGATGTGCTAAGGATGAAAATATCCTCAGGAGGCAGAGTTTTGTTAAGTGCTTTATCATGCCCAGAGCACTTAATGCCTAATTTGCATATTGCTAAAATGGTGGATTCCTCCAGATTTGGGCAACGGATAATGGATATAGAGGTAGCAATACGTTTGTCTTTCACTGACCTGCAGGTCCATATAAGCAGTTTACAAGGGTTGATCTTGCTGACAGATTCCCTTTGAGTTATACATACACATTAGATCATGATAAAGAGGACCCAGAAGTTATAGACACTTGTCAGGTTCATTGACAAATTGGGTGGATCCAATGGCTCCGATGGCTCTAGAAAACCACCAGATATTCTGTAGGCACCAGGAATAATATCAATCATGGCTTCCTGCAGCGCTAATGAAATAGGTAATTGCATCTTTGTCCTTAAAAAGTGGATTTAATAGAATATAGTAATGGTGTTCGCAAGCAGCTATGACTGACTCCCGACCTCGCCGCTTGATGTTCTCTCCATGATGATGCTGCCAGCGCAACATTAATCCTATAGCACCGTGCAATTTTTGGAATTCCAAATACTTTTATGAACAATTTATTTTGTACTTATGTAGCAGCAGGATTTTTTCCTTGTAGCTCATCTGAATTTTTGATTTAGTCTTTCTTGATGATCCTCTTTTATGACACATTCAGATGAAAAAAAACAGACCAATTTTCATCATGTTTTGGAACAGATTTTCATCCGGGATGTCACCCATGTGCTGAAGGTGATTTTCACGGACCCATAGACTTTGATGGGTCATTTTATTTCAACATCAGCTTGAAAAATGATAGGGAAGCATGAAGAGCTCTAAAATTTCCTGGTAGACGGCTGCGCTGGTCTTGATAAAACACAGAGGACCTACACCAGCAGATGACATGGCTCCCCAAACCATCACTGATTGTGGAGACTTCACCCTAGACCTCCAGCAGCTTGGATTGTCTGTCTCTCCACTCTTCCTCCAGACTCTGGGACCTCGATTTCCAAATGAAATGTACAATTTACTTTCATCTGAAAACAACACCTTGGACCACTGAGAACAGTCCGGTTCTTTTTCTCCTTGGCCCAGGTAAGACGCTTCTGGCGTTGTCTATTGGTCATGAGTGGTGACACAAGGAATGTGACACTTGTAGCCCATGTCCTGGACACGTCTGTGTGTGGGGGCTCTTGAAGCAATGACTCCAGCAGTGTCCACTCCTTGTGAATCTCCCCCAAATTTTTGAATGGCCTTTTCTTAACAATCCTTTAAAGGCTGCGGTTATCCCGGTTGCTTGTGCTCCTTTTTCTACCACACTTTTTCCTTCCACTCATCTTTCCTATTAATCTACTTGGATACAGCACTGTGTGAACAGCCGGCTTCTTTACCAATGACCTTTTGTGGCTTCCCCTCTTTGTGGAGTGTGTCAGTGACTGCCTTCTGGACATCTGTCAGGTCAGCAGTCTTCCCATGATTGTGGAGCTACTGAAACAGACCCTGGGACCTCTGTAAACGCTTAGGAGCCTTTGCAGGTGTTTTTTGTTAATTATTCTAATTTACTGAGATAATGACCTTTGGGTTTTCATTGGCTGTAAGCCATAATCATCAACATTAGCAGAAATAAACACGTGAAATAGATCCCTCTGTGTGTAATGACTCTATAGAATAGATCCCTCTGTGTGTAATGACTCTATAGAATAGATCACTCTGTGTGTAATGTCTCTATAGAATAGATCACTCTGTGTGTAATGTCTCTATAGAATAGATCACTCTGTGTAATGACTCTATAGAATAGATCACTCTGTGTGTAATGACTCTATAGAATAGATCACTCTGTGTGTAATGACTCTATAGAATAGATCACTCTGTGTGTAATGACTCTATAGAATAGATCACTCTGTGTGTAATGTCTCTATAGAATAGATCCCTCTGTGTGTAATGACTCTATAGAATAGATCACTCTGTGTGTAATTGTTGTGACCCGCACCACAATTGTGGGTTACCAGAGCAATGGGGTACTCAGAGCCGAGCCCATGGAAGTCTATGGGGTTGTCACAGGTAGCGGTGGCTCGGTCTGTGGCCCTGGCGGTCAGGCGTATGTTGGGGGGAATATTTACAGGGATTTGGTATATAACGGTTCGTGACGCCACCTGTAGTTGTCTGATCACTAAGACCAGCGCTGCAGTAATTCTCTGAGGGGATGTTGTGGCAGCCAGATGACGGGTCCCCCACAGGTGGGACTGGTCCCTCAAAGTCTATGGTATTAATGATGTCGGGTGCAGATAAATAAATCAGTCTCACACCATCCAGCGTCTTTCCATACCTTTTACTTGTCAGATGTTTAGGCAGGTCCCAGGGAGGCTGGTCGGGTGGAGGATGTGCTTTGAGATAACAGCTGAACAGGTTAGAGGCCTCCTTTACTTTCCATATGATGAGTCCAACTAGCATAAAGCTTAGTTCACTCCAAGAACTCCAGCTAACTCCTCAGCTGTACTGCCCGGTCAGTTTTGTGGTCGGAGTCTTCCTTTAATGTGAGAGGGCTGAGTTCCTACTGTTGTCCTGCATCGACTCAAGGTTCCCACTCTCCCTGACCCCAGTTACGTACCGACACTCCAAGGGATGCTTTCTGTGACCTAAGGTCCAGTAAGACTCTGGTTTTTCTACCACTACACCTGAAGCTGTAGTGACACTTCGGTCCCAGTGACCGGTGAACAATGTGCAGGATAGTCCAATCCTTAAGGCACGGCTATAACTTCTTCCACTGCGCCCTTCGCCCTGTTCGCGCTTGTAGCATAAGCACTCCACACTTCCTAAGGTAATGCAAGTCAATCCCTTCTTTCTTCTTCCTTGGAGCTCGCTAACAGATGCTCAGTATTCTTCTAGTTCAGGAGCACGTCGACTGAACTTCACTGTCCTTGGGACAGGCGACTGAAGTTTCTGCTGCTAACCCTTCTTTCCATCCAACAGTCTGTCTGACTTTAGCTCACACCGAGCTCTGACAGGACATGTTATCTGATCTCCTCTCCTCCTGCACAGACTGCACACTGACTCACTGACCTGTCCGACGACAGGAAACTGACTGACTGGCTACATACCCTATGGGTGTGTCCAAGTGTGTGGTGGAGTGAATGGTTATTAAGCATTAAACTGTTACCTCTCCGCACATCCTCCAGGGTACTGTGTGTGCCTTCACACCAGGGCTACACATAATGACTCTATAGAATAGATCACTCTGTGTGTAATGACTCTATAGAATAGATCACTCTGTGTGTAATGACTCTATAGAATAGATCACTCTGTGTGTAATGACTATAGAATAGATCACTCTGTGTGTAATGACTCTATAGAATAGATCACTCTGTGTGTAATGACTCTATAGAATAGATCACTGTGTGTAATGTCTCTATAGAATAGATCACTTGTTGTGTAATGTCTATGAAAAAATCACTCTGTTGTAATGATCTATAATAGTCTTGTGAGAATGACTCTATAGAATAGATCACTCTGTGTGTAATGACTCTATAGAATAGATCACTCTGTGTGTAATGACTCTATAGAATAGATCACTCTGTGTGTAATGTCTCTATAGAATAGATCACTCTGTGTGTAATTACTCTATAGAATAGATCACTCTGTGTGTAATGACTCTATAGAATAGATCACTCTGTGTGTAATGTCTCTATAGAATAGATCACTCTGTGTGTAATGACTCTATAGAATAGATCACTCTGTGTGTAATGACTCTATAGAATAGATCACTCTGTGTGTAATGACTCTATAGAATAGATCACTCTGTGTGTAATGACTCTATAGAATAGATCACTCTGTGTGTAATGACTCTATAGAATAGATCACTCTGTGTGTAATGACTCTATAGAATAGATCACTGTGTGTAATGACTATAGAATAGATCACTCTGTGTGTAATGACTCTATAGAATAGATCACTCTGTGTGTAATGACTCTATAGAATAGATCACTCTGTGTGTAATGACTCTATAGAATAGATCACTCTGTGTGTAATGACTCTATAGAATATATGAGATTCACTTTTTGGATTGAAGAACTGAAATAAATTAACTTTTTGATGATATTCTAATTTTGTGAGAAGCACTTGTATCTCCTTTCTTTTTTTTGCAAAAAAAAAACAAACTCGGACATGTGAACAGCCCCGTAAACTATAGTGGGTACATGGTCTATCTGCGGAAAACACAGATAAAACACATCCGTGAAATACGGACATCTGAATGAGGCCTAAGGCTGAGGTTTTTTCTTTTTGGGGACAAATCTGGAGAGGGAGGGAGCGCTACTCCCATGAAGAAAAAATTAAACTTCCAATTAAGATAGATTTAAAAAGTTGAGTAACACACCCAGCTCTGCTACATCTGCATATGAATTCTGGTTGTGCTCGTCATTGTACCTGCCATGTGAAAGTGAACTGTTAATACATGACTTGTTAATTAGAAAAATACTTAAGTAGTTTCCATTCGGGTCCCGCTCATTTACATGAATAAAGGTCACATTCCTACGTAAGGAAAAATGAAAGAGACGGTACAAATTATAGTTTAGTCACAGTTACTGACGTGGGTGTGTGTGTCTCAGCTGTCAATTAGGACTCTGTTTCTTTAAATGTCCATAGTCGTCCTCCATAGACCATTTTATCAGGGAAATTAATACTTAACATTTCCCTAATATACTGCTAAGAGAGCACTGATACTCTCAATACACAGAGTTTTTCAGTTATGTTGTGGCGGTTGTTTTTGCATAAATGAGATGAAGAAGAGCAGATCTATTGGATATCCCGAGGAGCTTTTCTTTAAATCCATGTCTTTTTGGCAAAAAAAAGCATTTTTTTGCAATAAAGTTTCATTATGCAAACTGGATAGTTTAGTTTATACAGCCTTTATGCATCACAGTACATAGCAGATTGCAGAATTAGCTGCCAATTAATCCATCAGTGAGTCAGTAACCTTATCTCTCTTCTCCTGAACCCTCAACTTGGATGTGGTCATCAATAAGCTTAGAAGAGTTCAGTAGAAGAGACGGATTCACTGTTAACTTATTTTGCAGTTTGCTATGTACTGTGAAACATAGAGGCTGCAGAAGCCAAATAAACCAAAACGGTCCCATAGGTTGTCCATATCCTTTAATATAATAGTACTAACAAATATGGCATTCAACATCCTAGGAAAGCTGGGTGACAACCGTGGAGAAGCTGTTTTGGCTTCTATATAGGTAGTTTCCTAACTTTTCCTAATGATATAACCAAATCACTGAACATAATATATAATAATCTGACCATTAACCAGTAATTTCATTAAGCTGTAATTGCCATCCGATAATATAAAAAAGACTGAAAAAACAATTTAACTTTCAGATTTTAATTTTGAGACCAGAAGCCGAAAATGAAGCAGGGAATGTATTGTGAGTATGCTGTTTAATTACTGTGCAGGGAGGGGGAAGAGGGAGGTGAAGCTGCAACTATCACTTACCGTCAGTTGTGTCATTTAGTGCTTCAGCTTTCTAATAGATATGATTACTTTAATCATAATCCTGCTTTAATGATAATGAGATTACCTCTGTACCCAACCCCCGAGTATACAGGAAAGCTGTAAAACTATCTCTACTTAGTGATAAGACCCTCATTCATATCTGATAGCTTTTAGCAGAATCATTTGTCTGACTCAGTGTAAACTTCCCTGTACCCAAGAATCAGACTCAGGGAGTGCACCTCTGTTCTCTAAGAGAGAGTCACTGCCAGACTCCTCTGGCATTGGCCTATCTTCCAGAGAACAAAGTATAGTCTATTGGAAATCCAACAACAGCAGGATGGTGAGCGGACTGCAGCGTATGTAAAATGAGGAACAGTTAAAGGATCTGGGAATGTTTAGCATACAAAAAAGAAGGCTAAGAGGAGACTTAATAGCTGTCTACAAATATCTGAAGAGCTGTCACAGTGTAGAGGGATCATCATTATTCTCATTTGCACAAGGAAAGACTAGAAGCAATGGGATGAAACTGAATGGGAGGAGACACAGATTAGATATTAGAAAAACCTTTTTGACAGTGAGGGTGATCAATGAGTGGAACAGGCTGCCAGGAGAGGTGGTGAGTTCTCCTTCAATGGAAGTCTTCAAACAGAGGCTGGACAGACATCTGTCTGGGATGGTTTAGTGAGTCCTGCATGGAGCAGGGGGTTGGACCAGATGACCCAGGAGGTCCCTTCCAACTCTACCATTCTATGATTCAATACCTGTGGAAGAAGAGTTGGAAGGCCCCCAAAATATTAGACTACCTACTGATCCATCCCATGAATATGTAGCCTAATGTGTATGGGGGGCCTTTAGTCAACTCACAAAGTTTGAAAAAATAGTTCAAGTTTCTAGGACAAATCTGGAATTTGTGATCGGAAGCTGAAACTAAGCAGACCATTGATAGGAGAGCAGTGTGGTTTTCTCTATGAGACTCCTTTGGCATTGGCCGATCTTCCAGAGAACAAAGAATAGTCAAAGAAGAACAAAGAATAGACTGTTAAAAATCCAACAATATTTGTTGAGGGAGAATTGAATGGCCCCCATAAACATCAGACTATATGTCATGCCCGATCTCACTGATATTTAGTCTAATGTGTAATCAACTCATAAAGTCTGAAAAACCGGCTCAAGTTTCTGAAATTTGTGATCAGAAGCTGATCTGGAAAATTAAGTAGATCGTCGATGAAAGAGTATTGTGGGCATGCTCTGTAAGTACTGTGCTGGGAGGGGTATGAGGGAGAAGGAGCTGCAACTATCACCTATTGTCAGTGGTGTAATTTAGTGTTACCTACCTGCAGCTTTCTAATAATGTGGATATGATAACTTTCACTAAAATACTGCATTAATGATAACGAGATTACCTCTGCAAGCGACCCCGGAGTACACAGTAAAACTGAAAAGTGATCTATCGTTCGATTGACAACTATCTCTTCCTGTGTTCTCTATTCTGGCATCGGTCTATCTTCCAGAAAACAAAAGATCAGTCTTTGGAAATCCAACAATATCTATATGGGGAAATTCCGGAGGCCCCTATAAACATTAGACTACCAGCCGATCCCACTGATTATTTAGTTTAATGTGTATGGGGGTCTTTAATCAATTGTGAGATGTTGCCAATGCAAAAAAATAGATAGATTCCTTTTAGCATATTGATAGTCATGATAATTATATAAGAAAAAAACTATATAAAAATTCTAAAAAAAAATAATTAAAAAAATATATACCGTATATATTCTCCTGTGTTATCAGCTATAGTGGAAAAATATGCTGTACATTTTCATGTTCTTCTTTCTTCCTGAAGGTCTCCTTCTCTTAAAAGTGAGTGTAAAATCCTTTTCTATGACTTTCTAAAAATCCAGGATATCTAATACTCAAATGTTCCATTTATGCTGTATGTAAAAAAATAGGTGTACTCCACCATATTGATTCATAAAACATAGAAAAACTAGAACACAGCCGTCATTCTTTGACTTTGGTTTATTATTAATATACACAAAGACTATTATTATTTTATTATTAAAAGGTTGCACATTAATAGCTGCATAGTCAGCCCTTCATAGTCCCAATACATCATCGCACCGGTTTAGGTCATGTCTGCCCTGTTCAGATTTCTAAATATTCTGTAAGCAGATGGGGGTTTAAAGCCACAGAGGAGATCTGTCCCTAGAAATAATGTCTTTGGTACTTGTATTTTATTTCCTGCCAAGAAAAATTGTTATTTTAAAGAGAACAGACAAATTCCCCTCTGTCTGGCTTAAAAAAGAAAAAAAAAGGGGGAACAATTTTTTACTAAATTTAGACTTGCATTATTTTACGTTTCCCTATATTTTGGGAGTAACTTTAAAAAATTCATACATTTTGTGCCACCCTAATTTGGATTATTGCCTAATATGTCTTTGAAATTGACTTTTATAACTTTGTGTCTCCCGAATTCATTTGCTGTACGAAAATTTAAAGAAAAAAAAATGGTCAAAACGCCCCAAATTCATTACAATATATCTGTCACGTCATGCACTCAAATTCACTTTTTGGTATAGGGCAGTGATGGCTAACCTTGGTACTCCAGCTGTTGTAAAACTGCAACTCCCAGCATGCCCTTGCAACCTGCAGCAGTTGAGACAGCAGTTGAGACATGCTGGGAGTTGTAGTTCTCCAACAGCTGGAGTGCCAAGGTTCGCCATCACTGGTATAGGGGGATTAAAGAAGCTAGGTTGTTTGAGGGGAGGAAAAGAAAAAAAAAGTTTCCTTCATATAATTAAATTTGAAACTGTGCGTCTCAGCCGCTGCCCTTTTTTTTTTATTCATGGAGCGGTGGAGAAGAGGAAAATATGATCTGGCACATTAATCTCTGGTGTAGACTGCGCCATTTGAGAAGTAATCTGTAACAATGCTGCTCTGAAGCTGGTTGTATAATTCTGACCTTTTAGGATCTGTTACATACGGCTTGCCAAGAGAACATGCGGTGGTCTGTCCTTTCACGACCTTGAGCTCCTCTTGGTAAGTACTGGTCACCAGGGCTTTCTCATGCTTCTGTGCAAATAATTCCAGTTTCGATCTTCGAGCCCAAAACCCCAATGTCCATTGTCACCTTCCGTTGGTTATTATGACCGAAGTCCCAATATAATGGGGAAGTGCAGCTTCGCGGTGGCTTTCCGGAGAAGAAATCGATGAGGGACTTTGGTTTTTGTAGACGTACGAGTTCGCTTCCTCTGAGGAATAGCCATAGTTTTCTGTCCCGTGTTCTCGTTCTGTGCATGATGATGGTTGACAAGGTCCATGTTTGGATAACACATGGTGGTAATTTAGAGGAACGTAGGGAACTTGGCCGCGTGGCTTGAAGTGCTCATGTTCGGGGTTATGGTGAGGAAATTTTGCAGACATTCTATCAGAGTTCTCCAGTTCATGATAACCTGTTGGACGTAAATTGACTTGCCCATATCTGGGCTCCTTCATACAGATCCTTCGTGTCTGCTCGTAGACCATTGGCCTCGGGAGCAGATGGTTTAATTGTCCTACAGTCTTGGCATGAAGACATTCCGACTTTGGCAAAAAGAACTGTTTAAGGAGTCTGAAAAGTGCTTCTCGTTTACAGTCATCTTCTCCTGCTGGTACCTACCAAAGTCCATCTTGTTCTCTTCTTTCACTGTGTGATACGTTGGGGTTCCTCTGTTTTCCAGTTTACTGCCTTTCATCGTTGAACCATAGTGCTCATCTTTATATCGAATGTTGGATCTTGACGATGTTGAGGAGCATCCTGTGTACCCATCAGAAGTGTGGTCCTCTGTCATATACCTTTTGGATGCTGGTTGAGCTTTTGACAAGAGAAAAAAAAGTTATTTGAAGAATATGAGCGTAACGTCAAATAAAATGTGAATATGGACACTAAACGGTTTGTCAACCCAATAAAAACTTGTACTTAAACCGGTGCATTACTTCTTTCAACTTCAAGTAGAGCACAGTAATCGCTAGTGTAAACCATGTCTTGGACTACATTACGTTCTGAACCATATAATGACAGCCATTGAAATTAATGGCCAATCCTTGCAGTTTCTGCTCCTTCAAAATTTTTTCTGACCATAGAGGGGCACTATGCAGGTGACCACCTTACATGTAAGTAGTCAAAGATATACCTATAGTCAATATAATTTCTTTTAAAGGTGCCTACACACCTTAGAGAGTTATTGGCCAAAAGTTCTTCTGCCAAGGAGTATTTCTCTCAACTCCCCCATTCATGTGAATGCTCAATTCAACATTCATGTTTTTCTATGGGGAGAGGGGAGTAAGCTACATCCAGCCAGGCATATCTGGTAGCGGCTTATCTCCCAAGGAAAAAAAAACTCATCTGTATTGAAATTGAAGCCTTTTTTCTCCCAACATCAACTTTTAATAGGTACTTTTTTTTTTACTAATTAAATGTTTGCTTTTTGGGGCTAAAAAATATATTTTTTGCCTCATACAGTGTTACCAAGGGGACATTCATACAGAGTGAGAGCTACTAAGGGGGCCATCGTACAATGTTGGGGCTATAACAGAGGACACATTACAATGTGGAGACTACTGTGGGGTGCATCATACAGTTTGGGGGCATTATACTGTGAATAGGGGAGCTGTTAGGACACAATGCTGTGTATAGGGGAGCTGTGGGGGTTTCATACTGTGCATATAGGAGCTGTGGGGGCCGTCATACGGTGTAAAGAGAAGTTGTGGGCCCATCATACTGTCAAAGGGGCACACAGGGCATTATTACTTTCTAGCGGCATGGTGTGGGCACTGTTTTCTAAAGCACCTGTACAGGTCATTAATGTCTTCAAGGGGACAATTTTACTATTTTACCATCTAGAAGGCACAAATGAGACATTATGCTTTGTTAGGGGCACAGTGGTGGCGTTATTAATGTATTAGAGGCAGTAAGAGGAGCTGTTTTTGTGCCACACAGCAGGTGCATTAATAGGGACACATACGGTAGCAATGGCTCGCTATTGGGGTATCAGCAGGATGAGGAGTTTGAGCAAGTTGGGGATAGATGGGGACGGTGTAGGAAATGTGAGCTGTCAGATGTGTCTTTGCTTTAAACTTTACAGATGAGTCGTGGATGGAAGAAGTTGTCGTGTCGGTCTGGGCAAGGTGGAAAAGATGGGAAAAGTGAACGAATCCATCCGAAAGAACATCAGTTGTAAGTCACTATCTGTAACTGTACATGTTCTGCAGGACTGATATCTACCACTATATGGTCACCATGTGGCGATAATATCAGTGTTGATCTTTGTAGAGAGATTATTTTCAGGAACAGCTCGGTCATGTACTGAGGTTCCCCTATACTCACGATTAGGGTGCGCCACTGTAGTTGTAATCAGGGTTACCTGATTAGGGGCCCACTCAGAAGTTTCGCCATCTCTGAACCTCTAGCTATGCCTCTAGGTTGACTATATACTCTGGTGAGAAATTGTGGGTATGTGTAACCTTGTGTAGTCTGATCCTACACTCCTACTTCCTACCAAATGTGTGCTAGAAAGATGTTGGGGGATTATGACTGCAGGATCTGACTACACAGTGCCTTTTTGTAGTCTGTAACCATAGAAACACATAAGTTTACATTGGAGCAATATACACAAAATGTTGGATATTGTTAAGATTTGCAAAGTGTGAATGAGACTAAAGTAATTAATTAAGGGTGCGTGCAAGTTAATAAAACACATTCTTGTGAAGCTTGTGAGCCCTTTCTGGAATATAAGCTCTACATGTTTACACCCAAGGAATCTGTCAAAGAAATGAACATTTAACATAAATATTAATCAGAACAAACTTGTCTGTTTGCTAAATCCATTTAATCTGCTTCTCGAGAGTTTACTGATCCATCAAGCAGCAGAAACCACAACATCAGCTGCGGTGGCAGCTTTGTGTGACATAATGCCGGCCCACATTTACATTTCACACATCAGTAATTACATCAGGAGATGTTTGTGGAAGTCATAATAACAATTCAGGAGTTTGATGGATACTGAATATTTTTTCAACTAGGAAGAAAAAGCTGCTTTTATCTCCAGGATTGTTTGACGGACACTCAAGTAGCTGTAGTCAAATATTAACTTTTATCGGTCAATGTTTTCGTCACACGTCCATGAGCAGAGAACCTTGTGATACAGAATACTGCACCTCAGGATAAGCCTACGCTAAACACCATCTCCAATTATCCTTAACCCTGGCATTAGGGTTGAGCAAAAAAGATTTGAGCTTACTTGGTCCAGCATCAATCCAAGGCA
>JARQOD010000002.1:625748595-625827583 GCA_033576555.1 Oophaga sylvatica
TGTAGCCTAATGTGTATGGGGGGCCTTTAGTCAACTCACAAAGTTTGAAAAAATAGTTCAAGTTTCTAGGACAAATCTGGAATTTGTGATCGGAAGCTGAAAACTAAGCAGACCATTGATAGGAGAGCAGTGTGGTTTTCTCTATGAGACTCCTTTGGCATTGGCCGATCTTCCAGAGAACAAAGAATAGTCAAAGAAGAACAAAGAATAGACTGTTAAAAATCCAACAATATTTGTTGAGGGAGAATTGAATGGCCCCCATAAACATCAGACTATATGTCATGCCCGATCTCACTGATATTTAGTCTAATGTGTAATCAACTCATAAAGTCTGAAAAACCGGCTCAAGTTTCTGAAATTTGTGATCAGAAGCTGATCTGGAAAATTAAGTAGATCGTCGATGAAAGAGTATTGTGGGCATGCTCTGTAAGTACTGTGCTGGGAGGGGTATGAGGGAGAAGGAGCTGCAACTATCACCTATTGTCAGTGGTGTAATTTAGTGTTACCTACCTGCAGCTTTCTAATAATGTGGATATGATAACTTTCACTAAAATACTGCATTAATGATAACGAGATTACCTCTGCAAGCGACCCCGGAGTACACAGTAAAACTGAAAAGTGATCTATCGTTCGATTGACAACTATCTCTTCCTGTGTTCTCTATTCTGGCATCGGTCTATCTTCCAGAAAACAAAAGATCAGTCTTTGGAAATCCAACAATATCTATATGGGGAAATTCCGGAGGCCCCTATAAACATTAGACTACCAGCCGATCCCACTGATTATTTAGTTTAATGTGTATGGGGGTCTTTAATCAATTGTGAGATGTTGCCAATGCAAAAAAATAGATAGATTCCTTTTAGCATATTGATAGTCATGATAATTATATAAGAAAAAAACTATATAAAAATTCTAAAAAAAATAATTAAAAAAATATATACCGTATATATTCTCCTGTGTTATCAGCTATAGTGGAAAATATGCTGTACATTTTCATGTTCTTCTTTCTTCCTGAAGGTCTCCTTCTCTTAAAAGTGAGTGTAAAATCCTTTTCTATGACTTTCTAAAAATCCAGGATATCTAATACTCAAATGTTCCATTTATGCTGTATGTAAAAAAATAGTGTACTCCACCATATTGATTCATAAAACATAGAAAAACTAGAACACAGCCGTCATTCTTTGACTTTGGTTTATTATTAATATACACAAAGACTATTATTATTTTATTATTAAAAGGTTGCACATTAATAGCTGCATAGTCAGCCCTTCATAGTCCCAATACATCATCGCACCGGTTTAGGTCATGTCTGCCCTGTTCAGATTTCTAAATATTCTGTAAGCAGATGGGGGTTTAAAGCCACAGAGGAGATCTGTCCCTAGAAATAATGTCTTTGGTACTTGTATTTTATTTCCTGCCAAGAAAAATTGTTATTTTAAAGAGAACAGACAAATTCCCCTCTGTCTGGCTTAAAAAAGAAAAAAAAAGGGGGAACAATTTTTTACTAAATTTAGACTTGCATTATTTTACGTTTCCCTATATTTTGGGAGTAACTTTAAAAAATTCATACATTTTGTGCCACCCTAATTTGGATTATTGCCTAATATGTCTTTGAAATTGACTTTTATAACTTTGTGTCTCCCGAATTCATTTGCTGTACGAAAATTTAAAGAAAAAAAAATGGTCAAAACGCCCCAAATTCATTACAATATATCTGTCACGTCATGCACTCAAATTCACTTTTTGGTATAGGGCAGTGATGGCTAACCTTGGTACTCCAGCTGTTGTAAAACTGCAACTCCCAGCATGCCCTTGCAACCTGCAGCAGTTGAGACAGCAGTTGAGACATGCTGGGAGTTGTAGTTCTCCAACAGCTGGAGTGCCAAGGTTCGCCATCACTGGTATAGGGGGATTAAAGAAGCTAGGTTGTTTGAGGGGAGAAAAGAAAAAAAAAAAGTTTCCTTCATATAATTAAATTTGAAACTGTGCGTCTCAGCCGCTGCCCTTTTTTTTTATTCATGGAGCGGTGGAGAAGAGGAAAATATGATCTGGCACATTAATCTCTGGTGTAGACTGCGCCATTTGAGAAGTAATCTGTAACAATGCTGCTCTGAAGCTGGTTGTATAATTCTGACCTTTTAGGATCTGTTACATACGGCTTGCCAAGAGAACATGCGGTGGTCTGTCCTTTCACGACCTTGAGCTCCTCTTGGTAAGTACTGGTCACCAGGGCTTTCTCATGCTTCTGTGCAAATAATTCCAGTTTCGATCTTCGAGCCCAAAACCCCAATGTCCATTGTCACCTTCCGTTGGTTATTATGACCGAAGTCCCAATATAATGGGGAAGTGCAGCTTCGCGGTGGCTTTCCGGAGAAGAAATCGATGAGGGACTTTGGTTTTTGTAGACGTACGAGTTCGCTTCCTCTGAGGAATAGCCATAGTTTTCTGTCCCGTGTTCTCGTTCTGTGCATGATGATGGTTGACAAGGTCCATGTTTGGATAACACATGGTGGTAATTTAGAGGAACGTAGGGAACTTGGCCGCGTGGCTTGAAGTGCTCATGTTCGGGGTTATGGTGAGGAAATTTTGCAGACATTCTATCAGAGTTCTCCAGTTCATGATAACCTGTTGGACGTAAATTGACTTGCCCATATCTGGGCTCCTTCATACAGATCCTTCGTGTCTGCTCGTAGACCATTGGCCTCGGGAGCAGATGGTTTAATTGTCCTACAGTCTTGGCATGAAGACATTCCGACTTTGGCAAAAAAGAACTGTTTAAGGAGTCTGAAAAGTGCTTCTCGTTTACAGTCATCTTCTCCTGCTGGTACCTACCAAAGTCCATCTTGTTCTCTTCTTTCACTGTGTGATACGTTGGGGTTCCTCTGTTTTCCAGTTTACTGCCTTTCATCGTTGAACCATAGTGCTCATCTTTATATCGAATGTTGGATCTTGACGATGTTGAGGAGCATCCTGTGTACCCATCAGAAGTGTGGTCCTCTGTCATATACCTTTTGGATGCTGGTTGAGCTTTTGACAAGAGAAAAAAAAGTTATTTGAAGAATATGAGCGTAACGTCAAATAAAATGTGAATATGGACACTAAACGGTTTGTCAACCCAATAAAAACTTGTACTTAAACCGGTGCATTACTTCTTTCAACTTCAAGTAGAGCACAGTAATCGCTAGTGTAAACCATGTCTTGGACTACATTACGTTCTGAACCATATAATGACAGCCATTGAAATTAATGGCCAATCCTTGCAGTTTCTGCTCCTTCAAAATTTTTTCTGACCATAGAGGGGCACTATGCAGGTGACCACCTTACATGTAAGTAGTCAAAGATATACCTATAGTCAATATAATTTCTTTTAAAGGTGCCTACACACCTTAGAGAGTTATTGGCCAAAAGTTCTTCTGCCAAGGAGTATTTCTCTCAACTCCCCCATTCATGTGAATGCTCAATTCAACATTCATGTTTTTCTATGGGGAGAGGGGAGTAAGCTACATCCAGCCAGGCATATCTGGTAGCGGCTTATCTCCCAAGGAAAAAAAACTCATCTGTATTGAAATTGAAGCCTTTTTTCTCCCAACATCAACTTTTAATAGGTACTTTTTTTTTTACTAATTAAATGTTTGCTTTTTGGGGCTAAAAAATATATTTTTTGCCTCATACAGTGTTACCAAGGGGACATTCATACAGAGTGAGAGCTACTAAGGGGGCCATCGTACAATGTTGGGGCTATAACAGAGGACACATTACAATGTGGAGACTACTGTGGGGTGCATCATACAGTTTGGGGCATTATACTGTGAATAGGGGAGCTGTTAGGACACAATGCTGTGTATAGGGGAGCTGTGGGGGTTTCATACTGTGCATATAGGAGCTGTGGGGGCCGTCATACGGTGTAAAGAGAAGTTGTGGGCCCATCATACTGTCAAAGGGGCACACAGGGCATTATTACTTTCTAGCGGCATGGTGTGGGCACTGTTTTCTAAAGCACCTGTACAGGTCATTAATGTCTTCAAGGGGACAATTTTACTATTTTACCATCTAGAAGGCACAAATGAGACATTATGCTTTGTTAGGGGCACAGTGGTGGCGTTATTAATGTATTAGAGGCAGTAAGAGGAGCTGTTTTTGTGCCACACAGCAGGTGCATTAATAGGGACACATACGGTAGCAATGGCTCGCTATTGGGGTATCAGCAGGATGAGGAGTTTGAGCAAGTTGGGGATAGATGGGGACGGTGTAGGAAATGTGAGCTGTCAGATGTGTCTTTGCTTTAAACTTTACAGATGAGTCGTGGATGGAAGAAGTTGTCGTGTCGGTCTGGGCAAGGTGGAAAAGATGGGAAAAGTGAACGACTCCATCCGAAAGAACATCAGTTGTAAGTCACTATCTGTAACTGTACATGTTCTGCAGGACTGATATCTACCACTATATGGTCACCATGTGGCGATAATATCAGTGTTGATCTTTGTAGAGAGATTATTTTCAGGAACAGCTCGGTCATGTACTGAGGTTCCCCTATACTCACGATTAGGGTGCGCCACTGTAGTTGTAATCAGGGTTACCTGATTAGGGGCCCACTCAGAAGTTTCGCCATCTCTGAACCTCTAGCTATGCCTCTAGGTTGACTATATACTCTGGTGAGAAATTGTGGGTATGTGTAACCTTGTGTAGTCTGATCCTACACTCCTACTTCCTACCAAATGTGTGCTAGAAAGATGTTGGGGGATTATGACTGCAGGATCTGACTACACAGTGCCTTTTTGTAGTCTGTAACCATAGAAACACATAAGTTTACATTGGAGCAATATACACAAAATGTTGGATATTGTTAAGATTTGCAAAGTGTGAATGAGACTAAAGTAATTAATTAAGGGTGCGTGCAAGTTAATAAAACACATTCTTGTGAAGCTTGTGAGCCCTTTCTGGAATATAAGCTCTACATGTTTACACCCAAGGAATCTGTCAAAGAAATGAACATTTAACATAAATATTAATCAGAACAAACTTGTCTGTTTGCTAAATCCATTTAATCTGCTTCTCGAGAGTTTACTGATCCATCAAGCAGCAGAAACCACAACATCAGCTGCGGTGGCAGCTTTGTGTGACATAATGCCGGCCCACATTTACATTTCACACATCAGTAATTACATCAGGAGATGTTTGTGGAAGTCATAATAACAATTCAGGAGTTTGATGGATACTGAATATTTTTTCAACTAGGAAGAAAAAGCTGCTTTTATCTCCAGGATTGTTTGACGGACACTCAAGTAGCTGTAGTCAAATATTAACTTTTATCGGTCAATGTTTTCGTCACACGTCCATGAGCAGAGAACCTTGTGATACAGAATACTGCACCTCAGGATAAGCCTACGCTAAACACCATCTCCAATTATCCTTAACCATGGCATTAGGGTTGAGCAAAAAAGATTTGAGCTTACTTGGTCCAGCATCCAATCCAAGGCAGCTAGGTCAGGGCAATCTCCACTCCTGCAGCCGGCATCCACGGCATGGCATCCAGGGTGGGTCATGATCTTAGAAGGCCACGAAACGTCATAGTGCGACACACATCACAACAACGAGGGTGCTAGTAGGCTCGGGAGGCGTCTAGCATGCCGGGAAGAGGAGTCCAGCCATAAAAGTAAAGACTGCCCTGATCCAGCTGCCAATGAGGACCAGACTAGACGCTGGACCAGGGCAGCGCAGATTTTATTGCTTAACTCTACCTGGCACCATACCAAGAAGAAAGACTAGTAATCCTACTCTTACATAGATATATGTCCCCTTTGTCTCAATGCATGGTCTTAAAAAGGCTTCCAAGGACAGACTAGTGGCCGGAGGGGCAGGCTGGAAGAGGCCGGTCAGAAAACCACCTCAATACCATGAGGTCTGGAGCAGGAGCAGAAACATCTCAAAGGATTGACAAAATACAAGCCGAGGTCAAAGAACAAGAATTAACTAAGGCTGTAGATCTTGTGGGAGAAAGTCGGGATTAAATAGTGGGAGTCCCACACAGGGCTAATAGAAGGGAGTAAATTAGAAAACACAAGCTCCCTATCTGGACAGCACCTCTAGTCTCGAAATTACGATCCAAATGACTGCACTTTCATCTAGTTAAACATGCAATAAAGACGATGCGAGGCCTGGCAACAGTAGCAGAAACAGAGGGAACAAACATAGAAGGGGATGTAACAATACCCTTCTCTAATAACGAAGGATGAGCAAGTTACTTACTGACTTCCTGACTGCAAACAATGGATGAAAGAGTAGAATGGGATACTAAAGTTGGCCATACACATTAGACTTATGTCGGCCGAACCCGCCGATACTGAAGGGTTTGGCCAACGATCCAATGTGTATAGGGGCGTCTGCCAAATGATGGTCTAGACTCTTGAGTGAAATTGATCAGACATGTCCAAGTTCGGGGTGCCGATTACATTGTTCTTCCGGAGATAGGTTGCCGGCCAATATGTCTGTCGGCGGCCTTCTCATAGAGAATACAAGAGTGCTCGGGCTATTGAGCGATCTTATGCATGGGAGAGTTGGCTCAGATGGCTGTTAGCCAAACCATCTTTCATCTGACAGCCTTCTAATGTGTATACCCGGCCTAAGAGAGTTCTTCCTTACTATGAGACGGGCACTACTGTATAACGAGTTTGAGACAATCCTACATGGATTGAGAGAAGGGTTAATAATTCCATGCAAAAGAAGAGGTAAATTGGTACTATAGACACTGCAACAAGTCTGGTACTGTTGAGTTTTTTGGTGGGGTCAACATCATGCATCTTGCACTATGGAGCTTACATGAGGTGGCATAGTGGGCAGTAAAACAAGACTGGCACTAAGGGTAATAGAGTATGGTTTCCACTGTCCAGACTACTGA
The DNA here is from genome assembly GCA_033576555.1 of Oophaga sylvatica. Lineage (NCBI taxonomy): Eukaryota > Metazoa > Chordata > Amphibia > Anura > Dendrobatidae > Oophaga > Oophaga sylvatica. Next base: position 625,755,488 of record JARQOD010000002.1, read on the forward strand.
GAAACCGACATTATGAGAATTATTATGGGACCGGCCCCATAGGAGCTACAACAAGTCTGGCACTCTGGAGACCCCTGTCAGAAAGTTACATGACTGATACTGCTGGGCATTACTATATGGCTGGACAATGTACCCTATCAGTTTGGCACTACAATATGTCTTGTGTGAGGATGACATTGTGGGCTTTACTACGAGGAGCAAAAAAATGAGTCTGGCACTGTGAAGTAGACTAGACTTATATTACTATGAGGCTGGCACTATGGGCACTACAATGTGTCTGGTACTGTCGAATCCACTGTGTGGTGGAGTAGATTGGTGAAACTATGAGGGTGCTATGACAAGAATTGACTAAGAGAAGTTTAGAAAGTGTGACCATAGATTTTGCTGCAAAATTCACTTCTATCCTAATCCAAGAGGGTCTTCGAGACACGAGAAATGCCTTGACCCATTTGATCATCGTAGAATGTAAGTCCGCAAGGACAGGGTCCTCTCCCCTCTCTACCAGTCTGTCATTGTAAATTGGTTTACTGTAAGCGATATCTATAACTTTGTATGTAACCCCTCTCATGTACAGCACCATGGAATTAATGGCGCTATATCATAAATAATAATAAATAATAATCTTTCTTTTTAAATCTGGGACATAATTTGGAGAACGAGGGACCATTAATTTTTTTTACAGGAATCTGTAACTTCAACTGCAGATACAGTTGAAAGCAATGATGGGAGAGGAATCCGTCAACTGACAGTCCCTCCTCTATCATTCTCCCTGTGTGTATGACGTCTCAGTGCAGCGGGCGCGATGACGTCATCACATTGTGACGGATGTGACGAGCTGTGCAGATCACACTCTGCAGAGACCGGAGCGGCGGGGAACATGGAGAGGTGAGCATTTTGTTTTTAATCGAGTACCTTGGGGGGACCATCATGCTATTTGGAGGACTATTTGTGGAGCCGTCATATTAATCGGAGTACTATGTGAGGCCATTATGCTACTTGGGGGCCATCATACTATTTAGGGACCATCATACTATTTGGAGAGCTATTTAGGGGCCTACATGCTACTTGAGGGCGATCATGATATTTGCAGGGCTATGTGGGGGCCATCATACTATATGGAGTTCTATGTAAGGGCCATTATACTATTTGGGGGGGCATTATACTGTTTGGATGACTATGTGGAGTCCAGTTATACTGTTTAGAGGGCTGTGAGGGGCCAATTATACTGTGTGCAGGGTTGTGTGGGGGTCATTATACTGTCTGAAGGGCTATGTGGGAGCCATTATACTGTTTGGAGGGCTAGTGGGGATCATTATAATGTGTGCTGGCCATTTTACAGTGTGGAGGGTTGTGTGGGAGTCACTATACTGCATAATGGGCCACTATACTGTATGGATGGCAACTATACTGTATGGAGGTCTGTGGGGGGCATTATAATGTGTGCAAGCCATTACACAGTGTGGTGAGTTGTGTGGGGGCCACTATACTGAATAGAGGGCCAAGTATAGTGTATGGAGGGCTATTATACTGTATGGAGGGCTGTATGGGGTTCATAATATTGTGTAGACGCTGTGTCAGGTCCATCATGAGAAGTAATTCACTGTGGTGGTATCTTACTGTATTTGAGGGGCACAGTTGTTGGCACCATATTTTATGGGGACCATAAAACGGGTATCTTAGTGTCTGGGAACATTAAGGGACTTCAATAGGGGCAAAATTACTTTGTAATGGCTACAAAGTTGTGGGTTACGCTCTTCTTTGACTCCCCCAAATATTAATTAATATTTTGGGGGGAGGGACTCAATTAGGACTTTTGCTATGGGGCCCCATTATTTCTATGTACACCCTTGCACTGAGTGGTATATACAGCTGACACCGCTCTCTAATAGTCAAGATCAGAGAAAACTCCGATCCTGCCTGTTTAAACTCTGTGATGCTACGGTCAATGCTCCATTTTTCATCCCTTCCTAGCATTCCTGAAACATGATGGCAGGGTATTGATGAATTCCTATAACATGCAGGGATCTAACAATGGGCATCAGGTCTGCTATAGATTAGTCTCTTAAAACCTCTTGAAAAAATTTTGTAACGATGACTAACTATATAATTATGAATATAATATAAAGGATAATAAGAAGGATAGGATATCTTCTGCCCCTCTCATTTTTTATGTTTTGGGGTAATGAGGTCAAATATGATAAATTTTTTACCCTGCTCAGTCATACTTGCTTTTTGTCAAGACTATTCAAGGTAGACCTCAAAAGGGTCAAAAACCCTTATTAAATTTGGTGCATTCCATGTAATCCGATTTTCTGCACAATTTTCTTAGTAAAGCGTCCTCTTTTTAGGCATATAACAACTTACCATCGTAGCTCTGAGAAAGGTTATGACGCATCTGGTTTGGTTGATCATGAGCTGTTTTTGGCGGTGAATTTGGCACGACTGAGTTTGAGTAACGCCAGTGACATTCCCCACCTGTCTGTAACGTGCCAAAGAAAAATCTTGCGACTTCACAAGGAGAACCTTGAGACTGACCAAATCTCGTAGGCACGACTTGTTTCTTGGTACTTAACATGTGAGAGTCCACTGAAAAGTGTCCGTAGTGGTAAGGGAATGGCAGGCTGTAGGTCGGGGTATATAAGAGTTCACTATTTTCTGTATGGCTGTTCGGTTCCTGGTTAACTGTGGAGTTTATTGCTGAGTTTCCTTTCCAACTTCCAAATTGGGTACACTCCAACTTTTCACCATGGAAAGGACCATATTGCTGGAAGGAAAAAAAATCATGAAAATTATATCTAGAACTGGCCCTTTCAAAACTATCGTATATTTTTGAAACTAATGGGAGGAAGGGCGAGCTCAGCCAATCACTGACTGCACTGTGGACCTTACTCAGCCAGTGCTATCATTTTTGGTAAATCATGATGGGACCAGAAAGTCAAGACCAGTAGGGACTGAGTAGGCATGGGAATAGGAGCTGCTTTAGCGGAGGGTAGATGAGAGTGGGATTTGCTTTTTTTCACTTTTTAAACCAGTCATAAATAATTTTAGAAATATTTTTTTCAACTTTACAACACCTTTAGATCCCCACATGTTGCCTAAATATTATACAATATCCATATCCCCATATTTAATGTGTCTAAATCTGAGACATGATACCCGGACCATCTATGACTCTACTTGGCTAAACTTAGACTCCATAGATGATTATTCCATGACTTTTAAGGTCATGCAACATGGGAGTTACCTGTGGGTAGGGGTTGGATCGTGCCTGCTTTGTCTTGACCTTCGCAGCTTTTAGCTTGGTGGGCTTCCGTGCCTCCTGGGAGGTAGTCATGGAGCTCCGACAGGGAAATGTGGCTTTTGACACAGTCACCTGCTCCAAGGACAACTGCAGCTCTTTATATTCTATATCTCTGTACAAAAAGGACGAAAGATAGACTTTTTTTTTAGAAAATCATCACCAAGACAAACGATCGTGATATTGTTCTTTTTTTTGTATTTATACAGATAAATGTGCAAAACATTTAAATTGTATCTGTCGTTTCAGGTGACATTTCATACTACTTCTGGTAATTATACAACTTGTATCTGTTAGGGTGGTGGACAATGGCTGTCCGGTTCTGACCCCTGAAGACACCAATAGCTTTTTGTGTATTAGGCCCCCTTCACACATCTGGTTTTCAAGTCCGTATGCGGTCTGTTTTTTAAGGACTGCAAATATGGACACACGCACACCCATTTTATTCAATGACGGTGCACCCATTTAAAAAACACGTAGACATGTCAGTTTTTTATCAGCAGCACGGGCCCCAAAACGTCCCGCACACATATTCGTGTGTCATCAACGTGACATGTATCGGCTGTTATGTTACGGTAGCTGAGGAGTGCAGGTAAAAAAGGAAATACACCAGAGCAGTTGGAATCTATGAGATTGCAGTACCCTGACTAACCACCACAACTAGAGGCAGCGTGGAGCGTTCCTACGATGGTCCTAGACGCCTCGTCACAGCCTGAGAAACTAACTACACCTAAAGATAGAAATAGGAAAGCTATCTGCCCCGGAGCAGAACCCCAAAGATAATAGAAAGCCCCCAAACATGTAATGGCGGTTAGACAAGAGGAAATACTGACACAGAAAGAAATAGTATGAGCAAACGCTGGGGCCCAAACTATCTAAATAGAAAAGGACAGGAAGGGTACTTACTGCAATCCCAGAAAACCCTGAAAAACACCAACTCTACTAATTTCAAAATCACCTGAGATCACACGACCTCTACCACCTAAATTAGTTCTCTGGTGTAATAAAAACAGCAGCCACTGAAAAAACTGCAAAAAGCAAAGTACAAAACACAGTGGCTGGACTAAACTGAGAGGGCAAAAGCCCCCGGAGGGGACCCAGAAGGCCCCCACAGAAGTGCAGGACAAAATGCAAAAATATAGCAAAAACACAAAATAAGAAATTGTCTTATCTGATAGCAGGAGATGCAGACACGACACAGCAGGCTACAAGGGAAACTGGAAAGAAGGATTCAGACCAGAACAATTGATCACCGGCAACCTGATGGGAAAATGACTCCCCTAAATAAGACCAATCAGTAACACCTGATTCCAATCCTCACTAGTACCGCTTGTAACCACCAGAGGGAGCCTCTGCTCAGAACTCATCTCAAACCCATTCACAACAGTACCCCCCCCTTGAGGAGGGGTCACCGAACCCTCATTTGAGCAACCAGGTCGGTCAGGATGAGTTCTATGATACGCACGGATAAGTCTCCTAGCATGGATGTCCGAAGCAAACACCCAAGAATTATCTTCCTGACCATAACCTCTCCATTTAACCAATACTGGAGTCTTCGTCTAGAAAAACGAGAATCCAATATTTTCTCAACCACATACTCCAGATTGCCCTCAACCAAAACAGGGTCAGGAGGCACAGCAGCAGGAACCACTGGCTCAACAAACCTCTTCAACAAGGACTTGTGGAACACGTTATGGATCTTAAATGTCCCTGGAAGAAGCAAACGAAAAGAAACAGGATTAATAATCTCCATGATCTTATAAGGTCCAATGAACCTAGGTTTAAATTTAGGAGATGCTACTCTCATAGGAATATTCTTTGAGGACAACCAGACAAGTCCCCCACTTTAAACCGAGGACCATCAGTCCTATGCCGGTTAGCAAACCGCTGGGCCTTCTCCTGAGAGAGGGACAACCTCTCCACTACCTGGTCCCAAATCTGCTGCATACGCTCAACAACAGAGTCAACACCTGGACAGACAGAAGCCTCGTCTGTCCTGAAGAAAATCGAGGGTGAAACCCAGAATTACAGAAAAACGGAGACATCAAAGTGGCAGAGCTAGCCCTATTATTAAGAGCAAACTCAGCCAAAGGCAAAAAAGAGACCCAGTCATCCTGATCAGCAGACACAAAGCATCTTAGATAAGTCTCCAATGTCTGGTTTGTTCTCTCAGTTTGACCATTGGTCTGAGGATGAAATGCCGAGGAGAAAGACAATTGAACACCCAGTTTAGAACAAAAAGTCCTCCAAAATCTGGAAACAAACTGGACTCCTCTGTCAGACACAATGTTCTCAGGAATGCCGTGTAAACGAACCACGTGCTGAAGGAACAACGGCACCAATTCAGAGGAGGAATGCAACTTAGGTAATGGCACAAGATGTATCATTTTGGAAAACCTATCACAAATTACCCAGATGGTGGTCATTCTCTGAGAAACAGGAAGATCGGAAATGAAATCCATAGAGATATGGGTCCATGGTCTCTTGGGCACAGGCAATGGCATCAACAAACCACTAGAGCGAGAGCAAGGCTTGGAGCGAGAGCAAGTCCCGCAGGACTGCACAAATTCCCTGACATCGCGAGACAAGGTAGGCCACCAAAAGGACCGACTAACCAAGTCTCTGGTACCAAAAATTCCGGGATGCCCAGCCAATGCGGAACAATGAATCTCAGACATCACACTCTTTTTCCATTGGTCCGGGACAAACAATTTTCCAACAGGGCAGCGCTCGGGCCTATCTCCTGACACCCCTCCAGAGCAAGTCTCAAATTAGGCGAGATGGCGGAAAGAACTACACCCTCCTTCAAAATAACAGAGGGATCAGATAGCTCAGGAGAGTCCGCAAGGAAACTCCTCGAGAGGGCATCCGCCTTAACATTCTTAGTGCCAGGAAGAAAGGAAACCACAAAATTAAAACGTGTGAAAACAAGGCCCACCTGGCCTGTCTAGGATTGAGTCGCTTGGCAGATTCCAGATAGACCAGATTCTTATGGTCCGTAAGGACCACCACCTGATGTTTGGCTCCCTCCAGCCAATGTCTCCACTCTTCAAAAGCCCACTTCATGGCCAATAACTCCCGATTACCCACGTCATAATTACGTTCAGTAGGAGAAAATTTTCGAGAGAAAAAGGCACAAGGGTTACTTTTAGAGGTCTCTGGATCTTTTTGGGACAAAACGGCACCTGCCCCAATTTCAGAGGCATCAACCTCCACCTGAAATGGCAGAGAAACATCAGGCTGCCGTTAGAACAGGAGCAGAAGTGAATCTCTGCTTAAGTTCCTGAAACGCAGAGGACTGCCTCAGGAGGCCAATTCACCACATCAGAACCCTTTCTGGTCAATCAGTTAATGGTTTAACAATAACAGAGAAATTACCAATAAATTTACGATAAAAATTGGCAAAACCAAAAATCTCTGAAGAGCCTTCAATGAAGTAGGCTGGACCCAATCACAGATGGCTGAACCTTGACCGGGTCCATCTCAATAACAGATGGGGACAAAATGAATCCCAGAAATGAGATCCTCTGTACGCCAAAAAGACACTTTGATCCCTTCACATACAGAGCATTCTCTCTCAAAATCTGGAACACAGTTCGAACATGTCTCACATGAGAGTCCCAGTCATTAGAAAAAATCAAGATATCATCCAAATAAACAATCAGAAACTTGTCCACAAATCCCTGAAAATGTCATTCATGAAGGACTGGAAGACGGAAGGAGCATTTTGTGAGCCCAAAGGGCATCACAAGGTACTCAAAATGCCCTTCAGGGGTGTTAAATGCCGTCTTCCATTCATCCCGTGCTTAATGCGAATAAGGTTATACGCCCCCTGAGGTCAAGCTTGGTAAACCAAGTAGCGTTTTTCACCCTGGAAAACAGGTCAGAAATCAAGGGTAACGGGTATTGATATTTCACAGTAATATTGTTCAAGAGACGATAATCAATACACGGCCTTAATGAACCATCTTTTTTGGCCACAAAGAAAAAACCGGCACCTAAGGGTGAAGAGGATGGTCTGATATGACCCTTCTCCAATGATTCCTTGATATAAGACGCATAGCGTCATGTTCAGGTACAGACAAGTTAAAAGGCGACCCTTAGGGAATTTACTACCTGGCACTAATTCAATAGCGCAGTCATAGCTCCTATGGGGAGGTAAGGATGCAGATTTACTTTCGCTAAACACATCAGAAAAATCAAACAAAAAGTCAGGAACATCCTCAGCCTGGGGGGAGGCAGAAAAAAACAGGAGTGTTGATATTAACACTTGGCAGCCCCAACTGGTTACAGACACAGATTTCCAATCCAAAACAGGATTATGAGACTGTAACCAAGGGAAACCAGCACGATAATGTCATGCAGATTATTATAGAACCAAAAAATTTGCAGCACTCTGGTGATCAGGTTCAACCCTCATTATCACCTGAGTAGAAAACTGGGGTTTATTCTCAGCCAAAGGGGTAGAATCGATCCCCAGTAGGGGAATAGACTTCTGTAGGGGTATCAAGGGAAATCCACAACGTTTAGCAAATCATAATCCATCAGGTTAATAGCTGCTCCAGAATCAACGAAAGCCTGAGCAGAAAATGAGGACAGGAGCATATCAGAGTGACAGTTATAAAAACTTAGTCTGAACACCACCCAAGACAACTGAGCGTGCAAAACGTCTTCCCCGCTTAGGGCAGACTGAAATAGCATGAGAGGCATCACCACAGTAGAAACATAACCCATTGCGCTTTCGAAATCATGACGCTGTGCCCCAGACACCACTCCATCACACTGCATGGGCTCAGCAGCTGGCTCACAAGGCAACACCACTCCCGCATACTTCTCCGCTCACGCAAACGTCTGTCAATTTGAATCGCTAATGACATAGAATCATTGAGACCAGAGGGACAGGGAATCCCACCATAACATCCTTTACATTATCCGACAGACCCTTCCGGAAAAGGGCCGCCAAAGCGTCGTCATTCCATTTGGTCAGGACTGCCCACTACGGAATCTCTGACAGTATAACTCAGCGTCATCAAGCCCTGATTTAATGCAACAAGGCTTTTTCAGCTTGATCAGTGACATTAGGCTCATCGTACAATAACCCCAAAGCCTGAAAAAATGCATCAACATCACTCAAAACAGGATCCCAGGTGTGAGGGAAAAAGCCCAATCCTGAGGATCGCCGCGCAGGAGAGAGATGACAATTTGAACCTGCTGCGCTGCGTTTCCTGAGGACTTAGATTTTAAGGCAAGAAACAATTTACAATTATTTTTGAAATTCTGAAACTTAGCTCGATCCCCTGAAAACAAATCTGGCATGGGGATCCTAGGTTCCACAACAGGCAACCTAGCAAGATATGCAGCAATACTCCGAACCTCAGTGGCAAGCTGATCCACACGGCCCGACAACTGTGCAAACTCCATTGGGAGAAAAGATCCTCCCCAGCACCCAGAGATACAGAGGGAAAAAAAAAAAAAAAAATGCAACAAACAGAAAAATATCTCTGACAACTTTTCTTCCTTCAAAATATTTTTTCCCTTCTGTGAGTACCATACAATTTTTATGGTCGGTGATACTGTTATGTTACGGTAGCTGAGGAGTGCAAGTAAAAAAGAAAATACACCAGAGCAGTTGGAATCTATGAGATTGCAGTACCCTGACTAACCACCACAACTAGAGGCAGCCGTGGAGCGTTCCTACGATGGTCCTAGACGCCTCGTCACAGCCTGAGAAACTAACTACACCTAAAGATAGAAATAGGAAAGCTATCTGCCCCGGAGCAGAACCCCAAAGATAATAGAAAGCCCCCAAACATGTAATGGCGGTTAGACAAGAGGAAATACTGACACAGAAAGAAATAGTATGAGCAAACTCTGGGGCCCAAACTATCTAAATAGAAAAGGACAGGAAGGGTACTTACTGCAATCTCAGAAAACCCTGAAAAGCACCAACTCTACTAATTTCAAAATCACCTGAGATCACACGACCTCTACCACTAAATTAGTTCTCTGGTGTAACAAAAACAGCAGCCACTGAAAAAACTGCAAAAAGCAAAAGTACAAAACACAGTGGCTGGACTAAACTGAGAGGGCAAAAGCCCCGGAGGGGACCCAGAAGGCCCCCACAGAAGTGCAGGACAAAATGCAAAAATATAGCAAAAACACAAAATAAGAAATTGTCTTATCTGATAGCAGGAGATGCAGACACGACACAGCAGGCTACAAGGGAAACTGGAAAGAAGGATTCAGACCAGAACAATTGATCACCGGCAACCCTGATGGGAAAATGACTCCCCTAAATAAGACCAATCAGTAACACCTGATTCCCAATCCTCACTAGTACCGCTTGTAACCACCAGAGGGAGCCTCTGCTCAGAACTCATCTCAAACCCATTCACAACAATCGGCCTGGAAAAAGTCATACAGTTCATGCTGTTCCCAGGCGCCGGGTGCTGAAAACAGCTCTGATTATTGCCGCCTGGTCACCCTGAGCTCAGCGCGACCAGGCGACAATGATGGGAGTGTATTCAGCACCCACTGTGTACATCATATTTAAAATTATGAATTAAAAAATTGGCTTGGGCTCCCGTGTAATCTTGATAACCAGCAGAAGGAAAGCCCACAGCTGGGGGATGATGTTACTAATCTGGGAAAGGGGACAATATCCCCAAAGATTCCTAGGCTATTAATAACAGCTCACAGCTATTTGCTTAGCCTTTACTGCTTAGTTCATGGGGGACCCCAGAAAAAAAATGACATAGGGTCCCCCTATAAATTCTAACCAGCAAAGGCTAAACAGACAACTGTGGGTTGATATTAATAGCCAGGGAAGGGGCCATAGATATTGGCCCCATCCGAGGCTACCAACATCAGCCCTCAACACCCCTAGAAATGGCGCATAAATAAGATGCGCCAAATCAGGAGCTTAGCTTCACTCTTCTTACTTGCCCTCGTGTGGTGGCAAGTGTGGTAATAAGCCACCATTCAGTAAGGCATCCATATGAAACAGAGACGGATTGCAGTGTGGGACAAATGAATTATCGTCGGACCAATGAGGAAATTGGGTTTTTTTTATTTTTAATTTTACCCTAATAGGTAAAAGAGAGTGGGGAGTGTTTATTTCAAATAAAGAAGTCTGTGTCTTTCTTTCAATTAAAGGACTTTTTTCTGACTTTGTATTTTTTACAATATGACTATGAGGTTAGTAATGGGGGCGTCTTATAGACGCCTTTCCATTACTAACCCCTGGGTTTGATGTCAGCGGCCATAAAACAGCTGACATCAACCCCAACCCTTTTACCCCTCTAGCCATCGCACTAGGGCAAGTGGGAAGAGTGAGACTAAGTACCAGATTTGGAACATCTTATTAATGCGCCATTTCTTGGGCTAATGTTGGTAGCCTCAGAAGGGTGGCCAATATCCTTGGCCCATTCCCTGGCTATTAAAATCAGACCACAGCGGTCTGTATAGCCTTTGCTGGTTAGATTTATAGGGGGACCCTATATCATTTTTTGGGGGGGTCCCCCTGTAAACTAACTAGTAAAGGCTAAGCAAACAGCTGTGAGATGTTATTAACAGCCTGGGAACATTTAGGGCTAATAGTCCCTTTCCCAGATTATTAATATCAGCTGTCAGTTTTCCCTCTCCTGGTTATGAAAATTACGCTGGAGCCCATGCCATTTTTTTTATTTATTTTATTTATTTAACCCCTTAACAACCAAAGTTATTTTTGGTTTTGCATTTTCGTTTTTTACTCCCCTTCTTCCCAGAGCCATAACTTTTTTACCTTTTAGTCAAAATGGCCATGTCAGGGCTTGTTTTCTGCGGGACAAGTTGTACATTTGAACGACACCATTGGTTTTACCATGTCGTGTACTTGAAAACGGGAAAAAAATTCCAAGTGCGGTGAAATTGCAAAAAAAGTGCAATCCCACACTTGTTTTTTGTTTTTTTTTCACCATATTCACTAAATGCTAAAACTGAGCTGCCATTATGATTCTCCAGGTCATTATGAGTTCATAGACACTAAACATGTCTAGGTTCTTTTTTATCTAAGTGGTGAAAAAAATTCCAAACTTTGTTAAAGAAAAAAAATTTGCGCCATTTTCCGATACCCGTAGCATCTCCATTTTTTGGGATCTCGAGTTGGGTGAGGGCTTATTTTTTGCACGCCGAACAGACGTTTTTAATGATACAATTTTGGTGCAGATACGATCTTTTGATCGCTTATTATTGCATTTTAATGCAATGTCCTGGCGACCAAAAAAACCATAATTCTGGCGTTTTGACTTTTTTTCTTACTACGCCATCTAGCGATCAGGTTAATCTTTTTTTTTACTGATAGATCGGGCGATTCTGAATGCGGCGATACCTAATATGTGTATGTTTGATTTTTTTTTTATTGTTTTATTTTGAATGGGGCAAAAGGGGGGTGATTTGTACCTTTATTTTTTTTATATTTTTAAAAACTTTTTTTTACTTTTGACATGCTTAAATAGTCTCCATGTGAGACTAGAAGCTGCATAACCTGATCGGCTTTGCTACATACAGGCGATGATCAGATCGCCTGCATGTAGCAGAATTGCTGACTTGCTCTGAGCGCCAACCACCGGGTGGCGCTCATAGCAATCCGGCAGTGACAACCATAGAGGTCTCCAGGAGACCTCTGGTTGTCATGCCAACCTATCAATGACCTGCGATCACGTGAAGGGGTTACCGATGGGCAGAAGCGCGAGTTAAATGCCGCTGTCAGAGTTTGACAGCGGCATTTAACAGGTTAATAACCGCGGCTGAATCGCGATTCCACCCGCAGCTATTCCGGGCACATGTCAGCTGTTCAAAACATGTGGGCTCACCGCCGGGGCCAACATCAAAGGGGATAAAAATAAAAAACAAGTACAGAAAAAAAACACACAAAGCACTGATAGTATAGCACACTGACATATTTCTATCTATCTATGAAGAAAGAAGGTAGACAGCACTCAAATGTTTACCAAATCAGATGGAATTTATTCAGTCCATGTAGTAAAGTCCACCACCATATTTCACTGTGAGGATGGTGTTCTTGGGGTGTTGAGTTGTGTTGGTTTGGCGCCATACATATCGTTTAACTTGGTGGCCATAAAGTTCAATTTTGGTTTCATCTGACCACAGCACCTTCCTCCATACATGTAGGGAGTCTCCCACATATCTCAAAATGAGCCTCACAATGTTTTTGTGTAAGCAAAGGCTTTTTTCTGCCCACACTTAAAGGCCAGCTCCATGGATGGCTTATTGTGGTTGTATGGACAGATACTCCAGTCTCTGCTTGGGAACTCTGCTGCTCCTTCAGGGTTACCTTTGGTCTCTGTGCTGCCTCTCTGATTAATACCCTTCTTGCCCAGGCTGGGAGTTTTGGTGGGCGGCCTCTCTTGGCAGGTTTGTTGTTGTGGTACCATGTTCTTTACATTTGCTGATAATGGATTTGATGGTACTCCGGGGGATTGAACTTAAAAAAAATACCCTTAAAATTATAAGTTTTATGGATATGCCTCAAAATCGAATTCCCAAAACTATTCATATGCACACGTGAAATATATAAATAAGTGTGTGTACCGTACATGGATACATACATACATATATATATATATAATGCATGTATCTATTATATACTTACCTTGTAATGTCTTCACATCCTGTTCCATTCAGATGTGTCCGGTTCCCAGAATTCCAAGCAGCGGAAGTTCACCGACAGCCATATTGGGACAACCAAGTCATGGTTGTCTCAATTATGGAAACTGCTGGTAGTACCAGCCTCTTGCATGGTACCACCTGCGGAACACCGTCACACCACACACACTGTATATGCCGTACGCAGCACACACACACTGTATACGCAGTGCGCACCACACACAAACACACACACACTGTATACACTGTACGCACCACACACACACACTATATATGCCGTATGCACCGCAAACACACACACTGTATATGCCGTACGCACTGCACACACACACATTGTATATGCCGTACGCACCACACACACACCGCACACACACACACACTGTATATGCAGTGCGCACCACACACACACTGTAAACACTGTACACACCACACACACACACACACTGTATACGCCGTATGCACCGCACACACACACTATACGCCGTACGCACCACACACACTGTATACGCTGTACGCACCACACACACACTGTATACGCTGTACGCATCACACACACACACTGTATACACCGTATGCACCACACGCACTGCAGATGGGGAGAGAGAAAGCGCACAGGGGTGAGAGAGACAGAGCACAGGGGGTAGACAGCTCAAACAGGACAGCACATGAGGGGAGAACACAGGAAGGAGAGAGACAGCAGACAAGGGGGACAGCACATGGGGTAGACAGGTCAAAGAAGAGAGCACAGACAGGAGAAGTCAGCAGATGGGGAAAGAGAGTGGATAGGTGGGTGAGCACATGGGGGGGAGACTCTCATCGCTGCAAAGCCTGCCCCCATCGTGACATTACCGCACTCCCGATGCGATAGCATCCGGCCTCCATCTAGTTAAGTATAAAATCAGCTATGTGTGTAGCCCTGGTACACAATACCAGGAGGATGAGTGGAGAGGTAACAGTTAAGGGCTCTTCATAATATCACGTACACTTCGGACACACCCAGTAGGGGTGTGGAAGGGGGTGATTTAGTCAGTCAGTTTCCTGTCCTTGGACAGAGTAGACGTGTCCAGTCTGAGCCTATTAGCAGTTCAGAAAGTGGAGGCTAGTACAGGTGGCCTAGTTCACCTCAGCCTAGTCAGAGCTGTGCCCCACTGGAAAACGGACTGAGATATCTATTAAGAGTCGAGCAAATCGAAGGGCAAAGTGGAAGAGAGCAGTGAAGTGCCATAGGTATAGGATACCTGCACATTGCTACCGGTCACTGGGGACCGAAGGATCACTAAAGCTTCACGCTTAGTGGTAAGAAAACCAGAGATTTACCGGACCTTAGGTCGCGGCAAGCAGCCCCGAATAGTCAGTACGTAACTGGGGTCAGAGGAAGTGAGGACCTTGAGTCAGTGCACGACAAGATAGGAATTCAGCTTTCTCACAGGAAGACTCCGACCACAAAAACTGACCGGGCAGAACAGCTTTGGAATAGCTGGAATTATAGAGGGAACTACGCTTCAAGCTGGTTGGACTCATCATTATTGGAAAAGTAAAGGAGGCCCCTAACTTGCTTAACCGTTGCCTCAAAGCTCATCCTCCATCAACCCCATCAGCCTCCCTGGGACCTGCCTGACCATCTTACAAGTAAAGGTATGGAAAGACGCTGACGGTGTGAGACTGAGTTATTTATTTGCATGCCTGCACAACCCTGCTTTAACTACCGACCTGAGGGAAGAGTCCTACCTGTAGGGGACCCGACATCTAGCTGCCTCACCATCCCCTCAGAGCTCTACAGCAGCGCTGGTATAAATTACCAGAAGACTACAGGTGGCGTCACGAACTGTAAATATATCTATCCCCTGTAAATATTCCCCCAACATACGCCAGACCGCTAGGGCCACAGACCGAGCCACCGCTACCTGTGACAACCCCATAGACTTCCATGGGCTCGGCTCTGAGTACCCCATTGCCCTGGTAACCCACAATTGTGGTGGCGGGTCGACACAAAACTTTGGCGTCACGAACAGGATACGAAACTTGCAGCATTGCGAGCCCTGTGTGCCTGTGGAGTGTTTTGGTGAAAAAGACTGTTGCTGTTGTTTGGCGCCAAATACCGCCATATTTGCCGCCAGATTCGCGCCCTAAGGCGCTGGAGAAGAAGGTGGGCGTACCTGAAAGAGCGCGCAAAGTCTTGGACACGCCCCTGGCTCTGACTCATCGGCAGGTCCTGCAACAGGAAGTGAACGCTCTGACATCAGAGCGCCTGCGACGAAGGTCCTGTTCCCACTGCGGTGCCTGTGAAATAGCAGCGTCTGAAACCGGTAGGCTCCGTTTAACCAAGGGGGCGCTAAGATGTCACAACAACCGGCTGACAGTGCGGCCCCAGCCGGAGGCCCCAATCCCGCACCGCTTGGTATTGTAGCGCCAGATGGGGGCGCAGGCCCTGCACCCAGTCCGGTAGTCCCGATCATGCCACTAACGCTCCCATATATGCCTGGGGCGAAATGGCTTCCCCAGTACAGCGGTGAGCCAGGCACATTAGCAGGCTTCAAGCGGAAGTTATGCAGCATCCTAGAAATGTACTCCATGCCTGAGAGACAAAAAGCTGCTGTGCTAATAGGGCAGCTAACTGGCGCTGCTGAGAGGGAAGTGGAGACTTGGGATACCGTTGATCAGGAGTCGGTACCTGCGATCTTCCTTAAGCTACATGCCATATTTGAAGACCGCACAGAAACGGATCTCCGGATGGCCTTCTATCACTGTTCACAACAGCCAGGTGACAGCATCCGGGACTACGCTTGCCGACTACAGGGAGCCCTGAGAGCCCTCAAGCAAATTAACAATTTAAATGCTATCGACGAGAATAAAATGCTGAAAGAACAATTTATACAGGGATTGAGATCCCAAGAGGAACGCAGAACTGTAAACTGGTGGTCCTTAGACCATCCGGATGCTACCTTTGATGCCCTAAAGGACATGGCAATAAAAGGGCTGCGGCCCCTGGGCAAACCCGAGGTGGCAACCCAACATCATCAGGCTGAAGTCACTCTGGAACCGGCAGTAACCCCCTTTTCCCGCTAGTGGCTGAAGCCAAAGCGCAGGTGACACCTCCTAGTGAATTGGACTGTCTGCGCTCAGAGGTGCGCCAGCTGACTAAAAATCTGGCTGCTGTAATGAGTGCCCTGCAGCTGCGGAAAGAGGAGGAAGGAAAGATCTTGTTAGCTGACTGCCCAGAAGACGTCCCGTGGATGCACCGGAGAAGAAAGAAGACGTCGCCCCCCGGAGGAGGACAACGCCACCCCCAGGAGCGACCTCTGATCAACACCCTCCTCGTCGAGAGATCATCTGTTACCGATGCAACCGGAAAGGTCATCTGTCTCCACAGTGTCCTTTAAACGGGCAGAACCTGGGTCCGAGGGCCAACACCCAGGAGAATACCCGTCAGGCCCCTAGACTGGAACCGCAGGTATGTGGGTGGGCGACCCTACCTGTCTATCATCTTAGATGGTATTGCTGTTCCGGCATTGTTAGACACTGGGTCGCAGGTGACCCTAATACCTGATGCCCTCTATACTAAGTACTGGTCAATGGACAGTCTTAAACCTCCGAGCCTTGACTTTACCGTGTATGCTTCTAATGGTCTTCCTGTAGAAGTACTCGGGACAAAATGTGTAGATGTAAAGGTGGGCAGAGAGGAGTTGAAAGACCAGGGGCTTCTGGTAGTAAAGACTGTAAATGAGGAGAACGGTTTAAATATAATTTTGGGTACTAACATTATCGGTAATTGTTTGGGAGAAGTTGTGTTCTTGCTCCAACAGCTCGCTGAGATTGCCCGACCAAGGCAGAGAGGAGTAATCCAAAGAGAGATCCGGGCCCTGGTGTGTCAGCAGCAAGCGAAGCTTACAGACGGCGAAATTGGTAATGTACGGGTCACTGACTCGGATCCTATTGTGATACCCCCAATGAGTGAAATGATTATCTGGTGCAGGGCAGCCATAGGTCTGAGAGGACAGAATTACCAAGCTGTAGTAGAACCCACCATTCAGAACATAGACCTACACTTATGACTGCTAGGGGAGTAGTAGAAGTGGTGAATGGAAGAGTACCGGTACGGCTTCTCAATTGGGGAGATGATGAGGTAAACTTACCCGTTACGCAACCATTGCTAAACTACATGCTGTTGATAATAATTCTATTCTCCCGGCTGAGTCCTTAGACTCCTGTCAAATAGCGGAGGACAATGACCCAGCAACTCAGGTGGCGGAGTGGTGTCAGCAACTCCATGTTGGGACGGACACCACTCCCGCTCACCAGAAGCAAGGGGTATTAGGGGTGGTGCAAGAGTACGCCCAAGTGTTTAGCAAGAATCCACTTGATTTTGGGATAATTAAGGGAGTACAACATCATATCCCTACAGGCAGTCATCCTCCCATCAAAGAGCGGTATAGGCCCATACCTCCAGCTCATTATCAGAAGGCTAAAGAAATGTTGAATGATATGAAGAAAGCCGGGGTGATAAGGGATAGTTGTAGCCCCTGGGCAGCCCCTCTAGTTCTGGTTAAAAAGAAAGATGGTAGTATGAGAATGTGTGTGGATTACAGGCAGGTGAACCGCATAACACACAAGGATGCATACCCGTTACCACGTATAGAGGAATCATTAGCTGCTCTGAAAACGGCTAACTACTTTTCTACCCTTGATCTGACTAGTGGTTACTGGCAAGTGGCTGTGGCTGAGGAGGATCGTGAGAAAACGGCTTTCACCACCCCAATGGGGCTCTGTGAGTTCGACAGAATGCCGTTTGGGCTCAGCAGTGCCCCAGGAACATTTCAGAGAGTGATGGAAAATTGTCTGGGACATCTCAATTTTGAAACCGTGCTGCTATACCTAGACGACGTTATCGTGTATTCTAAGACATATGAGGACCATCTGAAACACCTGGCAGAAGTATTCGAGTCCCTGTCTAGGTACGGGATGAAGTTGAAACCCTCAAAATGCCATCTACTCAAACAGAAGGTACAATACTTGGGGCACATCGTCAGTTCGGAAGGAGTAGCGCCGGACCCAGAGAAAGTCACTGCCATCCAGAAGTGGCCGGAGCCGAAGAACCTTAAGGAAGTGCGACAGTTCCTGGGACTAACGGGTTACTACAGAAGGTTCGTGAAAGATTACACGAAGAAGGCAGCCCCTTTACAGGACCTCCTAGTAGGACAATCCCTAAAGAGCAGAAACCCTCCCTTTAATTGGGGTAAGGAACAGGCTGAAGCATTCCAAAAGATGAAAGAGATCCTTACAGGTGATGAGATCTTGGCCTATCCTGATTACAGCCAACCGTTCCTGTTGTACACCGACGCCAGTAATGAAGGTTTGGGAGCAGTTCTCAGTCAGAAGCAGAATGGCCAAGAAAAAGTCATCGCATATGCCAGCAGAAAACTCAGGCCAACTGAAAGGAATCCGGAAAATTATAGCAGCTTCAAGCTGGAGTTTCTGGCGCTGGTCTGGGCCATTACTGAAAGATTTAAGCATTATCTGGCCTCTAATCAGTTCACTGCGTTTACAGATAACAACCCGTTAACGCACCTGGAAACTGCCAAGCTGGGTGCCATGGAGCAGCGATGGATGGCTCGGTTGTCCAATTACCAGTTTACTATCAAGTACCGGGCAGGTCGAAAGAATGCTAATGCTGACGCATTGTCCCGAATGCCGCATGACTCTGATACGGAAGAAGAATCGGATGACCTGGAAGAAATTGAGCTACCTGCGTTCCATCGAAATGGGGTAGTCCACGAGCATCGAGTCCACAGAAAGCAGTATGGTGCAACATTAAATCCTTTACCCCATCACAGTTGGAAAGAGACTCAGGACAGTGATCCAGTGGTCAGCCGCATCAAGGAATTGTTAAGACAGGAAGGTTCCTCTTTGGAAAAGGATGCACCTATGTCAGCAAAGCTCCTGTGGAACGAGAAAAGCAGGTTGTTCCTATACCGTGAGAAGTTGTGCAGGAGATACGTCAACCCCAGAACCCATGAGATGGTCTGGCAGATAGTGGTCCCCAAGGCAGACGTCCCAATGGTGTTGGAAGCATACCACGATCAAGCAGGACACTTTGGCTGGAGAAAGCTGGAGACCCTGTTGAGATGCCGGTTCTACTGGGTAGGGATGCGCAGCTCCATCGAGAGGTGGTGTCGGAACTGTGGACCCTGTGGTCTCAGAAGGAAGGACTACGGTAGTCAGAAGGCACCCCTGCAACCTATCCGGACGACTCGTCCCTGGAGATTGTGGCCCTGGACCACGTCAAATTGTCGCCAAGTAGATCTGGATACTCATACGCCTTGACCATGGTGGACCATTACTCCAGATTTCTGGTGGTTGTTCCAGTTAAGGACCAGACCGCAGTGACGGCCGCGAAAACCTTTCAAGCAAGCTTCTGCAGACCGCATGGGTATCCGGAGCAAGTATTAACCGATCAAGGACCTGCTTTCGAAGCTGATTTATTCAAGGAATTCTGTCACATGTACGGGTGCAAGAAAATTAGAACAACACCATATCACCCTCAAACCAACGGTCTTTGCGAAAAAATGAACCATATTGTCCTTGATTTGTTGAGATCCATACCGTTGGAAGACAGGAATCGATGGCCGGATTTACTACCTGATTTGGTTGATTTGTATAACCATATACCTGTCAGTTCCACTAACTGCACTCCAGCCTATCTTATGAGAGCAAGGCCCGGAAGACTACCAATGGATCTAGAACTTGGAGTGGTAGAACCGGAGGCAGACAACGCCGTTGAAAACTGGGACATCAATCGGCAAGAGCAATACAGAAGAGTACAAATCTGTGTAGAGGAAAGTCTCAACAAGGCACGGGAGAAACAGGAAGATGTTTACAACCGAAATGCTCCTGCCAAGCCTTTGATGCCTGGAGAGGTAGTATTAAAAAGAAAAAGGAAGATGCACAAATTGGATAACCAGTGGGAGCAAGAACCCTACGTCATACAAGATTCTAAATATGACAACAGAAAAGTTTGTGTCGTCAGTAAGGACGGAGGAAGAACAACAACCACTGTGTCCAGAGACCATTTGAAATTGTGTCCAGAACCCTTAAAATGTTGTGACAAGAACCCTGTCATCAATCAAAAAGAAAGGAAAGAAGAGGTCATACACACCGATCTGGGAGATTTTCCTGCGGATTGGCCTAGACTGGGAGATGCTGTAATAGTTCCGGTGTTGCAGTTTTATCAGCCACAAGAGGAAGTTCTACCTCCAGTTGTGCCCGTGGTGCCAGTTGAGCCAGTTCAGGAGTTACCCATTCCAGCAACACCTCAACCTATGGAATCTCAAGAAGGATCATCTGAAGCAGCGCCCCATACTATGGGATCCCCTGGTGAAGCTGACTCACACCGCCCAGCCATCAGTACGCTTGCCAGATCCATAGAAAGATTGAGGCAGTTCTATAGTTTGCCGTTACGCAGTGCAGACAGATCGCAACTTGATATACCTGAAGCTACACCACGTAGATCAGAGCGAATCACAAAAGGGAAGTTACCCATTAGATACCAGCAGTGATTATAACGAATTGATGTGAATATTGTAAAAAGTCTATATAAATATGTGTCTTTTCATTATGTTATGGACTTAGAGGCTGAGGACTGAGCCAGCCCAAAAACTGTATCCTGTAAATAGTTGCACTTTGTGCCTTTTAATGGTTTCACACGAAGCCTTGACTTACCTCTGAACCTAAAACCCGTGTGGTGTGGCACTGAGTGAGGTCTGCATTCGGATGTCCTGCAGCCCACCCAGGACCCACGTTGAAGGTTTGGTGCGGGTCCTTCACAAGTATATTGTCTATTTATATGAAAATGTTATTTAATATTTGTATTTTTCTATAATGTTTTGTTTGCAACGTTTAAGACATCCTTACCTCCCGGATGGGACGAATTAATGTTTATTGTTTAATGTTTAATGCATAAACAAATTGTCTCTTTGTATTTTACAGCCCGGGAGTGCTGTCGTTTACCATGGGGGAATGTGTAGCCCTGGTACACAATACCAGGAGGATGAGTGGAGAGGTAACAGTTAAGGGCTCTTCATAATATCACGTACACTTCGGACACACCCAGCAGGGGTGTGGAAGGGGGTGATTTAGTCAGTCAGTTTCCTGTCCTTGGACAGAGTAGACGTGTCCAGTCTGAGCCTATTAGCAGTTCAGAAAGTGGAGGCTAGTACAGGTGGCCTAGTTCACCTCAGCCTAGTCAGAGCTGTGCCCCACTGGAAAACGGACTGAGATATCTATTAAGAGTCGAGCAAATCGAAGGGCAAAGTGGAAGAGAGCAGTGAAGTGCCATAGGTATAGGATACCTGCACATTGCTACCGGTCACTGGGGACCGAAGGATCACTAAAGCTTCACGCTTAGTGGTAAGAAAACCAGAGATTTACTGGACCTTAGGTCGCGGCAAGCAGCCCCGAATAGTCAGTACGTAACTGGGGTCAGAGGAAGTGAGGACCTTGAGTCAGTGCACGACAAGATAGAAATTCAGCTTTCTCACAGGAAGACTCCGACCACAAAAACTGACCGGGCAGAACAGCTTTGGAATAGCTGGAATTATAGAGGGAACTACGCTTCAAGCTGGTTGGACTCATCATTATTGGAAAAGTAAAGGAGGCCCCTAACTTGCTTAACCGTTGCCTCAAAGCTCATCCTCCATCAACCCCATCAGCCTCCCTGGGACCTGCCTGACCATCTTACAAGTAAAGGTATGGAAAGACGCTGACGGTGTGAGACTGAGTTATTTATTTGCATGCCTGCACAACCCTGCTTTAACTACCGACCTGAGGGAAGAGTCCTACCTGTAGGGGACCCGACATCTAGCTGCCTTACCATCCCCTCAGAGCTCTACAGCAGCGCTGGTATAAATTACCAGAAGACTACAGGTGGCGTCACGAACTGTAAATATATCTATCCCCTGTAAATATTCCCCCAACATACGCCAGACCGCTAGGGCCACAGACCGAGCCACCGCTACCTGTGACAACCCCATAGACTTCCATGGGCTCGGCTCTGAGTACCCCATTGCCCTGGTAACCCACAATTGTGGTGGCGGGTCGACACATATGTATTTCCAGAGTTCAGTTATCCTGCCATGATGCTCTGGGGATAATCTGAGATTGGGATATTTTATTATAACCCAACCTGACTTGCTCTTCTCAACAACCTTGTATCTGACTTGTTTGGAGATCTGCTTGGTCTTTATGGTGTTTGGTTAGTGCTGCCTCTTGTTAATGGTGTTGCAGCTTCTGTGGCCTTTCATAAAAGGTGGTGTATATACTGACAGACATGTGACACTTAGGTAGACTTCATAAATACAGTACTTATGATTCCAATTTGCAACTTTTTATTGTGAAACGTCCTTATCATTTTTATTGTCGCACAATTATTTTTTGTTTAACAATATTTTTTTTTCTACAAAATAACGGAGTTTTAATGGGTGCCAAATTTTCCCCATCAGTAGCAAATCTGGTTATAGCATGGTGGTAAGAAATTTACATTTATAACACAGACAATCCTTTTTTTGATTCAATCTATTGGTATGGTAGATATATAGATGACTTATTGCCTATTTAGAAAGATGACATTTCTCATGTACCTCTTTTTCTTGAGTACCTGAATGCCAATAATTGTAATCTTAAATTTACCAGTTTATGTGATAAAAACTCTATTAATTTTCTGGATTTACATCTTACAGGTGTACCTAATCAACCTATCCATAGCACTACTTGCAGAAAACCCTCAGCAGGGAATACCATTTTACACACTCATAGTTTCCAACCTCCACCTACCATCAAAGCCATTTCTTTGGGGGAAACCATCAGAGCTAAACGTAATTAATATGGAATATTCCAAAGAACTAGTCTCCATTCATTCCCATTTAAATAAAAGACAATATCCAAACTGGTCTCTACAACGTGCATCACACGTAGCAACTAATAAAACCAGACAACAGTTATTACAATGTAACTCTGAAAAAATCTATTAAACAAGATAAACCAACCCTTGTCCTTACATATTATACTTGTTTCAAATCAGTATCTGATATCATTCAACGTAATATCCATATTTTCCGTGAGGATCATATAATGGATTCAATTCTCAGTGATGGTATTCTGGTATTCGCATTGTGTCTCTTAAGGTGAGATCGAAGTGATTGCCTGTCCCTGACCTGATAAATATCAGCCAAGTGCATGCATAAAATAGAGACACTGGACACAAAGTCAGATGTATGCACCTTCCTCAGCAAAAGCTGGCACACAACTGATTTTATTAGTACAAAGAAAAGATCATGTAACAGGCAGAAAGAGGGCGTCGCTCAATCTTCTGAACAGCATTGGTGTCAGTCTGTGATTGGTCCATGTTAGGTCCACTCCATATATAGTCTCTTGGTGTATCCACTTCACATTCCAAGGATTCCTTCCAGGGCGTTGTTCCAGAATGTAGACGCCATCTTGTTACACTACACCTGAACTGGCTTATATAAGGTTAATAATTGATTTCATTAGCCATTCTCTGCTTCAAATCTAGATGAGCCCCCACTATAGGACAGTCCTTGTCACCAAGTATGTATCGTCCACCCAAATTACCCACCCACAGCACTGGTTGTCTAGGCAAGGCTTTTTTTAAATGTGCAATGATGGTTTAAGAACACCCCCCCGGCCACAGTGCACTCTGTAGTGTAGTGACGTCACACGCCGTTCATTCCTTGTCGGACATCTTTTTTCCTACTGCGCAACCAGGGACGGCACCGGTCGGGGCTTCCCTGGTTCTGCGCGGTCGCTCTGTGTTCTCTGGAGCCCTGCACCTGTTCCTGTCATTGCCACACCACCACCGGAACTTGAAGCATACACCCGATCTCCATGATAGTGCAACAATTCATTAGCAGGTCAGTGGTTGTGCGATTATAGCTGTATGTTGGCAATTAGTGGAGCAGTGCATTGGTCTTTTAATTTGTTATATAGCGTTATATTTAATTTGAATTTGTATTTATCAGCCTTTACCAGCTGAACTGTGGGATATGACAAACTTTTGGTTATGATCCAATAGGGACTAAGTGTATACATTTCATTGTCTTTGCTGATTGCGTAGGAATTCACCTCTTGAACCAGAACACTCAATACTATATCCTACGTTACATATAGGTTTACTGAAAGGATTAGTGCAACAAACAATATTTAATTTTTTGTTTTTGAGCACATCTTATTCTGATTTACACAGGATCTAAGGTACTGCCTTGGATTCGTTACGATCTCATAACGACGCAAGTAATGATCGTTTTGGTCGTTTAATGTCTCTATGCACATAGTGATCTCGTTAACGACTCAAAGGTTACGATCTCATACGACTTTAACGTCATTGCGATGTAAAACAGGCACATCGCTCAAAGTCCAGACACGATATAGCTCACAGGGACCCAACGATTAATACGGTCCAGAATTAGTGAACGATCAGCAGATCACAGCAGGCACGTGTTGCTACATGCAAACTTAGCGTCAGAACGATCGTAATAGTGACATTTTAGCGATTCGTTAGCGACGTGTTTAGTTGGCATACCTAAGTTTGCCGGAAGCTTTATTTCCTTGTTTCAGGTTCACCTCTGTTACTTAGGGAGTAACTGTTAGTATTTGTAATTTAATGTACTGTATATATATTACATAGTCTCCTTTATTATGTATATTGCCGTCCTTATTATACAGTGCCCTCTCTTGTTATGTACAGCCCGTCCCTTACATATTGGATTATATACAGCCCTGTTTTTTATTACCTACGGTCTTGTTAGCTGTATAATGAAATGATGGCTGATGGAGCATGGGAAAGCTTCTTTCTAATGGAGGAGCTGATGGACTGGTCGTCTGGTCACCGGCTCCTCCATCAGCAGTCATTTTATATCTAAAAAGAGAGGGGACTATGTAATAAAAGAGGGCGCTGTGAATAACAAAATTAACAAGAATGCACTATGTAAGAGACAGCACTGTACATAACAGAAGAGGAAGCTATATAATAAGGGACGGCACCATATATAACTAGAGAGAATGATACGTAATAAGGGATGGTGTTATTCATAATAAAAGAGGAAACTATGTAACAAAGGATGGTGTTATACAGAATTACTGAGTACACTATATAATAAGGGACTGAGTTATACATAATAAGTGAGTACACTATATACTAAGGGACTGTGTTAGACATAATAAGTGAGTACACTATATACTATGGGACTGTGCTATATATAAGTGAATACACTATATACAAAGGGACTATGCTATACATAATAAGTGAGTGCACTATATACTAAGGAACGGCGCTATACATAATAAGCGAGTACACTATATACTAAGGGACTGTGCTATACATAAGTGAGTATACTATATACTAAGGGACTATGCTATGTATAATAAATGAATACACTATATACTAAGGGACTGTGTTAGACATAATAAGCGATAATAATGTCTTCCTCCACCTCCCCCTGTTCCTAAGTCCATTATAAGTCCCCCTTCCTCCCATCCCAATCCCCCAGACCCCTCATTGTCCTCCTCCCCCTGCATCCCATTATTGTCCTCTCCCCCACCCCATCATTGCCCTCTTCACCACCTCCATCACTGCCTTCTCCCCCACCACTATCAGTGCTTTCTCCCCCACCACCCCATCATTGCCCATTCCACCACCTCCAGCATTGCCTTCTTCCCCACCACCCCATCATTGCCCATTCCACCACCTCCATAATTTCCTCCTCCCCACCACCACATTATTGCCCTTTCCACCACCACCATCATTGCCCTTTCCACCACCTCCATCATTGCTTTCTCCCCCACTACCCCATCATTGCCCTGCCATCACTCATATCATTGCCTTCTCCCCATCACCCCTATCACCTTTCCACCGCCTCCATCATTGCCTCCTTCCCACCACTCCCATCATTGTCCTTTCCATTAATGCCATCATTGCCTTCTCCCCACCACCTCATCATTGCCCTTTCCACCAACTCCATCATTGCCTTCTCACCCACCACCATCATTGCCCATTCCACCACCTCCATCATTTCCTCCTTACAAACCATCCCCATCCTTGCCCTTTCCATCACCCCATCATTGTCCTTTCCACCACCTCCATCACTGCTCTTTCTCCCCCACCACCCCCATCATTTTCCTCTCATCACCCCATCATTGCCTTCCCATCATCACCCCCATCATTGCCCTCTCCTCCACCTACACACACAAGACACACACAGCACGATTCACCTCTTTGCACTTCCCCCGAAGCACTACGCACGCACGCACACACACCACCACTCATCTCAACACATACATAACACACACACACACGAAAAACACACACACAGCACCTCTCACCTCTGCGCACGCTGTACCGCAGCTGCAGCATCACCGGCAGCTTCCTCTCTCTGGAACAGCCGGCCGCTGAATGATGACGTCATCAGCTGCACTGCTGTCTGTGTGAGACAGGAAGCGTGGGAAGGAAGTAGGACAGATCACTGCAGCTCGGCTCCACTGCTATTTTCTCTTGTAGGCAGCGGAGCTGCAGGGATCGCTCCCTGCCCGCCGCACATGATGGCAATCTGGCCAGGGGCCCCCCAGAGCCTCGGGGCCGGATAAACAGGCCAGATTGCCCTCATTATTAGCCGCCCTGCAGGGGCCCCCCTCAACCTCCGGGCCCCGGTACAGCCACACAGGCTGCCCATGCGGTATGTCCACCCCTGGACCACATGAATTCCTTCATGAGAGTGAGCTGAACTTCTCTTTCTACATGTTTTACTACACTTAGATTGCACACAGGGGACTTCCTGTCACTACGCATGGGACTTATGTTTGCACCACAAATTGTTAGGGGCTTCATCGAAAAATGGGTGAATAATTTTAATTACTTGATTCAATAAATTTAATTTATGCCAAAATGTTTCTCACTTCACTTCATCAACTTTGACTATTTAGTGCTGATGCGTCACACACAAATCGAATTACAAAAATATTATTTTGTTGTACTATAACAAAATAGGTAAAAAGCCAAAGGGGTGAATACTTTTGCAAGCCATTGTAGTTAGTATAAGATAGCTGACTGTAGTTTAGGTAGTGACGTTAGGGTAAGGTAAAAGTTAATGCTGGGACTAACTCATAGTCGGAGGGGCTTAGTGTTAGGACAAGTGACTGCTTCATGTAGTTAAGGAATTGGAGTTTAGAGTGTAAAGTGAGCAGTGCTGCCAAGGGGTGATCTTTAGCAAGAGGAGACTGAGGTGAGGGATAGCCAGATCCAGACTGAGTTACTGACAAGACAGAGTGAACTTCCAGAACAGGGTCCTTGGATAGGATGATGAGTTACCAGGAACCCTGAGCATGGAAAACGCCAAAGGTAACAGACCTAAACAAGACTGAATTTGTGGGAATAGTGGGGGGTCCCAAGCAGTAAATCCAGGGCGCCAGTAGTGAAAAAGTCACTGTATCCTTGCAGTGCTGTGGTCCAACAGGACAAGGCAACAGGAGTTTGTATGTTCTCCCCGTTTTTGCCTGGGTTAACTCTGGGTTCTCCAGTTTCCCCCACACTGCAAAGACATACTGATATGGAATTTAGATTGTGAGACCCAATTGGGACAGTGACGATAATATCTGTAAAGCACTGTGAAATTAATGGCACTATATAAGTGAGTAAATGAAATAAATAAATAAATACGGCAGTGAACCACTGAGTGAGTAGCGAGACTTGCTGAACAGGATCCATACTATCATAATGCAAAATGCCAGGGAGTAAAAGGAGGAGACAAGTGCTTAGTCTGTGGCTGCCCCCTGCGTCAGACTACATATTCTGCAATTTCCCCCTCTATAGGCTCTCTCCCTCTATAGTTGTCTCTGAGCTGGTGGGTAGAGACTGGCTGCTATGACGTCTCCCACATAGAGCACACACAGACAAGAGGGATTCCTATTCTCCTGTCTCCATATAGCTCATGTTCAGAAGCTACAGCTGTGAATACTCTGGGATGGTGAGAAACAACACTTACTAGAAAGCAGCACCAAAGGTCTGTGTGTGTCTCTGTCACTCTCTCACTGTGCTCCTCCTTTCTTCTTTACAGACTTCAAAAGGCAGCTGTAATCTGATCTCTCAGTGAGATAGTGATCTGGATTTTCTGAATGAATTATGAGTTTATGGGGCAAAGGGAGGAGAAGAAGTGGCTCATATGTAAAGAAAAAAAACGTGTTTCTCTGATAAGATATGTTACAAACATCAAGTTATCTCTGATCACGGTTCTTACAGAAAGATTAACCAAGCTGTAAGTTCTACCATAACATATCATAATCTTCCAAGATCAGCAGGTAGATTGAGTGTAATGTCTCTAGATTCATCATTCCACTAGAAATTGGGGATGTGGACTTGGCTTAAAATAAATTAATTTTTAACTTTTTTTTATTTTACCGTTGTACTTCTTCTGTTGCTCACATCCTTTTCTTCTCTTCCTTATGTACCGTAGTTACTGTATTTAGCAGCGTTTCCAGCACTTGCACCAGGGTTTGGTTGGTTGGTCGGATGTTTTTAATTAATACTGGGTCTAAACGCAGTGAATACTTACTGCATCATCTGTTTGCACATCATGAAAATTACATGGCAAGTGTCTGATTCAGCAATTACAGATTGATTGCACTGTTTATAGGATATGGCTTATCCATCTCTGCTGAGGACACATTCTCTAAACGCTTACAGAACAGGACTGCGAGGGATTGTTTATCTACCTTGATTATTATCATAATAAGTTACTATATCATATATAACAATATCCACCAACATATTCTACATAACTGACACTCTACAGGAGAGAGGTTTCTGCCCATAAAAGCTGACACTCTACAGGACAGAAGACCCTGCACATAAGAGCTGACACTCTACAGGAGAAAGGTCTCTGCACATAAGAGCTGACACACTACAGGAGAGAGGACCCTGAACATAAGAGCTGATACTATGCTGGAAAGAGGTCCCTGCACATAAGAGCTGATACTATGCAGGAGAGGGGACCCTGCACATAAGAGCTGACACTCTACAAGATAGACAACCCTCCAAATCATGAAAAAACGATGATCATAAAGATAGACAATCCTGCCCATTAGAGCTTACACTCTACAGGAGAGAGGACCCTGCCCATAAGAGCTGACACTCTACAGGGAGAAGAACCTGCTCATAAGAGCTGACACTCTACAGGAGAGAAGAACCTGCCTATAAGAGCTGACACTCTACAGGAGAGAGGATCCTGCCATAAGAGCTGAAACTCTACAGGAGAGAGGACCCTGCCTATAAGAGCTAACACTCTACTGAAAAAAAGGACCCTGCACATAAAAGCTAACACTCTACTGAAAAAAGACCCTGCACATAAGAGCTGATATTCTACAGGAGAGAAGAACCTGCTCATAAGAGCTGACACTCTACAGGAGAGAAGAACCTGCCTATAAGAGCTGACACTCTACAGGAGAGAGGACCCTGCCCATAAGAGCTGACACTCTACAGGAGAGAGGTCCCTGCCCATAAGAGCTGACACTCTATAGGAGAGAGAACCCTGCACATAAGAGCTGACACTCTACAGGAGAGAGGATGCTGCACATAAGAACTGACACTCTACAGGAGAGAGGACCCTGCACATAAGAGCTGACACTCTACAGGACAGACAACCCTGCCCATTAGAGCTGACACTCTACAGGAGAGAGGATCCTGCCCATAAGAGCTGAAACTCTACAGGAGAGAGGACCCTGCCCATAAGAGCTAACACTCTACTGAAAAAAGGACCCTGCACATAAAAGCTAACACTCTACTGAAAAAAAAGACCCTGCACATAAGAGCTGACACTCTACAGGAGAGAGTACCCTGCCCATAAGAGCTGACACTCTTTAGGAGAGAGGATCCTGCCCATAAGAGCTGACACTCTATAGGAGAGTGGACCCTGCACATAAGAGCTTACACCCTACAGGAGAGCGGACCCTGCCCATAAGAGATGACACTCTATAGGAGAAAAGACCCTGCACATAAGAGCTGACACTCTACAGGAGAGAGGACCCTGCCCATAAGAGCTGACACTCTTTAGGAGAGAGGATCCTGCCCATAAGAGCTGACACTCTACAGGAGAGAAGACCCTGCACATAAGAGCTGACACTCTACAGACGAGAGGACCCTGCACATAAGAGCTGACACTCTACAGGAGAGAGGACCCTGCCCAAAGACCATATAAGACTCTGGTGTTATAGATGGTTCAGATGAGGGTCTTATTACAGGTTTTGCATTATTAGGTGACACCTCTGTATGTTGACAGTCAGATATGAGTAGACGCCCTGCTGCATCGTCTGATCCTGGATACTCACGTGAGGACGTAGTTCACACTAACAATGCAGTGCGGTCTAGAAGAGCGACTGTTGTGGACAATTGTAGCGTAACTCTGTACCCAGACCCAACCTCCATGTTTGGAAAGCAGACGATAATATTTGGTGGTGACTTGGCCTTTTACCAGCACTGGAAGAAAAGTGGAAATGTATACATTAATTCAATTAAATAGTGCATCATTTTTAGACAAATAAGACACAATTACATAGAAAGTCAATGAAAAGTAAAGAAATATCCAAAATAATAAATGATTTATAGAAATATTACATTTTGGGTTTTCTTGATATTTGTGTCTGTTATGGTAGTGAATGCAGTTGGAGTTAATCTGCAGGAGCACACATAGTCCATAGACAAAAAAGAGGCCATTTCTAAAAAAAAAAATCCCCTTTGGCTGCCGTGTTTTCCACTCTTGGCATATTTTTTTGTTAGGCGTTCCCTTAAAATAGATTGCGAAGTGTGCTGCTACAGGAAACCTCAGTGATCAGTTGTGATCTGTGGAGGAACCTGGCAGGAAGTGTAACATTTCTCTGCACTGCCTCCGCAGGGCAAATGAAGAATTACATGGTGCCTATGGAAATTACTGGTCTGTACAGCAACAAAACTAGACCTCCCAGCATGCCCTGAAACTATAAGGATATATTAAAAAACGAATGAGCATAATATTTTACAACTAAGAAAGACAAAAATACACCAATAACACTTACAGAGGTGGTGAGCGTATCTCAGGTGGAACACATCACAGCCATGGACGTGGTGGTAAAGAGTTTTCTCTATGAGATCTTGAGGTTCATAACCGGTTAATTCAGCTACTCTGCACAGAAAAGAGGGGAATTGAGGGATTGGGGTTTTTTCACAACCTATTAATATATTTAAGAAAACTATGCAGCATCTGTAGACTTTGGAAGAAAAAGAGTTAAATTCTTGGATGTTCTGTGTTCTGTTGTTCCAAAGTCTCCAAACCTTGATATTAGCTTGAGAATTTTCTGGCCAAAAGCTGATGATATCTATTGGAAGCGCTTTATTTGTGTTATTAGGAGAGATGGCGAAAATGGAATCAGTGAAAGCACCGGATGATTCAGCTTTAATAAGAAGATTCAGAACAGAAAAAAAATAAAGTGAAATGGTAAAAAACCTGAATTCTGACTTTGTTTTCGGGGTTTTGTTTATTACGCGGCGTTTTAATGTGGTAACTTGATTTTTCAGGTCAGTGTAAATTTTTAACTTATAAATCAGGAGAAGAACGAAGCAAACAGGTGAACAAAATATAGATAAAATACAAATTTTATTAGAATCAATAATTAATATAGAAACACAGTACACAGAACATTGATAGTAAGACAGTACATGCAGGAAAAACCCCAGATGGGGCGTCACATACCTGGCTCAGGGCACCCCTCCGGCATCCCCTTTTTTGGGTAAGTTTTCTTCCCTTGACTCTTGGGTCCTCTGTTGCACCCGATCTCTGTACTTTTCTATGGCTGCTTTGGTGCTTTTCATTTAGGAAGCAGTTACCCATCCTATTGGCATATATGCACTGGCACTTTTGACGGATTATTCCTTTCATATTGATACGATAATGTTGTGATACTTTTGTGATATTTTGGGGTTTGTCTGTGTGGTTCTTTGCCCTGTTGCATACTGGGGTTTTTCCTGCATGTACTGTCTTACTATCAATGTTCTGTGTACTGTGTTTCTATATTAATTATTGATTCTAATAAAATTTGTATTTTATCTGTATTTTGTTCACCTGTTTGCTTCGTTCTTCTCCTGATTTATATGCACTTTTGAAGCGGGTGCTGTTTCTTTTCTATGTAGCCATATGCCTACTCCCACGGCTGGTATCATTGTTATGCCACTATGGGGGCTTATTATGTTCATTAAATTTTTAACTTGCATAGAATTTTTTTTCTATTGTTTTTCAAAAAATTCAGACTTTTGGGAAAAAAAAAAAGTTTGTGCCATTATTTTCTGAGACCTGTTATGCTTTATAATTTTCCTATCGATGGAGATGTTTTCATGGATAAAGCTGTAGTTTTTTCTAGTATCATTCTTAATTTTTATTACATTTTTGGGGGAAAGTAAAAATGGCCAATTTTGGTGTTTGATTTGATTTTTACCGGGTTTATTGTGTGGGTTAAATACTATTAGACTTGGAGAAATTTAACATTTAATAATGCAGCAATACTTATTGCTATTTTTTTGTTTTATATATTTTTAGAATTAGAAAAAAGGTACTACTTAAATTTTAATTATATATATATATATATATATAATTAAAAATTAAGTAGCATTCTAAACATTTCTAAAACAAAAAAAAACATTTTTTTCTAATTGTAATTATATATATATATATATTTTAGCTTTCATAGGGGAATTAAACCTGTAATTGTTTGATTACTTACACAGTTATTTAGTCTCATTGATTTTACATTACGAAATATTAAAAAAAAAGTACACCATTTCAAAAAGATGCTAAGGTGTATGCTCAGCTTCTGATTGCCAAGTGTTCGTTGCAAACAGAGCTGTGGAGGAAGATTTTAGCAACCAATAGGTTCATTTATGAATATGACTATGTGTGTTAGGGTTCGAGTTCCTGCTGCGGTCTCCCATTCATCTCCATCTGCAGTGGAGCCTGCTGAGCTTAATGTCGGTCCCAGCGTCTCGCCCAGTCTAACAGTGTGCAGAGGATTACTACTGCTCCTCCAGGCTCTGCTATTGTGGCCAGTACTGGTTAGCGGCGAGCAGACATCTTTAGGACAAAGTCCTTGTTTTCCCCTTCTGAGCATGCCCAGAGTGAGATCTCTCATTGGAGATCAGGGGTCACATGCTCAGGTACTGCAGCAGCTCCTATTGGTCCGCCAGGAAGGTCCTGTGACTACTGGTGTTCTGGAACAGTTTCATTGGTCCTTGTTTCTGGCAGGTCCTGTAGCTGTTATTATAAAAGGTGGCATGCTGAGCCGCCATGCGCTAGTATCAATCTTTATATGCTATGTGCCAGTGTGGTTATGCGTGTGTGTGGTTAGGGCCCGGCTGAAATAAGCCCTAGAATACCGACTTAATCGGTGAGGAGTTTGGTATGCTAGCTGGTCAGGGTCGGTGTCCTAGATGCCCTAGATTACCGGCATAACCGGTGAGGAGTTTGATTGCCGTTTTCAGGGCCTGGCGTTCAGACGCCATAGATTGCGGGTGACTCCCGCGAGGACATTAGCGCATGATCACGTTCTATGTTCGCTTAGCTTTTCACTGTGTACCTGGGTGCCTGACAGGACACAGAAGTTTGTCTCAGCGGCTCTGTGACTAACAGGGTTCGCTTTCAACACTAGACAGCGCCCTAGCGTGTTTATTTTTGCGACTCAGTGGTGTTCAGTGAGTTCGCCACATCGCCATATAGCGCTGCGGCACTCCTTCTAGCGGCTCTGTGGAATAACAGAGTTCGCACATATTGCCACAGCGCATTACGGCGTTTATTTTGGCGACTCTGCGGGATAACAGAGTTCGCTTCTTGCACCATTTTACTAGCAGCAGGCTCCGCCTGCACGGTGGACCCCGGGCTGCGAACGCACCTATCCACATCATATATTTGGTGCGTTCCACAGACACTGGCGCTAGAAATATGTTAGGGTCTGCGGAACGCACCAAATATATGATGTAGAGAGGTGCGTTCGCAGCCCGGGGTCCACCGTGCAGGCGGAACCTGCTGCTAGTAAAATGGCGCAAGAAGCGAACTCTGTTATCCCGCAGAGTCGCCAAAATAAATGCCGTAATGCGCTGTGGCAATATGTGTGAACTCTGTTATTCCACAGAGCTGCTAGAAGGAATGCCGCAGCGCTATATGGGATGTGTGCGAACTCACTTAACACAACAGTCGCAAAGTAAACACGCTAGGGCGCTGTCTAGCGTTGAAAGCGAACCCTGTTACATCACAGAGCCGCTGAGACAAACTTCTGTGTCCTGTCAGGCACCCAGGTACACAGTTAAGTGCTAAGCGAACATAGAACGTGATCATGCGCTAATGTCCTCGCGGGAGTCACCCGCAATCTATGGCGTCTGAACGCCAGGCCCTGCATACGGCAATCAAACTCCTCACCGGTTATGCCGGTAATCTAGGGCATCTAGGACACCGACCCTGACCAGCTAGCATACCAAACTCCTCACCGATTAAGTCGGTATTCTAGGGGCTTATTTCAGCCGAGCCCTAACCACACACACGCATGACCACACTGGCGCAAAGCATATAAAGATTGATATTAGCGCATGGCGGCCCAGCCATGCCACCCTTTTATAGCAACAGCTACAGGACCTGCCAGAAACAAGGACCAATGAAACTTGTTCCAGAACACCAGTAGTCACAGGACCTTCCTGGCGGACCAATAGGAGCTGCTGCAGTACCTGAGCATGTGACCCCTGATCTCCAATGAGAGATCTCACTCTGGGCATGCTCAGAAGGGGAAAACAAGGACTTTGTCCTAAAGACGTCTGCTCGCCGCTAACCAGTACTGGCCACAATAGCAGAGCCTGGAGGAGCAGTAGTAATCCTCTGCACACTGTTAGACTGGTTGAGATGCTGGGACCGATGTCTAAGCTGAGCACTCTCCACTGCGGACAGAGATGATTGGGGGACCGCCAGCAGGCACAGGTTCGAGACTCCCCTGTGCAGCAGCGTGTACTCGAACCCTAACACACATAGTCATATTCCAGACCCATGTTGTATGGGAACATAACATAGTGACAGGTCCAGTCTTTGGGTTCATGAGTAAGGATGGTCCTGCACAGGGCCCATTACAGGCAGCATTGCCATGAACAAGTGGAAACGATAGCAGATAAGTACATTTTGGTTTGATAGGACACACTGGTTTTACGTAGCCGCTTACCTGGAGTCCAGAAAAATGAGTTTGAGGTCCAGACTTGCTCTGAACATAAACATGTTACTGTGGAGTTTGATCTCCGTGATGGCGCTCGGGGGTAAGGATTGACCACTGCCACTAGCCCTACAATTTGATAGCAGGAGTCATATAAAGAAATGTCCAGCATATACTGCCTTATTTTCAGATACCCACTGCAGTGAATCACCTGTCATGTAAAGATAAAACATATCACATATGTACTAAACAGACCGGCTATGCAGTATTACATATGCACTATACCCCAATTTACTGTAATATTACGAAGGCAAAGGTCACTCCTGAGACACTTCGAGTATCAGGACACACAACTAAAAGGATATTTGCGTAAAAAAAAAAATTAAAAGAATCTATGACCAGGTCAGGGGTCCACTTTTCCTCTTATTTCATTCTTGCTGCTCCCCTGAGTATTTTGCTTTTTCTTTTTTTTAAATCTGACATACCGTTCCTGAGATATGGGCCTTTTAATTTATGGTTATTACCAAGGAGGTGTGGTACTCAGGATTCCTTGGGGGTGTGTCCATAGTGGGTGTGGCAGAACAGGCTAAGGACACACCCTAAGGAATCCTGATAATCAAACCTCCTTGGTGATAACTAAATAAAAAGACCCAAATCTCTGGAACCATATGGTGTATTTTGAAAAAATAAAAAGCGGAATACTCAGCGGAGCAGCAGGAAAAAAATAAGAGCAAAACTTGACTTGGTGACAGATCCTTTTTAAGCCTCTATGTATGAGACAGACTGCCGGAGGTATTAAATTCTGGTAAATTTAAATTGCAGGAAAAGTTAGCTACTTCCTACACATCCTTGATGTCCAAGAAAACTGTGAGTCAATAACATCAGATTAGGAGGGGCTCGGATTCAGTTCTCACTGTGATTAACTACTAGGGAGAACTGAGATTGGTTAAATTAGGACTGACTGATATTAGGCCCTTAAAGGGTAATATGGCCAACTAGAAGTAGTGAATATCCAGTTACTTCCTGTCCTAGAAACTGATGGCGAGAAAAGTTGGGAGCACAGCAACTGAGCTTAGGAGATGAAGCATAACAGCAACATTCATAGTCCAAGTACTGAATGTGATGTCCGACCAGCCACTAATCTCCTGACCAGAACTTAACAGCTCACAAATGCCCATGAAGCTTTTGAGTTTGGGTCAGAAGACCATTGCCGATCCGGACCTCAGTACTTGGACAACGAGTGTTGGACATGTGAAACCAGCCTTAGAGTCAGTAGTTGCTTTCCTCCTATCTATGCAACTAAATCAGGTCTACGCAGGCTGAAAGAAAAGACTTATATCAGGTTACAGAGTCAGGAATGGTGAATGGACTTTTCTAAAGTCAGAATAAAATAGGAATAAAAAAAATTGCAAAAAATCTCTGCTGCAGATTAAACGCCTCGTGGAACTTCTGCTGTGTGACCATCCGTCACTGAAAACAGAAATCCGTCCCTCAATCAACAAGTTTTCTCATTAGCGTTAAACTTACCTTGTATCCACTACATGTGAGTCCTGCATTTCTTTTGGCCAAAACACATTTCATCCGTAGAAAAAAAGAACGTTCAATTTCGTATTCTGCAAGAAGATGGAAGCTGTCATGAAATAACGTCACGTCATAACAAGGCTCACATAAAACTGTGAATGTTAAGTGTTAGATTGAGGCAGTCTTGATCTTAGGTAAGTCATTCCAGTGAACAGGTGCAGCGCATGAGAAGTCTTAATTAAAAATAGAGAGGATGATAACCATGGGGTATTGTTGAACACTGGGTTGGGTGTAGGTAATAAAGGTACAGAATGATACAATAGTAGCTGAGCTTTCAGCCTTATTATCGAAGAAACTGGTAGCCTGGTAAAGAAAGAGGTGGCAGTACAACCACCATACAAAAGGATTCAGCAGTTTGCAGTTTTCATTTGAGTCCATTGAATGAAATACAAATGAACAATTACTTTAATCAAGAAAAAAATAATAATTAGGGCCAGAATTAAAATTTTAAGTGTCTATGGCAAAGTTCGGTGGGTTGGAACCAATATAACGCCAAGAAAGTTTCTTAGAATGTACAATGGATGGTAGAATTACACAGAGAAATTAAAACTTTCAAGATGATAGAGGAAGGAAGAAAATGAAGAACCTCACTTTTAGAGGTCTGGAGTTTTGATAATGTACCCCGAATGTCCAGCAGAATCTGGAGTCAATTCTTATGGGAGGAGATATTACTGCAAACCAAACCAACGATTAGTGATCCCAAAGAGGAATCAGAAGTGTGGCACCTAATGAACCAGTGTAAACCAAAAAAATAATTTTTTTAAGAGACTAGAGATAGATGACTGAGGACAAGAAGCTTATTGCCAAAATCCCATGGAAACTGCCAATTTTGGTGAGTGGTGGGGTTTAATAGAGCTGGTTAAGTTGAAATGGAAGTGTAGTATTACATGGTGGCCATTCAGATAACTCATTGTCCATCTAATTAATAGATGGCTCAAGTCCATAACAGCGAAAGTTAAGGCTTGTTTTTTATCATACAGTAGAGTAGGGTCATGAGTGGGACCCACTAATACGTCCAAGTGATCTACTAGGATACATTAGCAAAGGTTGTCTTGATGTTTTCTATTAGTCATTGAGTATCTTTGGCTATAAAATATTCTTCTCAAGGTCTCTTGGTCTATAAGATGTTCTTCTCTATGTCTTTTGGACTGTACGATATTCTTCTCCAGGTCTCTTGGTCTATAAGATGTTCTTCTCTATGTCTTTTGAACTATAAGATATTCTTCTCCAGGTCTCTTGGTCTATAAGATGTTCTTCTCTATGTCTTTTGGACTGTAAGATATTCTTCTCCAGGTCTCTTGGTCTATAAGATGTTCTTCTCTATGTCTTTTGGACTATAAGATATTCTTCTCCAGGTCTCTTGGTCTATAAGATGTTCTTCTCTATGTCTTTTGGACTGTAAGATATTCTTCTCCAGGTCTCTTGGTCTATAAGATGTTCTTCTCTATGTCTTTTGGACTATAAGATATTCTTCTCCAGGTCTCTTGGTCTATAAGATGTTCTTCTCTATGTCTTTTGGACTGTAAGATATTCTTCTCCAGGTCTCTTGGTCTATAAGATGTTCTTCTCTATGTCTTTTGGGCTATCAGATATTCTTCTTCAGGTCCCTTGGGCTATAAGATATTATGGTACAAAATATTACACTTCATAATGATGCCCTCAGTGATGAGCATGGACCGAAAGTCAAGAAAACATGGACAACATCTACCACGTTTCATCATTTTTGGGATTATTATATTCTATTTGTTTGGTTCAGCGTAGGATCATGAGCAGCACCCCACCATGATGTCCAAGTGACTAATAAGGTTACAGAAAGGGGTTGTCCCAATGGGAACAATCCTACTAGTCATTGAGTAACTTTGGCTATAAGATATTCTTCTCTTGGTTTCTTAAGAAATATGATATTCTTCGTCCAGGCTTGTGGGCTATAAAATATTCTTCTCCAGGTCTCTTGGGCTATAACATATTTCTTCTACAAAGTGTTACACTCCTCAATTATGTCCTCACTAACAAGCGTGAACCCAAAAGTCAAGAAAACATAGACAATATCTTCCATTTTTCCATCATATTTGGGAACATAATGTGCCACGACGGTAAGCTGTGAGGTTACTACTTTATTCTCATACGTGCAGACACCGATTTGTAGTTAGGTGTACCAGCTCTACAAAGCTTCAGAGGGTTTTAGGCTTTGGGATTAGGAATAATTTAGGAAATTACAGCCTCTTAGTAAATAACGGGGTATCCATTTACCCTGTCACGTCCAATATCCCTCAGTACGGAGGTTAATGTAGTAATAATAGTCGTTTTGTACATAATTTCTCCCAAGCTTTACCGGCTTCTCTCTCATTAAAAAAAAAAATCTATCTTGGGAATTCGGAGAACCTCACACTGAGGGTCATGTAATAAATGCCTTTTCCAGGTTTCTCCACTGTTTTCCACAAACACGTCTTTCCTTCAGTGAATTTATTTCTTCTATTTTTTTTTTTTTTGTATTTTGGACCGATATGATAAAAATGTAGAAATTTGGTGCAAGTTCTTGCCTTTAACTAACAGCAACACATTTGGCCAATTTTATCTACCTGGCTTCTTTATTTTCCTTAAAGTAACCTGTGATTTTACTACTGAAATTAGTGAGTGCATCCACTTCCAGGCTAATTTACATTTAGCTTCAAAGCTTGATTTCTCACATTGTTCTAGGACCATAACACTTTCTGTAGCTAAAATATTTTTACCTGGTGTAAATGCCGCTGTTTTCCTGAATCCGACGATGTTTTTCTTTTATTTCTGCGCCTTTCCGTTCTTGAGAAATTGCCCCATATTCCCTGTGCATAAATCTAGTCTTTTTAGCCAAGTGGGAGTGATCTTGAACTCTTTTTTTATGGGAGTCTACTTGATGACCACACCCACCTGGTTAACAAAAGTAAATCACATGCAGGAAGAAGGGGTCATATCTCAGGAATGGAGAGACGCAGGAACAAAAGAAAAACTACGCCGGATTCAGGAGAACAGCGGCATTTACACCAGGTAAAAAAATTACATATTTATGGCAAGTGAGAGGTCGCCTTTAATTACTCAAAACCCTTCTAATTAAATAAAGATAGCCATACCGGTTACAATTAATCACAGATAGGCAAGCACCTTCTCATTGATCAGAAATAATTAATAAATATTCTCTTTTGTCCATAGGTTCCAGTGTGAGCTAAGGGAATGGGTGAGAATTTTGCTGACTGTATGAATCCTGTTACATTTTACAGATCGGTTCTTTAAATATTAACAGGATTTGCTCGTTCTACGTCTCCTATGTTCTACCTCGTGCTCTGATCATATGGGAATTAAGCAGAGATTTCGGCATAAACCTCACTGCTGTGTACCCAATACTATATTGTTTCCAGGAGTCGCCAATGTCTGTATAAATATTCATCATCCAGAAGGAATATGGCCGGGGGTGGATGTAGGGGAACAGACTGCGGTGTGGAATATCACCTCCGCCAGACTTGTCTTATATTATGATGTTACATAGCGGGAAACATGAACTGCATTAAGTGCATTATGCCACTTATGGAAATTTCTACCAATCCTTTTATAAAACCGTCTGCGGTGAGTTAATGGTACATGTACGATTAGCGTCAAAGATCCGGATAATGGTTACATCACTGCTTGTGTACAGCAGAGGTCTGATCTTCCAGGAATAAATATAGGAGCGTAAAATGTTATACAGGTTTTTTTGGCCATACTCCTCCACTATTTAAGATTTAGATTTGTTTTTTGTATTGTCGATTAACTTTCTAAATACTAAGTAAAGAAATTTTCTAAATCGTGCTCATGAAATGTTTTCTACCAATTTGCTGCTGTGAAGCATCTACGAGCCCTTTATCTTGCTGAATTAGCTACACAAATCGGTCAGGCTGCGGGTCCTGAAGGCTCTCTACACCATCCCCCTCCAATCTCTTAGTATTAGGCTAAGTGCACACGTTCAGGAATGTTTGCAGAATATTCCTGAGCAAAACCGGACTTTTTTCGCGATAAAAACGCTCGTTTTTTTGCACGGATTTTGCGCGTTTTTTTCGCGCTTGGTCGTTTTTGCACAGATTTTATGCGTTTTTACCCGATTTTTCCTGAACTTTCTAGGTCAATAATATAGCGGGAAAAACGCTAGAATTCCGCGAAATTAATGAACATGTTGGTTCTTTTTCCGAGATGCGTTTTTTTCGCGGAAAAAAACGCACCA
Organism: Oophaga sylvatica; assembly: GCA_033576555.1. NCBI lineage: Eukaryota > Metazoa > Chordata > Amphibia > Anura > Dendrobatidae > Oophaga > Oophaga sylvatica. The sequence goes on from JARQOD010000002.1 coordinate 625,796,521, forward strand.
TGTGCACAAAAATTGCGGAATTCATTCTAAATGATAGGATGCTTAATTCATGCGTTTTTGACAGCGTTTTTTCCCGCGAAAAAAACGCGGAAAAAAAAAACGCAAATAATCCTGAACGTGTGCACATAGCCTTAGAAATAGCATCAGGGTATGTGCACACGTTGCAGATTGGTCTGCAGAATTTTCTGCACAGAATCTGCATCTCTTGGCAGAAACTGCAGGTCAAAATCTGCGCAGTTTTTATCCTTTTTTTGTCCTTTTTATCTGCAGATTTACTGCAGTTTTTGTGCAGATTTCCCCTGGCTTTTGAGACCTGCAGATTCCTATAACGGAGCAGGTCTCAAAACGCTGCAGTTCTGCACAAAAGAAGTGACATGCTGCAGTTTTAAATCTGCACCAAATCTGCGCAGAAAATTCTGCAGCACGTGCACTACGTTTTTTGATTTCCATTGACTAGAATGGTGCTGTACAGTACATCACTTGCAGTTCTGCTGCAGATCTGCAAGGCAAAATCTGCTGCAGAACTGCAACAGAATCTGCAACGTGTGCACATACCCTCAGAGAGGAGAGGACGATGAACACAGATTATTTTTTTTACAGTGTGGACATAGTGGAACCTATTTATAGTCTCAGGGAGGGCAGAGAGTCTGTAGAAAAGGAGGAAAGCACATGAAGAAGAAGTAAGTGCAGGATGGAAGCTGTGCTGATACATAAGCTAATGAAAATAGCAGTATGCTGAATATACACAGAGCTGACATCCAACCTATATTACTGGGAGAGGAACACAGACCTGGAAGAGACAAGGAGCATGCATGCAGCTTATATTACTGGGAAAGACATACAGACCTGGAAGAGGCATGGAGCATGCATCCAGCCTGTATTACTGGGAGAGAAACACAGACCTGGAAGAGACATGGAGCACGCATCCAGCCTGTATTACTGGGAGAGAAACACAGACTGGAAGAGACATGGAGCATGCATCCAGCTGTATTACTGGAGAGAAACAGACCTGGAAGAGACATGAGCTGCATCCAGCCTGTACTTACTGGGAGAGAAACACAGACCTGGAAGAGACATGGAGCATGCATCAGCCTGTATTACTGGGAGAGAAACAGACCTGGAAGAGGACATGGAGCATGCATCCAGCCTGTATTACTGGGAGAGAAACAGACCTGGAAGAGACATGGAGCATGCATCCAGCATGTATTACTGGGAAAGACACACAGAACTGGAAGAGACATGGAGCATGCATCCATCCTGTATTACTGGGAAGACACACAGACCTGGAAGAGACATGGAGCATGCATCCAGCCTGTATTACTGGGAGAGAAACACAGACCTGGAAGAGACATGGAGCACGCATCCAGCCTGTATTACTGGGAGAGAACAACAGACTGGAAGAGACATGGAGCATGCATCCAGCCTGTATTACTGGGAGAGAAACAGACCTGGAAGAGACATGGAGCATGCATCCAGCATGTATTACTGTGAAAGACACACAGAACTGGAAGAGACATGGAGCATGCATCCATCCTGTATTACTGGGAAAGACATACAGACCTGGAAGAGACATGGAGCATGCATCCAGCCTGTATTACTGGGAGAGAAACACCGACCTGGAAGAGATATGGAGCACGCATCCAGCCTATATTACTGGGAGAGAAACACAGACCTGGAAGAGACAAGGAGCACACATCCAGCCTACATTACTGTGAGAGACACACAGACCTGGAAGAGACATGCAGCAGACAACCAGCCTATATTACTGAGAGAGGCACACAGACCTGGAAGAGACATGCAGCTAACATCCAGCCTGTATTACTGGGAAATATGAAATGAACTCGGCACTCAACTTATGTGTATGAAATATAAGGTTTTTATTCACAGTAGTAGCGCAACTACCTGGAAGAGACAAGAGATGCATGCATCCAGCCTGTATTACTGGGAGAGACACACAGACCTGGAAGAGACATGGAGCATGCATGCAGCCTACATTACTGGGAGAAAAACACAGACCTGTTATGAATGTGTTAGAGATGGTTTCTGAGCAGAGGCTCCCTCTGGTGGTTACAGACAGTACTGAACCTTTCAGCGAGGAGTGGCAATCTGGGTTCACGGACTGGTCTGATATAAGGGAGGTTCCCTCCCATTATGGTTGCCGGTGATCAATTGTTCTTGTCTCAATTGTGGTTCCTGGTTCATTTGGAAGTTTGCTGGAGTCTTGCCTGCATCTCCTGCTTTCAGATAAGATATTTTTTGCTTTTCTTTTTGTGCTTGCTTTTTGCATTGTTTTCTGCACTTTTGTGGAGGTCAGCCAGGTCCCCTCCTGGGGCCTGAGCTCCTCACAGTTTATCTGCAGCCACTGTTATTTGCTCATTTGCTTTTTCCTGTTTTTTTCAGTGGCTGCAGCTTGGTTTTTGTTCACACTGAGATCTGATTTAGTGGGTGGCAAGATCGTGTGATCTCAGTATTTTTGTAATCAGAATTGTTGGATTTTTGTAGGGTTTTCTGGGTTGCAGAAAGTAATCTCTCCTGTCCTGTCCTATTTAGTCAGCTTGTGGCCCCAGCGTTTGCTCAGTCTATTTTCTGCCTATGTTTGTATTTTCATCTTGTCTAACCGCCATTATATGTTTGGGGGCTTCCTATTTTCTTTGGGGATCTGCTCCGGGGCAGATAGCTTTCATCTTTCTGCCTTTAGGTGTAGTTATCTCTCAGGCTGTGACGAGGCGTCTAGGATCAAGGTAGGAACGCTCCACGGCTACCTCTAGTTGTGTCGTTAGTTTAGGAATCTGCAACCCATCAGTTACCAACATCTCAGGTGTTCGACTGCCCTGCTGTTGTTCCTGTCCTCCTCAGCTACCGAAACATAACACAGACCTGGAAGAGACATGGAGCATGCATGCAGCCTATATTACTGGGAGAACACACAGAATTGGAAGAGACATGCAGCTGACAACCAGCCTATATTACTGGGAGAGACACACAGACCTGGAAGAGACATGGAGCTTCCAGCCTACATTACTGGGAGGGACACTCCCACAAGAGAAAAAGCTGAAACTTGCTTTAAGCTGCGAACCACTTATCAAAAAGTCTGGAAATAACCAGTACCCGTCTGTCACTGTTAGTTTGTTTACTGTACTTGTATATTATAAATGCATTTTATGTATGTAAATCCTCCTCACATGTACAGCACCCTGAAATTAATGGTGCTTTAAAAATTTACAAAGGACTGGGACATGACTTATTCCACCCAAAGACCATACTAAAGACCAGGCGGCACTGATTACGGGTGGAGGAAAGGCGATTCTGGCAGCTTAACAGGAAAGGGTTCTTTACAGTTAGAGCAGTGAGAATGTGGATTGCCGATCACAAGAGGTAGTAATGGCCGACACTATGACAGGTTTCATACAAGGACCGGATGATTTCCTTAGTACAAATAACATTGTGGGTTATAGATAATTTGGTGAGAAAATGTACACTGTAATTGTGGGGGAAAGGTTGAACTTGATAGACAGTGGGCTTTTTTCAACCTATGTAAAATAAAATTACAGACTGAAACTTTGTGTGATTTTATTAACTAAAGATAACCATTAACATATGTAAAATTAATTTCTTTGATCTCAAAGTTGCCCATAACGATGAAATGAAATAACACTTAAATTGTTATCGTCGGTGAAGTTGATAAAATTGTTTTTTTTTCTATTAATACTGAGCAGGGTGACCGATGCAGGTGAGCAGTAAGACAGAATTATCAAGAGTGACTTTGTAAAAAAAAATTAGCAAACTCGTTAGTTGGGGCGGTGGTGTAAAAACCGGAACAGCTGTAAATAAAAGTGTTCTATCTAAAGATGAGCCAAAGTTATCCAAGGGGCTCATGAGGATTCCTAAACTTGGCACACATTGAGGTTATATAGTCTAAGTTTTCACCCCAAATTTATGCCAAACTTGAGGTCAATTTTGGATCTATAGTGGTGCCATCTAAGTCATGCTGCTTCCCCTACAAACCCTTATCAATCATGTTGAGGAACATGTCAAAAACACATATTAAATATGATGCACCGAATGCAAAACAGTTTTTGGTGCAAATTCAGCCAGAATTCTGCTTTTTAAAAAATATAACTTTGTGCAATTTTTTTAAGGCATGAAAATGCTACGACTGTGACCGGCCAATGTCCAAAGTTTATTTCACGCTTTTGGTGCCCATACTGTATTTACTGCATGATCTAGGTACAGCTTTATTAACTAAAAAATAAATGTGTCTGTATATAACAAAAAAGCCCCCAAAAATGTTTGTAAAATAGTTAAAAATAAACTTTTAAACTTAAAAATAATGGAACTTATAAAAACTTATAAAAATACTAAGCAAAAATCTGCATGTGAATAGAAGCCTTCTACTGAGTCTTAGCTCCTATGGCGGCACAGGGCAGGAACCCCGATATCTCCGAGCGCTCAGACAGCATTACATGAACTGGAACCACCAAGGACTTCTTGCTTCTTTCATGTGGTTGGAGTAAATTATGGGTAAAGGACGTCTGTCTGCTGGAAAATGAAGAGTGTGATACGAGGATGGAGAGATCAGAAGTAATTTCTATCTCCTCGTCCGCAAACACCAGCAGCTGGTTTTAATACTTCATCAGGGGAGCCAGAGATCGTTGCGGCCCCTGATACACAGAAAGCCTCACAGCGTCTGGCCCGGTGTTTTATGTCCCCTCTGGTTTACACTATTCATAATGTTCATTTCTGCCACATACAATACCTAAAGATGATGGATTGGGAATGCTGGATTTCTAGGACGATGTGGCCTGAAGTAACTGTGTAAGGAATAAATGGAGGCAGCCGCTTTGTAATGCTCACATCTAAGAACACTAAAGAACAGAATCCACGCTTCAGATTTGTTTCCATCAAAGATTTCCCCAAAACCCTCCACAAAAAAAATCCACATGTAGGTTTTATTATAAATGTTGCCTTATTTTTAATTCTGAGTCTATATGATGAGCATTAAGAAAAATCTTCTGCTTACGCTCAGTTGGGCACGGATTGTTTTTGCTTCATGAAATCAACTGTGGATTTCCCAGACGGAATCGGAATTAATAATCCACAAAAGTTCTGCAGGGTATGAATGAAGCAGCTCTCTCCTCCCCTCTCATATCATAAACTTCCAGCAATCTTTCAAGAACTAACTAGTAGAGATTAGAGATGAGTGACCCAGAACTGTAAAGATCGGGGTTCGCACCAGAAACCTGGTATCTGTTGCAGAACTCCGAACACGGACTTCTCCTGACAATCCGTTCTAGTGTTCGGAGTTCTGGGAGAAGAGAGAGACTCTGCTTCCTTTGGCAGCCCACACTATCAGCATGTTACAGCACCAAAGTTCAGATACCTATTAAAAACTTTAGGGTTCTGGTACAAGTTCAGGTACAGTTCTGGCACCCGAACCGAACTTTGGACTAAAGTTCGGTAGCAAAATTTTGACTACAGTTTGGTCAAACCCAACAAACCGGAACATCCACGTTTTGCTCATCCTAGTAGAGATGAGCACATTTATTTTTATTCAAAATTTTCCCAAAAATTTGTTTCCCAGTAAATCGATTCACCATGAATTACAAATACTGCAAAGCCACTAATTACCCTGAAAATGTGTGTAACACTCTGAAGTCTTCTACAACTGACCCCATTGAAACTTGGGAGTATCTGAGGTTATAGGTTGTAATAATCACCCAGGCTTGTTAACAATGCAACTATTTTTTATTCCTTGCGTCCATGGTTTTACAGCAGATCCAGGTAGATGGCCAAAATACATTGCCCCCAGTCCACAAGATCCCCTCCCCGGGGTCAGTAGTCCCACTGCCCCTGTACCAAGCGATACTCACTTTCTCCCTGCTTTTCGTTGGCCCAAGTATTTTATATCTCCTACTAGTATAGTCTGTAGTCACACTCTACGCTCCTCCAGACGACAGATAACACAACCGACGCCTATGCATCCAGGAGCAACAGTCCTTAAGAAAGTTCATTAAATCCGGATGACAGATCCCTCAACCCTAGCAGGGGGATCCAGCCCACCAGGCAACCGATCTCCAAAACTCCGTAGGACATCCATCCATGGCTCCAGGACCTAAGACTAGATCCTCTCCTTTCAATGTCACTCTCTCCTAACTCCTTGACTAAACATGTGGTTTCTTGATTCCTGAGGCTGAACTGACCAGCAAGCAAACCTTTAATAAAACACAATAATAATATTGACGCAACCGGTACTCTGTACTGGAAAAAGTCTGCATCCCTTAGAGCCGTGGACTCCGCTTTACATCCTTTCGTCCAATAGTCTATAGTAAATGGCAAGCTTCCCACAAAACTCTTTATCTCAAACACAGCCTTAGTAATGTCAAAGTGACCTCAACATGTATGGCTATGCAATAAAATGGAAGAAAAGCCATAAAATAACAAAAGAGTACTGGTTTATTTTGTTATTTTATGGTATTGAGTCCATTTGGCCACAATTTTATTGCTCTCGGTAAACCCCTTTGAAAGCTTTATTCAGGACACAACCTTTTTTACATTTCACTTATACATGAACAGTATATGTTACAGCAAATAGATGACTGGTTCTATATCTAACTGCCCCCCGATGAAAAAAATGCTGCCGTCTATGAAGTGTCATTTATAGTGACAGCACAGCCATCCGTCATGTCACGTAGACATGTGATCCTAAACTAATGTCTTTAGACCTGTCTATAGTCTGATCCTGCATTCACTTATTTATCAATTTCCTCTTCAAATTTCTGTAGGAAAGCATAAAAAGGTTATGAAAAGAAAATAACCCATGGAAAAAATCAAACTACATAATGTTCTTTTGTAGTCTGTTACCATGGAGACACATAGTTCTAAATGTTAAAAATATTATCTTAATCAAGAGTATTTGAAAAGTTACATTTTATTTATTGGTTTGTGTTTCCTAATATTATATATTCTTAAATCTATGTAATTAACGGAAGTGGTTGGAATTACTTGTGCTAAGTTTATTAAAAGTTCTACAACTTGTATATAAATTTGTCGCATTTCAAAGTCTCTGTCGTTTAGCAAAACAAACCTAGGAGTCCTATCCGCTCTCCTATAATTATGACAAAATTTGCACCATTTCCACCTAGTGTGGCCTAAACATCATCCTAAAGACCACAAATGCTTTTCTCAATACTTTTTAACTTTGGAAAAGTGACAAAAAAAGTTTCAAATTTTACAGAAATGTTTTCACTGATCACCATTTGAACTGAGGTGAACTGCTTTGGCTGCTTTGATGAACTGCTTTGATGGAAAATTGTGTTTTCTAAAACGCCAACTTATGGATGTGATAAAAAAAAATATTGTGATACTATAAAGGTCATCACATATCTGTACTGCTGCTCTGTACTAGCAAAAGACAGCCCATGCTTAACACTGGTCATCAGCGGGCACCATAGCCCTGGAATTAATGATAGTTTTATCTTGTATTTTTAAAGCTAGTAAATCTTACTAAAAATGGGCTGGTAGTAGAGGTTGAGGGACAATAGCCTGTTTATAAAGTAGAAGGGCTTCCGTACAGATGTATATCACATTTGGCATGTTCCCTGCGTCCCGTGCAGCTGCTTACTACATACAATCTGTTTTTCTTGGTTATGGCTGGTCTTTCCAAAGATTGTCTTTAAACCATATCCTGAGCTGGAAAATCTCAGCCAAAATGTTGTCATATTGCGTTTGGAATTACAATGAGCTGTTTGACTAAGAAAATCTCCTTCGAAATAAAAACGATGGCCGATGATAAACATTCCAGTCTGACAATTACAAACACAATGCGGTTTATATTTCTAATCCCTGCGGACATCAAATGGTTAATGATCTAATATGTCTTTTATGAAAAAAAACAATATTACACAGGTGCAGAATTAAAAAAAAAAAATCCATGAGGGATAACGGAGATGAGTACAACGATCCTGGAATAAAGAATATAGCCTTGAACCATGACATAACTGCTAGTGAGGATTTACAGTCTGAGAATACCGCCTTAAATTAAAGGTAAAGTACATTTGCAATTCCTTTTTATCCGTGGTTTACCTTCAATGTTAATGAAGTGTCCGTGAAATCCACCATGACTGCATGTCTACTCTTTACAACCAGCAATCGGCATCTTCTGTCCCTAACCTAAAACTCATCCACCCAACAGCTATAGTATGACTTACAGAGGACCACCTGACACATACTAAAAAAATTGAGCTAAATACCTTGTAAAAATCTTTGACTTCCCACAATTCTAACACTTTTTTCCATTTTCCTCTGAATCGCTCCACCACAGAGATATTTACATTTGTTTCTACCGGATTGCACTATGTGAAATCTCTACTTGCAGACCAACTGGATATTTATTCACAGTCTTCTCTGGGGGAGTGCTCTTTAACCCCTCTAACCAGATGTTAGATCAGAGGCTGAGATGTGATTGGCAGCATCTGGGATGGAGGCGTGGAAGTTCACACCCAAGAGAAGACTCTGAAGAAACATCTAGCTGGACTACAAGCAGAGATTTCACATACTGCGCTCCAAAAGCAGCAAATGTGCACATCTCTGCAATGGATTGAAGCAGTGCAAAAAGGAAAAAAAAGCAGCAAAATCAGGGGAGTGCAGGAAGTTTTACAAATTGAACTAATTTTCCAGCAAGTGAAAGGTCCTCTTTAAAGTGGTTCTCTAAAATGTGATAAAACTGTCCTAGTCACATAATTAAAATGACAGCTCACCTTAGTCACCTGTCAGGATGGGCTGCAGTCTAAAGAAACACAACACCTGGGACCTGCGTCTCAATGACAGAGGAGGTGTATGGTAAGCCTATATATCAGAAGAAAAATCTTCTCATCGGCTGACTTATTGCAAAGGATTATTTTCTCCAGCCTCCGTTTGTGGTGTTCAGTCAGCCGAGGAGAAGATATATTTCTTCTGGTATGATAACCCTTCTCCAAGGAGGTTCGAATGCTCTAGATACAGCTCCTCTGACAGTTGAGACACAAGTCTCAGAAGTTATGTTTCTTGAGACTGCAGCCTGATATGTGACTAGCAGATGTTGTCATTTGAATTAATTGATAGGGGCAAATGTATTACATTCTTGGCGGACCCCTTTAAGGGGTGAAACCCAAACCCTAATTCCTTCAGCCACGTACAAAAACACAAGAGTTATAAATAGCACTTGGTATTAGAGGTGGAGGCTCTTTTATAGATTTTGCATTGGGCCCAAGATTTCAATCCAGAAATGAACATACATGTAGCAGCTAGGGGGCTTCATAGTAAAGAGAAGCCAAGTTCTGGTCTTGCCTAAAGTGGTGAAACCTGGCAGGAAGTTCTTAATTTCCATGCAGTATATTGTCATATTGTCACCTAAAGTCATTCTTGGCTCTGAATAACACAAAACGTTATGAATGAGTTGCCCCTTCCTCTGTAATACCTAAAGGCCCCAATACACATTAGATGAAATTCAACCAAACTCCTCAATTTTGGTGGAGCCGGAATGAATATTTGATGTGTATGGAGGCTTTCCTACTCTCCCCCCAACAGATAATTGGGCGGCTGTAACCTCAACAGCCGATCCTTTTATATTCAGGTGTCTGGCAGTGACTTTCTTCTCTCTCCCGGTTAAAAATACATGAATGGTCATCCAAGCCGAGTGCTCAAGTGTATGTGTTCGTGTAAATAGGGGGAGATAGCTGTCTGTCAAACGTTCAGCTGACATGTGACATACATGTGTATGGTCATCTTAACACTCCCAACAAATGGCTGCACAAAATAGACAATCCCTGTGATGCAGACCTTCTAACTTGTTAAAGGTGATAAATGTCTTTCTCTATGGTCATATTCCACCATAATTTTGCTGGAGCATAAAGGTTCCTCTTTATTTAGAAGGTGTGATTATGGCTCGCTGTACTTGGACATGACCCAGAGTGTCCATTGACCTTGTTTTCTGACCTGTATCTCACCAGAAGTTCCCACTGGAGAATACTCTTGAAATGTGACCTGTTCATTCCCTGTGCTAAAGTCCATACCTTAAAAAAAAAAAGTAGGATCACTATACTAACATCACTTCTGACCAGTTGTGGACTTGTCACCCTATAGTTTTCCTTTAGAGGTGGCATGATTCCATTCTTACACCTCATACAATATTCCAGAATGAGCTGTCGGGTTCCAGTTCTGAACGCTCGCACAACACCAAGATATAACACAAGTTTGAAACTGACGGTAATATGAGAGTTTCATTTCGGCACGTAATATAAATCTACCTTGTAATAAGTGCGGGTGAAGAGGCTGATGAGCTGTCAGTACGGCCGTCATCTCATCGTGATCTGATGGATGGATATATTCATAAATACTATTGCCAGTCAGTTCCACCTGACAAAAGAACAGAAACAGAGTAAGCAGACAATACCTGATCTGAATGTAATGTCTCAATTATTGTCTCCGAAGAACAATGTAATTTCATTATGGAGGAGAGCTCTACAGGCAACGGCACTAAACCTTCCGCTACTCCTCCGAGTGAAGTAAATCCCGAGACATTAGAGAAAAGCCGCTCTTCACACTTGTAATGAATTCATTAACTTAGAAGCCATTGTTTGCTTATCCTGGAGATTAGAGGATGCTGTTTGAGAATATAGGACATACATGGTTCCTGACACCAGTTGTGTCTGAAGATGGCTTCATACAGTCTTCTGAGCAAAAGGCAACACATGATGTAAAGAAGACAAAATATACGAAAGGGTTGAAGTTGTCCATCTTAGTACTACAAAATACTTTGTTGAGTTCGGGCTCTGTTGTGTCTGGGCCTCCCTCCTTTTATGGCGCCAAACTAAATGTATAAATATATATATATATTTTTTTTTTATTACATACCGTCCTCTCTTGTTAGATATATAATGCAGTGATGGCTGATGGAGCATGGGAAAGCTTCTTTTCTAATGGACTGGTAGTCCGGTCACCAGCTCCTCCATCAGCAGTGTTTTTATATCTAACAAGAGAGCGGACTATGCAATAAAAAAGGGCACTGTGAATAACAAAAATAACAAGAATACACTATGTAAGAGACAGCACTGTACATAACAGCAGAGGAAGCTATTGTCATGGACAATAAGGGACGGCACCATATATAACTAGAGAGGATGGTATGTAATAAGCGACGATGTCATACATAACAAAAGAGGAAACTTTGTAACTGAGGTCAGTGCTATACATAATAAGTGAGCACACTATATACAAAGGGACTATGCTATACATAATAAGTGAGTACACTATATACAAAGGGACTATGCTATACATAATAAGTGAGTACACTATATACTAAGGGGCTGTGCTATGTATAATAAGTGAGTACAGTATATACTAAGGGACTGTGTTAAAAATAATAAGCGATAACAACATCTTCTTCCACCTCCCCCTGTTCCTAAATCCATTATAAATCCCCCTTCCTCCCTTCCCAATACCCCACACCCCTCATTGTCCTCCTCCCACGCATTCCATTATTGTCCTCTCCCCCACCCAAATCATTGCCTTCTCCCCCAGCACCCCATCATTGCTCTTTCCACCACATCTGTCATTGCTTTCTCCCCCACCATCCCATCATTGCCCATTCCACCACCTCCATCATTTCCTCCTCCCCTATCACTCCCATCATTGCCATTTCCACCATTATTGTCTTTTCCACTACCATGATATTAAGATGTGTGTCACACTACAGAATTTAGTAAATGTCAGAGGAGCCAAAGATGCAGAGCTGAGGATGACAACTGGCAAAGTGTAGACTCCTCTAGTCCGGCTGCCAAAGAACAATTGGACTGGATGCTGGACTAGCGGATCTGTCAAAAAAACGGATCCGTCGCATCCGATTTTTCATCCGTTTCTTCCGTTTTTCGACGGTTTCAGTTTTAAAAACATCCACAGATAGATCTATAGATAGATAGAATACATAGATATATCTATGTATTCTATCTATCTATCTATCTATAGATCTATCTATCTATCTGTCTGTGGGCATTTTTAAAAACGGATCTGTCTAAAAACGGAAGAAACGGATGAAAAAAGGATCCGTCGCATCAGTTTTCACAATCTGCGACGGATCCGGTGATCCGTCGAGCAGACGGATTGTGACTGACGTCAAAAAACTGATGTGTGAAAGAAGCCTAAGACAACTGGTTGCTGCAGGAGCCTCCTCTTTCTGCACTAGAAGGAGACTGCTGAGCACTGCCTCTTTGTCTAAGCTCCATTTTATCCATTCACCAGCCAAAATAGACATCATACTGCAAAGAAGTTATCCTAATTTCTGAGCATTAATTTTTATAATATGAACTGCAAAGAATCCTGAGAAACAATGAATTAGCTACGGTATGTCCTTCCTTCTTCTCACTGCCTTGCATCTAGCTGTAAGACAACTGGCTGCAGCAGGAGACTCCCTGTTCTTTACAGTGTACAATATGAGACTACTGAGCACTGCCCCCTTGTCTAAGCTACGGCTTCTAATCCATTCACCAGCCAAAAAAAGAAACCAGATCAGCAAGAAATTATCTCATGTTCCCTCCAGGATTTATATAAAATGAACTGCAAAGAATCTTCAGAGAAAGATTACGGTTTCTCCTGTATTTGTAACATTTATTTTTAAGCTTACTGTTCCTTTAAGGAAAGTGTGTACACTATTGCAATATATATGTAAGTTGCCCCCTTCCCGCGTAACGCTGTAACCAGCACTTCTGCACCAATAATGTCCCATGCTATTGCATGGCGGTCCCAGTTGAAAGAATTAGGGTCAATTCTGTAAATGTGGAGTCTAGTAATATCCTTCTCCTACCTCCCCAGTAATTGGTGTATATCTCAGCCTCATTACAGCATGAAATACTTCTGGCTTTATTGGCAGAGATGATAGTAAAGTCCTACACAGGTTCATGCTATAAATTTATATGAGATTCCCTCAATCCCCCCGAGCTCGAAAAAAAAGTCAAATTCCTCCAATCGACTCTTGCGTTTCCTTATCTGGTTTTCAACCACACAAATGTAATTTTTCTCTGATGACAGGAGAAATGATTTACTATATCACAAAATAATTTTTGTAAAGACAGGAGGTTTTACCGAACATGACAAATCACCAGACATATTAAATTCAGAGCAGTAAAGTCTGAATAGAAAGGAATATTCCAATCTCTGGCATTATCGGTGCTCCAGTGAGGTGCGCGGATTACCGTATACACGCACAATGTCTTCCAGATGTGTCAGCGCTGGACGTGGTGCCGAGATCCATGTTTCACATCACTTTACAACCTCTCTGTAATGTCTACCTCCAGTTCACAGAGGCCTCCTGCCGTCATTTACGTAGGATAACAACCACTAGACGGCTGATACTTAGCATCGATGTCTAATCCATCCTTAGAAAGGTTGTAGAGTTTATACAAGTCCCTCCAAACACAGGCCGGACTGTAAAAAATACTAAACAAATGTGTAATATACCGTAATCACAGCCAAAATACCGCCAAACGCTCGGAGTCACAGCTTAGAAAACGTGGAGGGAGCACCACTCTCCAAAAGGCTTCTACGCCACCTGTGAGATCTGCCAACTGAGTCCAGGAGGCCTCTTCTTTTTTTGTTTGGAGCCTCTTGGATGTTCATGAAGATTTGATGAATGTATAAAATACTTGGTGCCATTCTGGTCACTTTTGGGTATGTGCGCAGAGGAATGAAAATCATTGTGCTATCCCACTTACATGTGTTTGTGCTTTGTGTTAGTGCCATGGGTTTTGCACCATGTGTTAGTGCCTTGTGCTTGTGCCTTGCGTTTGTTCGGTGCATTTGTGCGTTGTGTTTTTGACTTATGTTAGTGTCATACGTTAGTGCCATATGTTAGTGCCGTGTTTTCATGCCATGTGTTTGTGCCGTGTGTTTGTGCAGTGTGTTTGTGCAGTGTGTTTGTGCAGGTGTTTGTGCCATGTGTTTGAGCCCTGTGTTTATGCCCTGTGTTTGTGCAGTGTGTTTGTGCCATGTGTTAGTACCTTGTGTTTGTGCCTTGCGTTTGTGTCATGTGTTCGTGCCTTGTGTTTTTTGCCTTATGTAAGTGCCATGGTTTGCGCTATGTGTTAGTGCCTTGTGCTTGTGCCTTGCGTTTGTTCGGTGCATTTGTGCGTTGTGTTTTTGACTTATGTTAGTGTCATACATTAGTGCCATATGTTAGTGTCTTTTGTTAGTGCCTTATGTGAGTGCCGTGTTTTCGTGCCATGTGTTTGTGCCCTGTGTTTGTGCCATGTGTTTGAGCCCTGTGTTTGTACCATGTGTTGTGCAGTGTGTTTGTGCCATGTGTTTGAGCCCTGTGTTTGTGCAGTGTGTTTGTGCAGTGTTTGTGCCATGTGTTTGTGCCATGTGTTTGTGCAGTGTTTGTGTAGTGTGTTTGTGCCATTGTTTGAGCCCTGTGTTTGTGCCATGTGTTTGTGCAGTGTGTTTGTGCAGTGTTTGAGCCCTGTGTTTGTGCCATGTGTTTGTGCAGTGGTTTGTGTAGTGTGTTTGTGCCATGTGTTTGAGCCCTGTGTTTGTGCAGTGTGTTTGTGCCATGTGTTTGAGCCCTGTGTTTGTGCAGTGTGTTTGTGCCATGTGTTTGAGCCCTGTGTTTGTGCAGTGTGTTTGTGCAGTGTGTTTGTGCCATGTGTTTGAGCCCTGTGTTTGTGCCATGTGTTTGAGCCCTGTGTCAGTGCAGTGTGTTTGTGCCATGTTTTGAGCCCTGTGTTTGTGCCCTGTGTTTGTGCCATGTGTTTGTGCAGTGTGTTTGTGTAGTGTGTTTGTGCCATGTGTTTGAGCCCTGTGTTTGTGCAGTGTGTTTGTGCCATGTGTTTGAGCCCTGTGTCAGTGCAGTGTGTTTGTGCCATGTGTTTGAGCCCTGTGTTTGTGCCGTGTGTTTGTGCATGTGTGTTTGTGCCATGTGTTTGAGCCCTGTGTTTGTGCCATGTGTTTGAGCCCTGTGTCAGTGCAGTGTGTTTGTGCCATGTGTTTGAGCCCTGTGTTTGTGCCCTGTGTTGTGCCATGTGTTTGAGCCCTGTGTCAGTGCAGTGTGTTTGTGCCATGTGTTTGAGCCCTGTGTTTGTGCCCTGTGTTTGTGCCATGTGTTTGAGCCCTGTGTCAGTGCAGTGTGTTTGTGCCATGTGTTTGAGCCCTGTGTTTGTGCCCTGTGTTTGTGCCATGTGTTTGTGCAGTGTGTTTGTGTAGTGTGTTTGTGCCATGTGTTTGAGCCCTGTGTTTGTGCAGTGTGTTTGTGCCATGTGTTTGAGCCCTGTGTTTGTGCAGTGTGTTTGTGCCATGTGTTTGAGCCCTGTGTTTGTGCCGTGTGTTTGTGCAGTGTGTTTGTGCCATGTGTTTGAGCCCTGTGTTTGTGCCATGTGTTTGAGCCCTGTGTCAGTGCAGTGTGTTTGTGCCATGTGTTTGAGCCCTGTGTCAGTGCAGTGTGTTTGTGCCATGTGTTTGAGCCCTGTGTTCGTGCCTTGTGTTTTTTGCCTTATGTTAGTGCCATGGGTTTGTGCCATGTGTTAGTTCTGTGTTTGTGCCATGTGTTCGTGCCATGTGTTAGTGACTTGACTTAGCCTTGTGTTAGTGCCATGTATTCGTGCCATGGGTTTTCGCCATGTTTTAGTACCTTGTGCCTTGCATTGTGTTTTTGCCTTATGTTAGTGTCATGCATTAGTGCCATGTGTTAGTGTATTTTGTTGATAGCTTATATTAGTGCTGTGTGTTCATGCCTTGTGTTAGTCAGGTGTGTTAGTTAGTGCAGTATGTACGTGCCATGGGTTTGCACCATATGTTAATGCCTTGTGTTGGTGCCTTGCGTTTGTACCGTACATTCATGCCTTGTGTTTTTGCCTTATGTTAGGCTACTTTCACACTTGCGTTTTTTTGCACTGCGTTTCGAGCGCACATGAAGCGCATTAAAAAAACGCATGCAAACGCTTGTAAACGCTGCGATATTTAGTCGCATCAGCTTGCGCATTTCGACAAAAAAACGCAGCGTTTGTCTGCGATTTCATGAGTTTTTGCATGCGTTTGCGTTTTTTTGGCGCATGCGTTGTCTATGTGTCACATTTCTATCATCTCTGTCTCTATCATCTATCATCTGTCTCTATCATCTTTAGCTCTATCATCTCTGGCTCCATCATCTCTGGCTCCATCATCTCTGTCTCCATCATCTCTGGCTCCATCATCTCTGGCTCCATCATCTCTGGCTCTATCATCTCTGGCTCTATCATTTCTGGCTCCATCATCTCTGGCTCTATCATCTCTGGCTCCATCATCTCTGGCTCCATCATCTCTGTCTCCATCATCTCTAGCTCTATCATCTCTGGCTCCATCATCTCTGGATCCATCATCTCTGGCTCCATCATCTCTGTCTCCATCATCTCTGGCTCCATCATCTCTGTCTCCATCATCTCTGGCTCCATCATCTCTGTCTCCATCATCTCTGGCTCCATCATCTCTGGCTCCATCATCTCTGGCTCCATCATCTTGTCTCCATCATCTCTGGCTCCATCATCTCTGTCTCCATCATCTCTGGCTCCATCATCTCTGTCTCCATCATCTCTGGCTCTATCATCTCTGGCTCCATCATCTCTGTCTCCATCATCTCTGGCTCCATCATCTCTGTCTCCATCATCTCTGGCTCCATCATCTCTGCTCCATCATCTCTGTGCTCCATCATCTCTGGCTCTCATTATTTACAGAAAAATCGCGTGCGTGCAAAAGCGCTGACGAGCGCAAAGCCATGCACACACCAGCGCCCCCATAGACTGCAATGTTATTTTTCGCGCATAGCATGCGCACACTGCGCACGCGTTTTTTTAAAGCGGTTGGCCGAAAAAAAAATGCAACATTAGCGTCTAGCGCGTATGGGCACACACCGGAAATGCGCAGCGCACGACAAACGCACATGAACGCGTGCAAGCGCTAGACCCTGCGCCCGCCATGTTAAAGATAGGGGAACATGCGCATGCGTCCGATAGCGCAGGATGCGCTGCGCAAAAAAACGCAAGTGTGAAAGTAGCCTTAGTGTCATATGTTAGTGCCATATCTTAGTGTCTTTTGTTAGGGCCTTATGTTAGTGCCGTGTTTTCGTGCAATGTGTTTGTGCCCTGTGTTTGTGCCATGTTTAAGTACCTTGTGTTTGTGCCTTGCCTTATGTTAGTGCCGTGTTTTCCTTGCCATGTGTTTGTGCCGTGTTTTTGTGCCATGGGTTTGTGCCATGTGTTAGTGACTTGACTTAGTGCCTTGTGTTAGTGCCATGTGTTTGTGCCATGGGTTTTCGCCATGTTTTAGTACCTTGTGCCTTGCGTTTGTGCCATGCATTGTGTTTTGCCTTATGTTAGTGTCATGCATTAGTGCCATGTGTTAGTGTCTTTTGTTAGTGCCTTATGTTAGTGCTGTGTGTTCATGCCTTGTATTAGTGCCATGTGTTAGATAGTGCGTATGTATGTGCCATGTGTTTGCACCATATGTTAATACCTTGTGTTGGTGCCTTGTGTTTGTGCAGTGCTTTCATGCCTTGTGTTTTTGCCTAGTGTTAGTGCATGCATTAGTGTCTTTTGTTAATGCCTACGTTAGTGCTATGTTTTCATTCCTTTGTTAGTGCCATGTGTTCATGCTATGGGTTTGCCATATTGTGTTAGTGCCTTGTGTTTGTGCCGTGCTTTCTGCCTTGTGTTAGTGTCTTTTGTTGGTGCCTTATGTTAGTGCTATGTGTTCCTACCTTGTGTTAGTGCTATGTGTTCATGCCTTTGTTTGTGTCTTATTTTAGTGCCATGTTGCACCATGTGCTCCTACCTTGTGCTTGTGCTATGTGTTCATGCCTTGTGTTAGTGCCGTGTGTTTGTGCCATTGGTTTCCACCATATGCTAGTACCTTGCGTTAGTGCCTTGTATTTGTGCCGTGCTTTCGTGCCTTGTGTTAGTGTCTTTTGTTGGTGCCTTGTTAGTGCTATGTGTTCCTACCTTGTTAGTGCTATGTGTTCCTACCTTGTGTTTGTGCTATGTGTTCATGCCTTGTGTTTGTGTCTTATTTTAGTGCCATGTTAGCACCATGTGCTCCTACCTTGTGCTTGTGCTATGTGTTCATGCCTTGTGTTAGTGCCGTGTGTTTGTGCCATTGGTTTCCACCATATGCTAGTACCTTGCGTTAGTGCCTTGTATTTGTGCCGTGCATTCGTGCCTTGTGTTTGTGTCATGCGCTTTGATTTTTGTTAGTGCCTTATGTTAGTGCTATTTGTTTATGCCTTGTGTAGCTTGTGTTAGTGCCGTGTGTTCATGCCATATGTTAGTGCTAAGGGTTTGTGCCTTGTGTTCATGCCACATGTTAGTGCCTTGCGTTCGTGTCTTATTTTAGTGCCATGTTAGCGCCATGTGTTCCTAACTTGTGTTAGTGCTAGGTGTTGGCCCGGGTCACTCCTTGCTGTTCTTGTGTGCCATGCTGACATTTGTCATTATGTTACATGACTACACTTTTATTTGCACTTAAAGTTATTGATGTCTTGCAAAAAATTGTTCAAGTGTCTAGTTTGGGAAAAACATGCAGTGGGACTTGAGCAGAGAAGTTGCTCTCCCATAGCCCTGAGTTGTATTACTGGGTAGCGAGTGGGTTGTCTTGTATGACTGGGGGTACATGTGGGTGAGCCATACACAGTGCTTGTGGCATATCTTGTTTTTATGGTTGCCTGTGATGTGTTGGACATACTTAAGTTGGGTTTTCTTGTTGCTCAGGTCACACCTGAAGTAACGGGTGCTACCTTGACTAATTAGTAGAAGGAGAGGCTTTTTGTGGCTTTTCTGGGATATTATTATGTAAATGATGATAGAAATGTAAACAAGTCCATGATCAGAGTACATTTCTGATACTATTACACGCCTCTTAATGAATTTGGGCCATCTTATGCCACTGCTCTCTTCATCAACATTGGAGTACAAAACATCAGACTTGATGAATCGGCTTCCTAAGTGTTAATTTTTTACATTTTTCATAATTGTCATTATATATCTCCAGGAATAACAATTAGTTCTGGTCATGTGATGGACGCACAGCTGCACTGCTCGATACAGTGCAGTTGTCAGCATTTTTATTAGTAATGAGCATTACAGCTGTGAATCCATCACATGACCAGGACGGATTGTTATCATCACCCTGGATGTAAGTAATAATCTTTAGTTCTAAAGACTGTGGCTAAAAGTCCTAGGTATAGTCACCCTATAAAAAAAATAAGAGAGAAAAAATGATTGCTATTGCTTTTTGAACCCATCAAAAACAAAACAAAAAATATCATACAAAATAAAAAAAAAAACATTTCACAGAAATCAGTGCTCTAGCTGGAGATTTTAGTCATCATGTTCCTTTCCTTGGCCGCACCGGCATTTTACCACCACAGCGTGGAGATGTGCTATTGTCCTGCAGTGACCTGCATTTTCTGTTGCTAAGAAACAGCCTGAATATATTTGTGCCACCACTTAGCAAATAATAGGCGAAAAATGATTAATTAGGGAGTTGAGAAGAGTATCTATAGAATAATTACAGGAAGGTTTAAAGAGGACATACTCTCAGCCTACAGCAGAATAAAAGAGACAAGGAGACGGACATATATTGCAGCTCTTATGCAGCAATTTTGCCCCTATTGAAGCCCTTTAATGTTCTCACTCACTACAATACCCTTTTCTTGGATCCTACAGAGTATGATGCTCACAAAAATGCCCCCACACAGTATGTTACCCCAACTGTGAATTCCCTCAAATCCACAGTATGATGTACCAACCCCCCTGCACACAGTATGATGGTCTCTCGCAGACCCCCTACACAGTATGATGCTCCCACAGCTTCTCATACAAAGTATGATGCCCCCTCAAAAAGTATCCTCCCAAACAGTATATTGCCCTCCACAAAGCATGTGACCCCCACTATAGTTGCCCATACACAATATGATGCCCCCACACTGTATGGTTCCCCAAAACTTCTACTCACAAAGTATGATGCCCCCGCAGCTACGCCACACAATATAGTGCCCCCACATTCTTCATCCATAAAATATGGTGCCCACTACACTATTATGACCCTCACAGCCCGCAAAAAGTTGGATGGTCCCAATAGCCCACATACATTATAATGCCACCACAGTCCCCAAACATATGATGGTCCCCACAGCCCCCACATAGTATGATGATCCCTACATCCCCTGACAATATGATGACCCCAATAGCCTCTCACACAGTATTATGCCGCCACAGTACTTCCATAGAGTATGATGGTTCTCACAGCCCCTCACACAGTATGATGCCCTCACAGTCCCCCCACACAGTATGATGCCCTCACAGTCCCCCCACACAGTATGATGCCCTCACAGTCCCCCCACACAGTATGATGCCCTCACAGTCCCCCCACACAGTATGATAGCTCCCACAGTTCATCCACACAGTATGATACAGTCAGTCTCCAATTCACAGTATGACCCCGCAGCCGACTAAAATTAAAAAATAAAACCTATTCACCTAGTCCCGTTCCCCTAATGTGCTGCTCCGCTCTGTGCAGCATGTAGACTAAACTCCACTGCAGCCGGCGCGATCTAGAGATAACATTGAGCCTGCTGCGCTGAGACTCAGTTGATGGCTCCATTTTCCAGCATTGCTTTCAACTGTTTCTTCATCCTGTATCCTAAAAATGTAGATACCGATGAAACTGAGACTAGAAGTGGGCGATGATCTGCTACTATTAGCCGTACACCACTGCTTAGCAGTTATCATTGTATACACAGGATGTATCATCAAAAAAATAATCTTTTTTACTTTCATAGTTTCCTCTTCTAAAGTAAGGTCAGCGTGATCTCGCAGACTCCAGGAGGAGTTGACCATAGTTTTCAGTACTGTCCTTTAACACACCCCTCCCAGGAACACCCTAGGCCTCCTGGCAACCCAAGACCCTACCGACAACACCCCTAGCTAACCTGGGGTTTATGTAAACCTCATTCCCTTTCTGCCCAAGAGTCCCAGAAAATCTGAGACAGTTGGCAAGTGTGGAGTTGTCAACTCTCCCAGGTACTTTTAAAGCTTCCCGCAGTTCTTGATCTGGTTTTCTTCCCTGATGTCAACTGACACTACTTGGACAACTTCTTCTCATACCCCATGCTGAGCCCCCATAAAATAAAAAAGCTTACACTAACCTCCCCTGCTGGTGCCATTCCCGCGGTGTCAGCACTCGCTCACCCCGGCGCTCCCGTGCTGTTGTTGTGACATGTGACGCCGGCGCCCAATCAGTGCTGACATCACTGTCCCCACCTCCTGTTGAGTTGAGTGGGAAGAGCAAGTCTAAGATCAGCTGCAGCCAGGACTTTCTCTTCATGTTCGATTTGTCCACCGGGGACAGTGACGCCGGCACTGATTGAACGCCGTCATCACAAGTCACAACAGCAGCATCGAAGCACTGAGACCGCGAGTGCTGACACCGCAAGAACAGCGCCGGCATGGAAATTGAGTATAGGCTTTATTATTTTATGGGGGCCAAACATGTACATCAAGAAGGGGTTGTCTTAGTAGTGGTCAACTCCTTTAAATATGGCAGCAGCATTGCAGGAAACTCTTCTCGGCTCCCTGCCTCTCTGCTTCGCACTTTCACTGTGACGCAGGCAGCACAATGATGACGTTGTGGCTCTTAGGCGTTCAGAAAAGTCAAAGACACAAGCTTGAAGATGTAGACGATTGATTGCTCCAAAGTAACTTGCAAATTGGGTTTTTCTTGGCCAAGCCTCACAGAGCCCTCTGTACCAGTGGGCCAAGCCTCACAGAGCCTCTGATACCCTAGTGGCCAAGCCACAGAGCCTCTGATACCAGTGGCCAACCTCACAGAGCCCTCTGATACCTATGGGCCAATCTACAGAATACCACAGGACAACAAGCCTATAACTAAAGATGGTGTATACATTGAAATTACAGCATGACAACGGCAGGCCACATATTGCTTGTGAAACTGTGAGTAGCCTGCCTGACCTAAATGTACTAGCATGGCCTGCAGTGTCTCCAGACATGTGTCTCATCGCACACATCTGGGACGCCATTGGTCCGTGATTACACAGTAGCTGCCAGCTGAGGATTTTGATGATTTTCCCAAGAGCATTAAGTGGCAGAACCTTTCTCAGATGACCATTAATAACCTGATTGATAGCAACCGATTCTGAAAGTGTCGGGATTTCTGTACGTGGCGCTCATACTCAAGACTGAATAAATCGAGATGTTTTGAACATTTTGTTTCCATCTTTTTCTTCATTTGTAGATCAGATGTCTATCCATCCTGTGATTTTCATCATTATACAAGTTTTCCATCCCAGTGTTGCAATTTCAATGTAGCAATATTAATGAGAGATCATTATTTTTAATCTATGGTATTATGAGTCACATCACCACATAACAAAATGAAGATTCAAGAAATAAATAGAAAATAATAAGCTTAAAATCGGTAAGATGATAACTTAACTCTCATCCATAAAATACTCTTCAAGACAATTTCATTTAACTGTATAAAAATATGCTAAAATATAAACTATTCATAACACATATGTAAACTTAACTATAATCTAAAAAGACAAGCAAGATAACATCCTCTTATTACCAGATATTGGGGGAAAATTCCAGACAAAACTTACAAAGAAGCAGTCAGATTCAGGCCACCTACCTGCTACTGGCATTGCCCATGCCCCATTATCCCACCCTGAGTGATCATAAGCCCTGGCTTAAAAAACAATTACGGTATATTAAATTCAATAAAAATCATGAGCATTGTATAAATCAGATAAATTTACCTGCGAAAGTCCCAGATGCACAGAAGCAGTTTCAGAAATGTACATTATTTTTCCATCCGATGCAACAACAAAAACAAATCCGTCCAACGTCTGAAAAACACAAAACATAAAAAGAGTGTTCAGGAGTTAATAGATTGATGTCATTAGAGGCAAGGAAAGAGCTGTAGGGTCTACAATCCTGGGGTAAAGTAATAATCATTAGGGCTCTCAGTTTCCTTTAAAGGTTCCTTAACCCCTTAGTGACAGAGCCAATTTGCAGCTTAATGACCGGGCCAATTTTTACAATTCTGACCACTCTCTCTTTATGAGGTTATAACTCTGGAACTCTTTAACGGATCCCACTGATTCTGAGTTTGTTTTTTCGTGACATATTGTACTTCACGTTAGTGGTAAAATTTATTCGATATAACTTGCGTTTATTTATGAAAAAAACGAAAATATGGCGAAAATTTTTAAAATTTTGCAATTTTCAAACTTTTAACTTTTATGCCCTTAAATCAGAGAAATACGTCACGAAAATACTCAATAAATAACATTTCCCACATGTCTACTTTACATCAGCACAATTTTGGATACATTTTTTTTGTTTGGATGTTATAAGGGTTAAAAGTTGAACAGCGATTTCTCATTTTTACAACAAAATTTAGCCACATTCAAGAAGTTTATTAACCCATTACGTGCTTCACAGGAACTGAAACAATGTGGAAGGAAAAAATTCAACATTTAACTTTTTTTCAAACATTTTACTTCAGAACCAATTTTTTTTTATTTTCACAAGTGTTAAAAGAGAAAATGAACCAAAAAATTTGTTGTGCAATTTCTCCTGAATACGCCGACACCCTATATGTGGGGGTAAACCACTGTTTGGGCGCACGGAAGAGCTTGGAAGGGAAGGAGCGCCATTTGACTTTTTCAATGCAGAATTGGCTGGAATTGAGATTGGACACCATGTTGTGTTTGGAGAGCCCCTGATGTGCTTAAAAAGTGGAAACCCCCCCAAGTGACACCATTTTGGAAACTAGACGCCCCCAAGGAACTTATCTAGATGTGTGGTGAGCACTTTGAACCCCCAAGTGCTTCACAGAAGTTTATAACGTCGAGCCGTGAAAATAAAAAAATCATTTTTTTTCCACAAAAATGATCTTTTCACCCCAAATTTTCATTTTCCAAGGGTAACAGGAGAAATTAGACCACCAAAGTTGTTGTGCAATTTGTCCTGAGTACACAGATACCACATATGTGGCGGTAAACCACTGTTTGGGCGCACGGCAGAGCTCTGAAGGGAAGGAGCGCCGTTTGACTTTTTCAATGCAGAATTGGCTGGAATTGAGATCGGACGCCATGTTGCATTTGCAGAGCCCCTGATGTGCCTAAACAGTAGAAACCCACCACAAGTGACACCATTTTGGAAACTAGACCCCCAAGGAACTTATCTAGATGTGTGGTGAGCACTTTGAACCCCCAAGTGCTTCACAGAAGTTTATAACGCAGAGCCGTGAAAATAAAAAATCATTTTTTTTTCCACAAAAATTATCTTTTCACCCCCAAATTTTTACTTTCACAAGGGTAACAGGAGAAATTGGACCCCAAAAGTTCTTGTCCAGTTTGTCCTGGTATGCTGGTACCCCATATGTGTAGGAGAATCACTGTTTTGGGCACATGTTGGGGCTCGGAAGGGAAGTAGTGATGTTTTGAAATGCAGACTTTGATGGAATTTTTTTTCCACAAAAATCATTTTTTTTCCACAAAAATCATTTTTAGCCACTAATTTTTTTATTTTCCCAAGGGTAACAGGAGAAATTAGACCCCCAAAGTTGTTGTGCAATTTGTCCTGAGTACGCTGATGCCCCATATGTGGGGGTAATCCACTGTTTGGGTGCACGGCAGAGCTCAGAAGGGAGGGAGCACCGTTTGACTTTTTGAACGCAAAATTGGCTGGAATCAATGGTGGCACCATGTCGTGTTTGGGGACCCCCTGATGTACCTAAACAGTGGAAACCCCCAATTCTAACTCCAACCCTAACCCCAACACACCCCTAACCCTAGTCCCAACCCTAACCATAACCCTAATCACAACCCTAATCTGTTGTGAACACCTTTGAGGCGACTTCGGAACTGGGGCTCCCTCCGGTGGTTGCTGAGGGTAATGAACCAATTGCTGAATGGCTTTCAGCTGGGTCCGATTGGTCTGATATAAGTGACCTGAACTCCCATCAGCCTTGCCGGTAATCAATTGTTCTTCCAGGTCTTGCTCGGAGCTGAGCTTGCATTCCTGCTCTCATTCAGATAAGTGACTTGTTGTTTTTTTTCCTCTGGTTGGATTTTCCTTGCAGGTTTGCTGCCTTGCAGTGGACTTCAGCCTGGTCCCCTTTTGGGGCCTGGCTCTGCATTGTGCTCAGTTTGTGTTTGCACTTTTGCTCTTTTCCTGTGTCACTTTTTATTTGCTGAGTTACTGTGTGTTACACCAGAGATCTGATTTAGGTGGTAGAGATCGTGTAATCTCAGGTTTTTTGTTAATCAGAAGTGTTGATATTTTTGTCAGGGTTTTTTTTGGGTTGCAGTCAGAATTCTTTCCTATACTTTTCTATCTAGACAGTATTGGGCCCCAGCGTTTGCTCATTCTATTTTCTGTCTGTGTTCGTATTTTCTTCTTGTCTAACCGCCATTACATGTTTGAGGGCTTCCTATTTCTTTGGGGGTTCTGTTACGGGGCAGATAGATTTCATATTTCTGTCTTTAGGTGTAGCTATCTCTCCGGCTGTGACGAGGCGTCTAGGATCACCGTAGGTATGCTCCACGGCTACTTCTAGTGTTGCGGTTAGTTTAGGGTTCTGCAACCCAGTAGTTTCCAGCCTCTCTGGTGTATTGCTAGTTCAGCTATTTTTGCTATTTCTCCTCAGCTACCGAAACATAACACTAATCCCAACACACCCCTAACTCTAATCCCAACTCTAACCATAACCCTAACCACAACCCTAACGCTAATCCCAACTCTAACCATAACCCTAACCACAAACCTAACCCCAACACACCCCTAATGTTAATCCCAAACCTAACCCTAATCCCAACACTAACCCAAACCCTAACCCTAAAACTTTAGCCCAACTCACATTAGCCTAACCCTAACCCTAATCCTAACCCTAATCCTAACCCTAAAACTTTATCCCAACTTACTTTAGCCTAACTCTAACCCTAATGGGAAAATAGAAATAAATATATTTTCTTTATTTTATTATGTTTACTTAACTAAGAGGGTGATAAAGGGGGGGTTATTTTCTATTTTTTTTATTTTGATCACTGTGATAGCGTTTATCACAGTGACCAAAATTAACCAATAGGAAAAATCTTCCTATTGTTGCTGGGTTCCGGCCAGCAAATCTCGGCTGGCGCCTTGCGCACGCGCCTGCCATTTTCTAACCGGAAGAAGATGGCGGCACCCACCGGAGGATGCAGGAGGGCCCGAGGCAATCACATCAGAGGAGCTCAGAAAAATACAAAAGAATTACAAACTCTATGTCAGAATAAGTTCGCCGGCAGATTTTCAGTGAACTCATCCAGTAGCCAGCAATGAGCAAGGAAAAAGTCTGTAAAAGCTAAACTTGGCATAATATTTATTAAAACCCAATTCCAAAAGGTATTTAAGCTGTTTTGTGCTAGAAACACATGCATTTAAGAAAATAACAATCATCAAAAGTGTCCATATGCTTTGAATACGACACGTCACAGCCTATGTCGCCCCTTATGGAAAAAAATAAAGGTGTGTTGTTGCTGTCACTAACGGAGTGGATGATCTATTCCATTTACAGTGGTTATTTCAGCCTGCCGATGCTTTTTTTTTTGTGATTTCAGGCGTTTTACGAAGATAAATCTTCACATTACTGATTATATCCCAATTTTGTAGCTAATCCACTATGTTGTAGGAGAAAAAGTGGTGTCTGATGTTCTTTAGGAGCAAATATTTGTGAAATGTAAAGGAAATTATACACAGTTTTCTAATTGTTTTAAAAGTGTAACTCTGAAATTGTGATGTGCATTTGTATTCAGCCCCTGTAGTTTAATGCCCCTAAATAAAAGTCTGAGTGACCAATTGTCTCCTGAAGTTACATAATTAGTAAATTGCATCCACCAATGGATAATTTATTCTCAGTATAACTACAGATGTTCTGTGAAGCCCTCAAAGGTTTGTTTGAGAACATTAGGGATAAAACAGCATCATGAAAACAAGGAACCCACCAGACTGGTCAAGGATAAAGTTGTGGAGAAAAGTAAAGTAGGGTTAGGTTATAAAAAAAATAGCCCAAGCTCTGAACAACTCACTGAGCCAATGTTCAATCCATCATCCAAAAATGGAAGGAGTATGGCACAACTGCAAACCTACCAAGACATGGCCGTCCACCTAAGCAAGGAGAGCATTAATTAGAGAAGTAGCTAAGAGGCCCATGATCACTATGGAGGAACTGCAGAGATCCATCAGTTGTATATGTACTGTACATTCCACAAAGCTAGTCTTCATGGAAGAACATCTGAAAGAAGAAAGCCATTTTTTAAAGCAAACTGTTGTGAATGGACTTGAAATGAGTTCTGAGCAGAGGCTCCCTCTGGTGGTTACAAGCGGTACTGGACTGTCCAGTGAAGATTGTGAGGATTGGGAATCAGGTGTTACTGACTGGTCTTATTTAAGGGAGTCGCCTTCCCATCAGGGTTCCCGGTGATCAATTGTTCTGGTCTTAATCCTTGTTCCCTGTTTCCTTTGTTGCTGTTGTGTGTGTCTGCATCTCCTGTAACAGATAAAAATTTTCTTTTTTTTTTTTGGTGCTTTATTTTGCTTTTTGTCCTGCACTTCTGTGGGGGCCTTCAGGGTCCCCTCCGGGGGTTTTGCCCTCTCAGTTTAGTTCAGCACTGATGTTTTGTACATTTGGCTTTTTCCGGGTTTTTTCAGTGGCTGTGTTTTTTTTTTTTGTTACCCAGGAACTAATTTGGTGTAGAGGTTGTGTGATTCAGGTGTTTTTGAAATTAGTGAGTTGGTGCTTTTCAGGGTTTTTTGGGATTGCAGATAAGTGCCTTCCCTATCCTTTTCTATTTAGATTTTGGGCCCCCATTTTTGCTATATATTTTCTGTCTGTGTCAGTATTTCTTCTTGTCTAACCCCCTTACGTTTGGGGGTTTCTATGTTTTTTGGGGGGATTGCTCGGGGCAGATAGCTTTCCTTTCTATCTTTAGGTATAGTTAGTTTTCAGGCTGTGACGAGGCGTCTAGGACCAAGGGTGGGGAACGCCCCACGGCTGCCTCTAGTTGTGGTGGTTAGTCAGGGACTGCAATCTCAAGATTCAACTGCTCTGGTGTATTGCCTTTTTTACCTGCACTCCTCAGCTACCAAATCATAACAGTATCAGGCCTAAAATGAAAATTATATGGTATCACAGAAGGGAAAAATATTGTGAAAGAAAAAAAAAAAAAAAAAGGTTGTAGAGTTGTCAGAGATATTTTTTTTTTTGTTGAAATTTTTTTTTTCCCCTCTGTTCTCTGGGTGTGGGGAGGATTTTTTCTCTCAATGGAGTTTGCCAGTTGTCTGGCCGTGTGGATCAGTTGCCGAGGTTCGGAGTATTGCCCCTATTTGCTAGGCTGCTGTTGTGGAACCTAGGATTCCCATGCCAGATTTTTTTTGGGGGATCGACCCAAGTTTTTGAATTTAAAAAAAAAATTGTAAATTGTTTTTTGCCTTAAAATTAAGTCCTCGGGGAACGCAGCGCAGCAGGTAAAAATGTCATCTTTCCTGCGCGGCGATCTCAGGATTGGGCTTTTTCCCTACCCCTGGGGACCCTGTTTTGAGTGATGTTGATGCATTTTTTCAGGCCTTGGGGGTTATTGTACGATAAGCCTAATGCATGATCAAGCTGAAAAAGCCTTGTTGGATTAAATCAGGGGTTGATGCGCTGAGTTTACTGTCAGAGATTCCGCAGGTGGGCACCCTGACCAAATGGAAATAAGACGCTTTGGCAGCCTTTTTCGGAAGGGTTGTCAGATAAGTAAAGGATGTTATGGGTGGGTTCCCTGTTCCCTCTGGTCTCAATGATTTATGTCATTAGCGATTCAAATTGACAGACTTTGCGTGGGGAGAAGTTGGTGGAATGTTTTTGCCTTGTGAACCTGCTTCTAAAACATGCAGTGTGATTGAGTGGTTTCTGGGCCCCCGCGTCATGAGTTTCGAAACGCAATGGGTTTTGTTTTTTTACTGTGGTGTTGCCTCTCATGCTATTTCAGTTGCCTAAGCGGGGAGACGTTTTGCAGCTCGTTGTTTTTGGGTAGTGTTCGGGACAAAATTTTTTTATTAATGTTACTCTGTATGTCCCCTGTCCTCATTTTCTGCTCAGGCTTACGTTGATTCGGGGAGCGTTTAACCTGATGGATTTTGATTTTGCTAAACGTTGGGGTTTTTTCCCTTAACCCCCCACAGGTTTTTCCCCCACGGGGATCGATTCTCCCCCCTTTGGTGAGAAAAACCTCAGTTCTCTTTTGGTGATAATGAGGGTTGAACCGCATCGGGAGCTGCAAATTTTTGGTTCTGTATAATCTGCATGCATTACGACTGGGTTTCCCCTTTGGGTTTCAGTCTCTAAAACCCGTTTTGGTTGGAAATCTGTTTCTGTAACCCCTTGGGGGTGCCAATGTGTTAATCTAACCTCCTGTTTTTTCTGCCTCCCCCCGGGGGCGTTTTTCCCCACTTTTTGATTGATTTTCGGGTTTTAGCGAAAATAAAAATGAACCCCTTCCTCCCCATAGGGATGATTTTGCTTTTAAAATTGTGCCTGGGTAAATTCCCTAAAAGGGCCTTTTTTTAATTTTTTGTACCTGACATGACGCTATGCGGTCTTATATCAAGGGTATTTTGGGAAGGGGGGATATCAGAAAACCTCCTTTCACCTTAGGGCCGGTTTTTTCTTTTGGCAAAAAAGGGGGGTTTTTAAGGGTGTTTGATTATCGCTTTTGAAAAAAATTACTGGAAATATCAATATCCGTTCCCTTGATTTTGACCTGTTTCAAAAGGGGAAAAAAACGCTCTTGGTTTTTTAAGCTTGACCTCAGGGGGGCATATAAAACCCTTTTCGCTTTAAGAAAAAGGGGGTAAGGAACGGCATTTAACACCCCTAAAAAGGGATTTTGAGTCCTTTGACCCCTTTGGGCTCATAATGTCCTTCTGCTTCCAGTCCTTCATAATTACATTTTCAGGGATTTTGTGGAAAATTTTTTGTTGTTTTTTGGTGATATCTTTTTTTTTTAAGCTTATCTCATGTGAAACTTTTTCGAATGATTCCAGTTTTTTTAGAGAGAGCTCTGTTGTGAAGGGTCAAAAAGTCTTTTTGGGGTAAGAGGACTATTTTTGGGGTTCTTTTGTCCCTTGTTATTAAAAGGACCCCCAAGGTTAGGCCTCGTGTTGGGGGGCCCAAACCCACTCTTTTTTTCTCTTCAAAGATTTTTGGGTTTTGCCAAAATTTTTATCGAATTTTGGTAATTTTCCGGTTTGTTAAACCATTAACTGATTGACCAAAAAGGGTTTGATGTGGTGAAAAGGCCTCCCCGGGGAGTTTTGCATTTCAGGAATTAAGCGAGATTCATTTGCCCGTTCTACGGCGCCTGTTTTTCTCTGCCTTTTTGGGGGAATTTTTTGGCCCCGAAATTGGGGGGGGTGCCTTTTTTTCCCAAAGAGACCCCGGCCCCCAAAATAACCCGTCCTTTTTCTTCAAAATTTTTTTCCCACGAAGTAATTAACGGGGTAACGGGGTTATTTTGGGCCTGAAGTGGGGGTTTGAAGGTGGAGACATTGGTGGAGGGGGGCCCAAAAAAGGGTGGTCCTTGGGGCCCTAAGAATCTGGTTTATTGGAAAATGCCCCAACGATAATCCTAGACAGGCCAGGGGGCCTTTTTTTTTCCCCCGTTTTAAATTTTTGGTTTCCTTTTTCCTGGCACTAAATGTTAAGGCGGATGCCCCTGAGGAGTTTTTCCCTTCGGACCTCCTAGGTATTGATCCTTTTTTTATTTTTTAAAAAAAAAGGTGTTCTTTTGCCCCTTGCCCAATTGAGACTGGCTTGGGGGGTCAGGGGATAGGGCCCCCGGGGCGCCCCTGGGGGAAAATTTTTTTTCCCGGACCATGGAAAAAGAGTGTGATGTCTGAGATTATTTTCCCCGGTTGGCCGGGGATCCAATTTTGGTACCCCAGATTGGTTAGTCGGTCCCTTT
>JARQOD010000002.1:625827683-625867683 GCA_033576555.1 Oophaga sylvatica
ATCTATCTATATTATTATTATCTATTATCTATCTATCTATCTATCTATCTATTATTCTATTATCTATCTATTATCTATCTATTATCTATATTTCTATCTATGTATCATCTATTATCTATCTATTATATATTATCTATCTATCTATCTATCTATCTATCTATCTATCTATCTATCTATCTATCTATCTATCTATCTATCTATCTATCTATCTATCCGTATCTATTATCTATCTATCTATCTATCTATCTATCTATCTATTATCTATCTATTATATATTATCTATCTATCTATGGCTTATTATCTATCTATCATCTATTATCTATCTATCATCTATTATCTATCTAGAAAAAATAAGACTAGCACAGAACAGTGAAAATAGGCTGCAAAGCCTCATAGGCACATACCAAACCTTACAAACCTACTCAATAAGGTGAATATAATATCAAAATACAAATATGGAGAGTTCATAAAATATTTTTATTGTCATAATATTAAAACAAGGGGAAACTGACAACAGTAAGCATAAATAGTACCATAATGGTGGAAAATATTATATCAAATACATAGGAATGTTTAGCTTGCAAAAAAAGAAGACTGAGAGGAGACTTAATAGCTGTCTACAAATATCTCAAGGGCTGTCACATTGTAGAAGGATCATCTTTATTCTCATTTGCACAAGGAAAGACTAGAAGCAATGGGATGAAACTGAATGGGAGGAGACACAGATTAGATATTAGAAAAAACTTTTTGACAGTTAGGGTGATGAAAGATGAGTGGAACAGGCTGCCACGAGAGGTGGTGAGCAGGGCCGCCATCAGGGCATGACAACCCTTACTGCGGTATGGGGCCCGGTGATTAGGGGGGCCCGCCGCCCGAGCACGCCGGTGCGCGCTCGGGCCCAGGGGCCCCCAACATTTTGAAGCTCCCCAAGGTGCCCCCAGCTAGCGGCACATCACGCAGCCGCTATGGGGGCCCCTGTAAGGCAGGGGGGCCCGCCTGCCCCAGCGCCGACTCCCCCCGCCGCTGCTCTAAACTATACCGGTGTCTGCCGGTACAGTTCAAAGCAATGATGGAGGAGAGAGCGTCAGCTGACGCTCCCTCTTACATCATTCCCCACTCTGTCTCTGACACAGCACGTTCACTGTGTGCCGGGCAGGGCAGGAGACAGGACTCGGGAGCAGCGCGGGCACGAGGAGAGGTGAGAAGTGTGTGGTTATTTTTTTTATTCTGTCAGTGCTTTACTGAACTGGGGGTGGGGGCAGAGATGAACTATGTGGGCCCTCCCTGCTGTATACTATTTGGGCCCTCCCTGCTATATACTATGTGGGCCCTCCCTGCTGTATACTATTTGGGCCCTCCCTGCTATATACTATGTGGGCCCTCCTGCTATATACTATGTGGGCCCTCCCTGCTGTATACTATGTGGGCCCTCCTGCTGTATACTATGTGGGCCCTCCCTGCTATATACTATGTGGGCCCTCCCTGCTATATACTATGTGGGCCCTGCTATATACTATGTGGGCCCTCCCTGCTATATACTATGTGGGCCCTGCTATATACTATGTGGGCCATGCTATACACTATGCGGGCCGCGCTATATACTATGTGGGCTGTGTTATATACTATTGGGGGATATATTATATTTTATACGGTGGCTGTGTTATATACTATGTGGCTGTGTTATATACTTTGTGGCTGTGTTATATACTATAGGGGCTACGTTATATTCCTTTGGGGAGGCAGGCTGTATGATATTCTATTCGGGGATACATTATATTCTATGGGGGGCTGTATTATATTTATTATATTCTATGAGGGGTGATTACATCATACTCTATGAGGGGGCTCCATTATACTGTATGAGGTGGCTACCTTGTATTCTATGGGTGCTGCATTATATTCTATGGGGGGCTAGATTATATTGTATGGGGGCTTCATTATACATTGAGGGGGCTACATTATATTCTATGGGGGCTGCATTATACTATATGAGGAGGGCTACATTGTATTTTATGGAGGGGCTACATTATACTATATAAGGGGGCTCAATTATATTCTATGGGGGGTTTACATTATACTCTGTGGGGTGGTTGCATTATACTCTGGGGTGGTTGCAATATACTCTGTGGGGTGGTTGCATTATACTCTGTGGGGTGGCTGCATTATGCTCTGTGGGGTGGCTGCATTATGCCCTATAGGGTGACTGCATTATACTGTATCGAGGACTATGGGGAATACATTATACCATATGAAGAACTATGGGGTGCATTATACTATATGGAGCACTATGAGGAGTGTATTATACTATATTGATGACTGAGTGTATTTTAATATATTGAGTGCTATTAGGAGTGTATTATACTATATGGAGGACTATGGATACATTATATTATATGGAGGACTATGGGGTGTGCACTCTACAATATGGAGGACTGTGGTGCACATTATAATATATGGAGGACTATGGGGTGTATTATACTAAACAAGCAAAATGCTGCATATTCATCGAGTGATTGGTATTAATGTGTCATTGGTGAGGGCATGGTGCAGAAGTGAAGTTTTTCCATGAAAGGGCAGAGGGATTTTGGAAGGTTTGCGTTGTGGAGGAGGAGCTAGGGTGGATACGGAACTGGGGGGTGGAGCCTGGGCGGAGTCTCAAGGGGGGCCCCATAAATTTTGCCAGTATGGGGCCCCCGAAATTCCTAGTGGCAGCCCTGGTGGTGAGTTCTCCTTCAATGGAAGTCTTCAAACAGAGGCTGGACAGACATCTGTCTGGGATGATTTAGAGAATCCTGCTTTGAGCAGGGGGTTGGACCAGATGACCCAGGAGGTCCCTTCCAACTCTACCATTCTATGAGTCTATGATTCTATGAATCACTCATTATAAAATATGGTCATAGTAAGTCCCTAACAAATAATCTACATAAAGTGCAATACATACATAGATAAAGTCTAAAATAAGTGCATATAGAGTACATAAGAAGGGATAAATACCAACATTCAGTGATCCTCTAGCTCCAATGTACGTTTCGCCAATGTGGCTTTCTCAGGGATACCAGACCTTTTATATACAATCAAAAAAAGTTGAAGCAGCAATCCATGTTGCAATGATAAGGTGCTCTTTATTGGCCCATAGGACGTTTCCCTCCTATGTGTAGACCTTTCTTTGAATAGATAGGTCTATTATCTATCTATTATCTATCATCTATTATCTATCTATCTATTTATTATCTATCTATCTATCATCTATCTATCTATTATCTATCTATCAATTATCTATCACCTATCTATCTATCATATCTATCTATCTATCAATTATCTATTACTATCAATTATCTATCTATTATCTATCATCTATTATCTATCTATCATCTATTATCTATCAATTATCTATCTATCTATTATATATCTGTCCATCTATCTATTATCTTTCTATCTATCTATTATATAGCTATTATCTATCTGTTATTCTATCTATCTATCTTTATCTATCATCTATCTATTATCTTTTCTATCTATCTATCTATCTATCTATCTATCTATCTATCTATATCTATCTATCTATCTATCTATCTATCTATCTATCTATCTATCTTTATCTATCATCTATTATCTATCTATCTATCTATCTATCTATCTAT
The DNA here is from genome assembly GCA_033576555.1 of Oophaga sylvatica. NCBI lineage: Eukaryota > Metazoa > Chordata > Amphibia > Anura > Dendrobatidae > Oophaga > Oophaga sylvatica. The sequence goes on from JARQOD010000002.1 coordinate 625,831,325, forward strand.
CTATCTATCTATCTATCTATCTATCTATCTATCTATTTATTATCTATCTATTATCTATCTACCTCTTATCTATAATCTATCTATCTATCTATCTATCTATCTATCTATCTAATATGTATCTCCTATTTGTTGCAGGCTGGTGCAGGGACAATCCCATTCTCAGTGCAGTTTCCTACATGAACAGTACTGTGACTCCCGGGGTTATGGCCTCTGTAATAACCTCTGTAGGTCCTTTCTAGCCTTTATGAATATGGCATTGTGCACACAATGCTTCCAGCTTTTACTCCTGGAAATGCATCACAAAATTAGTAACATTTTGCTGGGAAATAATTTTTGGGCTATTTAGGATTTCTACAATGCTCAAGCCTTGGATGCTAAGACAATGAGTAAGCCGGTGACCAAGTAATAAAGCTGTGATTGTAAAACAGGTTCAAAACAGTCCTAGGACACCTCAGAGTGTTACACACATGTATTCCTGTCAAGCGAGAGCATATAATGGAAAAAATGCACTCAAGATCCAGAACTTAAAGTTAAAAAGTATAGTTTTATAAAATCAGAATATTAAAATAGAAGATACATAAAAGTCGTATCAATAGATGATGACAGCAAATGGCCATATAGAGGCACTGCAACTACAAAAAGGTAACAGTATCGACGAACATATTGAACAAATATGTGATTATAACAACGATGTGCAGAGTGCGGTAAAGTTTTCCTTATTAGTAAACTAGTAAGTAGCACTAAATAATCCAAAAAGGAAAGACACCAACACATCAAAGTTTAAGAATTATAAAGAGAAGTATTAAATGAGTCCTGCATGAACCATAGTTACCTGAGAGTTGCGGTGCCACAGCCCCAACGCGCGTTTCGGCTATAGTGCCTTCTTCTGGGAGAGTCAATTAGAGAATTTTCAGTATTGAAATTCGCTACTAATTTATTCAACGCAGATCAAATTTTTGGGGAAAATTCAGCCAAGACACCGAATTCGGATTTCAAAAGCTCTGCTCATCTCTACAGGGGACACTTTTTAACATTCTGGACAGCTTTCCTAGCATATGTTTGTCTCTTCGGCAGGCGGACACAGCGCAGTGCGTGCAGTGGACACAATTCACTACTGTCTTGTGCAGTCTGTGTCATCTTGCTGGCTGCCTATGCAGAGTGCAGTAACGAATGACAAACTCATATTGACTGCTGCATAGGAACTGGCTGAAGTGATCAAGATGACAAAGCAGTCAGTGGCTGCTTAACTTATTTAGCTTGCCAGTTATTGGGTGGGCGTAAATCTGCAAGAAGAAGCGGTGCAGACAGTGGTTCCCCAATCCCCAATGATTACATCAATAATACATATATTATTACTCCAGTCATAAATATGGCGTAGCAAATATAGTAATATATGTGGTTGGTAATGGGTTGCAGGCTATCTTGGCCCTATTTGGGTTTCAGGCGCTTCCATCTCTTACATGCTGATGTCACTGATCTATATAACACAATGTTATAATTGCATTTATTTCTGGAAGTCTTTTCTTTTACAGGAGTCATAAATTCAAGTTTTTTTTCTGCATTGGACAATTCCTATTTGTTAAAATGTCCCCTGACATTTAACAGGTCACAAAGTGTTGAAATGCTAGGACCTAAAGTAATCTGTGGAAAAAACCTGGCAGGAAGTAGTCAATTCCCTTGCAGCGCCACCACAGGTGAAATAAAGCATTACACATAAATTAATAAAATCTTTGGGTTTTCTGATAGTAATGCAGTATAGAGGTCCACCGGAGCGAGGAACGCCCTATGTAGCTGCTCCTCACCTTGGCCAAAAATATTTCCTGAAAAGTTTCCTGAAAGAAGGACTCCACGATATTAGCTCAGAACTACCTAATAGCATATATATATATATATATATATATATATATATACATACATATATATCTTTGTGTGTTTTTTCAACCAGACATCACTTATATTTGTAATACAGGGTGGAAGCTAATATTTCAAGGTCCTTTGAAAACTCCATCTGTTCCCCTAACACTATGACTGTCTTGATTTCACTTATATCCAAATTTAAAGGTGGTAATACACTGGCATTATTACCATTGAGGTTGTCCCATAACTATTAGGTTACCCCCACATCCAAAAAATATGTGACCAATTCTCCCTTCCGAAGGCAACACATGATCAAAAGTAGTAGAAGGGGCAAATCAGCTTTTTTTTTCTAACAATAGAGGGAAAGGAAAGGGTTAAACAAACACTAGTTCCTCCTGCAAAAAGAAAGTCTTAATGAGCAGGGGGTGTGGCTGCGGGATTGAGCAGGGGTGTGGCTATGGAACTAATCAGGGGTGTAACTTTGGAACTGAGCAGCAGGTGGTGCACAAGTAACATGTAAACCGGGTACTGGTGCCTGAGGGGGTCAAAAGCTCTGTACCTGGTAGGTTTGGGGGCACTGGTACCAGAATTTCCATTGGGGCATAGAAACTTCATGTTCTACATCTGCCATTGAACAAAGATGTCTTTGCCTATTTTCTCTCCATTACTGTGTAAAGCAGGAAGGTTTTACAATGTCCCCCACTGTTCTCACAGGGTTAAGACTAGAGGCATTTTCACTCTACCCTGTCAAAGATTTCAACGGTTAATGTTACAGACCCCCACATTCTGCATGTGACCCATTTGTTCAATGCTGCAAGGGTTAATGGGCTACTGCCACACGGGGTTGTGTTTTAGATTTCTTCTCCCCGCTGTTGCTAAAGAGCCAAGACGTGTTTTGCTCTCTCTTAGTCAGATTAGCCTTTTAATACCTCCTTGCATGACAGCAAATTTCTAGTACTTGCAGGAACACCTTTATGTAACAGGATCCAGAACAATGGGAGGGAATGTGAGCAGAATGTGACCCGAGCCCTCTCCGGGCTTACCTCCACCCCAGCGCCGGGCCCAGATATCATACCAACCTCAGAAAAAAAGAGTAAGAGGAGCCGGATATGGCAGAAGTGGATTATACGCAACATGAAAGGCGTCAAGTGGAAGGATCACTTTGTAGCGGGAAGTAGATCCTGTTTATATATAGTTTGTTTTACGCAAGGGGCGGCCAATTTTTTTCCTCATTATTGTAGCTCCCTCCATAGTGCACCTATCCCATTTCTTATCGACTTGTATTATTGGGTTTCTAGCTCTAAAAGATAAAGGTCCTTTTGCAAAACCTGTAACAGGGCCAGTGCGGGGGGCACAGGGGAATTTGACCCATGCCAGGTACCAGGATCCAGGTGCGAACACAAAGTCTGCATCCCCTCTGTTATGTCTCGGCATCATGACACCTGGACCATTATTACTCTATAGAACCCCCAGACCCTTTTTAATTTCTCTTATAATCTGAAAATCCAGGTCGGATTGCTGTTATATGACATTTACAGGAATCAGAGATCCGGGGACCTGTTGTATTTGTGCTAGTGACATGCAGGTCCCAACTAAATTTAGTTTTTCCCTTAAAATAAAGAAAAATCTGAACACAAGGTCAAAAATTTCAAAGCAAAATTTTAATTTAGGAAAGCCAACATTATTTTTTAAGGAAAGGAAATCACGGGTGACCAAAGTGCTCCCACGGGTAGGTACAGCCAAAGCCTCCTAGAGTACAAGAAATGATGTCACCAAACTGAACATGACATCACCGTATTACCCAGCGGCTTCTCTTTCCTGCGATCCTTAGTCCCTTTGTGCCTACAATTTTTAAATCTCCTAAAAATATTGGATATGGTCCCAGGTCTCAAAACCAGGCAGGAGATTTTAGGTAGACATAAAATTTTAAATAGCTGTTTTCTGTACAAGGCTACATAAGAATGCCCTTCTTATACAAACTGACCTTTTCTAGACATAATATTTCAACAAAACAAGATGAGTAAATGTACTTTTCAGAAAAAAAGACCATGATTTTATCAAAATCTGCTGTATATTACTTACAATATGTACAAAAATATATATACTACGATAACTATAATACTGCCACTATGTACAAGAATATAACTACTATAATACTGTCCCTTGTACAAGAATATAACTACTATAATACTGTCCCTATGTACAAGAATATAACTACTATAATACTGCTCCTATGTACAAGAATATAACTACTATAATACTGCCCTATGTACAAGAATATAACTACTATAATACTGCCCCTATGTACAAGAATATAACTACTATAATACTTGCCACCTATGTACACGACTGTAACTACTATAATACTGCCCCCTATGTACAAGAATATAACTACTATAATATTGCCCCTATGTACAAGAATATAACTACTATAATACTGCCCCTATGTACAAGAATATAACTACTATAATACTGCCCCTATGTACAAGAATATAACTACTATAATATTGCCCTTATGTACAAGAATATAACTACTATAATACTGCGCTTGAAGCTGATTTTTTTATTTATACTATTTTTGGGTAGATACAATTTTTGATCACTTGAATTTTATTGCACTATTAAGGCTACCAAAAAAAGTACATCTGGTGGTTTGTTTGTTTTTCTTGTTACGCCGTTTACTGATCAAATTATTTTTTTTTATATTTCGATAGATCGGGCGTTTCTGGACGCATCTATACCAACTATGTGTATTTTTTTAATAATTATTTTATTTTGAATGTGGTAAAAGGGGAGTGTTTTGAACATTTATATTTTTAAAAAAATTTAATATCTTTTTTATTTTTCACTTGCTTCAATAGTCTCCATAGGAGACAGGAAGCTGCGATCTTCTGATCGCTTGTGCTACACATTGCAGGGCTTCACATCACTGGAGACACTGTGTTGGGCTTATACATCACTGGAGACACTGACCTGGAGCATATACATCACTGAAGACACTGGGCTGGTAGCAAATACATCACTGGAGACACTGAGCTGGAGCATATACATCACTGGAGACGCTGAGCTGGAGCATATACATCACTGGAGACGCTGAGCTGGAGCATATACGTCACTGAAGACACTGGGCTGGAGCATATACATCACTGGAGACACTGTGCTGGAGCATATACGTCACTGAAGACACTGGGCTGGAGCATATACATCACTGAAGACACTGGGCTGGGCATATACATCACTGGAGACACTGGGCTGTAGCATATACACACTGGAAACACTGAGCTGGAGCATATACATCACTGGAGACACTGGGCTGGAGCATATACATCACTGGAGACACTGGACTGGGCATTTACATCACTGGAGACATTGGGTGGGGCATATACAGTACATCATGGAGACATTGGGCTGCATCATGGAGACACTGGACTGGAGCATATACATCACGGAGACACTGGGCTGGGCATATACATCACGAAGACACTGGGCTGGGGCATATACATCATGGAGACACTGGGCTAGGACATATACATCATGAAGACACTGGGCTAGGGCATATACATCATGGAGACACTGGGCTGGGGTATATACATCATGGAGACACTGGGCTGGAGTATATACATCATGGAGACATTGGGCTGGGGTATATACATCATGGAGACACTGGGCTGGGGTATATACATCAAGGAGACACTGGACTGGAGCATATACATCATGGAGACACTGGGCTGGGGCATATACATCATGGAGACACTGGGCTGGAGCATATACATCATGGAGACACTGGGCTGGGGAATATACATCATGGAGACACTGGGCTGGGGCATATACATCATGGAGACACTGGGCTGGAGCATATACATCATGGAGACACTGGGCTGGGGTATATACATCATGGAGACACTGGGCTGGGGCATATACATCATGGAGACACTGGGCTGGGGTATATACATCATGGAGACACTGGGCTGGAGCATATACATCATGGAGACACTGGGCTGAGGCATATACATCATGGAGACACTGGGCTGGGGCATATACATCATGGAGACACTGGGCTGGGGCATATACATCATGGAGACACTGGGCTGGGGTATATACATCATGGAGACACTGGGCTGGGGTATATACATCATGGAGACACTGGGCTGGAGCATATACATCATGGAGACACTGGGCTGGGGCATATACATCATGGAGACACTGGGCTGGGGCATATACATCATAGAGACACTGGGCTGGGGCATATACATCACGAAGACACTGGGCTGGGGCATATACATCATGGAGACACTGGGCTAGGACATATACATCATGGAGACACTGGGCTAGGGCATATACATCATGGAGACACTGGGCTGGGGTATATACATCATGGAGACACTGGGCTGGGGTATATACATCATGGAGACATTGGGCTGGGGCATATACATCATGGAGACACTGGGCTGGGGTATATACATCAAGGAGACACTGGGCTGGAGCATATACATCATGGAGACACTGGGCTGAGGCATATACATCATGGAGACACTGGGCTGGAGCATATACATCATGGAGACACTGGGCTGGAGCATATACTATAATTACTAATACTGACCTACAAGGCCATCTATAATCTGTCTCCTCCATATATCTCGGAACTAATCTCCCGATATCTTCCCTCACGTAATCTCCGATCCTCCCAAGACATCCTTCTCTCCTCCACACTTATTCGCTCCTCACCCAACCGCCTCCAAGACTTCTCCCGAATATCCCCCATCCTCTGGAATTCTTTGCCCCAACACATCCGACTATCAAACTCATTCAGATCCTTCAGACGGAACCTGAAAACCCATCTCTTCAGGAAAGCCTACAGCCTGCAATGACCCTGCTGCCTCCTCACCACTACCGGAGTTATTGCCTCAACCAACACCGGAACTGCTGCAACCCCCCGACCTACTGTCTCCTGCCTCACAATCCTGTAGAATGTAAGCCCGAAAGGGCAGGGTCCTCTCCCCTCTGTATCAGTCTGTCATTGTTAGTTTGTTTACTGTAAGTGATACCTGTAATTTGTATGTAACCCCTTCTCATGTACAGCACCATGGAATCAATGGTGCTATAGAAATAAATATTAATAATAAATAATAATAAATAATATACATCATGGAGACACTGGGCTGGGGTATATACATCATGGAGACACTGGGTTGGAGCATATACATCATGGAGACACTGGGCTGGGGCATATACATCATGGAGACACTGGGCTGGGGCATATACATCATGGAGACCATGGGCTAAGGCATACATATCACAGTGCACGGTGCTGCTGTCTTTGGACGGGAGAGCATTACACGCTAACACCGCCCATAGAGAACGTCCTGACCGACATAATCTTCCATTGGATGAGCTGCAGCATCCTGTAGTGAACGCTGTGCAGAGTAATAAGAAATTAAAGGGCTGTCAGACATCAAAATGCAGCTGCCAGCCAGAGCACTTCTGTCCCTGGCACCAGGGGTTCCCCACCGCTGCTCTAGACCTTTAAGTTTGGTGTGCCTCACCTTCTGTGCACACCGTGCTTTTACTTGGTTACCATCCATGCTTGTTGCCACTGCTTCTATCCGGCTGCTGCCAAGATCCCTGAGTGTGCCACGTCCTGGATTCCCTCGTTCCATCTTGCTTGCAGCACCAACGCCTGGAGACCGTGGGCCCTCATGGACCCGAGACTTAGAGCATCCACCTCACCAAGTGAGACTCTGATCGGTATTTAGATTCCTACAGAACCCTAAAGTGATCCAGCCTCACAGGGGTTAATTCTTCCTCATTCAGAAAACAGAGTCAGAAGACAATTTGCATGGAACCAATTAACTTTACCCAAAGCTTTTAAAGTCTTTCCACAGCAAAGTAGGGTTACTTAACGGTTTCGTCAACTTAAGAAGATGAATGGCCAATGCTTTGATTGCACTGGCTTTCCCTCTGCATGATGCTCAGGTAATGGGTCACCATTGCTCAGGTCTTCTCCCCACTACACTGCCTCTGTTTCTCTGCAGTTTGCAGTCTCTTTATCTCAGTTCTTTACTTAGGTGGCACCTGCTGCAACAGATATGGCTTTGCCCTAGAGCACTAGAGTCAATCTTCACTTCTCTCTGTCTCAAGCCTTAATATCAAGGTCCCTTTGTGGCCCCTCCTGGAGTTGGTTCTTTCCCTAACCACGTCACACCTTCCTGCCCAATAATTGTGGAGCACTCTTCTCTTGACACAGGCATGCACCCAACAGGCCCATGGCACCATTTACATGCCTTTTATGTGCTCCCGTTACTCCACCCACAACATCAGAGGGTAGTGTCCCCATGCTTCTGCATTTCTCCAGTGGATCACAGGGTTCCCATGTGGTATAACCCCACACTGGAAGACCAATTTTCCCACAGACCGGGAACAACTATGAGTATTTTGGAAACATATTGATCAACCATCCCAATTTCAAAAACCACCATATACAGTAGATTTAAAGTCTACACACCCCTGTTAAATGCCAGGTCAGTGCGCAGCTACCATCATTTACAGTGATGCTGATTAGCCCCATTTAAAGTTTTACTGTTCTAGTAGGATTTTCCAGATATTTTCTTAGTTGCAGTTTACATCAAAAGGCATAAACAGCGTACAACACAGCAAAGGGATCTCATTATTGAAAGTTAAGTTATCAGTCAGGAGAAGGGTACAGATTTTTTTCAAGGCATTAGAGATATCATGGAGCACTGTGAAGATGTTATCAAGAAATGGCTAACATTTGGCACAACAGTGACATTACGTAGAATCGGACGTCCCTCAAAAATTATTACAAGAAGAAAATTGGTCCCAGAGGCTGCCAACAGGCCTCCAGCAACATTAAAGGAGTTGCAGCAAATTCTGGTATGTACTGGTTATGTGCTGCATCTGAAAATAATCTTCTGAATTCTTCATATGTCCGGCCTGTGGTGAAGGGTGGCAAAATGGAAGCCTTTTCTTACAAAGAAAAACATCCAAGCCCAGCTATGTTATGCCAAAAGCTACATCAAGTCTGCCAAAAGCATGTGGGAAAATGCGTTATGGTCTGATGAGACCAAGTTTGAACTTTTTGGCCATAATTCTATTAGGTATGTTTATTGCAAAGGATATGAATTATTAAAAGATCACCATCCCCACAGAGAAGCATGGTGAAGGCAGCATTTTACTTTGGAGCTGTTTTTCGGCAACTGGGGCTTCTGTCAAGGTGTAGGGAATGATGAACAGTTCCTAAAATCAGTCAATTCTTCAACAAAATCTTCAGACCTCTGCTAAAAAGCTGAAGATGAAAAGGGATTTCACCTTTCAGCACAACGACCCCAAGCAACCTCAAATCAAAATGAGAACAGCTACCCCAGAAGAAGATCAGAGTTTTAAATGGACCAGCCGGAGCCCAGGCCTGAATCCATTTGTAGATCTATGGGTGACCTCAAGATGGCCCCGCAACCAGGGGATGCCCCCACAGTCTGACATATGGAGTTACTGTAAGGAGGAGTGGGCAAAGATTGCCAATTCTAGAAGTGCCATAATGATAGACTCCGACCCCAAAAGACCGCTCTCATCAATCAAAGAGGACTTTAACTAAGTGTTAGCTTAAGGGTGTGAATATTTATGCAACCACATTATTTAAGTTCTTTATTTTTTATATTTTGCCATCTGAAATTATTTACGTTTATTTTTCAATGGATTTGTACAGAATATGGGGGACATAAAGGCGGAAAAAGTTCTGAAATGATATGACAATTTAATTTAATCCATAAAATCTGATTCAGAAATCAAAACTGACCGACATCATGTTCTGCATAAGTCGTACATTCAGTTTGGAGTGAATGGAAAAAAAATAAGTAAAAAAAAAAAATAAGTAAAAAAAAATTGGGAAAGATCCCTGATTTCCACATCTACAGGACAACGCTCTTTTACCGAACCGTGGAAAACACACAATTAATGTTTTCTACTTCTTTTTTTTTTAAGAAATGAGAATATTTGCCAAAGGATTTTGTAGAGAATTTGAAGACGTAAAGAATGTTATTTTAGAGGTAAGTTAAAATTACGTCTGAAATTTGGAAGCAGAACTTTGCCGCATCAGCAGACTTCCTCGGGGCGTAATAACAGGCTTACGAAAGGATCGTAACAGTAATACAAACATGTAGAAGTTAACCACTTGAAAATTGGACGTTAAGTGATAAATTTATGGCGTGTTTTAGGTCTAGGAGAAATTATCATAAAAAAAAAAAAGTTGTTTACCTGCGGTAAAGCGCTTCGCTTTGGACATTTTCATTTCAACTAAAAGGATGTTATTCATTTAAAGAGGTTGAAAAAAAAAAAGAGAAATCTCTAAAAATCATTCTCGAGACCTTTATAAAAAGATAAATCGCGATATACGTTTCGATCATTTGATTTTACAATTTGCATTAAATAATTAATTTAACGATCGGTTTTACCAAAAAAAAAAAATAAGTTCAAAATAGTCGGGAGCAAAAGTTTTGAAAATCAGGAAAGCAAAAATATATTTAGGAATGTTTACATTTACTAGTGCAATATATTTCCCTATTTTCACCCAAGTTTTACTTATTGAAATTTACAAACAATATTTTTATGACTTTTTATGAACTTTTCAGTTTAATTGTTTAACACGAGGTTCAGCTAAAAAATAAATATGTGAAAATTGTTATCACTTTCTTTTTTTTTCGCACGTAAACGTTTTAAGTTCTATTTATTATGCTCATTGTTTTTTAATTACTGCATATTAATGTAGAACAAAAACTTATATAAACGTATGTCAAAGCAATAAATTACTTTTTTTTTTTAATAAATAATCCAAGATTCACAAATGCCGTTTCTAGGGGTAATTTTATTAATTTTATTAGTTTAAATTTATTTTATTTTTTTCACATCTGCTGTGAAACTATAATGTCCCCCGTAAATATATATCTTTTTTAACATATATTAGTTAATAATCCGCTAGGGGATATAATCTTTGCTCCAAAAGAGTTTTTAGTTTGAGATTTTTTTGCTGTTTTTTTCTTTTTTACTTTATGTTCAATAAATGCTGAGAAACTAAAGAGAAGTGTGACGTCTTCCTTCAGTTTATCGGAAATCAGCACCGTGTATAAATTCATCCATGTGTCGTCATATAGCAAATGTACCAAGCTAAAACCTAGAATAACACGCTGGGAAATGACCACCAATTATTTTTTTTTTTTTATGTGTTTTTTTTCTTAATTTTTTGGGTTTTATGATGATTTATATATGTATTATGCAAATAAAAGCAAAGTCAAGTAATAAACCTTCATGAAAAAGACTCATCTGATGTGGCTTAGATTTTTTTATATATATATATATTTTTTTTTTTTTTCTTAAATACAAATATATTATAAAATAATAATATTAAATATAAAATAATAATAATAATGTAATATAAATATCTAAGAACTCCCAATAATAAACTAGTATTTATCAGTATAAACCCCCTATCAGGAGATATATATATATATATATATATATATATATACACACAAAAGTATACAACCTGTAAATATATATGTATTTAAGAAAAGAAAAAATATATATAAATATATAAATAAAAACATAATAAGTAATATGCTAGTATTTATTGGTCCAAGTTTTCTTGTGCTTTTACTTTATTTTTGGGTTTTATGACACTTAATACATGTATTATGCTGCTTACCTATGATTCAACGACTTTAACGATTTTGCCAAAAATATCATTTTTGAAAATAAATCTCCCTGTGGACCGATGATTGGATTTTAATCAGACAGAAAAATTTGGCAAATTTAGTACAGATGGAACATGAGCCCTGATAGTGATAAACATTGCGTCTACGGTAGTAGAAGAAGACCAGATTAGGAAAATAGATCAGACATGTTCATTTTTTATGTCATTTATTGTAGTCGTGACGTGTGTTTAAAAATAGGACAATAATTCTTCGCGTCATACATTACATTGGATACTAAGGACCGACGTTGTTACAAACCCCAAAAAACATATTTTATTTTTTGGTATATACGGCTCTGGCAAAAGTTAAGAGACCACTTTCAAAAGTTCAGTTTGTCTGATTTTCCTCTTTATAGGTATATTTTTGAGTAAAAAAAAAAATCCTGAACTCCTGCAGGAGTTTACAAGACTGAAGGAAAAACAAAGTATGGTATATATATATATAAATAAAATCTATACAAAAAATAAAAAATAACAGTAACATAACTATATATATATATACCAGTGTATGCATGTGTATGTGTGTGTGTGTGTGTATATATATATATATACAATGTTTTTATATATATAAATTATTTTTGCATTTTTTTATAATTATAATTTTTTTAACTTTTTCTTCTATTTTTTTCACTCAATGTTGTTTACAACAATGAATGAAAAAAACTGTACACAAAAAAGTAAAAAAATAATAATTTTAAAAATTTTAAAAAATATATTTATTATTTTTTATTTTTACTTACAAATATATATATATAGTTTTATTTATTTTATTGTTTTTTTGTCTATATTTTTTTTCATTCAGTGTTGTAAACTCCTGCAGATAACACCTAGTAAAAATTTACGAGCGGTTACTGACATCAATCTTAGCTGGATCTTCTGTGAAAAAGGTCCCTGATCGGTTTAACAGAGATTATTTTGCAACTCTATTCCCGATATAAAAAGATAATTCCAGTAATCTCTGGACAGTAAAGTTCAGTCTTCTGCTCGTTCTTATAAAGCTCAGACAACTAATCGCCACCATAGAGGTTAATGGGAGCACGAGATTAATCACTTTTTACTACGAGATTCCGGACGGCGGAACGTTCTCTTCCTGCAATGAACAGAGGATTTTTTTTATTATTTTGGGAGGGTTGTAATCTTTTAAGAGTGCTCGCTCATAATCTGATAGGACTGTACACAGACTCAAGATGATATATGTAAAATAAATTGTGTGTGACGCTATGTGCTCCGAACAAATGATGGATAATGGAGCATCATGTAACGTTACAAGGAAGACAAGTGTCTGAAACATTTTTTTTACAAAACTGAGGAATTAGGAAAATTAGATCCCTAATTCCACAGATCACCTGAGATAGAAGAAAAGACAGTTATCTCACTAATTACTATATAATACTAATAATAAGAAACACATACAACTCTAGTTATATTCTGTTCAGTGCTTTATCATTATTATTATTATATATATTTTATTATTATTATTAGATTTTACTATTATTATTATTATTATTATTATTATCTGTTAGAATTAATTCTATCACACTTTTTGCTTTGGTAGATTTATTTCCTTTGCCAAAAATTCATAATAATCCAATCCGTCTGATATAATCTTATTTTTTACCCTGATTATCCCTAAATATATCATTTTACTTGACATGTCAATCTAAATATTAACCATCTTTACCATATAGAGATAGAAATAATCCACAGATCAGATTAATTGATTTTTTATATTTTCAAATATTTTCTTCTTTTCAATTTATAAAGAACATTCTACAATAAACGTATCTATAAACTATACAAGACAAGACATTGGTCTTGGTCGATCTGTGTCAGCCAGTAGCAGCGACGTTTATAAATTTTTTTAAAAAATTTTGTTAAAAAGATTCAAGATTCTAATTCGTTGCCTTTGAAGACAGAACTCCCCGAACCCAACGTAAAACATATGACCGGTTTGCTCCGATTCGCGATTTACTCCAAAAATTTGTTGAAAACTGTAAGAAAAGCTATTGCCCTGGGAGAACGTCACTAGTGATGAAATACTCCCTGGTTTTCGTGGCAGATGTGCATTTCGTCAATACATTTCATCAAAGCCTAGCAAATCCGGAATTAAATTTTATGCCCTTGTTGATGCCAGGAAGACTTACACATACAACCCTGACATGTATGTAGGAAAACAGCCAGAAGGTCCATACCGTGTCAGCAACAAACCCAGTGATGTAGTGAAAACAATGTCTGAACCCTTATTTGGATCGGGTCACAATATAACAGCCGACAATTGGTTTTCAAATTGTGATCTGATTGATTATCTGAAAATGCAGAATCTTTCATATGTAGGTACTGTAAGAAAAATAAAAAGAAATGCCGAAAGGGAGAAAACAGTACAGCAGTTTGTTTGCATTCAATAATGGAAAGGTTTGGGTTTCCTATGTACCGCACAATGTGCGGTAATTCTTGTCTCAACGCTTAATGATGATGATGCCATCAATCCTGGGTCTGAAGCACAAAAAAAAGGAAATAATAACATTTTATAATGCAACCAAAGGGGGTGTAGATGTAGCTGATCAGATGTGCTCAACTTTAAGTGTCAGCAGAAACTCCAGGCGATGGCCGATGGTCATATTTTTCACTATGTTGACTTTGGGTGGTATAAATTCACAAGTGATTGATCTTGAAAACCAGCTTGAACCACTCCGTAGAAGAGCCTATCTGATAAAAATTGGCCCATGAACTAGTGTTACGCAGTAGAAGTATGAAAACTATCGGTATCCCCTCTAGCCTTCAAGTTCAGCTCAAAAGATTCCGCCCAGAAGATGATAGTGAAAATCCACCACCTTTACCACCTCCCAAAAGGAGGTGCACCACCTGCACAATGGAATGCAGACACCACCTCCCAAAAGAAGAGGTTGCACCACATGCACCATGGAAAGGGGACACCACCTCCCAAAAGAAGGAGATGCACCACTTGCACCATGGACAGAGGATACCACCTCCCAAAAGAAGGAGATGCACCACCTGCACCATGAAAATCAAACACCACCTCCCAAAAGAAGGAGATGCACCACCTGCACCATGAAAATCAAACACCACCTCCCAAAAGAAGGAGATGCACCACCTGCACCATAGAAAGCGGACACCAACTCCCAAAAGAAGGAGATACACCACCTGCACCATGGAAATCAAACACCACATCCCAACAGAAGGAGATGCACCACATGCACCATAGAAATCGGACACCAACTCCCAAAAGAAGGAGATACACCACCTGCACCATGGAAAGGGTACACCACCTCCCAAAAGAAGGAGATGCACGACCTGCACCATGGAAATGGACACCACCTCCGAAAAGAAGGAGATGCACCACCTGCACCATGAAGCAGACACCACCTCCCAAAAGAAGGAGATGCACCACCTGCACCATGGAAAGCAGACACCACCTCCCAAAAGAAGGAATGCACCACCTGCACCATGAAACGGACACCACCTCCCAAAAGAAGGAGATGCACCACCTGCAGGCGCACTACATGAGCAAGTGAGTACTCTGCTCAGGCAGTGTCCTCCCTCAAGATAGGGGCAGCAGATTCTCCTTTACTGCATCTGCTCCTGTTGCTCATGGATTGCTGCTCTGTGCGCACAGGACCTGTGATGTCACAGGAGGGAGGAGTCAGGCATCACATGATCAGGGGCCGCCCTCAGTGTATGCAGAACTCTGCTGTGCTTGTTGTCATGGTGCTGGATGAGGGTAAGTTTATGTGTGGTCAGGAGGGGTTTACAGTGTGGATATAGCAGAGCCATGTGTGTAAGAGGTGTATGGATAGGAGCCGCGTGTGTATGGGGTGTGCGGAGCCATGTGCGTATGAGGTGTGCGGAGCGGAACCGCGTGTGTACAAAGTGTACGGAGTGGAGCCGTGTGTGTATGAGGTGTACGGAACGGAGCCCTGTGTGTATGAAGTGTACGGAGCGGAGCCGCGTGTGTACGAGGTGTACAGAGCGGAGCCGCGTGTGTATGGGGTGTGCGGAGTGGAGCCACGTGTATACAAGGTGTACGGAGTGGAGCCATGTGTATACGAGGTGTGCGGAGCGGAGCCCTGTGTGTACAAGGTGTGCGGAGTGGAGCCATGTGTGTACGAGGTGTGCAGAGCCCTGTGAGTACGAGGTGTGCAGAGCCGCGTGTGTACGAGGTGTACGAAGCGGAGCCCTGTGCATACGAGGTGTGTATAGCTCTATGCGCACAAGGTGTGCGGAATCGCATGTGTACGAGGTGTGCGGAGCGGAGCCCTGTGCGTACGAGGCGTGTGTATGAGGTGTGTGGAGCGGAGTCGCGTGTGTACGAGGTGTGCAGAGCCATGTGTGTACGAGGCATACAAAGCGGAACCGTGTGTGTATGAGGTGTGTGGAGCTGTGCGTGTACGAGGTCAGTGTATCGTGGGGAGCATTCATACCTCCCAACCGTCCCAGATCCAGCGGGACTGTCCCGATTTTGAGAGTCTGCCCCGATGTCCCAGCCGGGAGCTTACTTTTCCCGTGAACACAGGAGTACACGGCGGAGCCTAACACTTTAAAACTCGCACGTGACGTTCCACCGGAAGTGATGTGCTGGAAGCTGACGGAAATTAGATAATTTTGGAAGGAGATTGTGACGGAACCATGGAGGCACTTCAGGGAATGCTTCAGATCCATCACTGTGTCCTCCTCTGACAGCGCGGACAGCGAGATCGCCTTGGAATTGGGGATGCCGGCCATGTGAGCGGATCATGATATGTCCTGCAGCGGGAGGCTCAGGTGGGCACTACAATGGGAGCCAGGTTGCTGTAGTATCTTTATAGAATCTTTCTTTCTCTCTGTTTCTTTCTCTGTTTTTTCTTTCCTCTCTAATCTTTCTTTCACTCTCTGTTCTTTCTCTCTCTCTCTGTCTTTCTTTCCCTCTTCTTTCTCCTGTTATCATTCTCTCTGTCTTTCTTTCTCTCTCCTTTCTTTCTTTTTTCTCTCTCCCTGTTCTTTCTTTCTCTCTCTCTCTGTTCTTTCTTTCTGCTCTCTTTTTCTTCTTTTTTCTATCTCTCCTGTTCTTCTTTCCTTCTTTCTATGTTCTTTTTTCCCTCTTCTTTCTTTCCTCTTACTCTTTCTTTCTTTCTCTCTGTTCTTCTTTCTTTCCTCTCTCTTTCTCTCTCTGTTCTTTCTTTTGCTCTCTGTTCTTCTTTCCCCTCTTTCTTTCTCTTGTTCTTCCTTTCTCTCTCTGTTCTTTCTCTTTCTCTCTCTCTGTTCTTTCTTCCCTCTTTCTCTTGTTCTTTCTTCCCTCTTTCTTTTTCTCCTTCTCTCTCTCTGTTCTTTCTCTTTCTCTGTTCTTTCGTTCTCTCTCTGTTCTTTATTTCCCCTCTTTCTTTCTCTCTGTTCTTTCTTTCTCTCTGTTCTTTCTTTCCTCTTTCTCTCTCTGTTCTTTTTCTTTTTCTCGTACAGTCTAATTGTCGATTAGCTGTATGGTTGGCTGTTGTAAATTGTGTGGTCAGGGCATGGTCTAAATTTCCACGGCAGAATGAGAATTGGGGCAAATGGAGCATAGGCGGCAGATGAATGGTCCTGTATATATGTCACGTGATCACTGTATACTGTACACTTGACACTATATCAGAGCTCATGATATGTCACTGGATTACTGTATTACCTGTACATGACACTATATACAGAGCTCCTGTTAATGTCACTGGTGATCACTGTATTACCTGTACACTATACACTATATACAGAGCCCTGTGTATAATGTCACCAGTGATCACTGTATTACCTGTACACTGACACTATATACAGAGTCCTGTGTATAATGTCACGGGTATTACTGTACACTGAATATGCACAGAGCTCCTGTGTATAATGTCACCAGTGATCACTGTTTATGTACACTGACATATAAACAGAGCTCATGTATAAGTCACTGGGATCATTGTATTACCTGTGCACTATACACTATATACAGATCTCCTGTGTATAATGTCACCAGTGTCACTGTTTACCTGTACACTGACACTATACAAAGCTCCTGTGTATAATGTCACGGTGATCATTGTATTACCTGTGCACTATACACTATATACAGATCTCCTTGTATAATGTCACCAGTGATCACTGTATTACCTGTACACAGACACTATATACAGAGCTCCTGTGTACAATGTCACAGTGATCACTGTATTACCTGTACACTGACACTATAAACAGAGCTCATGTATAATGTCACTTGTGATACTGTATTACCTGTACACAGACACTATATACAGAGCTCCTGTGTATAATGTCACTGTGATCACTGTATTACCTGTACACAGACACTATATACAGAGCTCCTGTGTAAATGTCACCAGTGATCACTGTATTACCTGTACACTGACACTATAAACAGAGCTCATGTATAATGTCACTGGTGATCACTGTATTACCTGTACACAGACACTATATACAGAGCTCCTGTGTATAATGTCACTGTGATCACTGTATTACCTGTACACGACACTATATACAGAGCTCCTGTGTATAATGTCACCAGTGATCACTGTATTACCTGTACACGACACTATATACAAAGCTCCTGTGTAAATGTCACTGGTGATCATTGTATTACCTGTGCACTTACACTATATACAGATGCTCCTTGTATAATGTCACAGTGATCACTGTATTACCTGTACACAGACACTATATACAGAGCTCCTGTGTACAATGTCACCAGTGATCACTGTATTACCTGTACACTGACACTATATACAGAGCTCATGTTATAATGTCATGTGATTACTGTATTACCTGTACACAGACACTATATACAGAGCTCCTGTGTATAATGTCACTGTGATCACTGTATTACCTGTACACAGACATATATACAGAGTCCTGTGTACAATGTCACCATGTCACTTATTACTGTACACTGACACTATAACGAGTATGTAATGTCATGGTGATCACTGTATTACCTGTACACAGACACTATATACAGAGCTCCTGTGTATAATGTCACTTGTGATCACTGTATTACCTGTACACAGACACTATATACAGAGCTCCTGTGTATAATGTCACTTGTGATCACTGTATTACCTGTACACTGACACTATATACAGAGCTCCTGTGTATAATGTCACTGGTGATCACTGTATTACCTGTACACAGACACTATATACAGAGCTCCTGTGTACAATGTCACCAGTGATCACTATATTACCTGTACACTATACACTATATACAGAGCTCCTATGTTTAATGTCACTGTCTCCACCTTTTATCGGCGCCATCTTGTGACTGCAACTTCTGTCTGCGGGAGGTCAGAAGTAGCAGAAACCCTCTATCAGGCCACGTTCACACTTTCAGTATTTTACCTCAGTATTTGTAGGCCAAAACCAGGAGTGGAACAATTAGAGGAAAAGTATAATAAAACACGTCACCACTTCTGGATTTCTCACCCACTCCCGATTTGGCTTACAAATAAATGAGGTAAAATACTGACCAAATACTGAACGTGTGAATGTGACTTTAGGCTGGTTTCACACATCCTGATATTTCCAGTACCAGAAAAACCATTAGTGGAGATATCCGTGTACGTGTGTGTAATACGTGTGGCAACTGTGTGCCGCATCAGTACCACATGGATGGCCGCCGGGGAAGAAGCGCTACAGTAAGCACTGTTCCCCGGCCAGGGGCGCACCTAAAATGAAGCAAGTTGATCACTTCACCTCAGGCGGTATTGAGTCACTGAAGAAGTGTAAAGATCAATGTTTCAAATATCTTCCTATTTAAAAGTGTATGTATTTTACATGTGCGTCAGGTTAGGCTAGTAAAGAGTAAACCAGATTTATTTGTACTGATTTTACTACGGGGGGCGCCATTTTGCAGTTTGCCTCAGGCAGAGAGAGGCTAGGTTCACCCCTGACCACCTGCACCATGGAAAGCGGACACAGAAGGCTTTGACACATGAAAAAAGGATGTGCAATTCTTGCTCTTTGCTCTGAAATTTGTTTTTTTTCTGGTGAACCTTTAACATCTAATTCTGAATGAATTTTAGGTACCTTAAAATTAAGCTTTTTCCCCTAAATTTACTTTTTAATAACAGTTATGCTCTGAAAACTGGGGGCTATTGGGCGGGAGTTGTGAAATGTGTGTACTTTTAGAGTTATTACTTTTATGGTAGGTAAATGTTTTTTTTGCACCTGATTATGTGCACTGTCTTTTATTACATCCCTATGATGGTCACTGGTCACTTTTAGAGCACTGAAATTGAGAAAATCAGATATTACAGGCATTTTTATAGCCTGCGCCTGACATGCATATTGTACCTGAACTCTTTAGTGAAAGCATCGTTCCTGACGGAGTGTTAATAAGGGACCAAAAAAAATATGGATACCAATTTTAATAAAATTAATGCCGCCCTGTACCCAACAAACATAGATGGGTAAATTTTACTTTCAAACTTACGGTAATTTTCATCTATGTTTTTTTTGGGGGGGTGGGGAAGTTTTTTGGCTGAAATCATCAACTATAAAAAGACTTGTGGATTTTCCATGTGACTCCCACATTAGTAATGATTAAATTGGGTTTAATTATTTTCTGCTCATCCGGATTCTTTTTTGTGCCTCATTTGATCAAAACTGTTGTCAAAAGAGCCTCAGTTGTCAGACGGCTTTTATACAAATTTCTACTGCAAAACTGGTGAGCTGGATGGAAAAAACGCAACACGGAGCAATTTCTGATCCAGTTCCTTGAAGTGTCCGACGCCATGACTAATCCAACCGGTGAAATGAGAGGACCATCAATTGGCGGATTAAAGTGTCTATACACTTGTGGATAAAACAGATACCCCATATGGTCTATAGGATGGTTCATGTGTCTGGTCTTCTTTGGGGGACCAATTTTCCGCAAAAAAAAAAAATGGAGACGTCCAATTGTGACCTGAATAGTTGATTGGAAACACCCATCCCAGCCAATGGGACTGTAAATAAAAATGGACGAGCACTGACGCCATCTGTGTTGAATATTAGTGTTGTCCATTTTTTTTACTGTCTAATATTCAGAAAAATATTTTTTTTTGTATAGAAGAAAAACAGAAGCTGCATTAATGGCAAAAAAACAGACCAAAATGGATGAAAATCGGATAAGAAAGAAACCACTGAGCAAAATCAATCTTTTCTTAACAGGCAAAAAAAAAAAAATTTGACGTGTGAAAACTTTGGGCTATGAGCAGACTGAATTTTTTTAGGAGTTTTTGGAGTGAATTTACCCCCAAAAAATGCCATAAAAAGTCACCTAAAAAAACACCTTCCTATTAGTGATGAGCGAACGTGCTGGGGTAAGTGCTCCACGCTCAAGTGGTAACCGAGTGTCTTCAGCATGCTCGAAAAATATGTTCGAGTCCCCGCGGCTGCATGTCTCGCGGGTGTTACACTCTGTCCCAGCGCTGGCTCTGCACTCCGTTCTGCTCACTCACCTGTTCCTCTAGCTGTCCCTCTGCAGCAGTCTGCGTGCGGGCTGGGGTCTCCTGTCCCATCTGCTCTTCGGCGTCCTGTGTCCTCCTCCACTTCCTGACATGCTGCTGGCAGGCCTCCAGATAGACTGCTTAGGACGCGAGGCCGCGCCCACCGTCTCTCTTAAAGGGGCAGCGTGCATTTTTTGAAATAGCTAATTAACCAATGCCTGCGCACTCAGTACTATATCTGGTCACTCCACCATTAGGGGAGTGCCGGAGCAACGTGTTCTATCATTGCTACATCCGGTTCTGTTCCTGATCTGTCTGTTCTGCGTCTGCAGTCTCTGTGCTTCGCTGATACTGTTTTCTCTCAGAGCATTGCTAACCCGTATCTGGCTAATCTGGACAATCTCGGCTATTACTGGCGCAAGTGTCATCCCGTTCCGCCATCAGCCATCTGTACCCGTGGACCGTGACAAGGTCACTGAAGCCATCCTACTACCATCCGTTCTGGACCAGGACCTTACCCTTCTCCGTCAAGAACCTCCACGGACTCTGTAAATACCTGTTACCCTTTTGGTCCCTCTGGGACAGCTGCCACGTGTCCGGGGTCTAACTGGAGGTAGCACCTGTGTCCTCCGGGTATTCCATTCTGGTCCTGTTCGAGGGGCCTTACTACGGGTACCCGGGGCTCACTAGTTACGCCCCCTTCGGAGCCCCCAGGACCGCGGTCTCGAGGTTCCACATTAAAAAATAAAAACGAATGTGAACTTCACCACCTCTGCCTCCGCTTCCATTCGTTACAGCGGGTGTTCAACAGCCGCATCCCATGGAGGGATTTCCGGTTTGTTAGACATCCCAGCATGTGTTGCAGCTGTCGAACAGCCGCGAGACACGCAGGTTCAGGGACTCCAACATATTTTTCAAGCACACTGAAGTCACTCGATTAGCACTCGAGCATGCTCGGATAACACCTTATCGGAGTGCCATCATGGTTTTTTGTCCTGACGAAGGGGTCTGTAGTACTTCAAAACGCGTCAACTAAATAAAGTGTCAGGAGTTTCTCCAATCATATAGTCGCATGAATTCAACCTGTTCGGGATAATTATTACAAGTTCCAGTAATTAGCTAGAGTGCCCCTATAAATAAGAAATACAAAAATATCTGGGAGGGTTACATTGTCTCTTACCTTTGATTTGTTTTTGCAATATTTTATACTGACTGCCACCTTGTTTGAATACACAAGAATACTGATAAGAAAGCCAGACTAATATTATTACCAGGTATTAATCATCAATCCGCTGGAATGAGTTGTAGAGTAAACAGCGCGCTATATTCAGTGACGGCGAACTGTGTGCACAGTGTACCTAACAGATTACAGGAGCAATGTGATCAGATTACAGCCATAATGTCCCATCAAATACCCATATTACTATTAAAAAATGCCACCAGATCACAGATCGTGTTACCATATCATTATTAGTGTGTGCAGAGTGCCACATCCAGTCACCGAATCATTAATAAAGCGCACAGAGTGACATATCAAGTCCCCAGGTTATTGTTAGAGCGCGTAGAGTGCCATATAGCGTCCCTAGATTATCGTTAAAGGGCACAAAGTGGCACATAAAATTCCCATATTATTATTAAAGTGCGCAGAGTGCCACGTTAAATCTCCAGATTGTCATTAGAATGTGAAGAGTACCACATCAAGACCACAAATTAATCATTAAAGTGTAGAGTGCCACAGCAAATCCCCAAATTATCATTAGATTGTGCAAATCACACTACAAGACCCAAGATTATCATTAAATTGTGCCGAGTGCCACAATAAATTTCCAGACTATCATTAGAGTGTGAGAGTGCAGCATTAAGTCACCAAATCATCAGTAAAAGCGCACAGTGTGCCACATCAAGTGCCCAGATTATTATTAGGCAGTGCAGATTGCACATCAAGACCAAAGATTATCATTAAAGTGCGCAGAGTGCCACATCAAGTGTCTAGATTATCATTAGGGCATGTAGAGTGCTACATTAAATCCCAAGATTATCATTAGAGCATGTAGAGCGCGACATAAAGTCCACAGATTAACATTATAGCATGCCAGGTGCCCCATCAAATCCCCAAATTATTATTAGAGTGCATTAAGGGAAGCATCCAGTAACCAAATCATCATTGAAGAATGCAGAGTGTCACATAAAATCCATAGATTATCATTAGAGAGTGCAGAGTGCCACATCAAGCCACCAGATTATCATTAGAGTGCGCAGAGAGCCAAATTAATCCTCAGATTATTACTAGAGTGTGCAAGGTGGCACTTCAAGTCAAAAGATTGTCATTAGAGCATACAGAGTGCCACATCAAGTCCCCATATTATCATTAGAGTGAGCAAAGTGCCACATCAAGGCACAAGATTATCATTAAAGTACATAGCCACCGCATATAGTCTTCTGATTAACATTAAAGTGTGCAGTCAATAATAATGTTCCAAGATTATTGTTAGCATGTGCAGTGTGCCTTATCAAGTCACCAAATCATCAGAGTGCGCAGAGTGCCACATCAAGTCACAAATCATCATTAGAGTGCGCAGAGTGACACATCAAGCCACCAAATCATCATTAGAGTGCGCAGAGTGACACATCAAGCCACCTAATCATCGTTAGAATTTGCAATGTGCCACATCAAGTAACAAATCATCATTAGAGTACGCAGCGTGCCAGAATACATCACCAAATCATCATTAGTGTGCACAGAGTGCCAGATCAAGTCACCAAATCATCATGAGTGCGCAGAGTGCCGCATCAAGTCACAAATCATTTGAGTGCACAGAGTGCCATATCAAGTCACCAAATTATCATTAGAGTGCGTAGTGCCACATCAAGTCACATATCATCATTAGAGTGCGCAGAGTGCCACATCAAATCACCAAATCATCATTAGAGTGCGCACAGTGCCACAGCAAGTCACAAATCATCATCAGAGTGCGCAGAGTGCCACATCAAGTCACAAATCATCATTAGAGTGTGCAGAGTGCCACATTAAGTCACAAATCATCATTAGAATGTGCAGAGTGCCACATTAAGTCACAAATCATCATTAGAGTGAGCAGAGTGCCACATCAAGTCACACATCATCATTACAGTGCACAGAGTGAAACATCAAGTCACAAATCATTATTAGAGTGTGCAGAGTGCCACATCAAGTCACCAAATCATCATTAGAGTGCCAGAGTGACACATCAACTCACAAATCATCATTAGAGTGCACAGAGTGCCACATCAAATCAGAAATCACTCAATTAGAGTGTGCAGAGTGACACATCAAGTCACAAATCATCATTAGAGTGCGCAGAGTGCCACATCAAGTCAAAAATCATCATTAGAGTGTGCAGAGAGCCACATCAAGTCACAATTCATCATTAGAGTGTGCAGAGTGCCACATCAAGCCAGAAATCATCATTAGAGTGTGCAGAGTGCCACATCAAGTCAGAAATCATCATTAGAGTGCGCACAGTGCCACAGCAAGTCACAAATCATCATCAGAGTGCGCAGAGTGCCACATCAAGTCACAAATCATCATTAGAGTGTGCAGAGTGCCACATTAAGTCACAAATCATCATTAGAGTGTGCAGAGTGCCACATTAAGTCACAAATCATCATTAGAGTGAGCAGAGTGCCACATCAAGTCACACATCATCATTACAGTGCACAGAGTGAAACATCAAGTCACAAATCATCATTAGAGTGTGCAGAGTGCCACATCAAGTCACCAAATCATCATTAGAGTGCGCAGAGTGACACATCAACTCACAAATCATCATTAGAGTGCACAGAGTGACACATCAACTCACAAATCATCATTAGAGTGCACAGAGTGCCACATCAAGTCAGAAATCATCATTAGAGTGTGCAGAGTGACACATCAAGTCACAAATCATCATTAGAGTGCGCAGAGTGCCACATCAAGTCATAAATCATCATTAGAGTGTGCAGAGAGCCACATCAAGTCACAATTCATCATTAGAGTGTGCAGAGTGCCATATCAAGTCACCAAATCATCATTAGAGTACACAGAGTGCCACATCAAGTCAGAAATCATCATTAGAGTACGCAGAGTGCCACATCAAGTCAGAAATCATCATTAGAATGGGCAGAGTGCCACATCAAGTCACAAATCATCATTAGAGTGCACAGAGTGCCATATCAAGTCACCAAATCATCATTAGAGTACACAGAGTGCCACATCAAGTCAGAAATCATCATTAGAGTACGCAGAGTGCCACATCAAGTCAGAAATCATCATTAGAATGGGCAGAGTGCCACATCAAGTCACAAATCATCATTAGAGTGCGAAGAGTGACACATTCAGTCACAAATCATCATTAGAGTGCGCAGAGTGCCACATCAAGTCACAAGTCATCATTAGAGTGCGCAGAATGCCACATCAAGTCACAAATCATCATTAGAGTGCGCAGAGTGACACATCAAGTCACAAATCATCATTAGAATGCGCAGAGTGCCGCATCAAGTCATAAATCATCATTAGAGTGTGCAGAGAGCCACATCAAGTCACAATTCATCATTAGAGTGCGCAGAGTGCCACATCAAGTCATAAATCATCATTAGAGTGTGCAGAGTGCCATATCAAGTCAGAAATCATCATTAGAGTGTGCAGAGTGCCGCATCAAGTCATAAATCATCATTAGAGTGTGCAGAGAGCCACATCAAGTCACAATTCATCATTAGAGTGCGCAGAGTGCCACATCAAGTCAGAAATCATCATTAGAGTGTGCAGAGTGCCACATCAAGTCAGAAATCATCATTAGAGTGTGCAGAGTGCCACATCAATTCATAAATCATCATTAGAGTGTGCAGAGAGTCACATCAAGTCACAATTCATCATAAGAGTGCGCAGAGTGCCACATCAAGTCAGAAATCATCATTAGAGTGTGCAGAGTGCCATATCAAGTCAGAAATCATATTAGAGTGTGCAGAGTGCCACATCAAGTCAGAAATCATCATTAGAGTGTGCAGAGTGCCACAACAAGTCACAAATCATCATTAGAGTGTGCAGAGTGACACATTAAGTCACAAATCATCATTAGAGTGCGCAGAGTGACACAGCAAGTCACAAATCATCATTAGAGTGCACAGAGTGCCATATCAAGTCACCAAATCATCATTAGAGTGCGCAGAGTGACACATCAAGTCAGAAATCATCATTAGAGTGCGCAGAGTGACACATTAAGTTACAAATCATCATTAGAGTGCGCAGAGTGCCACATCAAGTCACAAATCATCATTAGAGTGAGCAGAGTGCCACATCAAGTCACAAATCATCATTAGAGTGCGCAGAGTGACACATCAAGTCACAAATCATCATTAGAGTGCGCATAGTGCCACATCAAGTAACAAATCATCATTAGAGTACGCAGCGTGCCAGAATACATCACCAAATCATCATTAGTGTGCACAGAGTGCCAGATCAAGTCACCAAATCATCATGAGTGCGCAGAGTGCCGCATCAAGTCACAAATCATTTGAGTGCACAGAGTGCCATATCAAGTCACCAAATTATCATTAGAGTGCGTAGTGCACACTCAAGTCACATATCATCATTAGAGTGTGCAGAGTGCCACATTAAGTCACAATCATCATTAGAGTGCACACAGTGCCACAGCAAGTCACAAATCATCATTAGAGTGAGCAGAGTGCCACATCAAGTCACACATCATCATTACAGTGCACAGAGTGAAACATCAAGTCACAAATCATCATTAGAGTGTGCAGAGTGCCACATCAAGTCACCAAATCATCATTAGAGTGCGCAGAGTGACACATCAACTCACAAATCATCATTAGAGTGCACAGAGTGACACATCAACTCACAAATCATCATTAGAGTGCACAGAGTGCCACATCAAGTCAGAAATCATCATTAGAGTGTGCAGAGTGACACATCAAGTCACAAATCATCATTAGAGTGCGCAGAGTGCCACATCAAGTCAAAAATCATCATTAGAGTGTGCAGAGAGCCACATCAAGTCACAATTCATCATTAGAGTGTGCAGAGTGCCACATCAAGCCAGAAATCATCATTAGAGTGTGCAGAGTGCCACATCAAGTCAGAAATCATCATTAGAGTGCGCACAGTGCCACAGCAAGTCACAAATCATCATCAGAGTGCGCAGAGTGCCACAGCAAGTCACAAATCATCATTAGAGTGTGCAGAGTGCCACATTAAGTCACAAATCATCATTAGAGTGTGCAGAGTGCCACATTAAGTCACAAATCATCAATAGAGTGAGCAGAGTGCCACATCAAGTCACACATCATCATTACAGTGCACAGAGTGAAACATCAAGTCACAAATCATCATTAGAGTGTGCAGAGTGCCACATCAAGTCACCAAATCATCATTAGAGTGCGCAGAGTGACACATCAACTCACAAATCATCATTAGAGTGCACAGAGTGACACATCAACTCACAAATCATCATTAGAGTGCACAGAGTGCCACATCAAGTCAGAAATCATCATTAGAGTGTGCAGAGTGACACATCAAGTCACTAATCATCATTAGAGTGCGCAGAGTGCCACATCAAGTCATAAATCATCATTAGAGTGTGCAGAGAGCCACATCAAGTCACAATTCATCATTAGAGTGTGCAGAGTGCCACATCAAGCCAGAAATCATCATTAGAGTGTGCAGAGTGCCACATCAAGTCAGAAATCATCATTAGAGTGCGCAGAGTGCCATATCAAGTCACCAAATCATCATTAGAGTACACAGAGTGCCACATCAAGTCAGAAATCATCATTAGAGTGTGCAGAGTGCCACATCAAGTCAGAAATCATCATTAGAATGGGCAGAGTGCCACATCAAGTCACAAATCATCATTAGAGTGCACAGAGTGCCATATCAAGTCACCAAATCATCATTAGAGTACACAGAGTGCCACATTAAGTCAAAAAATCATCATTAGAGTACGCAGAGTGCCACATCAAGTCAGAAATCATCATTAGAATGGGCAGAGTGCCACATCAAGTCACAAATCATCATTAGAGTGCGAAGAGTGACACATTCAGTCACAAATCATCATTAGAGTGCGCAGAGTGCCACATCAAGTCACAAGTCATCATTAGAGTGCGCAGAGTGCCGCATCAAGTCATAAATCATCATTAGAGTGTGCAGAGAGACACATCAAGTCACAAATCATCATTAGAATGCGCAGAGTGCCGCATCAAGTCATAAATCATCATTAGAGTGTGCAGAGAGCCACATCAAGTCACAATTCATCATTAGAGTGCGCAGAGTGCCACATCAAGTCATAAATCATCATTAGAGTGTGCAGAGTGCCACATCAAGTCAGAAATCATCATTAGAGTGTGCAGAGTGCCGCATCAAGTCATAAATCATCATTAGAATGTGCAGAGAGCCACATCAAGTCACAATTCATCATTAGAGTGCGCAGAGTGCCACATCAAGTCAGAAATCATCATTAGAGTGTGCAGAGTGCCACATCAAGTCAGAAATCATCATTAGAGTGTGCAGAGTACCACATCAAGTCAGAAATCATCATTAGAGTGTGCAGAGTGCCACATCAAGTCACAAATCATCATTAGAGTGCGCAGAGTGACACATCAAGTCACAAATCATCATTAGAATGTGCAGGGTGCCGCATCAAGTCATAAATCATCATTAGAGTGTGCAGAGAGCCACATCAAGTCACAATTCATCATTAGAGTGCGCAGAGTGCCACATCAAGTCAGAAATCATCATTAGAGTGTGCAGAGTGCCACATCAAGTCAGAAATCATCATTAGAGTGTGCAGAGTGCCACATCAATTCATAAATCATCATTAGAGTGTGCAGAGAGTCACATCAAGTCACAATTCATCATTAGAGTGCGCAGAGTGCCACATCAAGTCAGAAATCATCATTAGAGTGTGCAGAGTGCCACATCAAGTCAGAAATCATCATTAGAGTGTGCAGAGTGCCACATCAAGTCAGAAATCATCATTAGAGTGTGCAGAGTGCCACAACAAGTCACAAATCATCATTAGAGTGTGCAGAGTGACACATTAAGTCACAAATCATCATTAGAGTGCGCAGAGTGACACAGCAAGTCACAAATCATCATTAGAGTGCACAGAGTGCCATATCAAGTCACCAAATCATCATTAGAGTGCGCAGAGTGACACATCAAGTCAGAAATCATCATTAGAGTGCGCAGAGTGACACATTAAGTTACAAATCATCATTAGAGTGCGCAGAGTGCCACATCAAGTCACAAATCATCATTAGAGTGAGCAGAGTGCCACATCAAGTCACAAATCATCATTAGAGTGCGCAGAGTGACACATCAAGTCACAAATCATCATTAGAGTGCGCATAGTGCCACATCAAGTCACAAATCATCATTAGAGTGTGCAGAGTGCCACATCAAGTCACAAATCATCATTAGAGTGCGCAGAGTGACATATCAAGTCACAAATCATCATTAGAGTGTGCAGAGTGCCACAACAAGTCACAAATCATCATTAGAGTGCGCAGAGTGACACATTAAGTCACAAATCATCATTAGAGTGCGCAGAGTGACACAGCAAGTCACAAATCATCATTAGAGTGCACAGAGTGCCATATCAAGTCACCAAATCATCATTAGAGTGCGCAGAGTGACACATCAAGTCAGAAATCATCATTAGAGTGCGCAGAGTGACACATTAAGTTACAAATCATCATTAGAGTGCGCAGAGTGCCACATCAAGTCACAAATCATCATTAGAGTGAGCAGAGTGCCACATCAAGTCACAAATCATCATTAGAGTGCGCAGAGTGACACATCAAGTCACAAATCATCATTAGAGTGCGCATAGTGCCACATCAAGTCACAAATCATCATTAGAGTGTGCAGAGTGCCACATCAAGTCACAAATCATCATTAGAGTGCGCAGAGTGACATATCAAGTCACAAATCATCATTAGAGTGCGCAGAGTGACATATCAAGTCACAAATCATCATTAGAGTGCGCAAAGTGCCACATCAAGTCAGAAATCATCATTAGAGTGCGCAGAGTGACACATTAAGTTACAAATCATCATTACAGTGCGCAGAGTGCCACATCAAGTCACAAATCATCCTTAGAGTTTGCAATGTGCCACATCAAGTCACAAATTATCATTAGAGTGTGCAGAGTGCCACATTAAGTCACAAATCATCATTAGAGTGCGCAGAGTGACACATTAAGTCACAAATCATTAGAGTGCGTAGAGTGCCACATCAAGTCACCAAATCATCGTTAGAGGATTCAAATTATCAAATGAGGGTGGAAAATCTGTGGCAAATGCGCAATGTGTGTTTTAACATATACACGTTCCAGATTTTCCATAGGTGAAACTTAACATCACATCTTCTGCATATTTTCTGCATATAACGCGACATACAAAGCAGATTTTTAAATTTGCAGCACGTCATTTCAAGGTGAACCTCGTCCTTGCAATCCATGGGATGGTGTCTGCATCAGTTGTACAGCAAAACCCACATATATAGGCAGGTAAAACTTAGCGGCAGCTTTGCTGCAAAAGCATTTGCCGCATGTACAGGGTATCCTCAGAGTATGCAGTATGTACGGGGTGTATTTGCAGCAGATACATGGATGAAAAAATTGCTGCGTTAGTAGAGAACAATCACAATGCAAAGAAACCCGTTTTGTGGATTTGAACTCCTCAGCATTCTGCCAATATTTGCCATGTATTTCAGTGTTTTAACTGCAAGAGGAGGAGGTGGGAGGAAATTGGCGGAAGCCACAGTGACGTCCTAATAATTTAGTGCAGATATCGACAATGCAAATTTAGGGCAAAATTTCTGCTGCAGAAGCTCCATAGGCAATACGTCTCGTGTGAACGTTTCCAGTTATGGCAGAAACCTGAACAACTGGCAGATTGCACCATGTATATAAATCATCACACACACTTTAATTTCAGGGTTTTGAAACACCATGAAAGACAGGATGAATTACAAGGGTCTTTAGTGGTGCATTAAAATTTTGCAACATTTTAAAGTATGCACGTTTTTTTTTAAGTCCTATTACGGCTTTTTCACGCTACAGGTTTTTTATTTATACCTGTTTTATCTGTTTATGTAACCAACAGAACATGTACCTATTAGGCTGTGTTCACACTTTTCGATTTTGCTGCGTTTTTTAAATACAAATTTTAAGCTGCTTACAAAGAGCAGGTTTTAATGAGTTTTTTATTGCATTTTTGCTGCGTTTTAGCTGTCTGTCGTGCATGTTGATAAAGTTTAGTGCCCCCCCCCCCCCCAAAATAAAAGCCTGACTTAGCTACCTTAGGTTTTTGCAGCGTTTTTTTTTGGGTATTTTTGCACTTACCCATTGATTCCTATGGGTCACAAAAAAAAAAAAAACGCCGCAAATACGCTGAAAGAAGCGACGTGCTGCAGTTTGCAAAAATGTAGCAGTTTTCCAAATCAGTCAGGAGAAAAAAAAAGAATGCATTAAAAAAAAAACGCAGAAAAAAAACAACGCTGCAAAAATGCAACGTGTGAACATAGCCTTAGACTAAGTATGAAAAATTGTCCATTTTTCACCCAGAAAAAAACTGACAATTTTTAACCCACATTGTCATCCCTATCTACGTTTTTACATCATTCATTAAACAAATAGAAAAGGACAAATCCAAATAGGTTAAAATTGCACTGGATCTGTTAAAAACGATTGTGTCTACATTGCGTCTGTTTTTCTTGTGTGCCCACTGAAATCTATATAAAAAAGACGGATGACATGAGAGACTGCTGCAATGCTTTTCTTAGCTTCCCCCGACCCCATACAGACTAATGATAGAGCATCAGATTTCTATGGATACATTTCCATTAGGAAACCGTATTTGTTTGGTAAATTTTACTTGCTGAAAAATTTAAAAAAAAAAAAGATTAAAAATCTTACTTTTTCGTTTCTGGATGAAAATTGGATTTTTTATGCTTAGTCTACGGGTGGGTTCACACAAGTGTATTTTTGGTCTGAGTGTTGTCCGTGAAAAAAAAAAAAAAAAAAACAGACAGCACCAATGTTATTCAGTGGAGCAGATTTTTTCAAGGAGCGAATTTTCTTGTGGAAAGAGATGACAGTGAGCGCCGGTCTCAAGTCTATGGGTGCACAGAAAAAAAAACGCATCCATATATCATGTGTTATTATGCGGATATATTACAAATTAATAACTGCTGTAAAAAAGCGGATTGTGTACGGATGACAAGTGATAAAAAAAAACAGAGTTTTTTGGATGAAACTTTTGATGATTTTTTTTATACGCTCGTGTGAACCTGACCTGACGGTAATTCTGATCTGTAATTTGGAGTTGAGTCTCCATGATAAGTTTGAGGACTCCCGGTCTGCAGGAAAATAAGGACGTATGAACCTCCCCATAGAATATAATGGATAATGTGAAAACCGCTGAGAGAAATGGTCGTCTGAACAAGCTGTAACGCTGAGCCCTGTGCTTGTCCTTCTGTGGTGCTTCTTCCACACAGAAAACACATGGAGTGAAAAAAAACAGGAGTGAAAAACAATTATTTGAGTGTGCCATAGTGAAGATTTATAGTAGGACAAAAAAAAACATATTCAGATGTGCTGCATTTTGGAAAACAAAAAAAGGAAAAAAACTATATTTAGATTTCTTTTTCATACTAAATTAAATTAACAAAATAAATAAAAATAAATAAATAAACAAAATGAAATAAGCCATGAAAAATGCTCTGAGTCCAATGGAGTATGTCACAAAGAGGGAGAACACAAGAACAAGGCGACCTGCACTGAATGAGGATTCTGTAGAGCCCACTGAGCAGACACCACTGGACAGACACCACTGGGCAGAAATCACTGGACTGACACCACTAGACAGACACCACTGGGCAGAAATCACTGGACTGACACCATTGGACAGACACCACTGGGCAGAAATCACTGCAGCACACTGGGCAGACACCACTGGGCAGACACCACTGACTGACACACTGACAGACACTGGCAAATCACTGGACTGACACCATTGGACAGACACACTGGGCAGAAATCACTGGGCAGACACCACTGGGCAGAAACACTGGGCAGACACCACTGGGCAGAAAATCACTGGGCAGACACCACTGGACAGACACCACTGGGCAGAAATCACTGGACTGACACCACTAGACAGACACCACTGGGCAGAAATCACTGGACTGACACCATTGGACAGACACCACTGGGCAGAAATCACTGGGCAGACACCACTGGGCAGAAATCACTGGGCAGACACCACTGGGCAGAAATCACTGGGCAGACACCACTGGCAGAATCACTGGCTGACACACTAGGCAGATATACTGGGCAGACACTACTGGGCAGACACTGGCAGACAGCCACTGGGCAGAAATCACTGACTGGAGACCACTAGGCAGATATCAATGGGCAGACATACTGGGCAGATCACTGGGCAGACAGAACTGGGCAGACACCACTGGGCAGACACCACAGGGCAGACATCACTGGACAGACAGAACTGGGCAGACACCACTGGACAGACAGAACTGGACAGACAGCACTGTGCAGACACCACTGGGCAGACATTGTGCAGACACCACTATAGGGTCTGACAGACACCACTGGGCAGACAGCACTGGGCAGACACTGGGCAGACACCACTGGCGACAGACTGGGCAGACACTGGGCAACACCACTGGGCAGACACCACTGTAGGGGCTGACAGACACCACTGGGCAGACACTCGGTAGACAACACTGGGCAGACACTGGGCAGACACCACTGTAGGGGCTGACAGACACCACTGGGCAGACACTCGGTAGACAACACTGGGCAGACACTACTGGGCACACACTGGGTAGACAAGACTGGGCAGACACCACTGAGCAGACATCACTGGGTAGACAACACTGGGCAGACACCACTGGACTGACACCACTGGACTGACACCGCTAGGCAGACATCACTGGGCAGACACTAATGGGCAGACATCACTGGGCAGACACTAATGGGCAGACATCACTGGGTAGACACTAATGGGCAGACATCACTGGGCAGATATCACTGGGCAGACACTAATGGGCAGACACCAGTGGACGAACTGACACCACTGGCAACACTGGCGCATGGCATGAACACTGGGCAGACTTCACTGGGCAATAAACACTGGGCAGACTTCACTGGGCATAGAACACTGGGCATCGCATGTAGCCTTCAGGCAGATGCACAGCTGTCCTCCTGCGACAATCTGATCAGTGACTGACCCCATGTCTGCACCACAGGATCCCCGAGAATGAGGACAATAAACCAATCACTAAGGAGACTGATAACATTTCATTACTGAGTGAGCTCCATGGAAAGTTCTGCGACAATCCCGAGCCTTGTAGTGTATGACAGACAATTCCCGGCACATTAATAACGAGGATTCCCGGGTGCTGCATCTGCTGCAGGAGGAAGAGAAGTCACAGCTACCGTGCTGCATCATACAGCAGGTCAGGGTGGGACTTGTAGTCCTACAACAACTAGACAACGACAAGTTGTATGTAAAGCAGCAGAGAGGATGCAAAAATGCGCACAGGTCTGAGCCCAGAGCTGCATTCACCTGTGTGTGTGCTCTGCTGCCTCCAGTACTATTGGACCATGTGTATATATTTATATATTTTTTTCTATAACACTAATCTACCAATGACTTTGCAAGTAATTCAGCATCAACACAGTGTAATTGTGAGGGGAATTTTCTTGCTGCAAAAATGATGGATGCAATGGAAGCCGCATATATATTATAATATATAAAAATATATATATATATATATATATATATATATGTGTGTAGCATGGAAATATGAAAACATATAACGTGATCACTGTGTATATTAACTTATACACATTTTATATTCTCATATATGGTGACACACACGTTATATGAGAGCATAAGACGTGAAGAAGTTAATATCCACAGTGGTCATGTTACATGCATCATGCGATATGTATATATATATATATATATATATATATATATATATATATATATATATATACTGTCTATATAAACCTCCAACAAAGAAAATATTACTGAATGAGTAAAAAAAAAAATAGAACTGAAGGAATAATTGAAATGTAGCAATTATTAATATTATACTTTATTAATATTATTTTGAAGTTATTTCATTGCTTCTGTCTTTATTTTATTGATGTAATTATTATTATTTATTATATAAGCTTTTATTATC
The DNA here is from genome assembly GCA_033576555.1 of Oophaga sylvatica. NCBI lineage: Eukaryota > Metazoa > Chordata > Amphibia > Anura > Dendrobatidae > Oophaga > Oophaga sylvatica. Next base: position 625,866,650 of record JARQOD010000002.1, read on the forward strand.
TTATCATAAAATAAATATCATTATTATTTTATTTATTGTTATTGCGACATTTCATTATTTTATTACACTTGTGATGATTATTGTTACTGTCATTCCTGATTTGACACTTTTCCTCCATGATTTACATTATCCTGGAGGCTTTGGCCACATTGCACCAAGCAGGAGTTCAGAGACCCCAGATCCAGCGCTGTAGACCCGACGCCATGGTGTCTTGCCGGCTGTGACTTGTAGTTCTCCATCCCTTTACCCAGAGGTGTATTTCCCGGAGTTGTATAATGAGATAATAATGATCTGTGACATTAATGGCAGGCAGCAAGTGGCAGGAGATCGCACTAATTGCTCTCAATCACATGGATTTAATGAGATGATTCGGATTTAAGTAATGACTCTGGGACAATGGAGAGATCCCCATAATGAGGAGCAGATCAGGAGTGAAGAGGAAGAGGAGGAGGAGGAGGAAGGTGCAGCACAGCTCTGACCTGCTCACATGGAGGCATTACCATCACTCTCATCAGCACATCACTCATACTCCTCACATTTTTCTTTCTTCCTATTATCACTAGTTTTTTTTTATAATAGTTTTTATTCATATTCTTATTAGTAGAGGAGGAAGACTAAAAAGACGACGAAAAAGAAGAATATATAGTTGTAGCAGTTTTATGTTCTAGATATTAATAAAATAAAATATGACTACAATTATATAAAAATAAAATTATCCTACTGCTAATAGTAAGGATAGCTATAGCACATTATCTATTAATTCTATTAAAAACAATAATAATCATTTTATTTCCATAGCGCCAACATATTCTGTACCAATTTGCTATTAATAATAAAAGGATAGTAGTAATCATTATGATATATTACACCTAATTTATCAGTAATAATAATATTGCTACTAATTAAAGTAATAAATAAATGGTAATAATAACATAATAATAATAATAACAACACATTTATTATTAATAACCTGGAATATTTTTGTCTTTCTGTAGTATAAAAGTATTTGCATAGATTATTAATAACCACTATTA
>JARQOD010000002.1:625872683-625885173 GCA_033576555.1 Oophaga sylvatica
GCTCCTGTGTGTTTGGTAGAAAATATGAAGACATTTAATCAGATCTTCCTTGTGGGCTGTTGGTGGTCACCAGTGTCCCCCCAATGTGACTCCTCCAGGCCCTAGTCCAGGAGTCCATACATCAGGGAGAGCTCCATGTCCTAATGAGAAGTCACAAAAATCCTCCAAGAGGCAATGAAAGCAATCCGCACAGGACAGCCCTGCTGTAGGTGTGTACAGGGGTCTGCGGTCAGCAGCAGGGCAGGACCCCCCTGTGTGCAGAGCTCCTCTCTGTCTTCTTGCACAGATCCCCTCTGTCCTTGGGATAATAATAATAATGTGTCAGGCAATGGAGACTTGTGGAGTTCCTTCTCTCCCAGAGGCTGCAGAGCACAAGTCCAGGCACAGGAGGTGCAGACACTGGAGGTGCAGACACTGGATAGGCCCTGAGCTCAGTGACGTCTCCACACACTGCACACACAGCCAGGGAGGCGCAGTGCAGCACGCAGGGGGTTAACTGCTGGCCAGCCTATATGTCACACTGCACTGCATGAGTAGGCAGCACAGCACTGAAGAGGTTAAAGGCTCTGCAGGCTGCACCCAACATATACCTCTGCACTGCATGAATGGGAAGCACAGCCTCAGCACTGAAGAGGTTAAATGCTCCGCATTCTCCATGTGGTGCCCACTGTAGAGCTGGGCTTTATTAGCAGAGAGTTACTTTACAGTCCTGGCTCACAAGGGGTTAACGACTCCATAATGCCAGATTTTGTAGGGGTGAAGCTTATGGCAGCGATGACCTGACATTGGTTATGGGGTTGTGTGCGGAGCCCTGTAATGATACCGAGCTTAGAGCAAAGACAGCACACGGGGGGTTAACAGTCCTGAGATTTTGGAGGCTTCTCCTATATAAGAAGTGGGGAGCTCCTGGAACATATTGTCTATGTGAAGAGGGGTGAACCCCACATTTCCCGCACGGCGGCTCTGTGACTATAGCGCCCTTATGCCGAGGCCTCATTCCGATGTTCAGGGTTTTCTTTTTTTGCATACGAGAAGGAACAGAGCGTTTTTTTTACGTCAGATCAGATTTTCATCCGTTTTTGGCTTGTGTTTCCGATTTTACCATCAGTGCCCCCATCTTATTCTCATATGTATAAAAACAGACGTTATTATTGTTTTATTATTGGCGCTTTACATGTGAGGAGGGGTGTAGTTAATAAAAGCAAGTACAGTAATCTTGAACAAAACGCGTCACCGACGGGTCCAGGAGGAGAGAGGATCCTGCCCGCGAGGGCTCACAATCTACAGGGGATGGGTGAGGATACAGTAGGTGAGGGTAGAGCTGGTCGTGCAGCGGTTTGGTGGATCGGTGGTTACTGCTGGTTGTAGGCTTGTCGGAAGAGGTGGGTCTTCAGGTTCCTTTTGATGGTTTCCATGGTAGGCGAGAGTCTGATATGTTGTGGTAGAGAGTTCCAGAGTAGGGGGGATGCGCGGGAGAAATCTTGTATGCGATTGTGGGAAGAGGAGATAAGAGGGGAGTAGAGACGGAGATCTTGTGAGGATCGGAGGTTGCGTGCAGGTAAGTATCGGGAGACGAGGTCACAGATGTATGGAGGACTCAGGTTGTGGATGGCTTTGTATGTCATGATTAGGGTTTTGAACTGGAGTCTTTGGGTAATGGGGAGCCAGTGCAGGGATTGACAGAAAGGAGAGGCCAGGGAATAGCGGGGGGACAGGTGGATTAGTCGGGCAGCAGAGTTTAGAACAGATTGGAGGGGTGCGAGAGTCTTAGAGGGGAGGCCACAGAGTAGGAGGTTGCAGTAGTCAAGGCGGGAGATGATGAGAGCATGGACTAGGGCAGTGATGGTGAACCTTTCTGAGACCGAGTGCCCAAACTGCAACCTAAAACCCAATTATTTATGACGAAGTGTCAACACGGCAATTTAAATTATCAATGTGCAAGAACACACTGGAGTGCAAAGTATGAATATCTCTAATCTCTAGCCACAGTCACACAAATGTGATAACACTTACTGTATCTGGCTGCTGCTGACTTCTGAATCCTGGCATGGAGATGGCTGGCTTGTGGATTGCAGCTGGCAAGAATGGCTTCACCGTGATCTGAAAAAGTATAAATATTTGCTGCGGCTCCACATTTGACAAAAAATATATTAAAAAAATCACTGGCGGTCCAGGTGCTGAGATTACTAACAACCGCCAAACTAGTAACAGGTACACACTTTATCTTTTAATTACTGTGCTCACCACCTGCCCAAATAGAATGGTCCCACAGCCGGTAGTTATATGCCCTACTGATCCCCTTCTTGTAGTAATATGCCCCATCATGATCCCCTTCATGCAGAAATATTCCCCATCATGATCCCCTTCATGTAGTAATATGCCCCATCATGATCTCCTTCATGCAGAATTGTGCCCCATCATGATCCCCTTCATGTAGTAATATGCCCCATCATGATCCCCTTCATGTAGTAATATGCCCCATCATGATCCCCTTCATGCAGAAATATTCCTCATCATGATCCCCTTCATGTAGTAATATGCCCCATCATGATCTCCTTCATGCAGAATTGTGCCCCATCATGATCCCCTTCATGTAGTAATATGCCCCATCATGATCCCCTTCATGTAGAAATATGCCCCATCATGATCCCCTTCATGTATAAATATGCCCCATCATGATCCCCTTCATGTAGAAATATGCCCCATCATGATCCCTTTCATGTAGAAATGCCCCATCATGATCCCCTTCATGTAAAATATGCCCCATCATGATCCCCTTCATGTAGAAATATGCCACATCATGATCCCCTTCATGCAGAATTTGCCCCATCATGATCCCCTTCATGTAGAAATATGCCCCATCATGATCCCCTTCATGTAGAAATATGCCCCATCATGATCCCCTTCATGTAGAAATATGCCCATCATGATCCCCTTCATTAGAAATTGCCCCATCATGATCCCCTTCATGTAGAAATGCCCCATCATGATCCCCTTCATGCAGCAATATGCCCCATCATGATCCCCTTCATGTAGAAATATGCCCCATCATGATCCCCTTCATGTAGAAATATGCCCCATCATGATCCCCTTCATGTAGAAATATGCCCCATCATGATCCCCTTCATGTAGAAATATGCCCCATCATGATCCCCTTCATATAGAAATGCCCCATCATGATCCCCTTCATGCAGCAATATGCCCCATCATGATCCCTTCATGCAGAATTTGCCCCATCGTGATCCCTTTCATGTAGAAATATGCCCCATCATGATCCCCTTCATGTAGAAATATGCCCCATCATATCACCTTCATGCAGAAATATGCCCCATCATGATCACCTTCATGCAGAAATATGCCACATCATGATCCCCTTCATGTAGAAATATGCCCCATCATGATCCCCTTCATGTAGAAATATGCCCCATCATGATCCCCTTCATGTAGAAATATGCCCCATCATGATCCCCTTCATGTAGAAATATGCCCCATCATGATCCCCTTCATGTAGAAATATGCTCCATCATGATCCCCTTCATGTAGAAATATGCCCCATCATGATCCCCTTCATGTAGAAATGTGCCCCATCATGATCCCCTTCATGTAGTAAATATGCCCCATCATGATCCCCTTCATGAGAAATATGCCCCATCATGATCCCCTTCATGTAGAAATATGCCCCATCATGATCCCCTTCATGTAGAAATATGCCCCATCATGATCCCGTTCATGTAGAAATATGCCCATCATGATCCCCTTCATGTAGAAATATGCCCCATCATGATCCCTTTCATGTAGAAATATGTCCCATCATGATCCCTTTCATGCAGTAATATGCCCCATCATGATCCCCTTCATGTAGAAATATGCCCCATCATGATCCCGTTCATGTAGAAATATGCCCCATCATGATCCCCTTCATGTAGAAATATGCCCATCATGATCCCTTCATGTAGAAATATGCCCCATCATGATCCCTTCATGTAGAAATATGCCCATCATGATCCCTTCTGTAAATATGCCCATCATGATCCCTTCATGTAGAAATATGCCCCATCATGATCCCTTCATGTAAAATGCCCATCATGATCCCCTTCATGTAGAAATATGCCCCATCATGATCCCTTCATGTAGAAATATGCCCCATCATGATCCCTTCATGAGAAATATCCCATCATGATCCCCTTCATGTAGAAATAGCCCCATCATGATCCCTTCATGTAGAAATATGCCCATCATGATCCCTTCATGTAGAATATGCCCCATCATGATCCCTTCATGTAGAATTGCCCATCATGATCCCTTCATGAGAATTGCCCATCATGATCCCCTTCATGTAGAAATGCCCCATCATGATCCCCTTCATGTAGAAAATGCCATCATGATCCCTCATGTAGAAATTGCCCCATCATGATCCCCTTCATGTAGAAATATGCCCATCATGATCCCCTTCATGTAAAATATGCCCCATCATGATCCCCTCTGTAGAAAATGCCCCATCATGATCCCCTTCATTAGAAATGCCCATCATGATCCCTCAGTAGAAATATGCCATCATGATCCCCTTCATGAGAAATATCCCATCATGATCCCCTTCATGAGAATGCCCATCATGATCCCCTTCATGTAGAAATATGCCCATCATGATCCCCTTCATGTAGAAATTGCCCTCTACCTTCAAATCCATCATGTCCCTCATGAATATGCCCATCATGATCCCTTAGAGAAATATCCCCATCATGATCCCTTCATGTAGAAATATCCCATCATGATCCCTTCATGTAGAAATGCCCCATCAGATCCCCTTCATGTAGAATATGCCATCATGATCCCCTTCATGTAGAATATGCCATCATGATCCTTCATGTAGAAATATGCCCCATCATGATCCCCTCATGTAGAAATATGCCATCATGATCCTTCATGTAGAAATATGCCCATCTGATCCTTCATGTAGAAATTGCCCATCATGATCCCTTCATGAGAATTCCCATCATGATCCCTTCATGTAGAAATTGCCCATCATGATCCCCTTCTGTAGAAATATGCCCCATCATGACCCTTCATGAGAAATACCCATCATGATCCTTCATGTAAATATCCTCATGATCCCCTTCGTAGAATAGCCATCATGATCCCTTCTTAGAATATCCATCTGATCCCCTTCATGTAGAAATATGCCCCATCATGATCCCTTCATGTAGAAATATTGCCCATCATGATCCCCTTCATGTAGAAATATGCCCCATCATGATCCCTTCATGTAGAATATGCCCATCATGATCCCCTTCATGTAGTAATATGCCCCATCATGATCCCCTTCATGTAGAAATGCCCCATCATGATCCCCTTCATGTAGAATATGCCCCATCATGATCCCCTTCATGTAAATATGCCACATCATGATCCCCTTCATGTAGAAATATGCCCCATCATGATCCCCTTCATGTAGAATATGCCCATCATGATCCCCTTCATGTAGAAATATGCCCATCATGATCCCTTCATGTAGAAATAGCCCCATCATGATCCCCTTCATGTAGAAATATGCCCCATCATGATCCCTTCATGAGAATTTGCCCCATCATGATCCCCTTCATGTAGAATATGCCCCATCATGATCCCCTTCATGTAGAATATGCCCCATCATGATCCCCTTCATGTAGAATTGCCCCATCTGATCCCCTTCATGTAGATATATGCCCCATCATGATCCCCTTCATGTAGAAATATGCCCCATCATGATCCCCTTCATGTAGAAATATGCCCCATCATGATCCACTTCATGTAGAAATATGCCCATCATGATCCCCTTGTAGCATTAGATTATAATATGCCCTCATCATGATCCCCTTCATGTAGAAATATGCCCCATCATGATCCCTTTCATGTAGAAATATGCCCCATCATGATCACCTTCATGTAGAAATATGCCCCATCATGATCCCCTTCATGTAGAAATATGCCCCATCATGATCCCCTCCATGTAGAATATGCCCCATCATGATCCCCTTCATGTAGAAATATGCCCCATCATGATCCCTTCATGTAGAAATATGCCCATCATGATCCCCTTCATGTAGAAATATGCCCCGTCATGATCCCCTTCATGTAGAAATATGCCCCATCATGATCCCCTTCATGTAGAAAATGCCCCTCATGATCCCCTTCAGTAGAAATATCCCATCATGATCCCCTTCATGTAGAAATATGCCCCATCATGATCCCCTTCATGTAGAAATATGCCCATCATGATCCCTTCATGTAGAATATGCCCCATCATGATCCCTTCTGTAGAAATATTCCCCATCATGATCCCCTTCATGAAAACTATGTCCCTAAGATCCCCTTCCATGTAGAAATGCCCCATATCCCCTTCATGTAGAAATATGCCCTCATGATCCCTTCATGTAGAAATATGCCCCATCATGATCCCCTTCATGTAGAATATGCCCCATCATGACCCTTCATGTAGAAATATGCCCATCATGATCCCCTTCATGTAGAATATGCCCATCATGATCCCCTTCATGTAGAAATATGCCCCATCATGATCCCTTCATGTAGAAATATGCCCCATCATGATCCCTTCATGTAGAAATTGCCCCATCATGATCCCCTTCATGTAGAAATATGCCCCATCATGATCCCTTCATGTAGAAATATGCCCCATCATGATCCCCTTCATGTAGAAATCATCCATGATCCCATCATGATCCCCTTCATGTAGAAATTGCCCATCATGATCCCTTCATGTAGAAATTGCCCCATCAGACCCCTTCATGTAGAAATATGCCCATCATGATCCCCTTCATGTAGAAATATGCCCCATCATGATCCCCTTCATGTAGAAATATGCCCATCATGATCCCTTCATGTAGAAATATGCCCCATCATGATCCCTTCATGTAAAATATGCCCCATCATGATCCCCTTCATGTAGAAATATGCCCCATCATGATCCCCTTCATGTAGAAATATGCCCCATCATGATCCCCTTCATGTAGAAAATGCCCCATCATGATCCCCTTCATGTAGAAAATTGCCCCATCATGATCCCCTTCATGTAGAAATATGCCCATCATGATCCCCTTCATGTAGAAATATGCCACATCATGATCCCCTTCATGTAGAAATATGCCCCATCATGATCCCCTTCATGTAGAAATGCCCCATCATGATCCCCTTCATGTAGAAATATGCCCATCATGATCCCCTTCATGTAGAAATATGCCCCATCATGATCCCCTTCATGTAGAAATATGCCCCATCATGATCCCCTTCATTGTAGAATATGCCCTCATCATGATCCCCTTCATGTAGAAATATGCCCCGTCATGATCCCCTTCATGTAGAAATATGCCCCATCATGATCCCCTTCATGTAGAAATATGCCCCCATCATGATCCCCTTCATGAGAAATATGCCCCATCATGATCCCCTTCATGTAGAAATATGCCCTATCATGATCCCCTTCATGAGAAATATGCCCCATCATGATCCCCTTCATGGAGAAATATGCCACATCATGATCCCCTTCATAAATATCATAAATGGAGACTGAGACAAGGTAAAGGCACACCAAATAAATGGAAAATCCCTGAATGTGTGCCATCTAGTCAGGACTAAAATGCTAACCCATCGCCAATTAGACAAGAAAAAAAGAGATGTGATGTGGCCATCACAGAAAAGCGATAACGGGTATCAAAGTGTAAGAAAATTCTTTATTGAATACAGACAGGGGTGTTAATACAAAAGTTAACGTGCCCACCCAGGCTCTCACCCGTCTTCGGCTATTGGAGGTAATCATGGACCATGTATGACATTTGTCATCTCAGAATTTTTGCTGCAGCTTATGTATTTCCTCTAATGCTCCTATATATAGGGCTGTGATCCTTGCCTACATAGGTTTATACTAATATGATTGGATCTCACACATTGATATACGGGTTTAGCAAAATTATGTGCATTGACCAGTGATTTTGTTATGTACATGTAATCTATTACCTGGGTGGGACTGTCTTCTTGCCTTTCTGGACATGCACGCACCAGGCGTGGTCCCATTGCCTGCATTGTTCTTGCCTATTTTAACTTTTGTATTAACACCCCTGTCTGTATTCAATAAAGAATTTTCTTACACTTTGATACCCGTTATCGCTTTTCTGTGATGGCCACATCACATCTCTTTTTTTCATGATCCCCTTCATGCAGAATTGTGCCTCATCATGATCCCCTTCATGTAGAAATATGCCCCATCATGATCCCCTTCATATAGAAATGCCCCATCATGATCCCCTTCATGCAGAAATATGCCCCATCATGATCCCCTTCATGTAGAAATGTGCCCCATCATGATCCCCTTCATGTAGAAATGCCCCATCATGATCCCCTTCTTGTAGTATTATGCCCCATCATGATCCCCTTCATGTAGAAATGCCCCATCATGATCCCCTTCATGAAGAAATATGCCCCATCATGATCCCCTTCATGTAGAAATATGCTCCATCATGATCCCCTTCATGTAGAAATATGCCCCATCATGATCCCCTTCATGCAGAAATATGCCCCATCATGAACCCCTTCCCTTAATGTAGAAATGTAGAAATTGCCCATTCCACCACCTCCATCATTTCATCCTCCCCATAACCCCATCATTGCCCCTTCCCGCACCACCATTGTTGCACTCTCCCCATCACTTCCATCATTGGTCCTCTACCCATCTCTCTCATCATTGGCCCTCTCCGCATCACTCCCATTATTGGCCCTCCCCATCACTCCCATCATTGGCTCTCTCCCCATCACTCCCTTCATTTGCCCTCTCCCCATCACTCCCATCATTGGCCCTCTCCCCATCACCGCCATCATTGTCCCTCTCCCCATCACTGGCCCTCTCCCCATCACTCCCATCATTGGCCCTCTCCCCATCACTCCCATCATTGGCCCTCTCACCATCACTCCCATCATTGGCCCTCTCCCCATCACACCCATCATTGGCCCTCTCCCCATCACTCCCTTCATTGGCCCTCTCACCATCACTCTCATCATTGGCCCTCTCACCATCACTCCCATCATTGGCCCTCTCCCCATCACTGGCCCTCTCCCCATCACTCCATCATTGGCCCTCTCCCCATCACTCCCTTCATTGGCCCTCTCACCATCACTCTCATCATTGGCCCTCTCCCCATCACTCCCATCATTGGCCCTCTCCCCATCACCACCATCATCTCTCCACAGCGGCCACACTCACCACACACTCACCACACACACACACTCACCACACACACACACACACACACACCAAAGCGGCCACACTCACCTCTCCGAGCACCGGCTGCTTCCTTCCTCTCACTTCCTCTAACACATTGCGCGGCCGCGGCTTGATGACGTCATCTTTCAGCTCCGCGGCCGTGCTGCTCAATGTCTGAGAGAAAGCTGCAGTCCGAAACAAGGATGAGGCAAGGTCGCGTGCCCTCTCTGGCACGTGTGCTATAGGTGTGCCATCAGTGGACTAGGGTTTTTGCAGATTCTTGGTTGAGGAATGTACAGATCCGGGAAATATTTTTGAGTTGGAGTTGGCAGGAAAGGGCTTGGTTGTGTGGTTTTAAGGAGAGATCAGAGTCCAGGGTTACCCCAAGGCAGAGAACTTGCGGGATTGGGGTGGGCATCCATTGACTTTGATGGATCGGTCTGTTGGGGGTGTTCAGTGAGATGGGGGAAAGATGATGAATTCTGTTCCATCTATGTTACGTTTTAGAAATCTAGCACAGAAGAAAGATGAAATAGCAGACAGACATTGTGGGATTCTGGTTAGTAAGGAGGTGATATCGGATCCAGAGAGGTAGACCTGTGTGTCATCAGCATAGAGGTGATGCTGGAAGCCGTGAGATTCTATGCGCTTTCCCAGGCCGAAGGAGTAGTTGGAGAAGAGCAGGGGCCCTAGGACTGAACTTTGGGGGACACCGACAGATAGAGGGCGAGGTGAAGAGGTGTTGTGTGAGTGGGAGATACTGAATGTCTAGTCTGTTAGGTATAAAGATATCCAAGATAGGGCCAAGTCAGTCATGCCAAGAGATGAGAGAGTCTGTAGTAATAGGGAATGGTCCACTGTGTCAAAGGCAGAAGACACGTCCAGGAGAGGAGGACGGAGTAGTGTCGCTTGGCTTTGGTAGTTAGTAGGTCATTGGTGACTTTAGTTAGGGCAGTTTCAGTGGAATGGTGCGGTAGGAAGCCAGATTGTAATCGGTCATGGAGGGAGCGGAAGGAGAGGTGGAAGGACAGTTCAAAATGGACTTGTTGTTACAGCAGTTTTGAGGCATAGGGGAGAAGTGATATTGGGCAATAGCTAGACAGAGAGGATGGGTCAAGGGAGGGCTTTTAGAGCACAGGTGGGATTGAGACATGTTTGAAGCATGAGGGGAAGACACCAGTTGTTAGTGACAGGTTGAAGAGATGGGTCAGGGTTGAGATGAAGACTGTGGTGAGGTTTAAATGAGGTGGGACAGGATTGGGTCAAGTTCACAGGTGGTAAGAGGCGATTTGAAAAGTAAAGAGGAAATTTGATCTTCTGTAATGTCGGAGAAGCTGGTCTTGGAGGAGGAGGAGGATTGAGTAGTTAAGAGGAGGGGCTGTGTGGACATTAGGCAAAAGCTTTGCCTGATGTTGGCTATCTGCAGCTTCAAAATGAGGCAAAGTCTTCAGCTGAGAAGAGAGGGAGGAGGTGCTGGGGGATGAAGGAGAGAATTGAAAGTGTTAAATAACTATTTAGAGTTGTGAGACAGGGAGGATATGAGAGATGAGAAGTATGTTTACTTTGCTGCAGTGAGAGTGAACTTGAAAGTCGTGAGGGACCGTTTGAATACGATGAAGTGCTCATTGTAATGGGACCTTTTCCATCTGGCTCAGCAACCCTGGATGTCAGACTCAGTTCTTTAGTCAGGCTGGTGTGCCAGGGTTGCCTGTTGATTGTAGGAGCTTTGGTATGTGTGAGGGGGGTTACCGGTTCGAGAGCTCCAGCTTGTACGGTGTTATATAAAGCAGCAGCAGCATCTGTACTGTGTAAGGAACTTAAATCTGTGTAGGGAGATGGACCAGGCTAGTGATATTTCTCTCGTGTCGGGGCCAGAACTATCGGTGCTGTCCCATTGTTGCCAGGGGAAGGACTTTCTGACTGGTATGGACCTTTGCACCTGATCGTGGAGGGCGGGTCGGACATAAAAGAGAATTAGCGCGCCAGAAAGGGGATATTGGCGGGAAGACAGTGTGTGCGACAGAAGAAGGTTGACTCCCTCCCACAGACCGACGCCAGCTATTAGGCCCGACCTGTACATATTCAACCCCCGCGCATAAATACCGTGTATCACCAGAAACTGTTACTCCTTTTGCTTCTGACTCCAATAAGTCTGACTGGTCCGTACCACTGACTGTGGCCAACGCTCTACATAGGATTCACCAGGCGGTGCACATTAATTCAGGTACCGTGACCGCAGCCTGCACTCCGAGACTTTGTATACTTTCCTAGGTGCCTCACGCATCCTCTCATGCAGCACCCTGTTCCAGGACCAAAGGACTACGTTTGAGGAGATCAAGATACATCGCCACCGTAAAGAGACAGTGCCTCACCTATCTTCGGGACCAATTCAGAGACTGTTCCCGATGCTATTGAGGGATTTTCCAGCCTCCTTCATCTGGGAGCCACAGACTGATAGGTTAGCCTGTTGTTTGCACTTCCATTACCGTGATATAATTGCATATTCTTGTTTACTCAATTACTCTTTTATTTTCTACCTGCATGGAGTATTCACTGTTATAATATTCTTTATAAAAAGAAACCCGTTAACTCTTTCTCTGCCTCCTGCTCGTCACTGCATCCCGCGTTCCTGCTTGATATCCTATATCTGTAAGAGGGAGAAGGGATTCAGAGAGTGAGTGTAGGTCAAAGTGTTAGAGGTTTCTGCAAAGGTGTGCAAGTTTGTGGAAAGGTTAGATAAGGAACAGAGCGGGGAAGAGGAGATCCAGTGTGTGGCCATCTCTGTGAGTGGCTGCAGAAGACCATTGAGCGAGGCCAAAGGAGGAAATGAGAGATAGAAGCTTAGAGACTGCTGAGTGGGAAATATAAATTGGATGTTGAGTCACACATGACGACAGTGGGATGTCAGCGGAAAGAAAACTATATGAAATAGCAAGGTGGTGATGTGGTCGAAAAGGTGGTGGCTGGCCCTGGGGGCGATAGATGACAACTAGAAGTGCTTCTCACTAAATTAAATATCATCAAAAAGTTAATTTATTTCAGTTCTTCAATACAAAATGTGAATCTCATATATTATATAGAGTCATTACACACAGAGTGATCATTTCACGTGTTTATTTCTGTTAATGTTGATGATTATGGCTTACAGCCAAAGAAAACCCAAAAATCCATATCTCAGTAAATTAGAATACTTTATAAAAACCACTTAAAAATGATTTTAAAGGGAACCTGTCCCAGGGTTTT
>JARQOD010000002.1:625885273-625933585 GCA_033576555.1 Oophaga sylvatica
ATGTATTATATATATATTTAATATATATATTATACGCTCTTGCAAAAATAAGGGACCACTGACATTTTATAAGAATCCTTCCTCCCATATCTGCGGCCGTTCCATTCCAGTGTCAGTTGAATTCCATCCAAGTTCACCTCATTCTACTTAATGTGCTTCGATTAGTGACCCACCTGAACCAAATCTTATTTAACGGGAAAGTAAAAACCCTGCTGTGGTGTTCAACAATCCTTACAATAGGACAAGCTGGAGGCAAAACAAGTGTAATAATATCCCAAAAGTAATAGGAATGAAAAAATAACTTTTAAACCGTGCCAAAGAAATTGAAAAGAAAAATCAGTGAGGAAAGAAGGGTCAATTCTGCTTTACTAGCGAGGGTACGTGAGCGTCATGCTGCCTCCATCCTTAAAATTTCCAAGACGGCGTCCATTACAACAAGGTAAGCACGACATTGGGGACAACAAAAGCTACGCCGGCAAGGGCGGAAAACGACTCTCCATGCCGGAGACTGTATTATTCGAAGTACAGGCAACCCAATGACACAAGTGACTACAAAAGGAACGGCAAAGCAGCTGGGGTGAAGGCTGGCAAAAACAGTGGTAACAGGCTCCTAAGGCAGGGTCAAGCATTAAAGTAAAAAAAGCTTTCTCAATAGAACAAAGGGAGACAGGTGAAGTTTGCCAAAACCATAAGGATTGGACCCAGAGGATGTAGTAAGGTATCTTCTCGATGAGCAATTTTCAGTTTTCCCAACACCTGGTTGTCCATGGTTAGACGGAGACCTGGAGAGGCGTACAAGCCACAGTGTCTTGCCCCACTGTGAAATTTGGTGGAGGTCAGTGATGTCTGGGGATTTTCCAAGGTTAGAATGGGCGGTTAAATCTTTGCAAAGGAGTATAATAAGCCGCATACAAGGTTTCCAAAAACAGTTGATTCCTTTGCCAGACAATGTTCCTAACCTGTGATTGGTTTTTCCAGCAGGACAATGCCCTGCCACACGAACGAAAGTCAGTAATGTGTGGATGAAAGACCCCACTAAATCCCTGTCTGACCCCCAATCTCCGACCGAAAACCTCTGGAAGTAATCAATGGGAGATGGATAGTCACAAGCCATCAAACAAAGAAGAATGCTTACTTTTTGTCAGGGTGGCATAAGGTCACCCAAAAAAGCGTGTCCGGTGGAAAGCATGCCAAGACGCATGAGCTGTGATTAAAATCATGGTTATTTCACAAAATATTGATTTTGAATTTCTTCCTATTAAAACATTGTATTGTTGTTTCTAAATGATTATGAAACTGTTTTTTGCTTATTTGATTGTAGCAGCTTTTTTTTGTTATTTTGGCCATTTTTCATTTTCTGAAAATAAAAAAAATTTATTGCTTGGAAATTCGGAGACATTTGTCAGTAGTTTATAGAATGAAAGGTTTTTTCATTTTACTCAAAAATATACTTATAAAAAGGAAAAATAACAAACTGAACATTTTGCAATGGTTCTTAATATTTGCCAGAGCTGTGGGAGTTGGTCGGGATTAATGGTGTCCTCAAGTGCAAATATTATTGCATTTTACAATTAGGAAAATAAACTATTAACACTTCTTTTTAAAACATTCTTACTGGAGCAATTTTTTATCTGCCTAAAATTTTAACAGTACTATATTTATAGAATTTCCCCTTTTGCATTCTTTTTTTTCCCCCTTTTTTCCAAAAGAATACTTTTTTTTTTTTCCCATCAAAAAAGACAGTATGAGGCTATTTTTTTTTTTAGACAACTTTTAGTTTGAATGCGCCTTCATTTTACCATATTTACTGAAAAATGGAAAAAAAATTCGGGCGGTGAAATTTGGAAAAAAAAAAGTACCGGTAGATGATTTTCTGTCCAGTAGAGCCGGGCTACCAAAGTAAGTTTTTTTATGGGTTTAGGTTAGTTATTTTTATTCCTTTTTTTATCAAAGTTATAATTCTAATTTTTATTTTTTAACTTTTTTTATTTTTATTTTTTTCTTCCTTTTAAGGGATTGACTGTAATTGTCTGATCACGTTTGTAAAGCGTGTGGAATTAATGAGGCTATAAAGTGAGTAACAAAAAAATAAAATAAACTCTTGTTCTCCTAGAACCACGCCGGTTCACTTCCAGCGTCCTCGGCTACCAGGGCATTAAATTGGTCTCAACTAGGATCACTAGTTTGGTCGGCCTGATCACAAGTATCTAAATCGAATCTGCGTAGTGACGCAAACTGCATGAATTACGGTGAACATGAAGGTGTGCTCTTGCACCTTCACTGATCGCAGTCAGTGGATGAAAAGTTGTCAGTCCTCTGGGGACAACTCTCTTAAGGATGTCACATGTCATTAAAGGGAACCAGTCATTCAAAAAAAAATATATTCCTGCGTTGGGGAACAGCATCCTGAGTTGCTGTCCCGCATTGAAAGCCCCAGCCTGGAGGAAGGAACTTTATTCTCCGGCACCTTGGGTTTCAGTCATGAGGCGCAACCGCTGCTGCTTCAGCCCGCCAAGTAGCAGTTGTAACCGTCCCCGGCATGATGACAGCCATTTATAATTTGTTTGTACCATTTGCCCAGCTGACAAAGCATTACATTTGTGTTAACTTTTTAAGGATTTAAGGAGAAAAAACAAACCAATTTTTTTTACATCATTTACCATCGCGTAGATTGTTCACTGTATGTATAGTTGTTACTTATGGGATACCAAATATGTCATGTTTTTTGTCTTGTGACGTTTTTTTTAAGAAGTTTAAAATGTTGATTTTTGTAACTGTTTTAATTAATTTTTAAAGATTTTGTAGGAAAAAAAAAATCTTTGTTTTTTTTTAATTTACTTTAACAAAAGGTTAACAGGTTTCTCAAAAAATTAGCTAAGTGCTAAATTTCATTATTTTCCAAATGTATGATTAAAAATTAAACTTTCATATATTTTAGATTCATTCACACCATGAAATTTTTAGGTCTTTTTTGTTTTTATTAGATGATTTTGGATACAGCTCATGAAAAACCCAAAAATCCTGTCTCAAAAAATTAGATATTTTCGCCAATAAATAAAAGGGTTTAAAACAAAATAAAAAAAAAACATCAAATAATAAAGTTCAATTTTATGCACTCAATACTTGGTCGGGAATCCTTTGCAGAAAACTGCTTCAATGCGGCGGGGGGAGGCAACAAAGGGGACACTTGAGGTGTTTGGAGGCCCAGGAGCTTTGATCGGCCTTAAGCTCCCAGATGTTGGGTCTTGCGTCTCTCAATTTCCTTCACAATATCCCCCCACGATTCTCTTGGGGTAGGTCAGGAGGGTTGGCGGGCCCATGAGCCAGTAATAGCTGGTCATAACCATTTCCATGGTTTTGGCAAGTGAGCAGGTGCCAGGTCGGCTAAAAATGAAATCTTCATCTCCATAAAGCATTTCCCGTGGAAGCTGAAGGCTCCAAATTCCGATAGCTAGCCGCATTGACCCTGCCCTTGATGAAACACAGTGGACCAACACCAGCAGCTGACATGGCACCCCACACCATCACTGACTGTGGGTACTTGACACTGGACTTCAGGCATTTTGGCATTTCCTTCTCCCCAGTCTTCCTCCAGACTCTGGCACCTTGATTTCCGAATGACATGCACAATTTGCTTTCATCAGAAAAAAGTACTTGGGACCACTTAGCAACAGTCCAGTGCTGCTTCTCTGTAGCCCAGTGCTGCTTCTCTGTTTCTGGTTCAAAAGTGGCTTTACCTGGGGAATGCGGCACCTGTAGCCCATTTCCTGCACACGCCTGTGCACGGTGGCTCTGGATGTTTCTACTCCAGACTCAGTCCACTGCTTCCGCAGGTCCCCCAAGGTCTGGAATCGGTCCTTCTCCACAATCTTCCTCAGGGTCCGGTCACCTTTTCTCGTTGTACAGCGTTTTCTGCCACATTGTTTCCTTCCAACAGACTTCCATTGAGGTGCCTTGATACAGCACTCTGGGAACAGCCTAATTGTTCAGAAATTTCTTTCTGGGTCTTACCCTCTTGCTTGAGGGTGTCAATGATGGCCTTCTGGACATCAGTCAGGTCGCTAGTCTTACCCATGATGGGGGTTTTGAGTAATAAACCAGGCAGGGAGTTTTTAAAAGCCTCAGGAATCTTTTGCATGTGTTTAGAGTTAATTAGTTGATTCAGAAGATTAGGGTAATAGCTCGTTTAGAGAACCTTTTCTTGATATGCTAATTTTTTGAGACAGGATTTTTGAGTTTTCATGAGCTGTATGCCAAAATCATCAGTATTAAAACAATAAAAGACCTGACAAATTTCAGTTGGTGTGTAATGAATCTAAAATATATGAAAGTTTAATTTTAATCATTACATTATGGAAAATAATGAAATTTAGCACTATATGCTAATTTTTTGAGAAGGACCTGTACTGTAGAGATGTATCTGTAAGAACCAGTACAATATGCCTGTAAAGAAGAAAAATGCCATTTAGCTCTTTAGATAGAAAAAAAATCCTTCTATGTTACGCAGTGCAGCCTGTGGCTTGTTGCTAGAGCTTCTGCCTGCCATACGAGAGGTTGTGGGATCACATTTAAAAAGAAAAAAAGCTTAAATAACTATAAATAAAGCATTGAAAGATGCAGGGAGGCTGTCCTGAGTCAGATAAGGAGAATCTTCATGGGATGAACGTGGAACGGTCACAGCAGCGTCTGAGCAGCCTTTCAGTGCATCTGGGCCACTCTACCTCTTTGGGCCCTTCTGCAGCTGGAAAAGCTGCACATCTGGTATGTCTGCCCCTCAATGTGAGGCCTGGTGCCTCTGAGAGGCCAGATACAGATTTTACATTTGGCCACAAAGCTTGAAGATTATAATCAATCATCATGATATACTAAAATGAATCAAATAAAACACACTCTGTTTCCTCAGATCCGAAAAAAAAAACTACATGTAAAGCAGGAAACAATTGCTATTCACACATTCTGATATTTACCTGTGTGACATAAACCATATGGACAAGATAAGGCGATAAAATCAGATAAGAACAAGAGGAAATTGCTGATGAAAAAGATAATCTGAGATAGCGCAAGTTTAACATTTAACTCTACACACACCGCCCTACACAAATAAAATAATGTCACACAAATGATAGATAGAAGTTTGTTTGCACCTTTTCCTTTACTTATTTAACCATTCATAATTTCTGGAGATGGTTCAGGCAAGTAAACTTATGTGACATCACAAGTGGTCATATTCAAGTAAGCTGCTGTGACATCACTAGTGGGATTCTGTCAGACAAGCTGCTGTGACATCACTAGTGATTTTCTGTCAGACAAGCTGCTGTGACATCACTAGTGTTTTTCTGTCAGACAAGCTGCTGTGACATCACTAGTGTTTTTCTGTCAGACAAGCTGCTGTGACACCACTAGTGTTTTTCTGTCAGACAAGCTGCTGTGACATCACTAGTGTTTTTCTGTCAGGCACACTGCTGTGACATCACTAGTGGGATTCTGTCAGACAAGCTGCTGTGACATCACTAGTGATTTTCTGTCAGACAAGCTGCTGTGACATCACTAGTGTTTTTCTGTCAGGCACACTGCTGTGACATCACTAGTGGGTTTCTAAGGCCTCTTTCACACCTCCGTTGTGTGACGTCCGCCCATCCGTGAAAATGGCGGATCCGTCAGAAAATTTAAAAAACGGATACAAAACTGGTCCGTTTTCAGACGGATTCGGTAAGAAGATTTCACCTGGAAATGGAGAGAGAGAGAGAGAGAGACCCCGGACAGTGTTTTCTGCATTTTACTATGGTTTTCAATAGAGGCGACGGATCCGCAGGCGGATTCCGTCAAAAACGGATGCCGGCGGATCCGCCGCCCATAGGCGGCCATTATACAAAATGGCGGATGCGGCGGATCCGCCGTTGTCCGCCATTTTGGCGGTCAAAAAAAACGTTGCATTGGAGTTTTTTTTTAAATGACGGACGCCAATTTTTTGGCGGATCCATCAAAAAAACGGACCTAACGGACGACCATCCGTCAAAATCCGTCACTAATGCAAGTCAATGGGAAAAAAACGGATCCGCCAAAAAAAAAATGGCGGATCTGTTTTTTTCACATTTTGACGGATTTTGACTGACGTCGCACGACTGAAGTGTGAAAGAGGCCTAACAGGCAAGCTGCTGTGACATCACCAGTGGTTTTCTGTCAGACAAGCTGCTGTGACATCACTAGTGATTTTCTGTCAGGCAAGCTGCTGTGACATCACTAGTGGGTTTCTAACAGGCAAGCTGCTGTGACATCACCAGTGGTTTTCTGTCAGACAAGCTGCTGTGACATCACTAGTGATTTTCTGTCAGGCAAGCTGCTGTGACATCACTAGTGGGTTTCTAACAGGCAAGCTGCTGTGACATCACTAGTGGGTTTCTAACAGGCAAGCTGCTGTGACATCACTAGTGGGTTTCTAACAGGCAAGCTGCTGTGACATCACCAGTGGTTTTCTGTCAGGCAAGCTGCTGTGACATCACTATTGTTTTTCTGTCAGGCACACTGCAGTGACTTCACTAGTGGTTTTCTGTCAGGCACACTGCTGTGACATCACTAGTGGGTTTCTGTCAGGCAAGCTGCTGTGACATCACTAGTGGGTTTCTGTCAGGCAAGCTGCTGTGACATCACTAGTGGGATTCTGTCAGGCACACTGCAGTGACATCACTAGTGGTTTCTGTGAGACAAGCTGTGGTGACAAAATTCGTGGGTTTCTGTCAGACAAACTCCTGTGACATCACTAGTGGTTTTCTGTCAGGCACACTGCTGTGACATCACTAGTGGGTTTCTGTCAGTCAAGCTGCTGTGACATCACTAGTGGTTTTCTGTCAGGCACACTGCTGTGACATCACTAGTGGGTTTCTGTCAGGCACACTGCTGTGACATCACTAGTGGGTTTCTGACAGACAAGCTGCAGTGACATCACTAGTGGGTTTCTGTCAGGCACACTGCTGTGACATTACTAGTGTGATTCTGTCAGGCATGCTGCTGTGACATCACTAGTGGGATTCTGTCAGGCACACTGCAGTGACATCACTAGTGGTTTCTGTCAGGCACACTGCAGTGACATCACTAGTGGGTTTCTGTCAGGCACACTGCTGTGACATCACTAGTGGGATTCTGTCAGGCAAGCTGCTGTGATATCACTTGTGGTTTCTGTGTGACAAGCTGCGGTGACAACATTCGTGAGTTTCTGTCAGACAAACTCCTGTGACATCACTAGTGGTTTTCTGTCAGGCACACTCCTGTGACATCACTAGTGGGATTCTGTCAGACACACTGCAGTGAGATCACTTGTGGTTTCTGTGTGACAAGCTGCGGTGACAAAATTCGTGGGTTTCTGTCAGACAAACTCCTGTGACATCACTAGTGGTTTTCTGTCAGGAACACTGCTGTGACATCACTAGTGGGTTTCTGTCAGGCAAGCTGCTGTGACATCACTAGTGGGTTTCTGACAGACAAGCTGCTGTGACATCACTAGTGGGTTTCTGCCAGGAAAGCTGCTGTGACATCACTAGTGGTTTTCTGTCAGGCACACTGCAGTGACATCACTAGTGGTTTTCTGTCAGGCACACTGCTGTGACATCACTAGTGGGTTTCTGTCAGGCAAGCTGCTGTGACATCACTAGTGGGTTTCTGACAGACAAGCTGCAGTGACATCACTAGTGGGTTTCTGTCAGGCACACTGCTGTGACATCACTAGTGGGTTTCTGTCAGGCACACTGCAGTGACATTACTAGTGTGATTCTGTCAGGCAAGCTGCTGTGACATCACTTGTGGTTTCTGTGTGACAAGCTGCGGTGACAACTTTCGTGGGTTTCTGTCAGACAAACTCCTGTGACATCACTAGTGGTTTTCTGTCAGGCAAGCTGCTGTGACATCACTAGTGGTTTTCTGTCGGGCACACTGCTGTGACATCACTAGTGGGTTTCTGTCAGGCAAGCTGCTGTGACATCACTAGTGGGTTTCTGACAGACAAGCTGCTGTGACAATGTGGAGCCCAGCTGTGACTGAATCCATATCTCCCAGAAGGGTGCACTGACAGAAGATCCCACTAGAGGTCATTATACACATACACACACGCAGCTCATCCTAAAAGACCAGCAGAGGGAGCTGTGATAGGCATATAAAAACAAGTTTAGTTTCAGTTTGCCTCAGAAAGGAAAGAAAAGAGAAGGAGAAGAGAAGGAGAGCAGAGCAGCCTGCTGCAGCTCAGTTCCGTTCAGAGCTCAGCTCTGTGCAGAGTGTGTTTAAGTGGAGTCTAGTAAGAGTGACACAGGGAAGTCACTCCAGCCTAGTCAGAGCTGAATTTAGAAGTGGGCTCTGAGGAAAGCGTGCCGACGCTTAAAGAGCGGCGAAGAGGCAGCCCACCAACTGCCAGTGTGTGTGATCGTGTGAGATCCAGGTAGCCGAAGGCGAGTGGAAGTTAATGAGACAGAGGAGCCTTAATAGCTCATCTCAGCAAGAAATACCGGACAACGGGGTCCGAGCCTATAGGGATCTCCACGACCCATTAGGAGAACACCGGAGTTCCTGGAGGACTACAAGTCCCAGGAGTACCACAGAGCTGATACGTAGCTGGATCAGAAGAACGGAGTCTAGCAGGGCCCTGCAAATAAAGACTGTGTGCTTCAGGAGAAGGTCCAATCACAAGATCAGCCAGGTGCAAGACGGAGACCAAGTTAGACCTAGCTACAGGCAGGTCAAGACTTCATTACATAAAGGCAGAGGACAGGAGGCCACACACCTACCGAGTGGAGGAATCTGGATGTGTACCCTTCACCCTACAGTGCCCCGGGGAAGTACCTGCAACACCTACAGTAAAGGTACCAAAGTGACTTATGTGTGTGTCTCCCTTATTATCTCCGACTGCCGGGTCCCCGTCTGTCCTGCACCTTTGCATATCTATCTGCCCTGGAGGATCACTCAGCCTTACTTGTGGAAGGCTTAACACCTAGCTGCCCAATATTAACCCTCCAGTGGATCTGCATAGCAGCGCTGGTCATCCTGACCAGGCACCACAAGTGGCGTCACAAATCCCCATATCATTATTCAAGTCACCTGTAAATATCCCACATTACGGTGAGCGCCCAGGGCAACGGACCGAGCTGTGCTACCCGTGACATCCCCCATAGACATCAACGGGCTCGGTGCCAAGTACCCCAAAGCCCTGGTACGTGCGGCTCATCTTAACTTGGCGTCACAAACAGGATTTCGTGCCCTGCAGCAACGGAGTAATTGTGCCCGTTGCCACCGGGTACTGTGTGCCTAAAAGACTGTGTTTTGTATGTGGTGAAGATTTCCCGCCATTTGCCCGCCATTGCCCGCCATTTACAGCGCCACGGCGCGAAAACTAGTGGGCGTACCTGCAAAAGCGCGCTGAGTCCTGGACACGCCCCCAACGCTGATGCGGCGGCAGGTCCTGTGAAGAGCTACAGTGAACGCTCTGACGTCAGAGCGCCAGCGACTGAAGCCTTCAGAGAAGGTAGGCTACGATTAACTAGGGGGGCGCAGACATGTCGCAGCAGCCAGCCGACAACGCGGCCCAGGCCGACGGTCTTAATGACTTACCCCTTGGCGCTGCCGCACAGGCTGTGAATGCTGGCCCCTCACCTGTTCCTGTGGCCCCAATAGTACCGCTAACGCTGCCATACATGCCTGGAGCGAAGTGGCTCCCTCAGTACAGCGGCAAGCCAGACACCCTGTCAGGGTTCAAACGGAAAATATGCAGCATAATGGACATGTACCCTATGACAGAAAAGCAGCGAGCTGCAGTAGTAGTGGGACAATTAACTGGTGCTGCAGAGAGAGAAGTAGAGACTTGGACAGCTGCAGACCAGGAATCAGTGCTTGCAATTTTCTTAAAGCTACAGTCTATCTTTGAGGACCGCACTGAAACAGATCTCCGGATGATGTTTTACCAATGCTCCCAGAAACCAGATGACAGCATTAGGGACTATGCCTGCCGACTACAAGGGGCCCTGCGAGCACTCAAACAAGTTAACCCCATGAGTGTCTCCAACGAAAATAAAATGTTAAAAGAACAATTTGTACGGGGATTAAAGTCCCAAGCTGAAAGCCGGACTGTGCACTGGTGGTCCTTGGATCATCCTGATGCTACCTTTGATGCTCTTAAGGACATGGCTATAAAAGGGCTGCGTCCCCTGGAAACACCCGGGATGGCAACCCAGTGTCACCCGAGTGAAGCCACCCTAAAGCCAGCAGCATCCACCTTTTCCCCGCTGGTTGCGGAAGCCAAAACGCAGGTGGCGCCCCTTACTGAGCTGGACTGTCTGCGCTCAGAAGTGCGCCAGTTGACCAAAAACCTGGCCACTGTAATGAGTGCCCTGCAACTGTCGACGGAGGAAGAAGGAAAGATCCTGCTAGCTGACTGCCCAGAGGATGTCCCTTGGATGCGCCGGAGGAGAGGGAGGACGTCGCCCCACAGGAGGAGGACAACGCCACCCCCAGGAAGGACCTGCGACCAGCATCATCCCCGCCGAGAGATCATCTGCTACCGCTGCCACAGAGAAGGTCACCCAGCACGTCGGTGTCCTTTAAACGAGCAAATCCTGGGTTCGAGGGCCAACACCCAGGAATAGACTCTTCAGGCCCCTTAGACTGGAACCGCAGGTTTGTGGGAGGAAGACCTTACCTGTCCATCATATTGGACGGGATCGCCATCCCTGCCCTGCTGGACACTGGATCTCAGGTAACCGTCATACCTGATGTTCTCTACAATAAATACTGGTCCAATGACGGTCTCCAACCCCCAAACCCTGACTTTGCCGTATACGCCTCTAATGGCCTCCCTCTTGACTTACTGGGGGCTAAAAATGTAGACGTAAAGGTGGGGAGAGTGGAGCTAAAGAACCAGAGACTTCTTGTAGTAAAGACTGTTAATGAGGAAAATGGGTTGAATGTGGTTTTAGGCACTAACATTATTAGTAACTGTTTGGAGGAGGTTGTGTTTTTACTCCAACAGCTCGCTGAAATTGCCAGACCAAAGCAAAAGGGAGTGATCCGGAAGGAGATTCGGACCCTGATGTGCCAGCAGCAAGTGAAACTGACCGGTGGTGAGATTGGTAATGTACGGGTAACAGACCCGAATCCCATTGTGATACCCCCAATGAGTGAAATGCTTATTTGGTGTAGAGCAGCAATAGGTATGAGAGGACAGAACTACCAAGCAGTAGTAGAGCCCCATTGTTCAGAACACAGACCTACACTCTTAACTGCTAGAGGGGTAGTGGAGGTACATAATGGGAGGGTGCCCGTGCGTCTTCTCAACTGGGGAGAGGATGAAGTCAAATTACCACGTTATGCCACTGTTGCTAAGTTACATGCTGTGGATAATAACTCCATTCACACGACGGAGCCCTTAGCCTCCCCACAACCAGTGAAGGATAATGGTCCGACCACCCAGGTGGAGGATTGGTGTCAGCAGCTCCATGTCGGGACAGACACCACTCCAGCCCACCAGAAACAAGGAGTATACCGAGTAGTTCAGGAGTATGCACAGGTATTCAGCAAACACCCACTCGACTTTGGGAAAATCAAAGGGGTTCAACATCACATCCCCACAGGCAATCATCCTCCCATTAAAGAACGGTACAGGCCTATACCTCCAGCACACTACCAGAAAGCCAAGGAAATGTTGCGTGACATGAAGGAAGCAGGGGTGATAAGGGATAGTTGTAGTCCCTGGGCAGCACCTCTAGTCCTAGTTAGGAAAAAGGATGGGAGCATGAGAATGTGTGTAGATTACAGACAGGTAAATCGCATTACACATAAGGATGCATACCCTTTACCACGCATTGAGGAATCCTTAGCTGCCTTAAAAACTGCTAACTACTTTTCCACCCTTGACCTCACTAGTGGGTACTGGCAAGTAGCTGTGGCTGAGGAGGATCGGGAGAAGACAGCTTTCACCACCCCGATGGGACTCTGTGAGTTTGACAGAATGTCGTTTGGACTAAGCAGTGCCCCTGGAACGTTCCAGAGAGTGATGGAGAGCTGCCTGGGACATCTCAATTTTGAAACTGTCTTGCTGTACCTGGACGACGTCATCGTGTACTCCAAAACATATGAAGATCACTTGAAGCACCTGGCGGAGGTGTTCGAGTCACTGTCTAAGTATGGGATGAAACTGAAGCCTTCAAAGTGCCATCTGCTCAAACAGAAGGTACAGTATCTGGGACATATTGTCAGCTCAGAAGGAGTAGCGCCAGACCCTGAAAAGATCACCGCCATCCAGAAATGGCCGGAGCCGAAAAATCTCAAGGAGGTGCGACAGTTCCTGGGACTGACAGGGTACTACCAGAGGTTTGTGAAGGATTACACCAAGAAAGCAGCTCCTCTGCAAGACCTCCTGGTAGGACAGTCCCTCAAGAGCAGAAATTCACCATTCCATTGGGGTAAAGAACAGGCAGAAGCATTCAAGGAAATGAAGGAGATCCTGACAGGCGATGAGATCCTAGCTTACCCTGACTACAGCCAGCCGTTCCTGCTGTATACTGATGCCAGCAATGAAGGATTGGGAGCAGTCCTCAGTCAGAAGCAAAATGGCCTGGAGAAAGTCATCGCCTATGCTAGCAGGAAGCTCCGCCCGACCGAGAGAAACCCAGAGAACTATAGCAGCTTCAAGTTGGAGTTCCTGGCACTGGTCTGGGCCATCACGGAGAGGTTTAAGCACTACCTAGCCTCTAGCAAGTTCACTGCCTACACCGATAACAACCCCTTGACGCATCTTGAAACAGCTAAGCTGGGAGCCATGGAACAACGATGGATGGCTCGACTGTCAAACTACCAATTCACAATCAAGTACCGAGCAGGCCGCAAGAATGCCAACGCTGATGCCCTATCCAGCATGCCTCATGAATCGGACACAGAAGAAGAAGTGGATGATCTGGAAGAGATTGAACTACCTGCCTTTCACAGGAATGGGATGATCCACGAGCAACAAGCCAGCAGGAGATCGCGTGGTAAGACGTTAAATCCTCTACCTCACCACAGCTGGAAGGAAACTCAGGACAGCGATCCAGTTGTCAGCCGAATCAAGGAGCTGATAACTCAAGAAGGTTCCTCCTTGGAGAAGGATGCGCCTCTACAAGCAAGGCAGCTGTGGAATGAGAGAAGCTGGTTGTTCATCTACCGTGAGAAGCTGTGCCGGAGGTACGTCAACCCAAGGACCCATGAGATGGTATGGCAGATAGTGGTTCCCAGAGCAGACATCCAGATGGTGTTAGAAGCCTACCACGATCAAGCGGGACACTTTGGCTGGAAGAAGCTGGAGACCCTGTTGAAGTGTCGTTTCTACTGGGTGGGAATGCGCAGCTCCATCGAGAGGTGGTGCCAGAACTGTGGACCCTGTGGCCTCAGAAGAAAGGATTACAGCAGTCAGAAGGCACCCCTGCAACCCATCAAGACGACTCGTCCCTTGGAGATCGTGGCCCTGGACCATGTCAAGTTGTCACCCAGCCGGTCAGGATACTCCTATGCCCTGACTATGGTGGATCACTACTCCAGGTTCCTGGTGGTCGCCCCTGTCAAAGATCTGAAAGCAGAGACAGCAGCAAAGACGTTCCAAGCGTATTTCTGCAGACCACACGGATATCCTGAGCAGGTGCTAACTGACCAAGGCCCAGCCTTTGAAGCCGAGTTGTTCAAAGAGTTCTGTCACTTGTACGGGTGTAAGAAGATCAGAACCACACCGTATCACCCCCAAACCAATGGTCTCTGTGAGAAGATGAATCACATCGTCATTGACCTATTGAAGACAATACCACTCGAGGAGAGAAATCGGTGGCCAGACTTACTACCTGACCTGGTAGATCTGTACAATCACATACCTGTGAGTTCCACCAATTGCACCCCAGCCTACCTCATACGGGCCAGACCAGGAAAGCTGCCCATGGATCTGGAGCTTGGTGTTGTAGAACCAGAAGCAGGTGTGACTACGGAAGACTGGGACACAAACAGACAGGAACAGTACAGAAAGTACAAGCCTGCGTTGAAGAAAGTCTCAATCGAGTAAGGGATAAACAAGAAGATCGCTACAACAAAAGTGCGCCAGCTGAACCTTTCGCACCTGGTGAAGTTGTACTGAAAAGAAAGAGGAGGTTACACAAACTCGACGATCAATGGGAAAGAGAGCCCTACATCATCCAGAAATCAAGGTTTGACAACAAGAAAACGTGCATAATTAGCAAGGATGGAGGAAGGACGACTGCAACAGTATCCCGAGATCATCTAAAGTTGTGTCCAAACCCATTAAAGCTTCAGGAAGAAGAACCTGTTGTCAATCAGGAAAAGTGTGATGAATCAGTCATACATACAGACTTAGGAGATTTCCCCGCGGATTGGCCCAGAATTGGAGATGCCGTAATCATTCCCGTGCTTCAATTCTATCAACCTCAAGAAGAACCTCTACAACCAGTTGTTGCAGTAGAGTCGGTACCAGAGGAACCTGCCCCAGCAGAACCTCAACAAGTGGAACCCCAAGAAGCGGAATTCCAAGAAGTTGAACCTCAGGAAGAGGGATCCCTGCAGAAGTTGAGCCAGTTCACCCAACTCCCAGTATACTTGCCAGATCCCTAGAGAGGCTAAGGCAGTACTACAATTTACCTGCACGCAGGAGTAACAGGGTAACTGATACCTCACCTACCACCACACCACGTAGGTCAGTACGCATAACAAGGGGGCAATTACCTGTTAGGTACAGAGAGTAGGACTTAACCCATTGTAAGCTTTTCAGGGGATATAGCTCTGGGATCGCCGTCCGGGTAGACGGAGTGGCACGGAAACAGTTCATTCACAGACAGCAGTTAAAAACTGGCCGCAACCAGTTTTATTAAAGTCCACAGCAAACAGAACATAATCAAAACCAAATCATAAACATAAGCCCTGGGCTTGTCCAGCCACTTACTATACTTAGATAGATTTCCCTCTCTATCCGGGACCAGACTCTAACAGCCTGTCCCCAAAACAACACATATGTTCAGTAGTTACCAGCATGGAGTTTCACAGAGTCTCCTCTTTGTGTCTGAAGGCACCTTCAACGTCCAGACTTGAGAGAGCTCCCCTCCTATTCAGCAGCTATCCGCATGGATTCTCACAGAGACTACTCCTGTGTCCGGGGTACATCGAGCACCCAGACTGAGACAGCTCATACTCCTGGAGACTCCTTCTTGTGCCTGGACTCCTTGTCCAGACTAAGCGAGCTCTCTGTCTGTGTTCGCAGACACCTACTTCTGGTCTCCTAATTAACAGCTGAGTGGTTTCAGGCCTGAGCTTCAAGTGTGTACTGAATGTAAGGTGTAGTGACCTTTCTCTACCACTAGGTTTACAAAGCCATACATTTCCCTTATACCAGTCAGCAAAGTATCTAGGTGAAATGTACACCCCATTCAACACAGATACTCTCACTGTCTCACACCATGTAAATAATTATCAAGAACCACTGTATATAACTGTATATATCGTTATAATATGCCTTTGTAATACTACTATTTATTAACCTATTTTTCCTCTTAAAAATTAAAACATGTGAATGGACATTATTTTTACTTGTTCTCTACCCCCTTTTGAGCATCCTTTTCCAAAAGAGACTGGGACTTTTATGGTTGCTCAATTCCTCAACCCATCATTATGCTAATGTATATAGTTATTTGTTTACCGTTATGTAACCGTTCAAGAGTGCCTTACCTCCTGCAAAGGAAGAGTTGTTTATATAATGTTTATTGTTCTTTGCTCTTGTATTTCAGCCCCGGAGTGCTGAGTTCTACTAGGGGGGAATGTGGAGCCCAGCTGTGACTGAATCCATATCTCCCAGAAGGGTGCACTGACAGAAGATCCCACTAGAGGTCATTATACACATACACACACGCATCTCATCCTAAAAGACCAACAGAGGGAGCTGTGATAGGCATATAAAAACAAGTTTAGTTTCAGTTTGCCTCAGAAAGGAAAGAAAAGAGAAGGAGAGCAGAGCAGCCTGCTGCAGCTCAGTTCCGTTCAGAGCTCAGCTCTGTGCAGAGTGTGTTTAAGTGGAGTCTAGTAAGAGTGACACAGGGAAGTCACTCCAGCCTAGTCAGAGCTGAATTTAGAAGTGGGCTCTGAGGAAAGCGTGCCGACGCTTAAAGAGCGGCGAAGAGGCAGCCCACCAACTGCCAGTGTGTGTGATCGTGTGAGATCCAGGTAGCCGAAGGCGAGTGGAAGTTAATGAGACAGAGAAGCCTTAATAGCTAATCTCAGCAAGAAATACCGGACAACGGGGTCCGAGCCTATAGGGATCTCCACGACCCATTAGGAGAACACCGGAGTTCCTGGAGGACTACAAGTCCCAGGAGTACCACAGAGCTGATACGTAGCTGGATCAGAAGAACGGAGTCTAGCAGGGCCCTGCAAATAAAGACTGTGTGCTTCAGGAGAAGGTCCAATCACAAGATCAGCCAGGTGCAAGACGGAGACCAAGTTAGACCTAGCTACAGGCAGGTCAAGACTTCATTACATAAAGGCAGAGGACAGGAGGCCACACACCTACCGAGTGGAGGAATCTGGATGTGTACCCTTCACCCTACAGTGCCCCGGGGAAGTACTGTCATGGGTGCATCGCCACGAAGATTGTCGCGATTGCACATTCTGACTTCTCGCAGCTGAGTTGCTGTTACTTTGTGTTTGGTAGTGAGGGAGTTAATTTTACCTAGCTCTTTGCTAAGACTAGGTCCAGCCTCGCTCGGCTGCTTTTGATTATGCACTAATTAGCTTCCTTTATATACCTGCCAGTCTGCTTGTTAGATGCCGGTGAAAGCTTACATGCAGACCAGCAGATTGGATCAGGTTATGAGAAGACTTAAGCTAAGAGTTCCTTTGTGGTTTCTCCTCTCCTCGCTTATAGTTTATCTCCTAGACCATTTGTGTTCCCTCTGTGTTTAAGTGTTGTATGCAAGACAGTATTTACTTTATCCCCTGTCTGTCTCGTGTGTGTTTACTGTTTGTTAAGCAGTGACCTGCCTATTCCCTGTGTGGTAATCAGGGTCCTTCTGAGGACTAGATTACAGTGGTCAGGGACTTATAGGAGACAGGGTTACGTTGGCGGCCTGGACCTCTGTACCATTAACAGTACCTCCAGGTAGAGGGACTAGTCAGGACCCCAGTTTAGGGTCAGCATAGACCCCGGTCCACCTCCAGCCTGTGACAGCGTAATACGTCTTCAGGATTCACCCACAGTACAACGGATATTATGTCAGGTAATACTATACTTTATGTACATGTTGATATTACCTATTCATATGTTATATTGTATGTTGTCCCTCTTGGTATTGATTACTGACATTATATATATATCTGTGATACAGCGTGACATTTTCACCGGCCCAAAAAAGATTCTCCCCAGCTACCATGGATCCAGTTGCCCAGCTTGCCCTGCAGTTGCAGAGTTTATCCATGGAGCTGACGGACATTAAGTCCAAGGTTTTGTCCCCCCGGAGCAAACCAGATCTGAAACTAAAGTTGCTCTCCCGGACAGGTTCACTGGTGGGCGGGACAAATTTTTTACCTTCCGGGAGGCATGTAAATTATATTTTCGGCTTCGGCCTCGGTCATCGGGGAGTGAAGAGCAGAGGGGGGGAATTGTCATCTCGCTCTTACAAGGGGACCCTCAATCCTGGGCGTTCTCTCTTCCTCCGGGCTCTCCGGCCCTCCAGTCAGTAGATCGATTTTTTACTGCCCTGGGTCTGGTATACGATGACCCATATCGGGTCTCCCTTGCTGAAACGAAGTTACGTAAGATACAGCAGGGAGATCGTCCGGCGGAGGAATTTTCTTCTGAGTTCCGTAGATGGGCCACAGATACTCAGTGGAATAACCCAGCTCTTAGGAGCCAGTTTTGTCAAGGGTTATCTGACAAATTAAAAGATGTTTTGGCTCAGTATGATTCTCCTCCATCACTGGAGGCTGCTATGGCCCTTGCTATTCGTATTGATAGACGGCTTCGGGAGAGGTGCGAGGTAACTCCGCCCCCTGTTATGACTCCACCTACTACTAAAGTCCCTTATATTGAGGTTCCCCTGGTCTGTTCCGAGGAACCTATGCAGTTGGGAGGGACATCATTTTGTAGGAGGGGATCGGCGGTGCGCCGCAAGACAAGAAGGTGTTTCTTCTGCGGGAGAGAGGGGCATTTTGTTGAGGGGTGTCCATCCCGTGCCTCATTGAGCAAAAAGTCGCCGGAAAACTGTTAATCCCAGGTTGTGTGGTGGACGACAACCTGGGAGTATGTATTTCGTCCCTAAGTCCGTCTCAATTTCTCGTACCTGCGGAGGTGGTGGTTGGTACGAGAGTTGAGAGGATTTCTGTTCTTCTTGATAGTGGGTTCGGGGCTAATCTGGTGGACGCTCGGTTTGCCCAGGTGCAAGGTATGCAACTGAGTGTATTGGCCAAACCGATCCCTATATTCTCTATTGACGCCAGGCCTCTCGGTCAAGGTAGCTTTGTACAAGCTGTTCATAACATAGACCTTCGAGTAGGGGCAATACATAAAGAACAATTGTCTTGTTATGTGTTGGAGGGTCTTCCTACTCCTATTGTGTTGGGACTTCCTTGGTTGGTTAAACATAACCCAGTGATTAATTGGCAATCCAGAGAGATAAGCCAGTGGGGTGAATTTTGCAAGAGTAACTGCATGAACACGGTCATCAGTGCGGTCGTGCCTAGAACCTTGCCTCCTTTTCTGGAGGACTTTGAGGATGTGTTCTCAGAGGAGGGGTGTCAAGAGTTACCTCCTCATCGCGCGTATGACTGCTCAATAAAATTGCTTCCTGATGCTAAATTACCTAAATCTAGGTTATATAACCTTTCTGGTCCTGAGAGGCAGGCTATGAAGGATTATATTTCGGAAAGTCTGGCCAAGGGGCATATTAGACCTTCATCTTCCCCAGTGGCCGCGGGGTTCTTCTTTGTGAAGAAAAAAGATGGAGGCCTACGCCCTTGCTTGGATTTCCGTGAGCTTAATCGGATTACTGTCCGAGATCCGTATCCGCTCCCACTTATTCCTGATCTCTTCAATCAGATTGTGGGCGCCAAATGGTTCTCTAAGTTGGATCTCAGGGGGGCGTATAATCTGATTAGGATAAAGGAGGGGGATGAGTGGAAGACGGCGTTTAACACTCCGGAGGGACATTATGAGAACCTTGTCATGCCTTTTGGTCTGACTACTGCCCCGGCGGTGTTTCAACATTTTGTTAATGACATCTTTCGCCACCTTGTGGGGCAGTTTGTGGTCGTTTATTTAGATGACATCTTAATTTACTCGCCAGATCTTGTGTCTCATCAGGAGCATGTGAGACAGGTGTTGCAGATCTTGCGAGACAATAAGCTGTACGCCAAATGGGAAAAGTGTGTATTCGCCGTACAGGAACTTCAGTTTTTGGGTTTCCTGGTGTCAGCTTCCGGTTTCCGTATGGACCCTGAGAAAGTGAGAGCAGTGCTTGAATGGGATCGGCCAGAGGATCTTAAGGCACTGCAGCGTTTCCTGGGGTTTGCTAACTACTACCGGAAATTTATTCGTAATTTCTCATCTGTTGTCAAACCTCTCACTGACATGACTAAAAAAGGGACGGATTTTTCTAGGTGGTCTGACAAAGCTTGTCAGGCATTTTCCTCCTTGAAAAAATGTTTTGCTTTGGCCCCCATACTCATTCAACCAGATGCATCACAACCGTTCATTGTGGAGGTGGACGCGTCTGACGTAGGGGTGGGTGCAGTATTATCCCAAGGTCCGTCCCCTGGTAAATGGCATCCGTGCGCTTTCTTCTCTAAGAAATTGTCGTCCGCCGAGAGGAATTATGATGTCGGCAATAGGGAACTCTTGGCCATTAAGTTGGCTTTTGAGGAATGGCGTCACTTTTTGGAGGGGGCAGTCCACCCGGTCACCGTTATTACTGATCACAAGAACCTGCTGTATTTAGAATCTGCAAAGCGTCTGAATTCCAGACAAGCTAGATGGTCGTTGTTTTTTACCAGGTTTAATTTTGTCGTCACATATCGTCCTGGGTCAAAAAATGTTAAGGCTGATGCCTTATCTCGTAGTTTCCCAGGGGCCGGGAAGACGGATGACCCGGTTCCTATCCTTCAGGAGGGAGTTGTAGTGTCGGCTGTATGCTCTGAGCTTGAGGAGAAGGTATTGGAGGCTCAGGGGGACGCCCCTGTAGGACCTCCAGGAAACTGTTTGTTCCAAATCAGTTAAGACAAAAAGTTATCGAGGCACATCATAATTCTGCTTTAGCAGGACACCCAGAGAGTAAAGCAACTGTGGATCTCCTTTCTCGCCGGTTTTGGTGGCCTAACTTTAAATAAAGAGGTATAACTTTTGTCGCGTCCTGTGGGGTTTGTGCTCGCTCTAAGACCCCACATACCCGTCCGTCTGGGACCCTCTTGCCTTTGAAAATTCCGGAGCGTCCATGGACTCATCTGTCTATGGACTTCATTACGGACCTCCCTCCGTCGTCAGGGAAAACTGTCATACTAGTTGTAGTTGACAGGTTCAGTAAGATGGCACATTTCATTGCTCTTCCTGCTCTTCCTAATGCTAAAACTCTGGCGCAGGTGTTCATTGGGGAGATTATGAGACTTCACGGGTTGCCTTCTGATGTGGTGTCAGATAGGGGGTCTCAGTTTGTGTCCAAATTCTGGAGGGCATTTTGTTCACGTCGGGGGATGCAATTGTCATTTTCCTCGGCTTTTCATCCGCAGACCAATGGTCAGACAGAGCGTCTGAATCAGAGCCTAGAGACATATCTTCGGTGTTTTGTCTCAGAGAACCAGGAGGACTGGTCTTCTTTCTTGCCTCTGGCAGAGTTCGCTCTTAACAATAGACGGAGCGAGTCCACTGGTAAGTCCCCTTTTTTGGGGCGTATGGTTTTCATCCCCAGTTTTGTACTTTCAATGGGGGGGGCCCTTCTGGGGTTCCTGAGGAGGAACGATTCTCGTCGTCACTTGCTTCAGTTTGGAGAGGAGTACTGAATAATCTGAGTGCTATGGGGAACCGTTACAAACGTATGGCTGATAGGAGGAGAGGGTCTGGTCCGGACCTTGTGTGAACGATCTGGTATGGTTGTCTACCAAGAATATAAAACTCAAGGTTCCCTCCTGGAAACTGGGTCCCAGGTTCATCGGTCCATACAGGATCAGTTCTATAATTAATCCTGTGGCATTTCATCTGGACCTCCCTCCTATGTTTAAGATCCATAATGTGTTTCACAAATCGTTGCTTAACCCCTTACTGCCATCGGACGTACTATCCCGTCCATGGTCCCTGGCCGTATGACGGGGACGGGATAGTACGTCATAGGCGATCAGCTGCGCCCCTGAGGGGGAGCGCAGCTAATCGCCGCCGGGTGTCAGCTGATTATCACAGCTGACACCCATGACTGTGTGTCAGGAGCGGTCACGGACCGCTCCCGGCACATTAACCCCTAGCACACCGCGATCAACATGATCGCGGTGTACTGGGGGCACAGGGGAGGATCGCGCAGGGTGGGGGCTCCCTGCGCGCCCCCCTGAGACCCTCAGAGCAGCGCGATGTGATCGCGCTGTTCTGAGGGCTTCCTCCCTCCCAGGACCCGGATCCAAGATGGCGCCGGGGTCCTGGAGGGAGGCGGCTACCTCAGTGCCTGCCGAGAGCAGGCACTGAGAAGCCTGCATCTATGCCTGTGCGATCGCTGGTGTGACAGAGTGCTGTGCACACTGCACACCAGCGATCTGATAAAATACGTGATGTCCCACCCTGGGACAAAGTAAAAAAGTTAAAAAAGTAAAAATAAACATGTGTAAAAAAAAATCCAAAATAAATAAAAAAAAAAAAAATATTCCCCAATAAATTCACTTCTTCCTGTAAATAAAAAAAAAAACAATAAAAGTACACATATTTGGTATCGCCGCGTCCGTAACGACCCCCCCTATAAAATTGTCCCACTAGTTAACCCCTTTAGTGAACCCCTTAAAAAAAAAAAAAAAAACGAAGCAAAAAATCAATGCTTTATCATCATACCGCCGAACAAAAAGTGGAATAACACGCGATCAAAAAGACCGATATAAAAATACATGGTACCGCTGAAAACGTCATCTTGTCCCGCAAAAAACGAGCCGTCATAAAGCATCATCAGCGAAAAAATAAAAAAGTTATAGCTCGCAGAATAAAGCGATGCAAAAATAATTATTTTTTATATAAAATTGTTTTTATTCTATAAAAGCGCCAAAACATGAAAAAATGATATAAATGAGGTATCGCCATAATCGTACTGACCCGAAGAATAAAACTGCTTTATCGAATTTTACCACACGCGGAACGGTATAAACGCCTCCCCCAAAAGAAATTCATGAATTGCTGATTTTTGTTCATTCTAACCTCCCAAAAATCGAAATACAAAGCGATCAAAAAACGTCACGTGCTCAAAATAGTACCAATAAAAACGTCAACTCGTCCCGCAAAAAATAAGACCTCACATGACTCTGTGGGCCAAAATATGCAAAAATTATAGCTCTCAAAATGTGATGATGCAAAAACTATTTTTGCAATAAAAAGCGTCTTTTAGCGTGACAGCTGCCAATCATAAAAACCCGCTATAAATAGTAAATCAAACCCCCCTTTATCACCCCCTTAGTAAGGGAAAAATAATAAAATTAAAAAAAAGTATTTATTTCCATTTTCCCATTAGGGTTAGGGTTAGGGTTGCGGCTAAAGTTAGGGTTAGGGTTGGCGCTAAAGTTAGGATTAGGGTTAGGGTTGGGATTAGGGGTGTGTTAGGGTTAGGTTTGTGGTTAGGGTTGGGACTAGGGTTAGGGGTGTGTTGGGGTTAGAGTTGGAGTTAGAATTGGGGGGTTTCCACTGTTTAGGCACATCAGGGGCTCTCCAAATGTGACATGGCGTCTGATCTCAATTCCAGCCAATTCTGCGTTGAAAAAGTCAAACGGTGCTCCTTCACTTCTCAGCTCTGCCATGCGTCCAAACAGTAGTTTATCCCCACATATGGGGTATCAGCGTACTCTGGACCCAAGAGTTATTGTGCAATTTGTCCTATTTCTTCTGCTACCCTTGGGAAAATAAAAAACTGGGGGCGAAAATATCATTTTTGTACAAAAAAAATATTTTTTTGTTTTTATGGCTGTACATTATAAACTTCTGTGAAGCACTTGGGGCTTCATAGCGCTCACCACACATCTAGATAAGTTCCTTGTGGGGTCTATTTTCCAAAATGGGGTCACTTGTTGGGGATTTCCACTGTTAGGCGCATCAGGGGCTCTCCAAATGCGACATGACGCCCCCAGACCATTCCATCAAAGTCTGCAATCCAAAACGTCACTACTTCCCTTCCGAGCCCCAACGTGTACCCATACAGTAGTTTTCTCCCACATATTGGATATCAGCGTACTCAGGACAAATTGGACAACATCTTTTGGGGTCCAATTTCTCCTGTTACCCTTGTAAAAATAAAATATTGGGGCAAAAAAATCATTTTTGCAAAAAAAAAAAGGATTTTTTATTTTTACGGCTGTGCGTTATAAACTTCTGTGAAGCACTTCGGGGTTCAAAGTGCTCACCACACATCTAGACAAGTTCCTTGTGGGGTCTATTTTCCAAAATGGGGTCACTTGTGGGGGGTTTCCACTGTTTAGGCGCATCAGGGGCTCTCCAAATGCGACATGACGCCCCCAGACCATTCCATCAAAGTCTGCAATCCAAAACGTCACTACTTCCCTTCCGAGCCCTGACGTGCGCCCATACAGTAGTTTTCTCCCACATATTGGGTATCAGCGTACTCAGGACAAATTGGACAACAACTTTTGGGGTCCAATTTCTCCTGTTACCCTTGTGAAAATAAAATATTGGGGCAAAAAAAATCATTTTTGTAAAAAAAAAAAGATTTTTTATTTTTACGGCTGTACCTTAGAAACTTCTGTGAAGCACTTCGGGGTTCAAAGTGCTCACCACACATCTAGATAAGTTCCTTGTGGGGTCTATTTGCCAAAATGGGGTCACTTGTGGGGGGTTTCCACTGTATAGGTGCATCAGGGGCTCTCCAAATGTGACATGACGCCCCCAGACCATTCCATCAAAGTCTGCAATCCAAAACGTCACTACTTCCCTTCCGAGCCCTGACGTGCGCCCATACAGTAGTTTTCTCCCACATATTGGGTATCAGCGTACTCAGGACAAATTGGACAACAACTTTTGGGTTCCAATTTCTTCTGTTACCCTTGTGAAAATAAAATATTGGGGACGAAAAAATCATTTTTGTAAAAAAAAAAAAAGATTTTTTTTTTTACGGCTGTACGTTATAAACTTTAGTGAAACACCTGGGGGTTAAAAGTTCTTACCACACATCTAGATAAGTTCCTTGAGGGGTCTAGTTTCCAAAATGGCGTCATTTATGGGGGTTTCCACTGTTTAGGCAGATCAGGAGCTCTCCAAACACGACATGGCGTCCAGCCAATTCTGCGTTGAAAAAGTCAGACGGCGCTCCTTCCCTTCCAAACTCTGCCATGCACCCAAACAGTGGTTTACCCCCACATATGGGGTATCAGCGCACTCAGGACAAATTGCACAATAACTTTTGGAGTCTTGTTACCCTTGGAAAAATAAAAATTGGGGTGAAAAGATCATTTTTGTGGAAAAAATATGATTTTTAAATTTTACGGCTCTACGTTATAAACTTGTGTGAAGCACTTGGGGGTTCAAATTGCTCACCAAAGATCTAGAAAAGTTCCTTAGGGGGTCTAGTTTCCAAAATGGGGTCATTTGTGGGGGGTTTCCACTGTTTAGGCACATCAGGGGCTCTCCAAATGCAACATGGCATCCAATCTCAATTCCAGCCAATTTTGGTTGGAAAAAGTCAAATGGTGCTCCTTCCATTCCGAGCTCTGCCGTGCGCCCAAACAGTGGTTCCCACCCACATATGGGGTATCAGCGTACTCAGGACAAATTGTACAACAACTTATGTGGTCCAATTTCTCCTGTTACCCTTGAGAAAATAAAAAATTAGTGACTAAAAGATAATTTTTGTGGG
Organism: Oophaga sylvatica; assembly: GCA_033576555.1. NCBI lineage: Eukaryota > Metazoa > Chordata > Amphibia > Anura > Dendrobatidae > Oophaga > Oophaga sylvatica. The sequence continues at coordinate 625,910,353 of JARQOD010000002.1, forward strand.
AAAAAAATAGGATTTTTTATTTTCATGCCCGGGCATTATAAACTTGTGTGAAGCACTTGGGGGTTCAAAATGCTCACCAAAGATCTAGATAAGTTCCTTAGGGGGTATAGTTTCCAAAATGGGGTCACTTGTGGGGGGTTTCCACTGTTTAGGCTCATCTGGGGCACTGCAAACGGAACATGACCCCCATCAACGTCTGCATTCCAAAACGTTACTACTTCCTTTCCAAGCCCTGCCGTGCACCCAAACAGTTCCCCCCCCCCACATATGGGGTATCAGCGTACTCAGGACAAATTGGACAACAACTTTTGGGGTCCAATTTCCTTGGGAAAATTCAAAAATTTGGGACTAAAAAATCATTTTTGTGGAAAATTGTTTTTTTTTTTTTTCACACCCAGGCATTATAAGCTTTTGTGAAACCCTTGGGAGTTCAAAGTGCTCACAACAGATCTAGATAAGTACCTTAGGGGGTCTAGTTTCCAAAATGGTGTCACTTGTGGGGGTTTCCACTGTTTAGGCGCATCAGGGGCTCTCCAAACACGACATGGCGTCCAATCTCAATTCCAGCCAATTTTAGTTTGAAAAAGTCAAACGGCGCTCCTTCCCTTACGAGCTCTGCCGTGTGCCCAAACAGTGGTTTTCCCCCACATATTGGGTATTGGCGTACTCAGGAGAAATTGCATAACAACCTTATTTGTCCATTTTCTCCTTTTACCCTTGTGAAAATAAAAAAAAAGTTTGTAAAAGATCATTTTTGTGGCTAAAAAGTTAAATATTCATTTTTTCCTTCCACGTTGCTTTAGTTCCTGTGAAGCACCTGAAGGGTTAATAATCTTCTTGAATGTGGTTTTGAGTACCTTGAGGGTGCAGTTTTTAGAATGGTGTCACTTTTGGGTATTTTCTGCCATATAGACCCCTCAAAGTGACTTCAAATGAGAGGTGGTCCTAAAAAAAATGGCTTTGTAAATTTTGTTGTAAAAATGAGAAATCGCTGGTCAACTTTTAACCCTTATAACTTCCTAACAAAAAAAAATTTTGGTTCCAAAATTGTGCTGATGTAAAGTAGACATGTGGGAAATGTTATTTCTTAACTATTTTATGTGACATATTTCTCTGTTTTAAGGGAATAAAAATTCAAAGTTTGAAAATTGCAAAATTTTAAAAATTTTCGCCATATTTGCATTTTTTTCAAAAATAAACGCAAGTTATATCGAAGAAATTTTACTTCTAACGTGAAGTACAATATGTCACGAGAAAACAATCTCAGAATCGCGAAGATCCGTTGAAGCGTTCCAGAGTTATAACCTCATAAAGAGACAGTGGTCAGAATTGTAAAAATTGGCCCGGTCATTAACGTGCAAACCACCCTTGGGGGTGAAGGGGTTAAGAGGTACGTGGCGCCAGTTATACCGTCACCTCTACCTCCTCCTCCAGTGGTGGTCAATGGTAACTTAGAATTTCAAGTGTCGAAGATCATTGACTCACGTCTGAATTGCCGGTCCCTTCAGTACTTGGTTCATTGGAAGGGGTATGGTCCTGAGGAGAGGACGTGGGTCCCTGCGTCTGATATTAACGCAGATCGATTGGTTCGGACCTTCCACACAACTTACCCGGGCAGACCTGGCCCTGAGGGTCCGGAGGCCCCTCGTAGAAGGGGGGGTACTGTCATGGGTGCATCGCCACGAAGATCGTCGCGATTGCACATTCTGACTTCTCGCAGCTGAGTTGCTGTTACTTTGTGTTTGGTAGTGAGGGAGTTAATTTTACCTAGCTCTTTGCTAAGACTAGGTCCAGCCTCGCTCGGCTGCTTTTGATTATGCACTAATTAGCTTCCTTTATATACCTGCCAGTCTGCTTGTTAGATGCCGGTGAAAGCTTACATGCAGACCAGCAGATTGGATCAGGTTATGAGAAGACTTAAGCTAAGAGTTCCTTTGTGGTTTCTCCTCTCCTCGCTTATAGTTTATCTCCTAGACCATTTGTGTTCCCTCTGTGTTTAAGTGTTGTATGCAAGACAGTATTTACTTTATCCCCTGTCTGTCTCGTGTGTTTTTACTGTTTGTTAAGCAGTGACCTGCCTATTCCCTGTGTGGTAATCAGGGTCCTTCTGAGGACTAGATTACAGTGGTCAGGGACTTATAGGAGACAGGGTTACGTTGGCGGCCTGGACCTCTGTACCATTAACAGTACCTCCAGGTAGAGGGACTAGTCAGGACCCCAGTTTAGGGTCAGCATAGACCCCGGTCCACCTCCAGCCTGTGACAGCGTAATACGTCTTCAGGATTCACCCACAGTACAACGGATATTATGTCAGGTAATACTATACTTTATGTACATGTTGATATTACCTATTCATATGTTATATTGTATGTTGTCCCTCTTGGTATTGATTACTGACATTATATATATATATCTGTGATACAGCGTGACAAGTACCTGCAACACCTACAGTAAAGGTACCAAAGTGACTTATGTGTGTGTCTCCCTTATTATCTCCGACTGCCGGGTCCCCGTCTGTCCTGCACCTTTGCATATCTATCTGCCCTGGAGGATCACTCAGCCTTAAGGTACTGCCACACTACACAATCCCGCTAGCGATCTCGTTAGCGTCGCATACTAATGAGATCGCTAGCGGGATTGTTTCTATATCGCTAGTAGCTACCTATTTTAGCGATGTCGTTAGGACGCTATCGCGGTTAGCGATCTCCTTAACGACTTTAGCGGTACAAAAGTACCGCTAAATCGCTAAAAAAGGTGTCACACTCAGCGATTACATACTTACCAGCGGGACGCCAGCGATGAAAATAGGGTCCGGAACGATCGCTGTGATGAACGAGATCACAGCAGGGGCCTCGTCGCTGGTAGATGCCGCACACAACAACATTGCTAACGGGATCGCTAAATAGTGACTTTTTTAGCGATCCCGTTAGCGATGTTGTTTAGTGTGGCATACCCTTTACTTGTGGAAGGCTTAACACCTAGCTGCCCAATATTAACCCTCCAGTGGATCTGCATAGCAGCGCTGGTCATCCTGACCAGGCACCACAAGTGGCGTCACAAATCCCCATATCATTATTCAAGTCACCTGTAAATATCCCACATTACGGTGAGTGCCCAGGGCAACGGACCGAGCTGTGCTACCCGTGACATCCCCCATAGACATCAACGGGCTCGGTGCCAAGTACCCCAAAGCCCTGGTACGTGCGGCTCAACATCACTAGTGGGTTTCTGCCAGGCAAGCTGCTGTGACATCACTAGTGGGTTTCTATCAGGCAAGGCCTGCCACTAGTTGGTCTCTCAAAATTACATCAGGAGGCCCCACACCCACATCATCCCGCTTAGCGATTGTGGCGTGAATCTCCTGCAGCGGGGCTAAACAAGTGCATCTGCAATTCACCGACATCCATGGGGTCCCAATGCATCTCTTCCAAGATCTGTAACACCTTGGTGAACGTGTTCCGCTCATGCGGTGGCCGGAACATGACGGAGCATCTAGCTTCCCCATCCAAGGCCATCACAGCAATCTCTGCCTGCATAGCGGTGGTCATGGGGTGCATTCTTAGCATGCCTTTAACCCGCTCGGACCAGTCCCATAACAGTGAATTGCTCCCTGTAAACTTTGGGAGATTGCTGAGCATGGCCCCCAGCGGCAAGCTGGCCCTTGGGACACCCATGGCCGCTTGGTCTGCCACCTCTGTGCTTGTGGACTACATCCTGCCGACTACGCCAAGTGTAAGCAGGTTGCAGGGTGCAGTGACAGACAGGAGACAGAGCAAGGGTTAACAAAATTTAACAATTTAATTTAACAAGGTATTAACTCCTCGCAGGGAGGTAAATGGATAAGGAATAGGTAATAGAAAACAACAAGTGCAAAATAATGGCAGTCCAGTGAAGGAACTTATCGTGTCCTCGGCATTCTCTCCTCTGCACGTGCGCGATACTCACGGTCACTGAGCGCACGGCACCTCTCTCCCTTACAGTCACTGGGCACACGGAATCTCTCTTCAGCGGTCCTGCTTAAGATGGTGGGAGCTGACACATGCAGCCTGTCACTGCGCCGGTACTCAGGGGATGGAGGACGCTGCTCACCCGGCTGTGCACTACTACTGATTCGCGCCAAACTGCCTGCTGCTGCGTGCACTTTTCCTTTTATCTGGCCCCCTCCTACCTGTGTCATTAGTTTGGTTTGGTCCCTCATTTCTTCCCCAGGCAACATGGGAGGCAGCCTCAACAGTTCCGGACCCAGCTCGGTGCAGGTACCCGCAGCCCTATGTTCCTCCTTACACATTTCCAAGCAAAGTCGATCCTCCTCTGATCGTTCACTCATGTTTTGTGTGACATTAAAAGTGTTTTTTCCTGGCAGGTAAGCTGCTGTGACTTCACAAGTGGGCTTTTACGGGTTATCTAGGTATCTAATATTGATGACCTTTCCTTAGGATAGGTCAGCCACATCATTTTGGTGAGGGCCTACCCCCACCAATTAGCTGCTATTCCACAGTGGCCAGATATAATCATTGAACTGAGCTGAACAGCACAGCTCTGTTTGATTTAGTAGCAGCTGCTGCCAAGTACTGCAGATCATCTCCAATTCAACAAAATAGGTCTTCAATATTAGATCCACCCTTCACCCCTTTAAGGGTAAGACCAGAGTGTGGTTGTGCGCACATGGCTGAAATTCTACCCACTGCACAATTTTGAGGCAAAATTGTACAGTGATTAGACACAAGGCCAGCCGCACCGTGTGGTTCACCCTACAGTGGGTACGGAAAGTATTCAGACCTCTTTAAATTTTTGGTAAATTCAAAAAAGTTTTTTTTTTTCTTTTTTTTTTCTCATTAACACTGCACCTCATCTTGACTGAAAAAAACCAGAAATGTGGAAATTTTTGCAAATTTATTAAAAAGAAAAACTGAAATATCACATGGTCATAAGTATTCAGACCTTTTGCACAGTATTGAGGAGAAGCACCTTTTGAGCTAGTACAGCCATGAGACTTCTTGGGAATGGTTGCAACAAGTTTTTCACACGTGGATTTGGGGATCCTCTGCCATTCTTCCTTGCAGATCCTCTCCAGTTCCATCAGGTTGGATGGTGAACGTTGGTGGACAGCCATTTTCAGGTCTCTCCAGAGATGCTCAATTGGGTTTAGGTCAGGGCTCTGGCTGGGTCAGTCAAGAATGGTCACAGAGTTGATCTGAAGCCACTCCTTTGTTATTTTAGCTTTGTGCTTGGGGTCATTGTCTTGTTAGAAAGTGAACCTTCGGCCAAGTCTTAGGTCCAGAGCACTCTAGAAGAGGTTTTCATCTTTTCATCCAGGATATCTCTGTACTGGGGTGGGGTGCAGATGGGGTGCAGAGTGTACATTAATGAGAAAAAAATTAACTTTTTTGAATTTACCAAATGGCTGCAATGAAACAAAGAATGAAAAATTTAAAGGGGTCTGAATACTCTCTGTACTCACTGTAAGTCAGATTAGCTGCTGTGACCTCATAACTTAGTTTGTCTGGGGTAACTTCTGTCACATCACACCTTGTTGAGTCACACAAACTGTGAAATATTTTTTTTTAGGCATGGACAGCTCTAAAATCATAAATAAAGGCATACTAACCTTCCAGTGACCCTGTGGATCCAGCGCAGGCTGCTCTGGAGGTCTGACCCAGCTGCAGAAGCAAGCTCTGCTCTTTTTGGAAGATTCCAATACTAGAATAGCCTGTGATTAGCTGCAGCGGTCAGTTGAGTAGAAGAGCGCATTATTGGATGTATCTCTAGTGTAGTCACCTGCTCTTATAGTCCTGTGACTTCTGTGCAGACCTCTGGAATGGCCTGCTTTGCATCCACGGGGGCACTGGAAGGTGAGTATGTCTTCGTTTATCATATAAAATCCATCCATGGCTTAAAAAAATGATTTCAGTATTTGACAACCCTCTTAATTTTCTTCTTTAGTCACAGTTTTAATTTAACCACAAATATCAATTTTTATGTTTGTTTTTTTTTATTAAAATGAAGTCCAAAGACATACTGATGGGGAATTTAGATTGTGAGCCCCATCGGCCATGGTAATGTGTGCAAACTGTAAAGCACTGCGGAATATGTTAGCGCTATATATAAAAAAATAAATAAATTAAGTCCAGAAACTGATATACACAGCTGAAAAGATTTAAGAGCCTAATAGAAGACAATGATTCAGGTGATGTCTGATTCTAGGTGAAAATGCCCTTTTAAGATTTGCCATTGTCAAACATCAGCCACTTTAATGGTCAATAAGAAGTCTTGTCCCCATGGGTCCACCAGATATGTCTGAGCTTTTAATCCTTTTAGTTGTCTTATATTTTTCTAAATTAATTATCGGAGTTTGCTCCTTCCAAGGTCCTAACCTATGTTTACTCCGTCACCCTGCTGCATAGCTAATACGAGTCCTCACAAGGGGCAACCAAAACTTTTGATAGGATGCCTGGGACATATGTCTACAGCTATTGATCGCAATGTCAAGAGCAACCAGAATTATAAATAAAACAGGTATTTCGTGCTCAGGACAGGACAGGGGATAAAGGAAAAGATGGAATGTTTGAGCAGGGTAATCTCCATCTCATCTGCTTATCAGTACATGACGTGAATGACAAGGACTGCAAATATGAACAATGACGAGAACCATGGTAACCCCATGGGTCCCGACATTTGAATTAAATTGCCAGTTTCCAGTGACATCTACATGAGGCTGCATATAATGACCTCTGTGTTTGTAGATGGAGAACTTTCAAGTTCATGTTGGAAAAGTTAAGGGACCAAAAAGATGCGACAGCCGGGATCTTGTACTCCAAATTAGTTGTCCCAAAGTTCAACTATTCAACTATTGTAAAGGACAGGGCTTTTTCTCTTATAGAATTTTTTTTTTTAGACTTTCTATCTCAGTTTTTTTCAGTCCATAAATTTAGAATTTAATTTCTATATTTTTATATATTTTTTTTATTCTTCGATATGTTACGACCAATCGAGCTGGAATGGAATACTAACAGTGTGATATTGATCATCATTAGAACAATTTATTAATACTCGTGAGTTCCCTCACCAGGATTTTTTTATCACTTTTGGGAGATGAGAAGTTGGTGCAGATACAGTAACATTACCAGTAGAGATGGGCAGGCTAATTTCTGGTGCGTTGGCTAGGTCAGTAGTCTCTGGCCTTTGGAGGTGAGGCTCGCAAATCTATTACCTTCCAGTATCCCCGGTGCAGCTTTAGATAACCAGACTTGTTGTCATCATTGCGACAGTCTTACATCAGTTGCTTCTAGATTTGCAGCCTTTGAATTTCTCTACCAGATTAAAGCCGACATTTTATTGTTGCAAGACAATAGGATGCCAAATTTGGTGGCTGTATTTAAAGCTAAAAAAGAGCAGAGCCATAGGCCCCTACTATTAGTTTCTTGCGGCCGATACGTACCGTATAGTGGCGTTTTGGTGGAATGCTGACAGTTATTGACTAGGAAATGGGTAGATGCCTGATTGTAGGGGTCATCAATCAATGATTATGTTCTCTAACCTAAGTAGGACGGGATGTGTCTCTTTATAAGAATCAAGTTCTACATTTTTATAAATCAGAAGGATGTTCTCGGACAGGACTTCAAGATTGTCATGAGGCCCCGACATAGAGGAGATTTCAGCGACAAACTGTCTTATGGTAGAGTATGGCTGATGAGGCTTGCCTGATGAATGTCCTCATCTCGTCCTTCATAATCTTAAACTCATAGGTAATCCCTATACCAGTTCTGAAGATTGAGTTACTTTTTGTAAGCCAATGGCTGGTAATTAAATTTGAGTGAATTGATTCTCGGCACTCCGTTCTTTTGGAAAGTCCATGCTCTGGGACTGCTGGATGGGAGGTTTGTGAATCTCTTACCTACTAGAAATCCCCGGCATTGCTTTTGGTTAGCCACGTGGCACAACGTCTTCCGTGCGACATTAATGGACACCAGTGTCAACAGAGTGGGTACTTCCATCTTGGGTGATTGCGTCAGAATTATTTTATCTTCCCACTCAGCAGGGTGCTCTCTTTCTTCTGTAGAGTGTAAGCTCTTATGATCAACGGGATCTTCTCTCTCTTCTGTAGAGTGTAAGCTCTTATGATCAACGGGATCTTCTCTCTCTTCTGTAGAGTGTAATCTCTTATGGTCAGTGAGATTCTGTCTCCTCTATGTGTAATTTTTGAGCAATTACAAGCTTTCCAGTAAAATAAAAAATATCTAATTTTAGGGGAAAATTTGCCAAAGTTGGTGAATTTGAATTGCAAAGACCCGCTCATCTCTAGTCAATAACCTTGCAGCCCATCTTCAACAGGAGCACAACAACCTTAGATCTTGAAGGGCATGCATCACTATACCCCTTCGAAGGCTCTGAAGCTTGCCTCTCTATTAAGAAGTATAGATCATCCTCTTGAACCTCCACAATTATGCAACATACCTTCCAGAGACAAGGATGATTCACTATTTTCCCGGGCTCTGACACTGGAGGGGCAACTGGATTTATCACTTCATCTACAAAAATGGCATTGAGATTACCCACTTCAATCTGACCCTGACCAATCTCGACGCTAGAAACCATACCACTATTCAACCCTTAGGTGATGATTTTACATCACTTGCACCTGCAACCACACATAACTTGACTGTGGAGAGTGGTAAGTCCAAAACGCGTAGTTTTTTATCTTGATGCAATATTTTTAACGTACCTTGAACCTGTACTAATAAATTGGTGAAGTTTTATATCCAAATGGCTGGACAGCTTCAATTGCTTAGCCTGCTGTACATTGCTTGCTATTGTTTCAGCAGACTGCGGAGTGGATAATCCCTTCTTCATAATATACCTGATTCTAGTGTAACGTGCCGCGGGGCAGTAGCCTTGGGTGGGGTACTCATCTCCTGTGCCTCGGCATGTTACCGGAAGATGGGGATCCTTGTTGGGTGTGTGGACTTGTGCTACAGGGGCGCTACGCTCATGAAGACCACATGTAACCAATAACAGTTCAATGACGGAGACGACTAATCAAAAATAAACTTTCTCAACGATAACTTGGGGGGAAATATTTACAGTAGACAGTGGGTACACAACTTGTTGAACGTTTCCTTCATAATATGAAGCATTTTCCACCCACAATTTCAATTCCTTCCTCTCTTTTCTATCTTCACCGTTCCTCTCTACCTCACCACAACCCAGCTCAGTACTACAGTCCAGTTAGCAAGACTCATAAGTTCAACTCATGGTTCCAAATCTTGTTTTCCCTCTGGGGAACTATATTTCCAGTCTGGCCAGTACTTATCTTCTCAGTCCCTGACGCTCTGGAACTCCCATCCATGGCACTCTATTCATCTTACGTATGCTGTCCTGTTTAGGCCTGTTACGTCTCTGAGTTATAAATTCTGGACCGTACTGCTAGGCATTCTGACCCAGTAGATGTCTCTGTTCGTTCGGTCACTTGTCTTCTACTTTCCGCTAGGATCTCGCTATCTTTTATCTCAGTCTCCTTTCAAGTTAGGGACACCCACGACATGCGGCACTTCTCACAGATCAGACCTTAGATCTGCATTCTACGCACCCTGGGCCCTTTCTGACAGGAGCTGTCTCTGTCCCTCCAGCCTAGCCCAGCCAACTCTGGGCTAGTCTCAACCATTAACTCTAACTTTCCCTACTGTCAGGCAGCACATCATTAATGCATGTCACAATTCACATTACACAATATAGCAATACATTTGTTCTTCAAGCGGGAATGTGGGCAATACGCCCATCTCCTTACACTAGGATTGCAGATTTTTTTTCTTTTTATTTGCCATTTCTTTGAATACATTCTTATTCAGAAGATTTTCATTATAGGGAACTTGTCAGGAGGATCAACCCTCTATATGGGCACACAGGGCATAGAAAGTTGAATAAAATGATAACTTGATATCAGCGATGTCTTATCCCAAAGAAATCCACTGTTCCAATCTATGGGCTGAACATAGATCTCCCTGAGTCTGTGACTCCTGAGCTTGCTTGAAATGAAAGCAGACATTACCTGTATGAGACATGTAATGACTGACAGTCTGCTCTCCTGATCTACATGTCTCACACTGATAATGCCACCTTTCACTTACAACAAGCTCTAGAGGTAGATTTTTGTTGAGATTTCTGTCCAGCCCATAGATCTTAACAGATCATTTACATGTTAAGAAAAATGTGGATGTCTCTGGAATAAAATATTGGATTGCAGATATCCAGGTATCATTTTATTCAACCTTTCACTGACCTCTAGATGGCTCAGGAGCGTTCATCCTACTGACAGTTTCTCTTTATACGAACCACTTTTCTTTCCTCCAGTTCATCATAGACTGATAGAGATGGAAGGGACCTCCAGGGTCATCGTGTCCAACCCCCTGCTCAATGCAGGAGTCACTAAACCATCTCTGACTAATGATAGGTCATCATTATAAAAGTATTGGACAACCTCTTTAAGTTCTATATCTCAGAAAATATTTGGGGTTTCCTTATAAACTGAGGATCTACTAGAGCAGCTCCTCCAAGAGTCTCCTGAGAGATTTATTGGCCTCTTCATATTCATGGAGGTGACTCATCACCTGGGAGCCATTGGTGTAAATAGTCTCCCGAGCAGGGTTGCCAAATTGACTTTTTTTTTTTTTTGGACAGCTTATCAAAAGTCACAAACAATATTTTTCATGGACACATTGGTTATAATAAATTATTATAATTAAAAGTGACACATGTCTACTAAGGCCAATAATTCTGATATAAACACATCAGCTGCACGGTAAACTGATGAGAATTACTGCCAAAATAATCTGTATGAATTTCTTCAGCTTCAAAAAATTCACTAATGCCTTAACTTTTTTTTTAAGAACAGGGCAAAAAAAAAGGACTGTCCTGGAATTTCCGGACGGTTGACAACCCTGCTCTTGAGGCCTCTGTAGTCCCCAACCTTCCTTGGTGAAATTGGTCTCAACTGAGAGTCAGTTTCAACTTGGAGTCTGTGGTGCTGAAGGACCGTGATCACACGCACCACCGTTTTTATCTCCATGCTGGAAGCCTTGCAACTTCTCGGGGTCTCCATCGACCTGGCATTCATAGGTGCTACATTACTGCAGCTCTAGCACAGGGCATGGGTGGATCCTCTGTGTTATTGGTAGTGGTGTTCACGCCTGGCGCACTGGTTCAGTGAATAGGGCACATGGCTGCGGATGTGCGAGGGTTAACTCCAGCATTTTACTGTTCCCTCAAATCTAGGTGGTTAGTGACGTTCCCCGTTATGTGATGCTGTGGAGGAAACAGGAGACAGTCAGCAGGCATGTATTATAGTAAACAAGATGTAAAACTTGTCGTAACAGCAAAGGATGGTGCATTTTCTAAAAGGCAAATTCCATTATACAGGCTATCAGCAACAGATATAGTAACCAGGTGTACGTGAGGAGGAGGGCATCACAGCAAGTCTGTCCAGGGTCTAAGCTGGAGTCCAGTTCTGACCCTATGGATGTTAGGGCCGTGACCCCTGGCTGGCCTCAGTGTCCTAATTTCCTCTAATCATTACGTGTAGGTAGCTAACCTCCCCATTTACTCTATGGGCGACTTGCTTCAGTCAGTGAGTACTCCTAACTACTGTAATTAGACTGGTTACATTGGTGTAACTTGTTCGGCCACACAGGGGCCCAAGAGGTAAGGGGGCCCCTTTCTGACTCCAAAACAGGTGCAATTTTGCATTTTTAGGAGATCTTAGGCTGAAAAGGGCCAATATATTGTTCTTACACAGGGGCCCTATTTTGTCTGTGTCCGTCAGTGCTGAGGGACCAGGTGTTAGGCGTTATGATCCCGCCGCTGCATGGGTGGAATCTCGAGCCATGTCCTCTGCGGTCTCCCATTCTTCTTCAGCCGCAGAAGATCCTGCTCAGTGGAGACATCGGTCCCAGTGTCTTGCTCAGGCTAATGCTATGCGTTTGGTTGCCGCTGCTGCCCCAGGTTCAGCTATAGCAGCCAGCATTAATCAGCGGCGAGCAGACGCTCCTGGGACTACGTCCTGCTTTTCTCCATCTGAGCATGCCCATGAGACGACCGCTCATTGGTGGTCGGAGGTCACATGCTCAGTTCCTCAACCAGTCCGGATTGGGCCATCAGCAAGGTCCTGGAAGGTTGCGGTTATAAAAGAATCGCATGGCCGTGCACTAGTATAAACCATGTGGTTTGTGAGCGAGTGGATACGCTACTACTCTGTGTATGCACGTGTGTTTGGGCCGAGAACCTGCCGCACTGTCGGCGTGTATGATCGTCTAGTGTTCCTTAGGCAGGCAGGTTTTTACTCGGCTTGACCTAGCGCCTGTCTCGGCCATGTGTGCTGCTTAGCATGGGCTGTTTACAGGGCACAGTCAATTCACGTGCTCCGTCGCACACCTTTTGGTACCGCTCTGCGGTCAGTTGATCTTTTGCTCTTGTTTTTAGTTAGCTGTATTTTGCTAACACTCAGCACCAAGTAGTGGCATCGCTTGTGTGTCGCCGTGCACATTGTGGGTCCTGTCAGACTCAAGTCCTCGCGTTCTAGGGGTTGAGCCTAGAGACCGGCGGCTCTGTGGAGTAGCAGAGTTTGCCGCTGTTCACTCCGGATGACATCTAACCCACGTGTTTTCGGCATTCAACCGCCATCTTGTTCTGCCAATGCTTAGCAGCAGGTTCCATCTCTGCACGGTGGACCCCGGGTTGCGAACACACCTTATTATTAATATATATAGTTAATTTGGTGCGTTCCGCCAACCCTAACACCAGGGAATTCCTCCTTACCCGTACTGGAAGTCTTCTATATGATGTCCCACATCTTCTCAAACTAGTCTGCTCCATCCCTCCTGCTGGAACAGGGAGAGATAATTTCCTACATGTTGCTGTGGCTACTCTGCTCTTCTCTGACTGGACTCTAATTAGTAGCCCCGGTTGGAGTCGTTTTGTACTCCGAACTTCACCCGCAAAGCTATTCCCTAGCTACAAGCTAAGTGGGGCGTTTAACCACTGCTTCATACCACATGCAAAACCATGCAGTCTCCTCATCTCGGCATGTTTGACATGTCACTCTCCGCAAGGAGAAACGTTACCCCTTGGATAACAATTCTGCATGTGATTTTAATTGGACCTCAATCGCAATATCTGAATTTTCCCTTAAGTTTCCTATAGCATATTGCTGTATAGTGCATGGAGCAAATACTGCACTTTTGGGCAGACATTAAACCAGCAAGGAATACTGGGAGAGTTCTGCTCTGAAGCCCCAAAAACTGTAAATTCTGTACTTGTATACAATTACTCATGATGAATAGAAAATATTTAGAGTTGAGAGTCCTCAGTGGTTGATACCTTTTAATGGCTAACTGAAAAGTGGTAACAAATTGCAAGCTTTCGAGACTACTCAGGTCTCTTCATCAGGCTGAACTAATACAAAATCTGAAGAATCACATATTTATAACAAAAACACGATGAATAGATCTTCTTGGGTAGGAAATGACGTGCATGGCTGCATTACAGAGGGTATTTGGCTCTGTTACTGCAGATACTAGGTGTTCCTGTTGATACTTAGCAGTTTTGTTGGCTTTCTGTTTGTGTTACCTTGAATGGATAGGCTCCGATTCCTCCAGGGAGCTGGATAAGCTCTCCGTAGTAGCTGTTATTAGCAGCAATGACAGATTAATTGACCTTCAGTACTTCCAGGTGTGTGACACACTCTGAGGTCAAGGAGTGCAGTTGGCCACCATGTGTAGTCAATCACGGCTACAAAGTCTCGCAGACGACCTGTTTGTTTTAATTATTTTTTTTTTACAACTAATTTACCATATTTCAAATTAACAATTTCATACATAATTAAAAATTCCAGAGACAGTTTCCATGCCTGGATTACGCCTTCACGCAAGACCATTGCTCAGAAAGTGCCTCGTTTGTTTAACTCCTTGACAAGCCAGGTCTGTAGACGAGCTGTCCTGTCCTGTTAGGTGCCTTGTCGTGTAGGCTAAGAAGACCCGTTTCAACTGCCTGTACCAAGATTGTAACTAATCACATATCCACAGAATTGGTGATAAATTATTGATCGCAGGTTGTCCTGTTGGGCCCCCCACTGATCATCAGAACTGGGATCCCATTTCCCTATTTTAATGGTTTGTCTGTCAAGTATACTTCATCCCCAGTCCACAGAACTGATGGAAATAGTCTAATATTGGATAAGTAAGCTCCTGCCACCAAAGCAACTTTGAGCATCAACGTATGGACATCATGAGACCTTTGAAGGTCTTTGGTATGTGGGTACCAAGATGCTAGTTGCAGGTCCTGTAAATTGCTTGGTGTCACCTCAGTCGTTTTCTCTAGTTTTAGCAGCACATTCCACAGATGATCGATCATCTGAGATGTTGGGAAATTGCAAGATCTCAATTTGGTAACTTTCCATGGTTTATTGTATTTTTTTTCTTTTTTGGACCACACTTAGTAGTTTGTAAGCTGTCCCTCAGATCCTTACACTTGGGCAGTTTTCTTTCATCCAATACATCTACATCAAGAACTAATGATTCTTTTGTGATCTAATGTATCCTACTGCTTCACAGGTGGAAGAACATGCACAGGTTGAAAATGATAAAACTGATCCCTTAGTTTTGCCGAAGTTTTTGCTTGTTTTATGCCCAGCCAGACGGCCGAGCAACCCTGCCACCGTACATGCTAAAGAAACTGGACCCCTTTCCTGTGCTATTAGTGCCGCTGTGCCAGAATGGACAAGTGTTCTCCCTCTAGGTGCAATGGTGCTAGTAGGACAAGAAAGCTGAAAACCACTTTGGCTTCCTCCTTGATTGTTGACAGTTCTGATTGTGACCCCCTCCAGGAGCATAACTACAATAGGTGCAGGGGTTGGAATCGTACCCGGACCCTGAAACCTAAGGGGCTCAAAAAGTCTCTATGGCCTAACTGATAAGATTGCAATAATTGGGGGCCCTGTTGGAGCTTTTGCATTGGGGCCCATGAGCTTCAGGATACACCACTGGTGACCCCCAGCACTGTTTACGTCACACGGGTCTCGGCAGTCTTGTCACTATGTGCTGCCCAGGAGGCCGGAGCGTTCTGCTGCTGCAGGACCTCACGCAAAAATCGGTATATGGGCTCGTAGAGTATAAACCATGCAAATCTTGCTGCCAATTTTGCTGTGGATTTCAGAAACACCTTTGAAAAGAAAAAAGTAATTTCACCTCTTCTGCTGTTTCTGTCAGCGCTTCCATGCAAATCTCGATGCTTCCCTGCTGGTATCTACCAAGACCAACATGGAAACTCTTTTAGGGCCTAAAAAAAAATTAGCATCAGAAATCAGTGTCATGCTTTTTTTTTAGAGATTTGAGTTCCACCAAAAGCCGCAGTAACATAGATCATTTTCCAAACAGAAAATGGCAGCAGCATGGGGATGAGAATTTTATGCTTCTACTTTGTAACGCTGCAGATTTTTCATCCAAACATCCGGATAGAAAATCCGCAGCATTATCTGGTTCCCATTAGACCCATTTCACAGCCCAAGTACAGACCGTAAAGTCTGGACCGGACGTTGGTCTCCAAACCCAAACTCAACAGTCTCATATATACCCATGCATATGTTCGGTGCGGGTCAACTGACACTCAGACATTGCGGTCCACACTTGGATCATAAATATTGGACCTGTGAAACCGGACTTAGGGTTGAACACACCCTGTCGCCAGCCTAAAACTTGTCTCACACCTACATCTCCCTCATTTCTATCTATCGGCCTAACTGACTGCTGCTTTCTGCAAACGACTTTCGACTAACCTCTGCACTAATCCGTACCTCCCACTCCCGACTCCAAGACTTCTCCCGCGCTGCGCCAATCCTCTGGAATGCTCTCCCCCAAGAAATTAGGACTATCCACAATTTGCATGGTTTCAGGCGCTCCCTCAAAACACATTTGTTCAGAGCGGCCTATCACGTTCACTAATCAAAGTCATTCTATGTGAAAGTGTGTGTGTGTGTGAGTAGCCCATTCAATATTTCCATCCATCCCTCACTCCCTCAAGATGGCTGGACCATCATTGTAAATGCACCATTGTATATAAACACCTGTACTTTGTATCTCCCCCACCTCATTGTAGATTGTAAGCTCTCACGAGCAGGGTCGTCTTATTTTGCTTTAATTATTGTATTGTTAACGTTGTGACTTATGACTTGTGTTTTGAAACTGTTAAACTGTAAAGCGCTGCGGAATATGTTGGCGCTATATAAATAAAGATTACACTATGTAACACAATTTTTGTTCCTGGCTTCCAAGTGTAATATTTCAACTGCTTATGTTTAAAGACTATGGAAAAACTACTACATTCAGCACAAACTTTGATTTTATGACCACAGGCCAGAAAATTTTGTATTTATTGTGTCAAAAAAAAGGAAATTATTATATTTTCGTTCATGCGGTCTAATAAAAAACAACACTTGCATGGTAAATAGATAAAGACAATCAAAACTCACTCAGAAAGGTTCAGAAATTAGTAGTTTTTCTAGATTTGTGAGTGTACAGCAAATCGCTTAATCGAAGAAGCCCCAAATGTAGTCCCCCATCATGTTTTCGTTATGCTGTCCTTGGTAATGACGTTCAAAGTCCAATATATCTCGATGAAAGCGCTCGCCTTGCTCCTCTGAGTAAGCGTCCATGTTCTCCTTGAACTTGTCAAGATGAGCGTCAAGGATATGGACTTTGAGAGACATTCTGCATCCCATTATGGCGTAATTCTTTATGAGAGTCTGAACCAACTGCACATAGTTTTTAGCCTAGTGATTACCCAGGGAGCCATGAACCACTGCAACGAAACTATTCCAAGCTGTTTTCTCGTCCTGTTCAGCAGCCTGGCGAACTCGTCACATTCTATGATCTTCTTGATCTGTGGTCCGACGAAGATACCAGCCTTGACCTTTGCCTCGAACAGCTTTGGAAAGAGCCGTGACAAATTGCTTGATGAGGCCTAACTTGATATGCAGTGGTGGCATCAGCACCTTCAGAGGTTTTTCCATCAATATGGCCATGTGAGGGCTTACTTTTTGTGGGCCGAGTTGTAATTTTGAAAGACTCAATTGGTTTTAGCATGTCTTGTACTCGAAAACAGGAAAAAAATTTCAGGTGCAGTGAAATTTCAAAAAAAGTGCAATCCTACACTTGTTTTTTGTTTGGCTTTTTTGCTAAGTTCACTAAATGCTAAAACTGACCTGCCATTATGATTCTCCAGGTCATTATAAGTTCATAGACGCCAAACATGTCTAGGTTCTCCTTTATCTAAGTTTGCTAAAAAAAAATTGCGTGATCTCCGGTTGAGTGAGGGCTTATTTTTTCTGTGCCCAGCTGACGTTTTTAATGACACCACTTTTATGCAGATACGTTCTTTTGATCGCCCGTTATTGCATTTTAATGCAATGTCGCAGCGACCAAAAAAAGGTAATACTGGCGTTTTGACTTTTTTTGTCGCTACGCCGTTTAGCGATCAGGTTAATCCTTTTTTTTATTGATAGATCAGCCGATTCTGAACACGGTGATATCAAATATGTGTAAGTTTGATTTTTTTTTATTGTTTTATTTTGAATGGGGCGAAAATGGGGTGATTTGAACTTTTTTTTTTTTAAACATTTGTTTTTACTTTTAGTATGCTTCAATCGTCCCCATGGGAGTCTAGAAGATGCCATAGCTCGATCGCCTCTGCTACATAGAGGTGATGCTCAGATCACCTTTATGTAGCAGAATTACTGCATTGCTATGAGCCAGACCACAGGGTTGTGCTCATAGTAATCCGGCATAACAGCCTTAGAGGTCTCAAGGAGACCTCTGATTGTTATGCCGATGCACCGATGACCCCCGATCACATGACGGGGGTCAGCGGTGTGCATATTCGCGATTCCACTCGTGCCTATTGCGGGCATATGTCAGCTGTTCAAAACAGCTGACATGTCCCAGCTTTGATGCGGGCTCACTCCGGAGCCCTCATCAAATCGGGGGGATACTGGCCACGGACGTACTATTCCGTCCGCGGGCAGTAAGGGGTTAAACTGTACTCGATCTAAATCATTGAGATTCTACAAAATAAAGCACTGCCATGTAAACGAGCAGCAATTATTCACCTTACCTTCAAGAGTTTTCTTGCAATATTCGCATGTGCAATATTTGCATGTGAAATGAGGTACTTGTATGACTACTATTGAACAGTCTGAGAACGTTCTAGAAAGTTCTAAAAGTTTCTAGACACTTCCAGATAATTCTGGAAAATTGTAGAAACTTCTGCACAATTCTAGCAGTTAAACAATATTCTAATAAGAATCGAAGAATTTTCCCGAAAACAGACAAATTTCAAAATTGCAATGTCCTGATCACAAAAGCAAAGTTTTTGTGGAACAACAACTATTTTCTATTTGTTTTAGGCATAACGGGTTAGGAAAACACACTTTGGACCCAGGAACAAAAAATAAATAAAAATTTGTTACATAGTGTTATTATTATTATTATTACATCTACGTGTCTCTGGTGAGTTACAGCCGCACCGTCAGCAATGTTCGCTAGATGCAATGCTGGTCTTGTTCTGTGTAGGACACATTTTATATTTACAGTTCTGTAACGTCTCCATCCACAGATAGTTATCTTTTTTAATTTCATTTTACAATATTTTTTCATGTATTTTTTCTTTGGCAGAATTACGTAAAATTAAAACTCCCTTTTGAGTTATTCCCCAGCAGAACGGTAACATGGATTCCTGATCTTCGGTTTGTGCACTTGATCCAAGTAAAAAATGAAACGTTTGCAACTGTGCAGGATAGGATTTGTCCTATTGTCTGGAGCTGCGGGATGGTGACTCGAATTGCGGGTTGCACCCACAGCACTAAATTCAACACTTTCATAGTTTGACAAAAAGTTTTTCTAACTAATTCCGTGTTCCGCACTACTTGGCAGTTTTGGCACACAATTGCTACTTCTTATTGGTTCCTTTCCAAGCCCCATTCATCTGCACGGAGGATTTCATGCTGCGATTGGGATGAATTTAGAAGTCGTTTTATCACCCGTGCTGTCGGATCATTACATAACAAGTGTGTGCGGGGTGCCGCTGCCTCCGACCACCTCCATACACGACTCCTTACAGCAGAGGGAGGATAATAGGGGTGCAAGGGACTTTTTCACAAAGTTAAAATTATACGCCGAGTCTCTTTTGATTTCCTGTGAAATTCATTTCTTTCTGCTGACTTGTAATTCAAAGCATTTTCAGACTATTATGCAAGAAAATGTCAGATTTTTTTTATGTCTATGACGAATGAGAAACGGAGAATGGACACATGTAGTTATCTCCTTTCCATAAAGTACACTCAGAAAAATAATAGATTATATCATAACCCTTACTACTTTTTTATTGATGGCCTATCCTATCTGATTGGTGGGGATGCCTTTCTTATTTGTTGGGACAGCCGACACCCCCGCCGATCAGCTGTTACCAGAGGTTCTCGTATGCAGTCAGAACACAGCACCTCCGTCATTTCCATAGATCCGCGGCCGGTTACTGCTGATCCTCCCCCTATTCAAATGAATAATGGATCTGCAGTACCCGGCCGTGGCCACTATAGTTTTGACGGCGCTGCAGTGTTCCAGCAGCATCTGATTATTTCTGGCAATGCCGATAACAGCTAGTTGGTGGGGGTGCTTCCACCAATCAGATATTGATGGTCCTATCCTAAGGATAGGAAACCTGGCTGCAAGTGTTTCAGTTCCGTTACAGTGCCCCCAGAGAAAAAAATGAAGCATTACACTTTGCCTTTTAAAATCAGTGGGTGGTTGGCAGAGTGCACAAAGGTGCTGAGCTGGATCCTCCAGACAGAGATCGGTTCTCTTTGTGGTTACGCCTCCATCTCACCAATTGATGAAGGTATGAATGAGGAAGGTATGATCGGAGGGATTTGCATTTACTTAATTCCCTATTTTCTACGTTGAGTGAAAGTTGCAGAGATGAGACCTGTATCTATGTTGACCAGGCTGTATGAATATATATTTTCATGTATTTAACCCTTCTCGCCACAGGAAATGTTTATTTGCATTGTAGATTAAAAGGCTTTCCCCCAGTCTACATAAATATACATCCCCTCTCCAGTCCATCCTTAATGCAGCAGCCAGGGTCATCCATCTGGCTAATCGGTACTTTGACGCGTCCGCTCTTCACCAGTCCTTACACTGGCTGCCCATTCATTATAGGATCCAATTCAAAGTACTTGTTCTCACCACAAAGCTCTCACAGTGCAGCACCCCTACATCTCCTCCTCATTTCTATCTATCACCTACCCGTCCTCTCACAGTGCAGCCCCCCCTACATCTCCTCCCTATTTCTATCTATCACCTACCGTCCTCTCACAGTGCACCCCCCTACATCTCCTCCCTCATTCTATCTATCGGCCTAACCGACTGCTGCGCTCTGCAAACGACTTTCGACTAACCTCTGCACTAATCCGTACCTCCCACTCCCGACTCCAAGACTTCTCCCGCGCTGCGCCAATCCTCTGGAATGCTCTACCCCAAGAAATTAGGACTATCCACAATTTACATGGTTTCAGGCGCTCCCTCAAAACACATCTGTTCAGAGCGGCCTATCACATTCACTAATCAAAGTCATTCTATGTGTAAGTGTGTGTGTGGAGCCCATTCACTATCTCCATCCATCCCTCACTCCCTCAAGATGCTGGACCATCATTGTAAATGCACCATTGTATGTACACACCTGTACTTTGTAGCTCCCCCACCTCATTGTAGATTGTAAGCTCTCACGAGCAGGGTCGTCTTATTTTGCTTTAATTATTGTATTGTTAACGTTGTTACTTATGACTTGTGTTTTGAAACTGTTAAACTGTAAGG
This sequence comes from Oophaga sylvatica, assembly GCA_033576555.1. Classification (NCBI taxonomy): domain Eukaryota; kingdom Metazoa; phylum Chordata; class Amphibia; order Anura; family Dendrobatidae; genus Oophaga; species Oophaga sylvatica. The sequence continues at coordinate 625,931,262 of JARQOD010000002.1, forward strand.
CGCTGCGGAATATGTTGGCGCTATATAAATAAAGTATATTATTATTATTATTATCCTAATGAGTAAGTGACGGCATTAGAGAAAAGGCCAATATTCCCCTTCTCTATGTAAGAGGTAAAGAGGTTGTGATGTGCCCTGTTAAATAATATTAGAGGATGTAGTGGGGTTAATAGGTTAAAACACCAACATAAGTCAATGTTAGATATTCTATGTAACTTTTAACAGCATTTTGCTTTGTCCATGGTTCAGTAGATGGCAATCAATGCATATTCAATTGCGCAAATTGTGTGTATATAAAATCTAATCACACAACATAAACCCTCCAAACATGTTTCACGAATTAATCAGCATCATCAGGGGATGGAATAATATCCCCTGATGGCGCTGATTAATCGGTGAAACTTATTTAGAGGACTTATGTTCCCACTTCCCCAAATAATGCTTCTGCCACTTTTTTGGATTCCCGTTCTTTTAGGACTTGTCTGACTTTTTGATGCTCACTGTGCTGTAACTACAGGCACTCTTATGTACTAGGCCTCTACAGCCTCTAGTATTGCTGAAGACCCCTCACTGAATTTCCCATTGATTACTAACCCTTTCTTACTCAAAAACCCCTTCAGCTAGCATTAGTTTTCATATTACTCTTTACTAAACAATGCTGCAATTGAAAATTGTATTAGCATGACACATACATTAATTATAACATCTGGTCGCCCTTTCACTCCCTTACCCATCTCGCCTTTTTAATGGTTGCCGTACTTGACAACCAAAACCTGGAAACAACAAGCAGCAATACAACTGTTGCTCTATATATATATATATATATTTCCCCCTCTTCTGAGCTGTAAAGAACACATAAATAAAATATATATAACAGTCCATTAGCAAATTCTTGACACGTGGACATAGGTAGATTCGTAAGGCAAATAGTAACGACACAGTCCCTTTTGGACAAGAGTTTAAAAACACAGTCAATAAGTAAGGAGGGTGGACAATGACTATCGCCTTCCTAGCCCTGAAGACAACAATCGGATTATGTGATGTAATGTGAATAGTTTAGTGCTTTAGTATATGTGTAGTTTGACTATAGGAGCAGCTAGAGTTAACTGTTGGGACTAGCCCACAATGAGAATGGCTAGTGAAAGGGAAAGTGACTGTTTCCTGCTGGGAAGAATAATAGGTTCTGGAGTGCAAAGTAAGTGGACAGAAGTGTCCAAAGTGTACAGTGCCATATTCATTGGATGGTGACCCTGAATGAGAGGAGACCAAAGAGAAGGGATAGCGAGATCCTGAGCATAAGTCACCAAGAGTGGCCTTCCAGAGATGGGTCCTATGAGAGGACGCCTAGCCACCATACCCCTTGATGATAACGCTAGAGGTAACAGGCCTAGACAGGACTGAGTAGCTGGGACTAGTGAAGGGTCCCCAGCTGGAATCCCAGGGTGCCAGCAGTCGGAAAAAGGATGCGGAACCACAGAGCAAGTAAAGAACGTTTAATGATCAGGACTCTAGCGTTAAAGCTTGGTTGTGGTGAATTACAGCGAAAGCCCTGGAGTATACTACAGAGGAAGGATACTGACTCGCTCCACAATTGTGGATACCAGGGCTATGGGGTACTCGGAGCCGAGCCCATTGATTTCTATGGGAGTTGTCACTGGCAGCGGGACTCGGTCCGTGGCCCTGGCAGTCAAGCGATGTGGGGATATTTACAGGGGAATATAAGGATAGGTAGTTCGTGACGCCACCTGTGGTATCTGGTTAATTGGACCAGCGCTGCTATAATGATCTTCACAGGGGATGTTATGGGGCAGCTGGGTGGTAAGTCTCCCACAGGTGAGACTGGTCCCTGGAAGTCTATGGTGGTGATGCAGGGTGTAGATAAGAATTCAGTCACACACAATGCAGCTTCTTTTCATACCTTTTACTTGAAGGTGTTTCAGCAAAATCCCGGGGAGCTGGTCGGGGTGGAGAATGCACATTCGGGTAACCGCTGAGCAGGTTAGAGGCCTCCTTTACTTCAATATGTATGTGAGTCCAACTTGCCTGAAGCGAAGTTAACTCTGTTATCTCCAGCTTTCTCAATAACTGACAAGCCCGGCCGACGTTGTGGTGGAGCCTTCTGAGTGGTAAGAACAGAGTCCTTCTATGCAGGGCCCTGCTAAAAGTCCCTGTCCCTCCTGACTCCGGTTACGTATCGACACTTAGGGCTGCTCTCTGCGACCTGTAGTCCAGATGCCTCCGGTTTTCTTGTTACTATGCTTGAAACACTAGCAACGCCTCGGACTCCGGTGTCCGGCAATTTAGTGCAGGCAATCCAATACCTG
>JARQOD010000002.1:625933685-625990368 GCA_033576555.1 Oophaga sylvatica
GGGGGCAAATAAGCCCTTGGCTAAATTTCGTCTATAAATCCTTCAAAGCTTTAGCTCGGCCCCGCTAGGGGTAGATCTTAACAAAAGGTATCTCGCTCCAGGCAATAATAAATTTGGGAAAATCATATGGATGTGGGGAGAAGCGATCACGTTCTTCTTGTCACATAAATCCAAAATATCCGGGTATACAGCGGGTATTTTCAGGACGACATGGTTCCTTTAGAACAGAGCAAGCTGAAACTCCTTGACTCATCTGTTTTTTTCCGGAAAGTGAAATTTCCCTTTGGGTCTCCCATTAATCGTAGATTCTGCGCCTGCAGCCCATGTAGCCCTAAAAAAATGGGAAAGTGGGAGAAGAGATAAGCATAAAGACATTTTCCCTCCTGATGATCTTTACCCATAAGGACCCTCAAAGCTCTGTTTCTTGATCCACTGGTCCAGAAGTCAGTAGAGAGCCCCACAGTCTCCATCTGTACTGGAGTACCTTCTTCACTGAACTATCCCCTGTTTCAGAGCAAAGGAGAATCCAAAAAAATTTCCACTTGCTCCTGAGTCGATCATAGCAGAGCTAGACACCCCAGACTGAGCAACCCAGATGTTTGAGGGAAAGGGAAGCAATGAGAATTTTTTTCTTTACAACTCAGCTGGACATCGCGGGGAAAACCCTTAAAAAATTTGCAGCGTTTATACCGTCATCGTCCCCAGAACTAACAGAGTTTAAGTCCGAGAAATCAAGATCTCTTGCAGCAGATCTCTCTGGAGCCTGAGGCTCGGACATGACAAGCTCCTCCCCAACACTCACAGTGAAAACTGCTGCAGTAGTCTTACGAGAACGCTGGGGCAGTTTATAATGAATGCCCTGATTTACCACAGTAGAAACATAGATTTTTCCTTTATACAAAGTTCTTTGCGGCATCACTAACCCGTCTTTTTTAAAGAGTCCACCTGCATGGTTCAGGTTCTGGTTCCCTTGTGATCCTACTCAAAGGTTCCTTAGCTGAGGAGGGAGGTAGAAAAGATTAGTGCGTTTATTTTCGAACCATCTCTCTTGTCTGCGTTCAGTCAAACGAGCATCAATACGAAAACAATAGTTTAAAAAAATCACCTAACGCAGGGGGAGGGTCGGAAACGACAAGTTCATCCTTAATCAGGAGACAAACCCTTTCCGAAAAATAGATTTCTTAGCGTAAGTGTCCCAAGTGGTATCAAGAGCCCATCCCTGAAATCCCGGGGATATTCGGCTACTGAACGCTTACCTTGGCGCAAAGTACATGGCTGCTTCACTGTTGCACCGCGATTGGGGTCATCAAACACCTGCCCCATGGCTGAAATAAAAGCATCAAGGTGATTCAAACAATCAAACCTCAGTCTCAATCAGAGGGGTTTTTCCCACATCAAAGCTTATTGGTAAGCAACAATGAATTTTAGTAAGCACTTTGGATCGTTTATTGGAAATTGTGAACATGTGCAGAGAAAAATAAATTGCATGATTAATAAATCCCCCTGAATTTCTCACGTTCACCGCCAAACGAAAAAGGGGGTAATTTGGGGATCCAGAAATCGGTTATGGCAGGAGCCTGGGCTCGTTCCTCTAGAGCAGACCCGGCAAGGGCCCCGCGGCCGCAAACCGCCCGCCGGCTGTCAGTGACCGGCCCGCGGAGGCGCTCCGGCAGTCTCAGGGCCCCGGCATCAGCTGGCACAATACTTACCTCTCCCGTGCCTCCGCTGCTGCAGCTCCGGGCTCCACCGGCGCTTCCTCTCACAGCCGGCCGCTGAATGACGTCATCATTCAGCGGCCGGCTGTGTCAGAGAGCGGGGACGCTGGACAGGTAAGACGTGTCTCTGTGTGTTTCTGTGTCTATGTAGTGCGGTGCTTTGTGTGTGTGTGTGTGTGTGTATGTATGTGAGAGAGTGCTTATGTGCTGTCTGTGTGTGATGATGGGCAGGCATTGCTGATAATGGGGAGGCATTGATGATGATGGGGAGAAGATGATGATGGGCAGGCATTGCTGATAATGGGGAGGCATTGATGATAATGGGGAGAAGATGATGATAATGGGCAGGTATTGATGATAATGGCAGGCATTGATGATGGGAGAAGATGATGATGATGATGATGGGCAGGCATTGATGATGATGGGGAGAAGATGATGATAATGGGCAGGTATTGATGATAATGGGCAGGCATTGATGATGGGGAGAAGATGATGATGATGATGGGCAGGCATTGATGATGATGGGGAGAAGATGATGATAATGGGCAGGTATTGATGATAATGGGCAGGCATTGATGATGGGGAGAAGATGATGATGGGCAGGCATTGCTGATAATGGGGAGGCATTGATGATGATGGGGAGAAGATGATGATAATGGGCAGGCATTGATGATAATGGGCAGGCATTGATGATGGGGAGAAGATGATGATGGGCAGGCATTGCTGATAATGGGGAGGCATTGATGATGATGGGGAGAAGATGATGATAATGGGCAGGTATTGATGATAATGGGCAGGCATTGATGATGGGGAGAAGATGATGATGATGATGGGCAGGCATTGATGATGATGGGGAGAAGATGATGATAATGGGCAGGTATTGATGATAATGGGCAGGCATTGATGATGGGGAGAAGATGATGATGATGATGGGCAGGCATTGATGATGATGGGGAGAAGATGATGATAATGGGCAGGTATTGATGATAATGGGCAGGCATTGATGATGGGGAGAAGATGATGATGGGCAGGCATTGCTGATAATGGGGAGGCATTGATGATGATGGGGAGAAGATGATGATAATGGGCAGGCATTGATGATGGGGAGAAGATGATGATGGGCAGGCATTGCTGATAATGGGGAGGCATTGATGATGATGGGGAGAAGATGATGATAATGGGCAGGTATGTATATATACAGTATACTATATATATATATATATATATATATATATATATGTATATATACAGTATTGGGTAGAACGGAGTTAATTATATTAGTCCGGCCCTCTAAAACCATCCCAATTTCTCATGCGGCCCACTGGCAAAATTAATTGCCCACCCCTGCTCTAGAGCCTCAATCCTGGCTCGCAATTCCTGGGTAGTCTGTCCAAACACTTGCAAATTATGATTAGTGAGGTCCTGTAGGCTTGCAAAACGGGTTTTTAAAGTCTGTACATCTGAAAGGATTGTATCAGTCACTCCGCAAAGTTCCTTTATGCGGGCCTCCATCTTCCAGATCTTTTAAGGCAGAAGTGCTGGAAGGAGAAGAGGAAAGGAAAAAAAAAAAAAAACAATAGTGTTTACCTGTGGTAACACTGCAGAGTAAAATTTTAAGGGAATGCGCTCACCTGGAATGGTTGTGAGAAGTCACAACCACTGTCATCACATAAGGTATTTAAATGGACATCTGATATCCACAGTCACAGCAGACACGGCTTTCCCAGACCCAGCAGACACTAAACATTGGCTCCTGAATCTTGTCATGTATAGTGTACAGTTCCTATAGCGTCTTGTGCTTGGGTGCGAGGAAAACACAGGAGACATAGGTTGAAATGAAATGACTTGTATTACTTCATACAAGCATGCTGAAAAGTTCACACAGTTTGCAGGAACAGAGTCAGGAGACACAGCAGGCCAGAGTAATTTCAAGCACTACAATAAATCTCCAAAGCAGGTTCAGGATCTCTTCTCTGTACCGTAATTCCTCTGCAAACATGGATTCACCAAACAGCAGGTTTCCAGAGTCCAAAAGTGTTCAAAGGTTCCTCAGTAGGGAATAGCTGGAGTACAAGTTCAAGGTTTCCAGGAGTCAGGTCACAGACTGACTGAGGCTTGATTCAGGAGCACTGATTGTTCAGCTGAGGCTGCTTAAGAAGCAAGAGGGAAGAATCAGGGCGGGAACATGAAAACTGGAACTCCATATTAACTGAGGGAAAGAGCTGCAGAAAGACAGAAAGCAAAATGGCCGACGGAAAACTGAGTTTCAAGGAACATGTCAACAGAGACAAAGAACCTTACACCAAGTCTCTACTTCTCTCTCTGCAGCACCAGTTAATTGTCCCACTACTACTGCAGCTCGCTGCTTTTCTGTCATAGGGTACATGTCCATTATGCTGCATATTTTCCGTTTGAACCCTGACAGGGTGTCTGGCTTGCCGCTGTACTGAGGAGCCACTTCGCTCCAGGCATGTATGGCAGCGTTAGCGGTACTATTGGGGCCACAGGACCGGGTGAGGGGCCAGCATTCACAGCCTGTGCGGCAGCGCCAAGGGGTAAGTCATTAAGACCGTCGGCCTGGGCCGCGTTGTCGGCTGGCTGCTGCGACATGTCTGCGCCCCCCTAGTTAATCGTAGCCTACCTTCTCTGAAGGCTGCAGTCGCTGGCGCTCTGACGTCAGAGCGTTCACTGTAGCTCTTCACAGGAACTGCCGCCGCGTCAGCGTTGGGGGCGTGTCCAGGACTCAGCGCGCTTTTGCAGGTACGCCCACTAGTTTTCGCGCCGTGGCGCTGTAAATGGCGGGCAATGGCGGGCAAATGGCGGGAAATCTTCACCACATACAAAACACAGTCTTTTAGGCACACAGTACCCGGTGGCAACGGGCACAATTACTCCGTTGCTGCAGGGCACGAAATCCTGTTCGTGACGCCAAGTTAAGATGAGCCGCACGTACCAGGGCTTTGGGGTACTTGGCACCGAGCCCGTTGATGTCTATGGGGGATGTCACGGGTAGCACAGCTCGGTCCGTTGCCCTGGGCGCTCACCGTAATGTGGGATATTTACAGGTGACTTGAATAATGATATGGGGATTTGTGACGCCACTTGTGGTGCCTGGTCAGGATGACCAGCGCAGCTATGCAGATCCACTGGAGGGTTAATATTGGGCAGCTAGGTGTTAAGCCTTCCACAAGTAAGGCTGAGTGATCCTCCAGGGCAGATAGATATGCAAAGGTGCAGGACAGACGGGGACCCGGCAGTCGGAGATAATAAGGGAGACACACACATAAGTCACTTTGGTACCTTTACTGTAGGTGTTGCAGGTACTTCCCCGGGGCACTGTAGGGTGAAGGGTACACATCCAGATTCCTCCACTCGGTAGGTGTGTGGCCTCCTATCCTCTGCCTTTATGTAATGAAGTCTTGACCTGCCTGTAGCTAGGTCTAACTTGGTCTCCGTCTTGCACCTGGCTGATCTTGTGATTGGACCTTCTCCTGAAGCACACAGTCTTTATTTGCAGGGCCCTGCTAGACTCCGTTCTTCTGATCCAGCTACGTATCAGCTCTGTGGTACTGCTGGGACTTGTAGTCCTCCAGGAACTCCGGTGTTCTCCTAATGGGTCGTGGAGATCCCTATAGGCTCGGACCCCGTTGTCCGGTATTTCTTGCTGAGATGAGCTATTAAGGCTCCTTTGTCTCATTAACTTCCACTCGCCTTCGGCTACCTGGATCTCACACGATCACACACACTGGCAGTTGGTGGGCTGCCTCTTCGCCGCTCTTTAAGCATCGGCACGCTTTCCTCAGAGCCCACTTCTAAATTCAGCTCTGACTAGGCTGGAGTGACTTCCCTGTGTCACTCTTACTAGACTCCACTTAAACACACTCTGCACAGAGCTGAGCTCTGAACGGAACTGAGCTGCAGCAGGCTGCTCTGCTCTCCTTCTCTTCTCCTTCTCTTTTCTTTCCTTTCTGAGGCAAACTGAAACTAAACTTGTTTTTATATGCTTATCACAGCTCCCTCTGCTGGTCTTTTAGGATGAGCTGCGTGTGTGTATGTGTATAATGACCTCTAGTGGGATCTTCTGTCAGTGCACCCTTCTGGGAGATATGGATTCAGTCACAGCTGGGCTCCACATTGTCACAGCAGCTTGTCTGTCAGAAACCCACTAGTGATGTCACAGCAGCTTGCCTGACAGAAACCCACTAGTGATGTCACAGCAGTGTGCCCGACAGAAAACCACTAGTGATGTCACAGCAGCTTGCCTGACAGAAAACCACTAGTGATGTCACAGGAGTTTGTCTGACAGAAACCCATGAAAGTTGTCACCGCAGCTTGTCACACAGAAACCACAAGTGATGTCACAGCAGCTTGCCTGACAGAATCACACTAGTAATGTCACTGCAGTGTGCCTGACAGAAACCCACTAGTGATGTCACAGCAGTGTGCCTGACAGAAACCCACTAGTGATGTCACTGCAGCTTGTCTGTCAGAAACCCACTAGTGATGTCACAGCAGCTTGCCTGACAGAAACCCACTAGTGATGTCACAGCAGTGTGCCTGACAGAAAACCACTAGTGATGTCACTGCAGTGTGCCTGACAGAAAACCACTAGTGATGTCACAGCAGCTTTCCTGGCAGAAACCCACTAGTGATGTCACAGCAGCTTGTCTGTCAGAAACCCACTAGTGATGTCACAGCAGCTTGCCTGACAGAAACCCACTAGTGATGTCACAGCAGTGTTCCTGACAGAAAAACACTAGTGATGTCACTGCAGTGTGCCTGACAGAAAACCACTAGTGATGTCACAGGAGTTTGTCTGACAGAAACCCACGAATTTTGTCACCGCAGTTTGTCACACAGAAACCACAAGTGATGTCACTGCAGTGTGCCTGACAGAATCCCACTAGTGATGTCACAGCAGCTTGCCTGACAGAAACCCACTAGTGATGTCACAGCAGTGTGCCTGACAGAAAACCACTAGTGATGTCACAGCAGCTTGCCTGACAGAAAACCACTAGTGATGTCACAGGAGTTTGTCTGACAGAAACTCACGAATGTTGTCACCGCAGCTTGTTACACAGAAACCACAAGTGATATCACAGCAGCTTGCCTGACAGAAACCCACTAGTGATGTCACAGCAGTGTGCCTGACAGAAACCCACTAGTGATGTCACAGCAGTGTGCCTGACAGAAAACCACTAGTACTGTCACAGCAGTGTGCCTGACAGAAACCACAAGTGATGTCACAGCAGCTTGCCTGACAGAAACCCACTAGTGATGTCACAGCAGTGTGCCTGACAGAAAACCACTAGTGATGTCACAGCAGTGTGCCTGACAGAAACCACAAGTGATATCACAGCAGTTTGCCTGACAGAAACCCACTAGTGATGTCACAGCAGTGTGCCTGACAGAAACCCACTAGTGATGTCACAGCAGTGTGCCTGACAGAAACCCACTAGTGATGTCACTGCAGTGTGCCTGACAGAAAACCACTAGTGATGTCACAGCAGTGTGCCTGACAGAAACCACTAGTGATGTCACAGCAGTGTGCCTGACAGAATCCCACTAGTGATGTCACAGCAGCTTGCCTGACAGAAACCACTAGTGATGTCACAGCAGCTTGCCTGACAGAAACCCACTAGTGATGTCACAGCAGTGTGCCTGACAGAAAACCACTAGTGATGTCACAGAAGCTTGTCTCACAGAAACCAGAAGTGATGTCACAGCAGCTTGCCTGACAGAAAACCACTAGTGATGTCACAGCAGTGTGCCTGACAGAAAACCACTAGTGATGTCACTGCAGTGTGCCTGACAGAATCCCACTAGTGATGTCACAGCAGTGTGCCTGACAGAAAACCACTAGTGATGTCACAGAAGCTGTCTCACAGAAACCAGAAGTGATGTCACAGCAGCTTGCCTGACAGAAAACCACTAGTATGTCACAGCAGTGTGCCTGACAGAAAACCACTAGTGATGTCACTGCAGTGTGCCTGACAGAATCCCACTAGTGATGTCACAGCAGTTGCCTGACAGAAAACCACTAGTGATGTCACAGCATGTGCCTGACAGAAAACCACTAGTGATGTCACAGCAGTGTGCCTGACAGAAACCACTAGTGATGTCACTGCAGTGTGCCTGACAGAATCCCACTAGTGATGTCACTGCAGCTTGCCTGACAGAAACCCACTAGTGATGTCACAGCAGCTTGCCTGACAGAAACCCACTAGTGATGTCACAGCAGTGTGCCTGACAGAAACCCACTAGTGATGTCACAGCAGTGTGCCTGACAGAAACCTACGAATTTTGTCACCGCAGCTTGTCTCACAGAAACCACTAGTGATGTCACTGCAGTGTGCCTGACAGAATCACACTAGTAATGTCACAGCAGTGTGCCTGACAGAAACCCACTAGTGATGTCACTGCAGCTTGTCTGTCAGAAACCCACTAGTGATGTCACAGCAGTGTGCCTGACAGAAACCCACTAGTGATGTCACAGCAGTGTGCCTGACAGAAAACCACTAGTGATGTCACAGCAGCTTGCCTGACAGAAACCACAAGTGATGTCACTGCAGTGTGCCTGACAGAATCCCACTAGTGATGTCACAGCAGCTTGCCTGACAGAAACCCACTAGTGATGTCACAGCAGCTTGCCTGACAGAAAACCACTAGTGATGTCACAGCAGTGTGCCTGACAGAAAACCACTAGTGATGTCACAGGAGTTTGTCTGACAGAAACCCACGAATGTTGTCACCGCAGCTTGTCTCACAGAAACCACAAGTGATGTCACTGCAGCTTGTCACACAGAAACCACAAGTGATGTCACAGCAGCTTGCCTGACAGAAACCCACTAGTGATGTCACAGCAGTGTGCCTGACAGAAAACCACTAGTGATGTCACTGCAGTGTGCCTGACAGAAAACCACTAGTGATGTCACAGCAGTGTGCCTGACAGAATCCCACTAGTGATGTCACAGCAGCTTGCCTGACAGAAACCCACTAGTGATGTCACAGCAGTGTGCCTGACAGAAACCCACGAATTTTGTCACCGCAGCTTGTCTCACAGAAACCAGAAGTGATGTCACAGCAGCATGCCTGACAGAATCACACTAGTAATGTCACAGCAGTGTGCCTGACAGAAACCCACTAGTGATGTCACTGCAGCTTGTCTGTCAGAAACCCACTAGTGATGTCACAGCAGTGTGCCTGACAGAAACCCACTAGTGATGTCACAGCAGTGTGCCTGACAGAAAACCACTAGTGATGTCACAGCAGCTTGACTGACAGAAACCCACTAGTGATGTCACAGCAGCTTGCCTGACAGAAAACCACTACTGATGTCACAGGAGTTTGTCTGACAGAAACCCACGAATTTTGTCACCGCAGCTTGTCACACAGAAACCACAAGTGATATCACAGCAGCTTGCCTGACAGAAACCCACTAGTGATGTCACAGCAGTGTGCCTGACAGAAACCCACTAGTGATGTCACAGCAGTGTGCCTGACAGAAAACCACTAGTACTGTCACAGCAGTGTGCCTGACAGAAACCACAAGTGATGTCACAGCAGCTTGCCCGACAGAAACCCACTAGTGATGTCACAGCAGTGTGCCTGACAGAAACCACAAGTGATATCACAGCAGCTTGCCTGACAGAAACAACTAGTGATGTCACAGCAGTGTGCCTGACAGAAACCCATTAGTGATGTCACAGCAGTGTGCCTGACAGAAACCCACTAGTGATGTTGTGTAGCCCTGGTGTGAAGGCACACGCAGTACCCTGGAGGATGTGTGGAGAGATAGCAGTTTAATGCTCAATGAACATTCACTCAACATACACTTAGACACACCCACAGTATATATATAGGCTCATTCAGTGAGTTTCCTGTGAGAGGACAGAGGAGTCAGTCTAGCCTGGACCTGGAGGGAGGAAGTAGTCCAGCCTGAGTCTGCGTGCAGTTCAGAGAAGTGGAGGCCAGTAAAGGGGAGCCAGATCACCTCAGCCTGGTCAGAGCTGTGCCCTACTGATAGTCGGACTGAGACATCTAATGAGAAGGAAGAGTGAGTTGCAGAAATACTTCAGTCTCCTGTCCCAAGGACAGTGAAGGTTCAGAGACGTGCTCCTGCCTAGAGGATTACTGAGATTCTGGCAACAAACTCCGGAAAGAAGTGAAGAAGGGATTGACTTATTTAACCTGTGGAAGTGTGAGTGCTTATGCTACAAGCGCGGACAAGGCGAAAGGCACAGTGGAAGGAATTTAGAAGTGCTTTAGGATTGGAGAAGTCCTGCACATTGTCACCGGTCACTGGGACCGAAGCACCACTATAGCTTCACGCATAGTGGTAGGAAAACCAGAGGCTTACCGGACCTTAGGTCGCGGCAAGCAGCCCTTGGAGTGTCGGTACGTAACTGGGGTCAGGTGGAATAGGAACTTTGAGCTAGGCCAAGCATAGAAGAACCTAGTTTCATCACAGGAAGGCTCCGACCACAAAACTGACCGGGCAGTACAGCTTGGAATAGCTGGAGTTTATGGAGGGAACTACGCTTTATGCTGGTTGAACTCATCATTGTGAAAGTAAAGGAGGCCCCTAACTTGTCCAGCTGCTACCTCAAAACACATCCTCCATTGGATCAGCCTCCCTGGGACCTGCCTTACCATCTTACAAGTAAAAGGTATGGAAAGACGCTGACGTGTGAGACTGTGTTATTTAATTGCATGCCTGCACAACCCTACCATAACTATCGACCTGAGGGAAGAGTCCCACCTGTAGGGGACCCGACATCTAGCTGCCTCACCATCCCCTCAGAGATCTACAGCAGCGCTGGTACACATTACCAGAGACTACAGGTGGCGTCACGAACTGTAAATATATCAAATCCCCTGTAAATATTCCCCCAAACATACGCCAGACCGCCAGGGCCACAGACCGAGCCACCGCTACCTGTGACAAACCCCATAGACTTCCATGGGCTCGGCTCTGAGTACCCCATTGCCCTGGTAATCCACAATTGTGGTGGCGGGTCGATACAATGTCACTGCAGTGTGCCTGACAGAAAACCACTAGTGATGTCACAGCAGTGTGCCTGACAGAAACCACTAGTGATGTCACAGCAGTGTGCCTGACAGAATCCCACTAGTGATGTCACAGCAGCTTGCCTGACAGAAACCCACTAGTGATGTCACAGCAGCTTGCCTGACAGAAACCCACTAGTGATGTCACAGCAGTGTGCCTGACAGAAAACCACTAGTGATGTCACAGAAGCTTGTCTCACAGAAACCAGAAGTGATGTCACAGCAGCTTGCCTGACAGAAAACCACTAGTGATGTCACAGCAGTGTGCCTGACAGAAAACCACTAGTGATGTCACTGCAGTGTGCCTGACAGAATCCCACTAGTGATGTCACAGCAGTGTGCCTGACAGAAAACCACTAGTGATGTCACAGCAGTGTGCCTGACAGAAAACCACTAGTGATGTCACAGCAGTGTGCCTGACAGAAACCACTAGTGATGTCACTGCAGTGTGCCTGACAGAATCCCACTAGTGATGTCACTGCAGCTTGCCTGACAGAAACCCACTAGTGATGTCACAGCAGCTTGCCTGACAGAAACCCACTAGTGATGTCACAGCAGTGTGCCTGACAGAAACCCACTAGTGATGTCACAGCAGTGTGCCTGACAGAAACCTACGAATTTTGTCACCGCAGCTTGTCTCACAGAAACCACTAGTGATGTCACTGCAGTGTGCCTGACAGAATCACACTAGTAATGTCACAGCAGTGTGCCTGACAGAAACCCACTAGTGATGTCACTGCAGCTTGTCTGTCAGAAACCCACTAGTGATGTCACAGCAGTGTGCCTGACAGAAACCCACTAGTGATGTCACAGCAGTGTGCCTGACAGAAAACCACTAGTGATGTCACAGCAGCTTGCCTGACAGAAACCCACTAGTGATGTCACAGCAGTGTGCCTGACAGAAACCCACTAGTGATGTCACAGCAGTGTGCCTGACAGAAAACCACTAGTGATGTCACAGCAGCTTGCCTGACAGAAACCACAAGTGATGTCACTGCAGTGTGCCTGACAGAATCCCACTAGTGATGTCACAGCAGCTTGCCTGACAGAAACCCACTAGTGATGTCACAGCAGCTTGCCTGACAGAAACCCACTAGTGATGTCACAGCAGTGTGCCTGACAGAAAACCACTAGTGATGTCACTGCAGTGTGCCTGACAGAAAACCACTAGTGATGTCACAGCAGTGTGCCTGACAGAATCCCACTAGTGATGTCACAGCAGCTTGCCTGACAGAAACCCACTAGTGATGTCACAGCAGTGTGCCTGACAGAAACCCACGAATTTTGTCACCGCAGCTTGTCTCACGGAAACCAGAAGTGATGTCACAGCAGTGTGCCTGACAGAATCACACTAGTAATGTCACAGCAGTGTGCCTGACAGAAACCCACTAGTGATGTCACTGCAGCTTGTCTGTCAGAAACCCACTAGTGATGTCACAGCAGTGTGCCTGACAGAAAACCACTAGTGATGTCACAGCAGCTTGACTGACAGAAACCCACCACTAGTGATGTCACAGCAGCTTGCCTGACAGAAAACCACTACTGATGTCACAGGAGTTTGTCTGACAGAAACCCACGAATTTTGTCACCGCAGCTTGTCTCACAGAAACCACTAGTGATGTCACAGCAGCTTGCCTGACAGAAACCCACTAGTGATGTCACAGCAGCTTGCCTGACAGAAACCCACTAGTGATGTCACAGCAGTGTGTCTGACAGAAAACCACTAGTGATGTCACTGCAGCTTGTCTGTCAGAAACCCACTAGTGATGTCACAGCAGTGTGCCTGACAGAAAACCACTAGTGATGTCACATCAGTGTGCCTGACAGAATCCCACTAGTGATGTCACAGCAGCTTGCCTGACAGAAACCCACTAGTGATGTCACAGCAGCTTGCCTGACAGAAACCCACTAGTGATGTCACAGCAGTGTGCCTGACAGAAAACCACTAGTGATGTCACAGAAGCTTGTCTCACAGAAACCAGAAATGATGTCACAGCAGCTTGCCTGACAGAAAACCACTAGTGATGTCACAGCAGTGTGCCTGACAGAAAACCACTAGTGATGTCACTGCAGTGTGCCTGACAGAATCCCACTAGTGATGTCACAGCAGTGTGCCTGACAGAAAACCACTAGTGATGTCACAGCACTGTGCCTGACAGAAAACCACTAGTGATGTCACAGCAGTGTGCCTGACAGAAACCACTAGTGATGTCACTGCAGTGTGCCTGACAGAATCCCACTAGTGATGTCACTGCAGCTTGCCTGACAGAATCCCACTAGTGATGTCACAGCAGCTTGCCTGACAGAAACCCACTAGTGATGTCACAGCAGTGTGCCTGACAGAAACCCACAAATTTTGTCACTGCAGCTTGTCTCACAGAAACCAGAAGTGATGTCACAGCAGCATGCCTGACAGAATCACACTAGTAATGTCACAGCAGTGTGCCTGACAGAAACCCACTAGTGATGTCACTGCAGCTTGTCTGTCAGAAACCCACTAGTGATGTCACAGCAGTGTGCCTGACAGAAACCCACTAGTGATGTCACAGCAGTGTGCCTGACAGAAAACCACTAGTGATGTCACAGCAGCTTGACTGACAGAAACCCACTAGTGATGTCACAGCAGCTTGCCTGACAGAAAATCACTACTGATGTCACAGGAGTTTGTCTGACAGAAACCCACGAATTTTGTCACCGCAGCTTGTCTCACAGAAACCACTAGTGATGTCACAGCAGCTTGCCTGACAGAAACCCACTAGTGATGTCACAGCAGCTTGCCTGACAGAAACCCACTAGTGATGTCACAGCAGTGTGCCTGACAGAAAACCACTAGTGATGTCACTGCAGCTTGTCTGTCAGAAACCCACTAGTGATGTCACAGCAGTGTGCCTGACAGAAAACCACTAGTGATGTCACAGCAGCTTGCATTACATAAACCCACTAGTGATGTTGTTGTGACCACGCACCACAATTGTGGGTTACCAGAGCAATGGGGTACTCAGAGCCGAGCCCATGGAAGTCTATGGGGTTGTCACAGGTAGCGCTGGCTCGGTCTGTGGCCCTGGCGGTCAGGCGTATGTTGGGGGGTATATTTACAGGGATAGGTATATATATACAGTTCGTGACGCCACCTGTAGTTCTCTGATCACTAAGACCAGCGCTGCTGTAGATCTCTGAGGGGATGGTGTGGCAGCTAGATGTCGGGTCCCCTACAGGTGGGACTCTTCCCTCAGGGCTATGATGATGACGATGTTGTGCAGGAATACAATTAAATGAAACAGTCTCACACATCAAAGCTTCTTTCCATACCTTTTACTTCAAGTTGTTCAGGCAGGTCCCGGGAAGCTGATGAGGTAGATGGAGGATGAGTTTTGAGGTAACGGCAGAGCAGTTTAGGGGCCTCCTTTACTTTCCAATATGATGAGTCCAACCTGCATAGAGCTAAGTTCACTCTGATTTCTCCAGCTTCTCCAAAGCTGTACTGCCCGGTCAGTTTTGTGGTCGGAGCCTTCTGGTGATGGAACTAGGTTCTTGTTTTTGCTGATCAGGCTCAAAGTCCCTCTTCACCGGACCCCTGTTACGTACTGACACTCCAAGGACTGCTTGCTGCGACCTAAGGTCCAGTAAGACTCTGGTTTTTCTATCACTATGCCTAAAGCTATAGTGACACTTCGGTCGCCAGTGACCAGTGAGCAATGTGCAGGATAATCCAATCCTTAAGGCAACTCTTAGAATCCTTTTCCTCTGCGCCCTTCGACCTGCTCACTCTCTCAATATCAGCACTGACTAGGCTGGGATAATATTTGGTTATCCGTACTAGCCTCCACTACTGTACTGTCTCTTTGTATCGACAGGAATCTTGGTTCCCCACAGGCACTAGTCCTGACTCCCTCCACTCTCTCAGGAGAACTTCAGACTCTCTTGTGCTAAAAAGGCCACTCCCCTCTACACCCCTGCTGGGTGTGTCTGAAGTGGGTATGCCTCATGTAGAACCCTTAACCGTTACCTCTCCACTCATCCTCCTGGTATTGTGTGCCTTACATACCAGGGCTACACATTCCCCCATGGTAAAATACAGCACTCCCGGGCTGTGAAATATAAGAAGAAATTTTGTTTTTCATTAACAATAAACATTAACTCTTCCCATCCGGGAGGTAAGGATTTCTTAAACGTTGCCATATGTACAGTAAGAAAATACAAAAAGTATTAAAGCATCAAGGCATTCAATATATACACAGTATTCTTGTGAAGGACCCGCACCAAACCTTCAACGTGGGTCCTGGGTGGGCTGCAGGACATCTGGCTGCAGACCTCGCTCAGTGCCACACCACACGGGTTTTATGTTCAGAGGTAATAGTTACAGTTTGATATAGAACCAAAAAAATGCATAAAATGCAACTATATACAAAGATAAGTTCTGGGCTGGCATAGTCCACAGCCACAAAGTCCATGTCATAATAAAAGGACACATAAATATACTTTTCACTTTAATATTTACATTATTTTACTCGAATTATTGTTGATATCGAATGGGTATCTTCCCTTTCGTGGCTCGCTCTGATCTACGTGGAGTAGCTTCAGGTATATTAATCTGTGATCTATCTGCACTGCGTAACGGCAAACTATAGAACTGTCTCAATCTTTCTATGGATCTGGCAAGCGTACTGATGGCTGGGCGGTGTGAGTCAGCTTCACCAGGGGATCCCATAGCATGGGGCGCTGCTTCTGTTGGTCCTTCCTGAGATTCTGTAGACTGAGGTGTTGCTGGAGTAGGTAACTCCTGAACTGGCTCAACCGGCACCATGGGCATAACTGGAGGTAGAACTTCCTCTTGTGGCTGATAAAACTGCAACACCGGAATTATTACCGCATCTCCCAGTCTCGGCCAATCTGCAGGAAATCTCCCAGATCCGTGTGTATGACCTCTTCTTTTCTTTCTTCTTGATTGATGACAGAGTTCTCTTCACGAAACTTTAAGGGTTCCGGGCACAATTTCAAATGGTCTCTAGACACAGTGGATATTGTTCTTCCTCCGTCCTTACTGATGATACAAACTTTTCTGTTGTCATATTTAGAATCTTGTACAACGTAGGGTTCTTGTTCCCACTGGTTATCCAATTTGTGCATTTTCCTTTTCCTTTTCAATACCACTTCTCCAGGCATCAAAGGCTTGGCAGGAGCATTCCTGTTGTAAATATCTTCCTGTTTCTCCCGTGCCTTGTTGAGACTTTCTTCTACACAGACTTGCACTCGTCTGTACTGCTCTTGCCGATTGATGTCCCAGTTTTCAACGGCGTCGTCTGCCTCCGGTTCTACCACTCCAAGTTCTAAATCCATTGGTAGTCTTCCGGGCCTTGCTCTCATAAGATAGGCTGGAGTGCAGTTAGTGGAACTTACAGGTATATGGTTATACAAGTCAACCAAATCAGGTAGTAAGTCCGGCCATCGATTTCTGTCTTCCAACGGTATGGATTTCAACAAATCAAGGACAATGTGGTTCATTTTCTCGCAAAGACCGTTGGTTTGAGGGTGGTATGGTGTTGTTCTAATTTTCTTGCACCCATACATGTGACAGAATTCCTTGAATAAATCAGCTTCGAAAGCAGGTCCTTGATCGGTTAATACTTGCTCCGGATACCCATGCGGTCTACAGAAGCTTGCTTGAAAGGTTTTTGCTGCCGTCACTGCTGTCTGATCCTTAACTGGAACAACCACCAGAAATCTAGAGTAATGGTCCACCATGGTCAAGGCGTATGAGTATCCAGATCTACTTGGCGACAGTTTGACGTGGTCCAGGGCCACAATCTCCAGGGGGCGAGTCGTCCGGATAGGTTGCAGGGGTGCCTTCTGACTACCGTAGTCCTTTCTTCTGAGACCACAGGGTCCACAGTTCCGACACCACCTCTCGATGGAGCTGCGCATCCCTACCCAGTAGAACCGGCACCTCAACAGGGTCTCCAGCTTTCTCCAGCCAAAGTGTCCTGCTTGATCATGGTATGCTTCCAACACCATTTGGACGTCTGCCTTGGGGACCACTATCTGCCAGACCATCTCGTGGGTCCTGGGGTTGACGTATCTCCTGCACAACTTCTCACGGTATAGGAACAACCGGCTTCTCTCTTTCCACAGGAGCTTTGCTGACATAGGTGCATCCTTTTCCAAGGAGGAACCTTCCTGTCTTAACAACTCCTTGATACGGCTGACCACTGGATCGCTGTCCTGAGTCTCTTTCCAGCTGTGATGGGGTAAAGGATTTAACGTTGCACCATACTGCTTTCTGTAGACTCGATGCTCGTGGACTACCCCATTTCGATGGAACGCAGGTAGCTCAATTTCTTCCAGGTCGTCCGATTCTTCTTCCGTGTCAGAGTCATGCGGCATTCGGGACAATGCGTCGGCATTAGCATTCTTTCGGCCTGCCCGGTACTTGATAGTAAACTGGTAATTGGACAACCGAGCCATCCAACGCTGCTCCATGGCGCCCAGCTTGGCGGTTTCCAGGTGCGTTAAGGGGTTGTTGTCTGTAAACGCAGTGAACTGGTTGGAGGCCAGATAATGCTTAAATCTTTCAGTAATGGCCCAGACCAGCGCCAGAAACTCCAGCTTGAAGCTGCTATAATTTTCCGGATTCCTCTCAGTTGGCCTGAGTTTTCTGCTGGCATATGCGATGACTTTTTCTTGGCCATTCTGCTTCTGACTGAGAACTGCTCCCAAACCTTCATTACTGGCGTCGGTGTACAGCAGGAACGGTTGGCTGTAATCAGGATAGGTTAAGATCTCATCACCCGTAAGGATCTCTTTCATCTTTTGGAATGCTTCAGCCTGTTCCTTACCCCAATTAAAGGGAGGGTTTCTGCTCTTTAGGGATTGTCCTACTAGGAGGTCCTGTAAAGGGGCTGCCTTCTTCGTGTAATCTTTCACGAACCTTCTGTAGTAACCCGTGAGTCCCAGGAACTGTCGCACTTCCTTGAGGTTCTTCGGCTCCGGCCACTTCTGGATGGCAGTGACTTTCTCTGGGTCCGGCGCTACTCCTTCCGAACTGACGATGTGCCCCAAGTATTGTACCTTCTGTTTGAGTAGATGGCATTTTGAGGGTTTCAACTTCATCCCGTACCTGGACAGGGATTCAAATACTTCTGCCAGGTGCTTCAGATGGTCCTCATATGTCTTGGAGTACACGATGACGTCGTCTAAGTATAGCAGCACGGTTTCAAAATTGAGATGTCCCAGACAGTTTTCCATCACTCTCTGAAATGTTCCTGGGGCACTACTGAGCCCAAACGGCATTCTGTCGAACTCACAGAGCCCCATTGGGGTGGTGAAAGCCGTTTTCTCACGATCCTCCTCAGCCACAGCCACTTGCCAGTAACCACTAGTCAGATCAAGGGTAGAAAAGTAGTTAGCCGTTTTCAGAGCAGCTAATGATTCCTCTATACGTGGTAACGGGTATGCGTCCTTATGTGTTATGCGATTCACCTGCCTGTAATCCACACACATTCTCAAGCTACCATCTTTTTTTCCAACCAGGACTAGAGGTGCTGCCCAGGGACTACAACTATCCCTGATTACTCCGGCTTCTTTCATATCTCGCAACATTTCTTTAGCCTTCTGATAATGGGCTGGGGGTATAGGCCTGTACCGCTCTTTGATGGGAGGATGACTGCCTGTAGGGATATGATGTTGTACTCCCTTAATTATCCCAAAATCAAGTGGATTCTTGCTAAATACTTGGGCATACTCTTGCACCACCCGTAATACCCCTTGCTTCTGGTGAGCGGGAGTGGTGTCCGTCCCAACATGGAGCTGCTGACACCATTCCGCCACCTGAGTTGCTGGGTCATTGTCCTCCGCTATTTGACAGGAGTCTAAGGACTCAGCCGGGAGAATAGAATTATTGTCGACAGCATGTAGTTTAGCAATGGTTGCATAACGGGGTAAGTTTACCTCATCATCTCCCCAATTGAGAAGCCGTACCGGTACTCTTCCATTCACCACTTCCACTACTCCCCTAGCAGTCATAAGTGTAGGTCTATGTTCTGAATGGTGGGGTTCTGCTACAGCTTGGTAGTTCTGTCCTCTCAGACCTATGGCTGCCCTGCACCAGATTATCATTTCACTCATTGGGGGTATCACAATGGGATTCGAGTCAGTGACCCGTACATTACCAATTTCGCCGTCTGTAAGCTTCGCTTGCTGCTGACACACCAGGGCCCGGATCTCTCTTTGGATTACTCCTTTCTGGCTTGGTCGGGCAATCTCAGCGAGCTGTTGGAGTAAGAACACAACTTCTCCCAAACAATTACTGATAATGTTAGTACCCAAAATTATATTTAAACCGTTCTCCTCATTTACAGTCTTTACTACCAGAAGCCCCTGGTCTTTCAACTCCTCTCTGCCCACTTTCACATCTACACATTTTGTCCCGAGTACTTCTACAGGAAGACCATTAGAAGCATACACGGTAAAGTCAGGGCTCGGGGGTTTAAGACTGTCCATTGACCAGAACTTAGTATATAGGGCATCAGGTATTAGGGTCACCTGAGACCCAGTGTCTAACAATGCCGGAACAGCAATACCATCTAGAATGATAGACAGGTAGGGTCGTCCACCCACATACCTGCGGTTCCAGTCTAGTGGGCCTGACGGGTCTCCTCCTGGGTGTTGGCCCTCGGACCCAGGTTCTGCCCGTTTAAAGGACACTGTGGAGACATATGACCTTTCCGGTTGCATCGGTAACAGGTGATCTCCCGACGAGGAGGGTGTTGATCAGAGGTCGCTCCTGGGGGTGGCGTTGTCCTCCTCCGGGGGGGCGACGTCTTCCTTCTTCTCCGGTTCATCCACGGGACGTCTTCTGGGCAATCAGCTAATAAGATCTTCCCTTCTTCCTCTTTCCGCAGCTGCAGGGCACTCATCACAGCAGCCAGATTTTTAGTCAGCTGGCGCACCTCTGAGCGCAGACAGTCCAATTCACTAGGGGGTGTCGCCTGCGTTTTGGTTTCTGCCACTAGCGGGGAAAAGGGGGCTACTGCCGGTTCCAGAGTGACTTCACCCTGATGATGTTGGGTTGCCACTTCAGGTTTGCCCAGGGGTCGCAGCCCTTTTATTGCCATGTCCTTTAGGGCATCAAAGGTAGCATCCGGATGATCTAAGGACCACCAGTTTACAGTTCTGCGTTCCTCTTGGGATCTCAATCCCTGTATAAATTGCTCTTTCAGCATCTTATTCTCATCGATAGCATTTAAATTATTAATCTGCTTAAGGGCTCTCAGGGCTCCTCGTAGTCGGCAAGCGTAGTCCCTGATGCTGTCACCTGGCTGTTGTGAACAGTGATAGAAGGCCATCCGGAGATCCGTTTCTGTGCGGTCTTCAAATATGGCATGTAGCTTAAGGAGGATCGCAGGTACCGACTCCTGATCAACGGTATCCCAAGTCTCCACTTCCCTCTCAGCAGCGCCAGTTAGCTGCCCTATCAGCACAGCAGCTTTCTGTCTCTCAGGCATGGAGTACATTTCTAGGATGCTGCATAACTTCCGCTTGAAGCCTGCTAAAGTGCCTGGCTCACCGCTGTACTGGGGAAGCCATTTCGCCCCAGGCATATATGGGAGCGTTAGTGGCATGATCGGGACTACCGGACTGGGTGCGGGGCCTGCGCCCCCATCTGGCGCTACAATGCCACGCAGTGCGGGGTCGGGGCCTCCGGCTGGGGCCGCACTGTCGGCCGGTTGTTGTGACATCTTAGCGCCCCCTTGGTTAACCGGAGCCTACCGGTTTCAGAAGCTGCTACTTCACAGGCACAGCAGTGGGAACAGGACCTTCGTCGCAGGCGCTCTGATGTCAGAGCGTCCACTTCCTGTCGCAGGACCTGCCGCTGAGTCAGAGCCGGGGCGTGTCCAAGACTTTGCGCGCTCTTTCAGGTACGCCCACCTTCTTCTCCAGCGCCTTAGGGCGCGAATATGGCGGCAAATATGGCGGTATTTGGCGCCAAACCACAGCAACAGTCTTTTTCACCAAAACACTCCACAGGCACACAGGGCTCGCAATGCTGCAAGTTTCGGATCCTGTTCGTGACGCCAAGTTTTTGTTGTGACCACGCACCACAATTGTGGGTTACCAGAGCAATGGGGTACTCAGAGCCGAGCCCATGGAAGTCTATGGGGTTGTCACAGGTAGCGCTGGCTCGGTCTGTGGCCCTGGCGGTCAGGCGTATGTTGGGGGGTATATTTACAGGGGATAGGTATATATATACAGTTCGTGACGCCACCTGTAGTTCTCTGATCACTAAGACCAGCGCTGCTGTAGATCTCTGAGGGGATGGTGTGGCAGCTAGATGTCGGGTCCCCTACAGGTGGGACTCTTCCCTCAGGGCTATGATGATGACGATGTTGTGCAGGAATACAATTAAATGAAACAGTCTCACACATCAAAGCTTCTTTCCATACCTTTTACTTCAAGTTGTTCAGGCAGGTCCCGGGAAGCTGATGAGGTAGATGGAGGATGAGTTTTGAGGTAACGGCAGAGCAGTTTAGGGGCCTCCTTTACTTTCCAATATGATGAGTCCAACCTGCATAGAGCTAAGTTCACTCTGATTTCTCCAGCTTCTCCAAAGCTGTACTGCCCGGTCAGTTTTGTGGTCGGAGCCTTCTGGTGATGGAACTAGGTTCTTGTTTTTGCTGATCAGGCTCAAAGTCCCTCTTCCACCGGACCCCTGTTACGTACTGACACTCCAAGGACTGCTTGCTGCGACCTAAGGTCCAGTAAGACTCTGGTTTTTCTATCACTATGCCTAAAGCTATAGTGACACTTCGGTCGCCAGTGACCAGTGAGCAATGTGCAGGATAATCCAATCCTTAAGGCAACTCTTAGAATCCTTTTCCTCTGCGCCCTTCGACCTGCTCACTCTCTCAATATCAGCACTGACTAGGCTGGGATAATATTTGGTTATCCGTACTAGCCTCCACTACTGTACTGTCTCTTTGTATCGACAGGAATCTTGGTTCCCCACAGGCACTAGTCCTGACTCCCTCCACTCTCTCAGGAGAACTTCAGACTCTCTTGTGCTAAAAAGGCCACTCCCCTCTACACCCCTGCTGGGTGTGTCTGAAGTGGGTATGCCTCATGTAGAACCCTTAACCGTTACCTCTCCACTCATCCTCCTGGTATTGTGTGCCTTACATACCAGGGCTACACATTGTCACAGCAGTGTGCCTGACAGAAAACCACTAGTGATGTCACAGGAGTTTGTCTGACAGAAACCCACGAATTTTGTCACCACAGCTTGTCTCACAGAAACCACTAGTGATGTCACTGCAGTGTGCCTGACAGAATCCCACTAGTGATGTCACAGCAGCTTGCCTGACAGAAACCCACTAGTGATGTCACAGCAGCTTGCCTGACAGAAACCCACTAGTGATGTCACAGCAGCTCGCCTGACAGAAACCCACTAGTGATGTCACAGCAGTGTGCCTGACAGAAAACCACTAGTGATGTCACTGCAGTGTGCCTGACAGAAAAACAATAGTGATGTCACAGCAGCTTGCCTGACATAAAATCAGCAGTGAAGACACAGCAGCTTGTCTGACAGAAAACCACTGGTGATGTCACAGCAGCTTGCCTGTTAGAAACCCACTAGTGATGTCACAGCAGCTTGCCTGACAGAAAATCACTAGTGATGTCACAGCAGCTTGCCTGTTAGAAACCCACTAGTGATGTCACAGCAGCTTGCCTGACAGAAAATCACTAGTGATGTCACAGCAGCTTGTCTGACAGAAAACCACTGGTGATGTTACAGCAGCTTGCCTGTTAGAAACCCACTAGTGATGTCACAGCAGCTTGCCTGACAGAAAATCACTAGTGATGTCACAGCAGCTTGTCTGACAGAAAACCACTGGTGATGTCACAGCAGCTTGTCTGACAGAAAACCACTGGTGATGTCACAGCAGCTTGCCTGTTAGGCCTCTTTCACACTTCAGTCGTGCGACGTCAGTCAAAATCCGTCAAAATGTGAAAAAAACGGATCCGCCATTTTTTTTTTGGCGGATCCGTTTTTTTCCCATTGACTTGCATTAGTGACGGATTTTGACGGATGGTCGTCCGTTAGGTCCGTTTTTTGATCATGATGATTGATTATAATCTTCAAGCTTTGTGGCCAAATGTAAAATCTGTATCTGGCCTCTCAGAGGCACCAGGCCTCACATTGAGGGGCAGACATACCAGATGTGCAGCTTTTCCAGCTGCAGAAGGGCCCAAAGAGGTAGAGTGGCCCAGATGCACTGAAAGGCTGCTCAGACGCTGCTGTGACCGTTCCACGTTCATCCCATGAAGATTCTCCTTATCTGACTCAGGACATTGGGAGAAAGCCTCCCTGCATCTTTCAATGCTTTATTTATAGTTATTTAAGCTTTTTTCTTTTTAAATGTGATCCCACAACCTCTCGTATGGCAGGCAGAAGCTCTAGCAACAAGCCACAGGCTGCACTGCGTAACATAGAAGGATTTTTTTTCTATCTAAAGAGCTAAATGGCATTTTTCTTCTTTACAGGCATATTGTACTGGTTCTTACAGATACATCTCTACAGTATATACCTGTATGTTAGAAGTAAATTAAAAAAAACAAAGATTTTTTTTTCCTACAAAATCATTAAAAATTAATTAAAACAGTTACAAAAATCACACATTTTAATACACTTCTTAAAAATAAACGTCACAAGCCAGTAAATAACATGACATATTTGGTATCCCTATAATCGTAACAACTCATACTATACAGTGAACAGATCTACGGCGATTGGTAAATGATGTAAAAAAAATTGTTTGTTTTTTCTCCGTTAAATCCATTAAAAAGTTAACACAAATGTAATGCTTATGTACATGCTGGGCAAAATGGTACAAACAAATTATAAGATGGCTGTCAGTCAGTGCCAGGGGCGCGGTTACAGATGCTGCTCACTATGTGCTGTGGCTGAAGCAGCAGCGGTTGCGCCTCTATGACTGAAATCCCAAGGCTGCCAGGAGGAATAAAGTTCACTTCCTCCAGGCATGTGGGCTTTCAATGCGGGTGACGAGCAACTTCAGGATGCTGTTACCCCAGATCTGCAGGTTAATAGTATTTTTTTTGAATGACTGGTTCCCTTTAATGACATTGATGAGCTATCCTTAAGAGAGTTGTCCAGTCTCAGAGTGACTGACAACTTTTCATCCACGTGACTGCCGATCAGTGACAGTGTGCAATGAGCACACCTTCATGATTCACCTGTAATTTCCATGCAGGTAGGCGGTCACATGACTGCATGTATTCGATTTAGATACTTGTGATCAGGCGCTGACCAAACTATGTGATCCTAGTTGAGGATCCAATTTAATGCCCTGGTAGCCGAGAGGACGCTGGAAGTGAAGCCTGTGCGTGAGCTTCATAGGAGAACAAGAGATTTATTTTATTTATTGTTACTCACTTATATAGCCTCATTAATTCCACAGCGCTTTACAAACGTGATCAGACAATTACAGATTCAAATCCCCTAAAAGGAAGAAAAAAAGTAAAAATAAAAAAAGTTAAAAAATATAAAAATTAGAATTATAACCTTTGATAAAAAAAGGAATAAAAATATACAGTAACATCTAAAACCCATATAAAAACTATACGTTTGGTAGCCCTGTACTCATACTGACCAGGAAAATCATACTTACCGGTACTTTTTTTTTTCCAAATTTCACCGCACCGCAATTTTTTCACATTTTTCAGTAAATATGGTAAAATGAACGGCGTCATTCAAAACTAAAAGTTGTCTAAAAAAAAAAATAGACCTCATACGTCGTCTATTTTGATGGAAAAATAAAAAAGTATGTCTTTTGGAAAAAGGGAAAAAAAAGAATGCAAATAGGGAAATTGCTATAAATATAGTACTGTATAAAAATTTTAGGCAGGTATGATAAAAAATGCTACACAGTAAGAATGCTTTTAAAAATAGAAGTGTTAATAGTTTATTTTTCCTAATTGATAAAATGCAATAATATTTGCACATTGAGGACACCATTAATCCCGACCAACTCCCACAGCTCTGGCAAATATTAAGAGACCATTGCAAAATGTTCAGTTTGTCTGATTTTCCTTTTTATAGGTATATTTTTGAGTAAAATGTAAATAGCTCTTTCATTCTATAAACTACTGACAACATGTCTCCGAATTTCCAAGCAATAAATTTTGTATTTATTTTCAGAAAATGAAAAATGGCCAAAATAACAAAAAAATGCAGTGCTCACAGACCTCAAATAATGCTAAGAAAACAAGTTCATAATCATTTAGAAACAACAATACTAATGTTTTAACTCAGGAAGAGTTCAGAAATCAATATTTTGTGAAATAACCATGATTTTTAATCACAGCCTTCATGCGTCTTGGCATGCTTTCCACCAGTCTGTCACACTGCTTTTGGGTGACCTTATGCCACTCCTGGTACAAAAATGTAAGCAGTTCTTCTTTGTTTGATGGCTTGTGACTATCCATCTTCCCATTGATTACATTCCAGAGGTTTTCAGGTCTGGAGATTGGGCTGGTCATGACAGGGATTTGATGTGGTGGTCTTTCATCCACACATTGACTGACTTACAGTAGCTGTGTGGCATGGCGCATTGTCCTGCTGGAAAAACCAATCATCAGAGTTAGGGAACATTGTCTGAGCAGAAGGAATCAACTGTTTTTCCAGGATAACCTTGTATGCGGCTTGATTCATACATCCTTTGCAAAGATTAACCTGCCCAATTCTAACCTTGCTGAAACATCCCCAGATCATCACTGATCCTCCACCAAATTTCACAGTGGGTGCAAGACACTGTGGCTTGTACGCCTCTCCAGGTCTCCGTCTAACCAGTGGACAACCAGGTGTTGGGAAAAGCTGAAAATTAGACTCATCAGAGAAGATTACCTTACTACAGTCCTCTGTGGTCCAATCCTTATGGTCTTTGGCAAACTTCAGCCTGGATCTCCTTTGATTCTCATTGATGAAAGGCTTTTTTCTAGCTTTACATGACTTGAGCCCTGCCTCTAGGAGCCTGTTACCAACTGTTCTTGCCATGCACTTCACCCCAGCTGCCATTTGCCGTTCCTTTTGTAGGTCACTTGATGTCATCTTGTGGTTGCTGAGTGACATTCGAATAAGATGACAGTCATCCCGGTCAGTGGAGAGTCGTTTCCGCCCTCTGCCGGTCTGTAGCTTTGTTGTCCCCAATGTCTGCTGCTTGACCTTGTTGTAATGGACTGCCGTCTTGGAAATTTTAAGGATGGAGGCAGCATGACGCTCACTGTATCCCTCTGCTAGTAAAGCCAGAATTGAGCCCTTCTTTTCCTCACTCAAGACTTTTCTTTTCAATTTCTTTGGCACGGTTAAAAGTTATTTTTTCATTCCTATTACTTTTGGGATATTATTAGCACTTGTTTTGCCTCCAGCTTGTCCTATTGCAAGAGGATTGTGAACACCACAGCAGTGTTTTTTACTTTCCTTCGTTAAATAAGATTTGGTTCAGGTGATCACTAATCAGAAGCACATTAAGTAGAATGAGGTGAACTCTGGATGGAATTCAACTGACACTGGAATGGAACGGCCGTCAGACATGGAGAGAAGCGGATTCTTATAAAACTGTACAGTGGTCTCTTAATTTTTGCCAGAGCTGTATATATATATATATATATATATATATATACATTTGTTTTTTTTCTGCTGTTTGATGTTAGTAATTTTATGCTCTTTTTTCACCACATACATTACTCCTCTCACCTGCATTTTGTGCCTTTGTTTGTTGATGTTTTTATAGCAGAAGCTACGGGGAAATTTCAAGTTCATGGCTCACGTTGATGAGCAGAGAGCACACTACACCCAGTTCAAATCAGGTTAGGTATTAGGACTGAAATCCTTAGAACCCCACCCTCATCTTTGAAAATCATTGCTGAATTTGACAGTATATAAAGGACATTTTGTTTCTTATGTATATTCCCTAACTATGATTTAGCTTAAATTGAAGACCTTTGGCACAGCAAAACAAATTATTTTGACGGCTTAATTTTGCATAGTCAGTTGAGATTTTGCATTAATTTTAGAAGATCCTGGTTATTGGATAAGGCCCGGACTTTGCCTTAGGCAGAAAAGGCCCTTGCCTATGGGAGGCATCATAGGAAAAGGATGGCAGCCCCTTTGGTTTAGGGCTGGATTAAAGCTTGTACAATGGGACATGGTTTAGGAGTCTTATGTATGACGTACCGCTAATAGAATTCTTTGATATACTCCATCCGGTCATTTTGGCAATGTAGAGTGCAGATCAGAGCATTAAATACCTATAGGAGTCTCCAAAGTTAGTTCACCAAGCCCACATGTCCTAGTGTGGTTCCTTATGATTTGCAGAGTTTTTCCTTTGTAAATCAATAACCCTTATTATGCTCTCAAGTCCCTAGCCAGTCCCCAGGGCACAATAAATGTAAGATTTTTTTAAAAAAAGAAAAAGAAAAGTCTATACTCACCTTATCGTCACCTGTCTGGTCCTCATCCCCGCTCATTCTGCAATCCCCTCCTGGGACAGTTCTGCAAGTGCACGAATTATCAAGTAAGGTTTCAATAAGAAAATGCGGTAAAGGCTGGACGGGTGACGGTAAGGAGTGGAGGATCCGGAGAGGTGAGCATATGAATATTTTTTACATTTTTTATGGCCTTTAACAGGTCGGCTGCCATTTTACTGAATCTGCGCAGAAGTGAATTAGAAAATATCCGCATTTTGGCAAATGTGTTTTTTTATCAATTTCAAGCAAAAATCAATTCCACTCGAATATATTTGCTCGTCATTATCTATAATCACCGCAGTACAAAACCTTAGGTTTTATATTTGTGTGTTCAAAGTTGTATGAATGATATATTAATGGATGCTTTTGGAATTCCAATAATGTATATTTGTGGATGTAATGGAAAACAACAAGAATTCAGCCATTGTTTACTATGTGGTATTAATAAAACAACAGCCTTAGTCGGCTGGTCGTTACCGTTATGGCAAGGCCAAATTTATAGTAATAAATGTATTTACAAAAATAATAAAAATAATAATAATAATAATAATATAAATCTATAATATATATAACAATAAAATATAATATACATAATAACAGGGGCGGAACTATCGTGGAAGCAGGGGAAGCAGCTGCCATAGGGCCCGGGCTAGCAGGGGGCCGTCCCTGCTGCAGCTGTCTCCCCTGCGGCTGTGTTCCGCCGCCCATGGCCTGAGAGTCGGCGGTTCCCTGTGCTGGCTGTCATGCTGACAGCCGGCGCAGAGAAGCTGCTGCGTGCCGTCTCCCAGGAATCAATTGCACTGGTGTCTATACAGACGCCAGTACAATTGAAGCTCTGACCGCCGGGTCAGAGCGACGTCTGCAGCGTGATCATGTCATGTGATCACGCTGCTGACGTCACTCGTCGGCGGCGCCCAGAAGGGTGAAGACTGGTGGTGAGTGTGCTCCACTGTGGAGCTGAAGATACCACCGAAGATTAACGGGGGCACATACTGTGTGAGTGATAACTCTGCATTCTTGGCTGCATTACTACTTGAGGGGCACATTACTACTGATGGGAGAATAAGAGGGCTTATTACTAGTTATGGGGGCATAATGTGCCTGCATTAATAGTTATGCGGGACATGGTTACTAGTAATGGTAGCATAAGGGGGCTGCATTGCTACCAGTCCATTATATTATATTGTGTTTCCATAATGTCTGCTTTAAATACAGCTCTGATTTGGGCAAAAAGCTGGCCGTTATGAGACTGAAGAGTATTTTTTGGGCCTAGAGAATTGCTGTGATTTGCTCCGCCCACTATCAGAACCCCGCCCCCCCGCCGCCCGTTTGGGAGAGGGGGCCCCGTTCAAAATTTTGCTGTGGGGCCCCGCCATTTCTAGTTACGCCACTGCATAATAAATATAATATATAGAATATATGTATACGTTTTTACATTTTGACTGCTTTAACTACTTTTTAAAGTTTTACTACTTTTGCACAATAAAAACACTGTTTCAGTAAATAATTTGCTTTTGTGTCAGTGCATTGAAAAAGCCATTTTTTTTTATTTTTTCAGCTTATTATTTATTTCTTTTTGATCGTTATTTATTTCATTTTTGGGAGGCTAGCTCATTTAGGATGAAAAAAGCAGTAATTTTAGCATTTTTTAAATTCTATTTTTAATTGTAATGAAACATTTGGTTTTATTTAATTATCCTCCTTAATTATGATCTTTTGTAAATACCATTGTTTAGTTTTACCTCCTTGTCTCCCAAACACTATTCTGCAGAGCTGTCAAAATGACGAATTTATGCTCCATTAGAAGTTCCTTTCAACTGCTGCTTGGCAAGGTACAATCACTGCATTCAAACCAGAGTACAGAATTAATTACCCTCAGCCTCTGAGGTCCTCACCCCCCAACTAAGACAGGGAAATTCCTGTACTCTGTTTGAAAATAGTGTACTAATATTGACAAGCAGCAGTTAAAAGAAGGTTCTAAAAGAGCACGAACTGGACATTTTTACATATCTCTGTGTTCAAGAAAGAAGGAACCAAAATAAAGTAGTGAAGTACCTGTATATACTCGTGTATAAGCCGAGGTTTTCAGCACATTTTTTGTGTGCTGAAAACGCTCCCCCCGGCTTATACATGAGTCAATTGTCCCAGAAAGACGGCGGTGGAGGGGGAGCGGTGGATCACAGAGGCAGGAGAAGGCGACTGTGGCTAAATAGCCTGTGCCACTGCTAAAGAGAACTGTATATTAATTTCTCTATAATAGCGCACAGTGACAGCCATAGACACCTGCTTCCAGCACACATCCTACTTACCTTCCCTCCACACCCTTGCTGCATCTCGTTCATTCCAGCGCCAGCAGCTCTTCCGGCTGAGCGATCACGTGGCACAGCTCATTAAGGTAATGAAGTTCACGCCTCTCTGCTCACATAGGCATGGAGTGAATATTCATTACCTTAATTAGTGGGGCCATGTGATCGCTTGGCAGGAAGAGCTGCTGGCGCCGGAACAAGATGCAACGAGGGTGCGCAGGCAAGGTAAGTAGGATTTTTTTTTATAGGAACCATGCATACAAGGATGGAGATAAGGAGCCATGCATACAAGGATAGGAGATAAGGAGCCATGCATAGAAAGACGGGATGGGGGAGCCAAGCATACAAGGACAGCAACGGCGGTAGCCATACATACAAGGACAGGGACCGGGGAGCCATGCATACAAGGACAGGGATGGGGGAGCCATGCATACAAGGACAGGGACGTGGAGCCATGCATACAAGGACAGGGATGGGGAGCCATGCACACCAGGATAGGGATGAGGGGACAATGCATACCAGGCTTATACTCAAGTCAATAAATTTGCCTAGTTTTTCGTGGCAAAATTAGATGCCTCGGCCTTATACTTGGTTCGACTTGTACTCGAATATATACAGTATATCATAAAAATGAATAAGAACTTTGCAATGCCTGGAGGATAAATAAAAAAAAAAAACTTTAGTTCCTCTTTAACAGTATTCACTATTTGGATAAATGATGTCTTTTCTTTATGGTAAATGTCATTATTGATTCATTAAAACAATTATTTAATATTAGTGATTTTTTTCCAATTTTTTCCCAATAATAATTTTTTCTTTTTCTCAGAAACTTTTTCTTTAGTCACAGAAGAAATCTTGTATGTGTAATATGCCTTACAGTGAAAAAGATGGTGGTAACTTATTAGGTGTTGTTTCTGATAGGACCTAATATGCTTCCATAAATGCAAACTTTTTGGAGGCCAACTTCGGCTGCTATAGCAAACTATCGGCATCCTTCATTGGTGTCATGGGCTTGGGCACCGATGGGGTGATAGGAAGCTCCCTTCCTCTGTCAAACCGCTTACATGCCACAGTTGCAAGACAACAAGAATAAACTCTGATGCTGGCCGCTTCAGCGGAGTGGCAGCTGTGTGTTACAATGGACACCCGCTGAGCCCATGCCTCAACTACACCTTATATTTGTGGTGAGCCACTTAGGAGGTGCCAGATGTTGCAGAAGGGCCAGCTGGGGAATGTAGTCCCACTAGCAGCAGATAATGATGTCAGGGTACCTGAAGTGGGTCGCTGGACCCCTCAACACTTCCCTCGTGTCCACAACAATTGTCAATAGCGGAAGGTGGCTCTTGTGGATGGTATAGGACCCCCGGGGGCACTCTTGTACCGGTGGTGTCTGGTGCAGGTTTTGGAGCGCCCTGTTATGAGTTGGTAGCTGAGGAGGACAGGAGCAAAAAACAGCCAAGCAGCCGAACACCCAGAGAGGTTGGGAACTAATGGGTTGCAGATCCCTAAGCTAACCACACAACTAGAAGCAGCCGTGGGACGTACCTATGGTGACCTAGACACCTCAGCACAGCCTGAGAGATTAGCTACACCTGAAGATAGAAAAAGGTATGCTAACTGCCCCGGAGTAGAGCCGCAAAGGAAGAGGTAGCCCCCAAACATATAATGGCGGTTAGACAAGAAGAAACACAAACGCAGGCAGAAAATAGAGTGAGCAAACGCTGGGACCAAACACTGCCTAAATAGGACAGGACAGGACAAAATACTATCTGCATCCCAGCAAAACCCTAGAAAAATTCCAACACTTCTGATTTCAAAAAATGCTGAGACCACACGATTTCGCCACCCCTAAATCAGATCTCTGGTGTGAACAAGCTGCTAACCCGCAGCCACTCAAATGGCAGGGACAGCGCAATGGAACCAATAAACAGTGGCTACTGAAAAACAGAGAGTAGCACAGGCCCCTGGAGGGGAACCCGGCTACCCTCCCACAAAAGTGCAGGCAAGAAAAGGAAATAGCAAACACCAGAGGGAGCCCCAACTCAGAAGTCATCTCCAAAATGCTCACAACAGCGCCCGTGGTGTTTGTACAATCTCAAGCAGCCAGACACGCAGGTGAACTTGTAAGCATAATAATTTTACTGAAAGACGTAATGGGGTACAGTTTCTCTCTTAAAGGCAAAGTTCACAGTACAGTATATTGTGCATATGAAAGTAATGATTCTCTCCTCAGGAGACAATTAAGGTTACGGCCTCTCAGGGCGGCTGGAGCAGAGTTCTCTTCACTTGCTATTAGAGGAAGTGTCCAAGAAATATTACACTAATGGAGGGACCTTCACAGATTAGAACTCTGTGGAAACACACTAAAGTGTGGAAGTACTCATGGTTTGGAGCCTATGGTTCCCATTTGCAGGGAGTGGGTTAAGCAGAATCAGTGGCGTGGCAGCCACGTGGGTCTGATCCTGGCTAGAAGCAAACAGGATGACCGGCACGCAGGAGAGCACATGTGCAGCGCTATCTCTCCTGACAGGATGAGGCTTCACTCCTTTGTGGAGGAGATTCTGTGGAGAAAGATGTCCCCTCAGCGTGGAATCGCATGTAAACCATGCTGGGAGCAGTAGTGTTTTGCTCCCTCAGGCAGCTTGAACCGCCCAGCACTGGAAGTTACTTCAGGAAGTGTGAAAGTCCTGAGCTGGGAGGCTCGTCCCAGCCATTTCTATGGCAGCTTGTTGTGATGAGAATAATCACTTAACTTTCATAAACACATTGTTAGCGTCTGTGGAACGCACCAAATATATGATGTAGAGAGGTGCGTTCGCAGCCCGGGGTCCACCGTGCAGGCGGAGCCTGCTGCTAGTAAGATGGCGCAAGAAGCAAACTCTGTTATCCCGCAGAGCCGCCAAAATAAACGCCGTAACACGCTGTGGCAATGAGTGCGAACTCTGTTATTCCACAGAGCCGCTAGAAGGAGAGCCGCAGCGCTATATGGCGATGTGTGTGAACTCAGTTAACACCACTGAGTCGCAAAGTAAACACGCTAGGGCGCTGTCTAGCGTTGAAAGCGAACCCTGTTACATCACAGGGCCGCTGAGAAAAGTTCTGTGTCCTGTTAGGCACCCAGGTACACAGTTGACTGCTAAGCGAACATAGAAAGTGATCATGCACTAATGTCCTCGCAGGAGTCACCCGCAATCTATGGCGTCTGAACGCCAGCCAGGCCCTGAATACGGCAATCAAACTCCTCACCGGTTATGCCGGTAATATAAGGCATCTAAGACACTGACCCTGACCAGCTAGCATACCAAGCTCCTCACCGATTAGGTCGGTATTGTAATGGCGTATTTCAGCCGCCCTAACCACACACACGCATGACCATACTGGCGCAAAGCATATAACGGTTGATACTAGCGCACGGCCGTGCAGTAAGGACAGCCTTTTATAGCAGCCACGAGAAAAAGACCTTCCAGGAAGGACCAATGGGAGTGGCAGCTGTATCTGAGCATGTGACCCCTGATCTCCAATGGGAGATCTTGCCCTGGGCATGCTCAGATGAAGCATCAAAGGACTTAGTCCCAAATCTGCCTCCTCCAACACTGGTTGCAGCAGCAAGTCTCTGCACAGTACTGGGTCGGGCAAGAGGCTGGGACCTACGTCTCTGCTGAGCGGGAACCACTGCGGCCGGAGACGGATGGGGGACCACAGCGGGAACAGGTCGAGATTCCCCTTGTGCAGGAGTGGAAACTCGAACCCTAACACACATTGGCTCGTAGATGGCAGCAAAGCACATTTATGAGTCGTCAGTATACAATGCAATGGATTACATTTTCTAACTCACAGTGCCCAAACTAATTCTGACACACTGGAACAAATCTACTGCCACACGACAACTGCCTCATTCAGCAGCAGTGAAATGGGTATCGGGATTATAGGGCTGGACAACTTCTTGGTGTACAACGGCCATTGTCAAGGGTTTAGCTATAGGGAGAGCAGAGGTCGCAGTTGTATCTAGGCTCTGGTTCTTGACAGGACCAAAGGAATCCTCCTGCCAGATAAGACACCAGGAACAGGCTATCAGGAGAGGTGGTGAGTTCTACTTCAATAGAAGTCTTTAAACAGAGGCTGGACAGACATCTGTCTGAGATGGTTTAGTGAATCGTGCATTGCTCAAGGACTTGGACCAGATGACCCAGGAGGTCCCTTCCAATTCTGACATACTATGTTTCTATGAATTTTAATCACCCATGAAGTGGTGTAACTTGAATCTCATGAGCCCCAATGCAGAAACTCCAATGGGGCCCCAAATATTGCAAGTCTTTAATATTACTGGTCTTTTCATATAGGCCGAAGGGACATTGTGGACCCTTTAGGATTATAACTCCTGCACCTAATGTAGTTACGCCCCAGCACACATGGCATGACTGTGGACTGTGTTGCAGCTTTTGTATGAAAGCCCATAACCTACAAATTACGCCTCTAGACGGTGTGTCTGTCCATCCGGACCCGGACCACATACAACGGCCAGGCTACACACTGTGCATTTGTACATTTGTACCTAAAATGAATGTTTCTTTTTTTTTTGTTTCCTCCAAAATATACTACATTTTTTTTGCAAATTATCTCCACATCTTGATGTCAGAACATAGGTAGTGTGAAGGGATTTTTTATCAAGCGTCGCCTGGCCTGATGTGTTTATTTGGTTGAGTGTCAGTGTATTTATCTCGCTTAGTAGTTCATACCTTCCGGGGTTGGCGGCCATATAAAAGAGGAATGTATGATTGGAGAGCGTTAGCTAGAAGCACTAACAACACGAGGTCTATACTGGCCCATCTGGCTCCCAATAATCTGCCACTGTTCTCTCTTATTTGTTCCCAAAATGCTATATTCATGTTATTTATTTTCACATCAGGACTAATATACACATAAGGCGGCTCATTGCAGTCATTCTATGAACGCACAGACCATCCCCGGCCTCCATTTCTCAAGGGTTTGCCTTCCAATTATGAGTCTGATAATGTGGAGCC
Organism: Oophaga sylvatica; assembly: GCA_033576555.1. NCBI lineage: Eukaryota > Metazoa > Chordata > Amphibia > Anura > Dendrobatidae > Oophaga > Oophaga sylvatica. The sequence continues at coordinate 625,968,336 of JARQOD010000002.1, forward strand.
AGAAGGCAGATCGCCAATTGTTCTGTCTCCGGGTTTGTAAAGTAGTTTTGCAAATTTGGGCCAAAAAAAGAGACCATAAAGTCAGCAAATGGGGGCTGGGGGCTTCAAAAGACAGCGTACAAGCTTGTCTCTTGGGTGCTTGGTCGTATTGATGTCTGCAGCCAAAAAGGAAATCAGTATACCACAGATGTACATAGCCAAAGCTCAATACACAAGCCTCTATTAAAATGCAACTGGGTATGAAGGGAATTTCAATATAAAACATGATTTCACTCGTAGGAACCCAGACAATGCCTCCTTTAAAATGTCATTTTTCTATTTGTTTTACAAGTGGTTTATTTTTCCTTTGCCTACTGTAACTTCCTATAGGATATTTCTTACTGGCCCGAAAAGCAATCCGCATTGATGACAAATTTAGTGACTCCTTTTTTGTGTACTTGGGTGGGAAGTGGAAAAAATTTCATTTTCTGATTTTGGACTTCAATTTGAACTTTTACTTAAAAATTGTATTACGTAAAGGGCAATAAATGTAATAAATGAGCCTTAACTGGTAAGTTATATAAGATAATAATATACAGCAGGTCTGTTAGGATACGTGCTTCCAATATCAGGTGCCTGTCCCATCCAAAATGCCGGCAGCGTAGCTTTCTGTGATGTGCCCAACACAGGACAATGTTTCAGAACATGACCACAGCAGTATTTGAAGGGGGCTGGTTCATTACACAATTCAATAGGTAAGCTTGCCCCCTTCTATGTCACAGTCGATGTATAGGCAAAGTGGAGATTATCACGATGTGTGGGCTGCGCTCACGGAAAGGAAGTATAAGCAAGTATAAGTATAAACAAGGCTTTTTATACACACCAACGCGTTTCGGCACCAAACCGACACCTTTCTCAAGGTAAAAAACAACGTGCTGTTGTGAATAAAAAGCTTTGCTTATAGTTTCCAGATCTCTTCCTTTCCATGAGCGCAGCCAATGCATCGTGATAATCTTCATTTTGCCATACTGCTATCTGGACGATACTCTCATCCAGCCACAGAGTTGCAGCTACAACAAATCACGCGTCTACAATTTTGTGTCCTTACACAACCTTTACAGGTGAGCGCTACGATCACCGTTACCTTAAAGTAATGTCCTATCTGTGTGTATTTGTCCCATCCAGATCTTTCGACACTTGATGTATAGACAGAGGGCTGGCTTAGGTATTAAACTTATCAGTAAACCCCTTTTCCACACATTTCTGCGCATATGTAGACACAGGAAACCATGTCATGTGTGAACCAGAAGAAAAGCTTTCTGGACCCCTGATGCTCCCTGACAGTGAGGAGACTCTGGAGGAACTCTACAGAGCTCTATGGTCTCTCACGTGCTGTAAGGGTTTGTCCTACTGGTTGAGACATCCACTATAAAATCACTGACTGATCTCATCACAGACTGCAGCAAATCTTAAATTTGACCCCTTGCTCACCTAAGAATTGGTGTAAAAAAACTGAAACAATTAGCTGTAAGGGCTCATGCACACGGCCATAAAAATTGGATGAGTGCTAACCGTCGTTTTGAAGCATGTTTTGTGGGTATCTAACAGCCGCAAAATATGCGAGGGTAGGGACTCAAATAGGTCACTTGAGCACCCACGATACTTGGTACGTAATCGAGCACCCTAGGCAAACTCAAGTAACAAGTTCTTGTGCTCATCACGAGTATCAAACCAAGTCAGGCATTCAGAAGGAAGAGATTGGGGTCAATGATCACTGTACATTCTTGATAATTTTTTGGGTATTGATGGCACATTAGATTTCTATATGTGCTGTAAGTAGAGATGTCCTGAGCAGGACAACAAATTTTGAAAGAAGAAAAGAAGGTTGTGATAGTGGGATAGGAGAGTTAGTTAAGTCATACACTAAGCAGAGCAGGGAGAAGACTAGGTCCAGTGTATTCCCATCTTCACATGTAAGAAAGTTAGTATATGTGAAAGGCCAAGAAAATAAGTCAGAGAAAGAACACGAGTGGCAGATGGGGAGATTGGATTATCAATGGGCATGTTAAAGTCCCCCATGGTGAGAGTGGGAATGTCACAGGACGGAAAATGCCAAAGCTATGTGGCAAAGTGATCCAAGAACTTATGGCTGTAAACAACCACAAATTGCAGGGGGAGAGGGAGGAAAAGTCTGATGGTATGGATCTCAAAGGCAACATACATAAAGAGAGGGAACTGGGGGAATGACCTGAAAAATACATTTTGGTGAAAGAAGCAGACCAACACCACAAAACTCTGCATTCAAGCCCAAGTACACTCTGTAGACAGTGAAGCATATTGGTGCAAACATCATGATATGGGCATGTTTCTCTTACTATGGTGTCAGACCTATTTACTGCATACTAGGGATCATGGACCAGTTTGATAATATTAAAATACTTTAAGAGGTCATGTTGCCTTACGCTGAAGACGATATGCCCTTGAAATGGGTGATTCAACTAGACAACGATCCTAAACACACCAGTAAACGAGCTAAAGCTTGGTTCTAGTCCAACAAAATTGAGGTTACAGAGTGAACAGCCCAATCCCCGGACCGTAATCCGATAGAAACACTTATGGGGTGTCAAACAAATGCCAAAAACTTGTGGGACATAGTCCAAGCATTCCTGGGCTGGAATAACAGGTGACAGAAGTTGATTAACTCTATGCAAAATAGATGTGAAGCGGTTCTAAAAAACTGTGGATATACAACTAAATAATAAGTTAGTGATTCACAGGAAGTCTAAATCCACCCAAAAAAGTAAATATTATGAGTTTCTAAAGACAAATGCAGACAGTGCTATTTTTTTTTTTTTTTTGAAAAGCCCAATGCTCATTATTTGTTACTTTCTGTAAAGTAGTTAATAATTCTATACATTTCTCTTCATGTTTTGAATTACAAAACAGCGTGCGATGTTCCGAAAACTAGTATAAAGATTTTGTGATTAATTCATGTTTTTGAACACAGTGCTATTATTTTGAACACTACTGTACTAAAAAAATGTCAAAAATTGTCACCCCTGTAGATTAGTAATGGTAACAATAGTCAAGGTGCTAACAACCTTAAGACAACAATAGGGAGACAATCCCTGTAAACCGTATGTTAAGAAGATTTTGTTCTTTTACTAATTTGTAACAAGATTTACAGAGGGAGCGCCTCTTATGGCATATAGTTAGTACCTTGACTAATGTAACAATTAATCTAAAGGGTGACAATTTTTGAGTGATTACACCTTTAATTATCATTGACTCTGCAGCTTTAGGCATGTGCTATTGGAAATTTATTTGTGAGCTTTTATATAAAGGGTCCCTGACATTGGTTTATGTACTTTGAGGATTTAGACCCTTTATTACTGTAATTTTACTTGTGTTTATCTGGACACAAAATAACAAACAATTTTATATGTCCTTGATTTTATTATACTCTTACCTTGTCCAGTAGCTGTTTAGTGCCGCAGTATCTAATACATTTTTTCTAAAAGATTAAGAGAGTTTGAAAGGAAGAAGTTGTGGATGTAAGGGAGTTTGTTACACACTGACTGGGAGTTCCAGAGGGCACAGTTTAAGGAGAAAAGAGAAGGCATGGCACTGTATGTTAACGAGATTAGCAGAGTTTCTGTGTGCAGCAGAAAAAGAGTTAAATTTTCTAGCATAACTGTTAAGCCCTTCATCCAAAATTCACAATCAAAATTTTAATAACCAGAATTACCCAAAAATCACTGTGTTATGCGAACATATGAAATATGAAGCAGTTCTGTAGCAGGACGAGTCAGGCCTCATCGGTTGTGTGTTTGCAGGATGCATTCTTCAATAAGAAGAAAGAGAAAGGCTTAGGAGATAAAGTTTGCAATCCACACAGTCTAATTAAGCATTTGTCATCAGCCTGTCAATGGGAGACGGAGAGGTGGTGTCCCCATTGTTGATCGGATATCTTATACAAAAGGCATTAAATATCCATAAAGATTTATTTTTTTGCTGACACAACACTCCAAACTTCTGTAGAGTTAAAGTTGCTGGACGATGGCCAGGTGATTAAAGGCTGAAGATTATCTCGTCCTTTATGTTCATTGAATTAAAAATACATAACAAATATTATATTACACACCTACTGCCTGGCTCCAACTTTCCAGGGCTGAACATGCTAAACTGTATGTTCCCATTTGCAAAATGTTTGTATTTGTTCTGGGTAAAAACTGAATGTAAATTAAGTAAAATTATATAGAGGACTACAGCAAAAATAACATACAATTTTTCAAAATATTGAATATGTTTTTATTCTTATACATATAAGCAGTTTATTCTAGTACTTATATTCTTGAACATAGGAGCAGTATTATAGTAGTTATATTCTTGTACATAGGGGCAGTATTATAGTAGTTATATTCTTGTATAGGGAGTATTAAGTAGTTATATTCTTGTACATAGAAGCAGTATTATAGTAGTTATATTCTTGTATATAGGGCAGTATTATAGTAGTTATATTCTTGTACATAGGAGCAGTATTATAGTAGTTATATTCTTGTACATAGGGGCAGTATTATAGTAGTTATATTCTTGTACATAGGAGCAGTATTATAGTAGTTATATTCTTGTACATAGGGGCAGTATTATTTTAGTTATATTCTTGTACATAGGGCAGTATTATAGTAGCTATATTCTTGTACATAGGAGGCAGTATTATGTTAGTTATATTCTTGTACATAGGGCAGTATTATAGTAGTTATATTCTTGTACATAGGAGCAGTATTATAGTAGTTATATTCTTGTCCATAGGGCAGTATTATAGTAGTTATATTCTTGTCATAGGAGCAGTATTATAGTAGTTATATTCTTGTACATAGGGAGCAGTATTATAGTAGTTATATTCTTGTACTAGGGAGAGTATTGTAGTAGTTATATTTTTGTACATAGGAGCAGTATTATAGTAGTTATATTCTTGTACATAGGGGCAGTATTACAGTAGTTATATTCTTGTACATAGAGGCAGTATTATAGTAGTTATATTCTTGTACATAGGGAGCAGTATTTAGTAGTTATATCTTGTACATAGGAGCAGTATTATAGTATTTATATTCTTGTCCATAGGAGCAGTATTATAGTAGTTATATTCTTGTACATAGGGGCAGTATTACAGTAGTTATATTCTTGTATTAGGTAGTATTATAGTAGTTATATTCTTGTACATAGGAGCAGTATTATAGTAGTTATATTCTTGTATATAGGGGCAGTATTATAGTAGTTATATTCTTGTACATAGGAGCAGTATTATAGTAGTTATATTCTTGTACATAGGGGCAGTATTATTTTAATTATATTCTTGTACATAGGGGCAGTATTATAGTAGTTATATTCTTGTACATAGGAGCAGTATTATAGTAGTTATATTCTTGTACATAGGAGCAGTATTATAGTAGTTATATTCTTGTACATAGGGAGCAGTATTATAGTAGTTATATTCTTGCACATAGGAGCAGTATTATAGTAGTTATATTCTTGTACATAGGAGCAGTATTATAGTAGTTATATTCTTGTACATAGGGGCAGTATTATAGTAGTTACATTCTTGTACATAGGGGCAGTATTATAGTAGTTACATTCTTGTACATAGGGAGCAGTATTATAGTAGTTACATTCTTGTACATAGGGGCAGTATTATAGTAGTTATATTCTTGTACATAGGGGCAGTATTATAGTAGTTATATTCTTGTATATAGGGGCAGTATTATAGTAGTTATAGTCTTCTAAATGGTGCAGTATTATAGCAGTTATATTCTTGTACATAGGGGACAGTATTATAGTAGTTATATTCGTGTACATAGGAGCAGTATTATAGTAGTTATATTCTTGTACATAGGAGCAGTATTATAGTAGTTACATTCTTGTACATAGGGAGCAGTATTATAGTAGTTATAGTCTTATACATGGGGCAGTATTATAGCAGTTATATTCTTGTACATAGGGGACAGTATTATAGTAGTTATATTCGTGTACATAGGAGCAGTATTATAGTAGTTATATTCGTGTACATAGGAGCAGTATTATAGTAGTTATATTCTTGTACATAGGAGCAGTATTATAGGAGTTATATTCTTGTACATAGGGACAGTATTATAGTAGTTATATTCTTGTACATAGGAGCAGTATTATAGTAGTTACATTCTTGTATATAGGGGCAGTATTATAGTAGTTATATTCTTGTACATAGGGGCAGTATTATAGTAGTTATATTCTTGTACATAGGGAGCAGTATTATAGTAGTTATATTCTTGTACATAGGAGCAGTATTATAGTAGTTACATTCTTGTATATAGGGACAGTATTATAGTAGTTATATTCTTGTACATAGGGGCAGTATTATAGTAGTTATATTCTTGTATATAGGGAGCAGTATTATAGTAGTTACATTCCTGTTTATAGGGGCAGTATTATAGTAGTTATATTCTTGTACATAGGGGCAGTATTATAGTGGTTATATTCTTGCACATAAATACAGCAAAAGGGCAGAGATGCTCACCTGCCCAGGCCTTCAAACAAATGCACAATCAGGATGCAGTGGACCCATATAGTTAAGACGACGGAAACACAGGTGCAAGAATACCGATGAGACAAACACAACCTACCAATCCATGGAGGGGGCGGTTGCTTGGTATGTTAATGCACAATGAAGACTTGTATGTGGCGCTGTTCACACTATGGCAATGCACAGCATCCAGTTAAACAGCCTATTAGTTGCGCCCTTCTATTAGATCAGGCGGGCTGCCCAGCGCTATCAAAATGCATCCCATGTGAACAGACACCACAGTTTACAAGACCGAATGGGCCCTACTGCACCCTGAAAAATAAAGTGCAAGCCCGTTTTCTTATTTCAAGGCGCAGTCAGGCAGCAGTAGTTTTTCTTATAGGACACTCTTCCATTTTGTGGGCAGAGAGGAGAGCAGGCATTCGTCTTGGAGGAATTTCTGGGTAAGCCTCAAATTTTGTTTTTTTGGAAGAGCGTTAGAGGCCTACGCTGGACACACATTTTCCTGACAGTTGTGCAATGTAGCAGGCAATTTGGAGGTAATGTTATAGTCATAACACATTGTGAAGGTAACAATTTATGGAAGGTAAAGGTTGGAAATTTGTTGGCCTTAATGAAACAAGAATTTTCAAGGTTCAATTAATTTTTTACAAAGGTCACTATTTGGTCAAAAATAATGCCCAGGAGCAATTGGTGTGCGGTCAAGTGTCCAGTAGGTGTTAAAAGGGCCAGAAGACTGCTTTACATTTGGGTTTCAAAGCATGTCCAGGCTATGGGTGGCATAGTCATAAGGCATAGGGAATTAGAAGGGGATAATACCGATTTACTTAAGAGGGATGATGTTCACTTGAAAGAACTAGGGACAGATATTTTACTTTCATGTTTGCAGGATGGTTTGGAAAAAGCCTTGATGTTTTCAGGCGGGTTAGTCGGAACAAAATGTAGGTTTACATTGCCTTCCTCCGTGGACGTTCTCCTCCATGCCCGATGTGGTTTTATTTGCATGGCTCACTGCACTGCAGCCATCAGCCTTTCGGTTTTTGTTCTAAAGGAACGGTATAACGTAATGAAAAAAGGGGCATGGATGGAGATGGGTTTTTGGCAATGTATTCTCCTGTTTTTTGTTGAATAAAAGCTGTGACCAACCCACTTGAACCCATCTTCGGTTAGTAGTATCTTTGTTAAAGATTTAGGGATTTTTTTCTGTCAACACAGTGTGTAGCCCTGGTGTTAGGCACACGCAGTACCCTGGAGAGTTTGTGGCGAGACAGCAGTTTAATGCTAAATACCCATTCACTCAACATACACTAGACACACCCTTAGGGTAGTGTAGTTACTATTGAGGGAGTGGTCAGGGTGTATGTTTGTTGAGTGATTTTAGTCAGTTCAGTTCCTGTCTTCGGACAGAGCAGACGTCTGGAGTTTAGCTGGAGAGAGGAAGCAGTCCAGCCTGCTCATCATCAGTTCAGAACGTGGAGGCTAGTACAGGTGGTCTAATTCACCTTAGCCTAGTCAGAGCTGTACCTCACCTGAATACATTGAAAGAAAGAAGAAGCTTAGTGCAGAAAGACTTCAGTCACCTGTCTCCAGGACAGTGAAAGGTTCAGAGACGTGCTCCTGCCTAGTGATAACTGAGCATCTGTAACTAACTCTAAAGGAAGTGAATGAAGGAAGTGACTACCCGACTTTATGCAAGTGTGAGTGCTTATGCTACCAGCGAGGACAAGGCGAAAGGCACAGTGGAAAGTTTATTGGAAAGGTGCGTTTGGATTGAAGAAGTCCTGCACATTGCAACCGGTCACTGGGGACCGAAGGATCACTATTAGCTTCAAGCATAGTGGTAAGAAAACCAGGGATTTACCGGACCTTAGGTCGCGGCAAACAGCCCCATATAGTCAGTACGTAACTGGGGTCAGGGGGAGTGAAGACTTTGAGTCAGTGCACGACAAAATAAGAATTCAGCTCTCTCGCAGGAAGGCTCCTACCACAAAACTGACTGGGCAGTACAGCTATGGATTAGCTGGAGTTATTGAGGGAACTATGCTTCAGGCTGGTTGTACTCATCGTATTGAAAGTAAAGGAGGCCCCTAACTTGTCAGCTGCTGTCTCAAGATACACTCTCCTTGGATCAGCCTCCCTGGGACCTGCCTGAACATCTTGCAAGTAAAGGTATGGAAAGACGCTGACCGTGTGAGACTGTGTTATTTATCTGCACCCGACTTCACTAACTTCATAGACTTTGAGGGACCAGTCCCACCTGTAGGGGACCCGACATCTAGCTGCCTCACCATCCCCTCAGAGATCTACAGCAGCGCTGGTACAAATTACCAGAAGACTACAGGTGGCGTCACGAACTGTATATAAATCTATCCCCTGTAAATATTCCCCCCAACATACGCCAGACCGCCAGGGCCACAGACCGAGCCACCGCTACCTGTGACAATCCCCATAGACTTCTACGGGCTCGGCTCTGAGTACCCCATTGCCCTGGTAACCCACAATTGTGGTGGCGGGTCGACACAAAAATTTGGCGTCACGAACAGGATGCGAAACTCGCAAAATTGCGAGCCCTGTGTGCCTATGGAATTGTTTTTGTGAAAAGGACTGTTTGCACTTTTGGCGCCAAAAATCGCCATCTTTGTCGCCATATTCGCGCCCTCAGGCGCTGGAGAAGAAGGTGGGCGTACCTTCGTGGGCGTGTACCCCCCTGTGGCGCGAAGAAAATGCCTGTCCTCTCAAAGTGCTATTACAATATGCGATCCTGCCCTACAGCAAAGGAGGTCCGCCTCCTCTTCACCTTCCCTGCGAGGAGGAGGAGACGCAAACCCCGCCTCCACGGAAGAGACCGGATGTCTCTGGAGGAAGATGAGAGAATCTTCTGGAACATCATGGAAGCAGGACGTGTGCAGCCGAGCAGGGAAGCGGAGGAAGGCAGGCCCCGTGCCCCAGCCAAGCTGCCACCAGCACCGGAGTCATCCGTGGTCCTGCACCTGCAGCAGGCGTTGCTAGAAATAAAAGAAGAAAATGCACGCCTGAAGAAGATGATTTCGCCACAACTTGGATTTGAAGAGATCGAGAGACGCCGGCGTACCCTGGAGCAGCGGAGGCTGTGGGACACGGTGATCTCTCCCTTCGATGATCCCCTACGTCTGGAGTTACCAAAACTTCTGCTGCCCAAGGCAAAGGAGCAACCGGAGGCTGCCCCCGAAAGTACCCATCCTGATCCCACCGGTGAAGCGGTGGAGGCGAAGGAGGTTGAGGAGGTACCGCCAGTTCCGGAACGCCCCGCCCGGCCAGGAGGCCGCAGCAGATGATCGATCCCCGACAGGGACACCGGAGGGGTCCTGTCCGTCGTTACCAGACGTCGACTGGGACGAGATGGCGCGCCTGGATGACGTCGCCTACACCGCCCAGTGGGAATATGAGTGGCAGCGTCGTGAGGAGAAGCAGAAACGCCAGCAGGAGGAAGAGCGGGAAGCTCAGCGGAACCGTCAGCGACAACATGCAGAGCTGATCGCGGACAAGGAGAGTGTCCGGAGAGAGAAAGGTACCCTGAGGGAACCGCGGCGGCAGGGGTGTGTGACTGAGTTCCAGCTCCGGAAGGGCTGGGGCTTCATCCGTGAACCGGGCCTCTACCCAGGGGTCTTTGTTAGTCGCAGAGACGTAGAATCTCACCTACCGCAAGGCCATCCCGGGAGGGACTTAGTTAATGGAGACATTGTCACGTACACACGGCACTGGGGAATGAAGGGGTGGTATGCCCTTAACGTCACCATCGTCCGTGACCCCGTCCCCGACGCAGGTAACGTCACCACTACCGCAGCGTCCCCGTCTCCAGCTCAAGCAGTATCCGGCCGTGCCCCAGCATCGCCCCCTGCAAGTTCATCGAAAATTAAAGCAATTTCTACATCGCAACTAGCGACCCAGTCTCAATCGCAATCCATGACACGGTCCATATCGTTAACTGTGATTGAAACGCAATCGGTGTCTCGTGAGGAGAAAGTACCCGTTGCGCCCCTAGTGGTTCGCACAAGCACTGTGGCGACTCAAACCCCAATAGCAGGTCACGACCTGTTAGTTCTGGGATCTAGGGAACACCGCATTGTTCCAGCCCCCGGGGTGGAAAATGTATTTGAAAATGAATAAATAGTAAAGAAGAATCGGTGAGATCCATATAGGGTCTACCATAAGTAGTATTGTAGAAAGTTCAAGTATGTTTACAAATTTTTGCACAAGTTGAAGAGTATAATGTATATAATGCATATATATATTTCTACCAGTAGAATGCCCGGCTGGGTAAATAGAGAAAAGTTTGCACTTTAGTATTATAATGTGATTTCATAATATGTCTTCGTTTAACAATGGACTTTGAGGTTGAGGACTGTGCCAGCCCAGAACTTATTTGTATATAGTTGCGCTTCGGTGCTTTATCTTGGTTTTACATAAAACCAGCACAACTACCTCTGAATACAAAAACCCGTGTGGTGTGGCACTGAGTGAGGTCTGCATTCGGATGTCCTGCAGCCCACCCAGGACCCACGTTGAAGGTTTGGTGCGGGTCCTTCACAAGAATACTGTATATTTATTGAATGCTATTTAATACTTTTGTATTTTTCTATAATGTTATTGTTTTGCAACGTTCAAGATATCCTCACCTCCCGGATGGGACGAATTAATGTTTCATGTTTGATGTTTTCATGCATAAACAAAACTGTCTCTTTGTATTTTACAGCCCGGGAGTGCTGTCTTTTACCATGGGGGAATGTGTAGCCCTGGTGTTAGGCACACGCAGTACCCTGGAGAGTGTGTGGCGAGACAGCAGTTTAATGCTAAATACCCATTCACTCAACATACACTAGACACACCCTTAGGGTAGTGTAGTTACTATTGAGGGAGTGGTCAGGGTGTATGTTTGTTGAGTGATTTTAGTCAGTTCAGTTCCTGTCTTCGGACAGAGCAGACGTCTGGAGTTTAGCTGGAGGGAGGAAGCAGTCCAGCCTGCTCATCATCAGTTCAGAACGTGGAGGCTAGTACAGGTGGTCTAATTCACCTTAGCCTAGTCAGAGCTGTACCTCACCTGAATACATTGAAAGAAAGAAGAAGCTTAGTGCAGAAAGACTTCAGTCACCTGTCTCCAGGACAGTGAAAGGTTCAGAGACGTGCTCCTGCCTAGTGATAACTGAGCATCTGTAACTAACTCTAAAGGAAGTGAATGAAGGAAGTGACTACCCGACTTTATGCAAGTGTGAGTGCTTATGCTACCAGCGAGGACAAGGCGAAAGGCACAGTGGAAAGTTTATTGGAAAGGTGCGTTTGGATTGAAGAAGTCCTGCACATTGCAACCGGTCACTGGGGACCGAAGGATCACTATTAGCTTCAAGCATAGTGGTAAGAAAACCAGGGATTTACCGGACCTTAGGTCGCGGCAAACAGCCCCATATAGTCAGTACGTAACTGGGGTCAGGGGGAGTGAAGACTTTGAGTCAGTGCACGACAAAATAAGAATTCAGCTCTCTCGCAGGAAGGCTCCTACCACAAAACTGACTGGGCAGTACAGCTATGGATTAGCTGGAGTTATTGAGGGAACTACCCTTCAGGCTGGTTGTACTCATCGTATTGAAAGTAAAGGAGGCCCCTAACTTGTCCAGCTGCTGTCTCAAGATACACTCTCCTTGGATCAGCCTCCCTGGGACCTGCCTGAACATCTTGCAAGTAAAGGTATGGAAAGACGCTGACCGTGTGAGACTGTGTTATTTATCTGCACCCGACTTCACTAACTTCATAGACTTTGAGGGACCAGTCCCACTGTAGGGGACCCGACATCTAGCTGCCTCACCATCCCCTCAGAGATCTACAGCAGCGCTGGTACAAATTACCAGAAGACTACAGGTGGCGTCACAAACTGTATATAAATCTATCCCCTGTAAATATTCCCCCCAACATACGCCAGACCGCCAGGGCCACAGACCGAGCCACCGCTACCTGTGACAATCCCCATAGACTTCTACGGGCTCGGCTCTGAGTACCCCATTGCCCTGGTAACCCACAATTGTGGTGGCGGGTCGACACAACAGCCCATGTCATTATAAGAGGGGCTCCTTGCAGTCTTGTGGAGCAGGGAAGCTTGTAAGAAGTGCAACATTTATATCCGGTGCACAATGTGAGGGGTCTGAGACAACAGAAATTGCTGGAAATGTTGCAGAGGAATGTGTCAGCAAATGAGGGGTTAACTGCAGTGAACTCTGTATGCAACAATGAAGTGAACATACCTCCTGTGAGTGTTAAAGAAAGTGCCCCTCTGTACTGATGCTGTGAGTGAGACCCTACTCAGTGTAGCTAGTGAATGTCTGCCTGTAACAGACATTATAATGGCCTTTCAACCATCCATGTCAGTGCACGGAGACCACATAGTGCAACAGTCAGCAGCAGATCTAGTTGTCTTTGCAGCACAATCAGGTGTCAGTAAACATGGGGTTGGGGAAAACTTCTGCATTGATCCTCTTGAAGTTGAGGAAAGTTCCAGCACTGATTCACCTGTGGCTTGGTGAAGCTCCAGCAGTAATCAATCAATATCAGCCCAAGAGACTGTTCTCCAATGTCACAAGACCAGTGAACCCTCCACCTCAGAGGAGGAACGCTGTCAGAATAAAGTAAACAGGACCAGAGGAGAACATCCCATTAAGAATTTACATTGGGAAAGTTCTTCTGAAAGAGTTCATGAAGTTTCAGGCGTCTGAGGTTCACGCACTGATACATTCCCCATTAAGCGATCGTGCGATCTGGATCTGTTTTGGAATATCTATAATGACTTGGTATCATCTCCATTGTATCCAGCTGTCTAAGCTGCAGGTAGTAGCAGCCCCTGTTCTGTTGCAGTTTGAGGTGGTGGCACTGGCTGAGCCGGCAGAGCAAGCTGAGAAGTCATTTTGAGAAGATCTTCAATGAGAAGCAGATATGGAACGGAGGATATTCTGTGAAAATACAGCTTATACAAGAGAACAATGTGACCAGACATCTAAGGGAGTGATTTGCTGCTATTCTGGTCAGCCATGGCTGTGCCATACATGTTAGTGTAGGCACCTCACCAAGAACTGCTCTCGTATTAAGTACTCATTATGTGGACATTTTGGACATGCAAAGGACAAATGCACAGGACCCATCATCTGTAACCTGTGCTCAGGACCAGCCAGGGCATGCTTTCCGGGAGTGCCTGCACGCAGAACATAATAAATATAATAAGCAATTATATTTAGAAGTTATGCAGGAAGATATCACCAGAGATCTCGATATCGTCCCAGAAGGTGGTACTAATAATGATAGAAGCCTTAATAACAGAGAACCTACCACAGAGTCTTATATATCACCCACGGATGCTGCACTACAAGCACCACCAGCCAGTGAAGAAAGACCTAAACCACCACCAGCCAGTGAAGAAAGACCTAAAGTGAGAAAACCTGTCACCAAACCATCCAGATAACAGCCCTGTAAATCTGGAGAACCACTTGATCTGGTCGCAGTGTCCAGTGTAGAAGAGTAAGGGTTCCTGACAATAAAAAGAAGGAATGTTTCTTTGGATTTTTACAGAAAAGTCATCACAGCACAGAAAATACCTGAGCAGCAAATGTTGGCGATAAATCCTGGGTGTTACAGCGTACTGGGTGAAGAAGAGCAATAAGAAGTGGCACGAATGGAGCAAAGATCTTCATACATCCAGAAGATCTGTAGAAGCAGTTATCTGTCCGCAGTATCCAGTGTGGATGAGGAAGGTTTTGTGACTGTAAAAAGAAAAAATGCTTTTGTGGATTCCTCCAGAAAAGTCACATCAGTCCAGAAAACCTCTGAACCTCCCTCCAGTGCTGGTGATAAGTCCCGGATGTTACAATATTCTGGGAGAAGACAAAGAAGAAGAGGCACAAATGAAGCAAGGTCCTTCATACATCATAGAAAATGTCTCTGGTGAGGTGGATCCTGACCCTCTGGTGTCCACTAAAAGATGGGGCACTGCAGGTGACAGCAATGGAAGGAGGAAGAAGACCAGAAAGTCTAAGTGATCAGGATTCGGCTGAGAATAAGCTCCATTAATGTGAACAGTGTGAGTATGGGAGCCGGTGGCAGGCGATTTACCAGCGTTTGTCTGACGAGAGATCTGACTGCAGCTTCTTACAGGAGATGTAGCTGATATGCAATGCCCATGTGTATGCAGCCAAGAGAGACTGGAGACTTGGGCCATCATTCTGGTCCTTCAGTCTGGAGACAAATGATGGTGTGGGATTCTTTTTAATACCATGGATGTCCAAGTGGACGGAGTACTGGAGATCTGTCTGGGCTGCTGTCTGATGCTGGACTTTACATTGGACTCCATCCATCATAGAGCAATAAACATTTATGCTCTGCAGACCAGGAAAGAGTGAAGGGTAACAGAGTGAATGTGGTCAGGAGAAACATTGTCTATCTCCCTCATAAGGATGGTGGTCTCTCCATACCTTTTCCGGAGGTCTTGCTTAATCTTTTGTTTGTTATGAAGAATTTTTCGTTTTGTAAGAATTCAGAGAAGGCGCCATGGTCTTGTTTCTTAAAGAGCCATATCCAGCAGTTTGTGTCTGTGTGGTCGGTAGGGGACCTCCTCAAGAAATCTCAGGACGACTGAAGAATAATGTTTCTTGGTATGGTGTCCACATAATAAGTAAGGTCGTCAGATGGAGGATCCTGTATGATGATGTCAAGCAGCTCAGTAGGAAGGAGCTGTATAAGAATGTCCTGTCATCTCACTTCAGTGTCCAGGTACAACTGAGGGGCGCTCCGAGTCTAGATGTAAAACAGGTTGCAAAAAACGTGCTAGATCCCAGAGTTCCCCCTCATATGAGAGACGTAGCGTGGCTGGCACTCCATGGTAAAATGTATGTTAGAGATAATCTAAAGTGCAGGAATGTATCAGACAGATCCTGTCCAAGAGGAGAGTGCCCCCATATACTGGAGACGATGGACCATCTGCTGTTAGTGTCCCTTTAGTATACAGGTATGGGAGTCTGTGTCCTTGTCCCTAAAGTTACCGCACCTGGTGGGACAGTCGTATGGTCAGCTGCTGTACGGAGACTTCCAACCTGAGCTCAGGGCGTATAACAGAAGCACTCTGTATATAATAAATGTGGTGACCATCTACCACCTGTGGTGTGCACGGTGCTGCCTGCTCATCAATAAGGAAGTCCTGTCCTGTGATACTGTCAGGTATAAGATCCTAGAAAGTCTCAAGGACCGTGTATAAGAAGGATATAAAGGGTAACCCAGGTAATGTGACCTGGAGGAACATCCATGTATCGAGATTTGTCAATGTTTTCTAATGTTATTGTGTAAGTGATGTAACAACACAATATTTATTTCCCTTAATATTTATTATTTTGTGATTTTAATGTAAATATTCTGTAATATATGGTTGTCGGTTTTTAAATAAAAAGATCATTATAGTAGATATATTCTTGTACATACACATGTGGTCAAAATTGTTGGTATCCCTTGTTTAATGACAGAAAAACCCACAATGGTGACATTTAAGAGGCCGTAATGGCGCAGCGAATATAAAAAACGTAGAGTAGGACTGCCCCATATGAGAATGCCGTGACATGGCGTGGCGGCTCAAAGAATTGATCAATTGTTTGCTAAATGTCTCATTTTAAAAGTACAGTTAGAAACCAATATGGTCATATGCACTTTATGTATTGCATGCTGACCATAGGCAGCGCTGGCTTCTCCCTTTTTTCACTTGATGTTGGTTTGTGGCTGACCACCACTTGTTGCCGTGCACGCTGGGTTATGCACGCCATTCTTTCTGTCTTTTTTTTGTGATTGACCTAGGCTGCTGTACACACATACAGCAGCCCTGCCCTGCCCCAGGATCTATTTGATTGTGCACCTGTGTCTGGGCCTGTTTCTCCCTTCATCTGTGGTTGCTGGTTTGGCAGTGTGGAGGTCAGATCTGAAACGTCCATCTCCGGACCTGGTCGGCCTTTACCTGAACTTGCCTTACTGGCACCATGGGAGGATTCGGAAATACTTCA
This sequence comes from Oophaga sylvatica, assembly GCA_033576555.1. Taxonomy (NCBI): domain Eukaryota; kingdom Metazoa; phylum Chordata; class Amphibia; order Anura; family Dendrobatidae; genus Oophaga; species Oophaga sylvatica. The sequence goes on from JARQOD010000002.1 coordinate 625,984,926, forward strand.
GGTACTTTTGCATTTTTTGCAGTCTTGCTTTTAATAAATTTAAGAGGCCGTAATGGCACAGCGAATATAAAAAACGTAGAGTAGGACTGCCCCATATGAGAATGCCGTGACGTGGCGGGGTGGCTCAAAGAATTGATCAATTGTTTGCTAAATGTCTCATTTTAAAAGTACAGTTAGAAATCAATATGTGCATGTGCACTGTATGTATTGCGTGCTGACCATAGGCAGCGCTGGCTTCTCCCCTTTTTTACAGTATTATTGTAGTTATATTCTTGTACATAGGGGCAGTATTATAGTAGTTATATTCTTGTACATAGGAGCAGTATTATAGTAGTTATATTCTTGTACATAGGAGCAGTAGTATAGTAGTTATATTCTTGTACATAGGAGCAGTATTATAGTAGTTATATTCTTGTACATAGGGGGCAGTATTATAGTAGTTATATTCTTGTACATAGGAGCAGTATTATAGTAGTTATATTCTTGTACATAGGAGCAGTATTATAGTAGTTATATTCTTGTACATGGGCAGTATTATAGTAGTTATATTCTTGTACATAGGAGCAGTATTATAGTAGTTATATTCTTGTACATGGGGCAGTATTATAGTAGTTATATTCTTGTACATAGGAGCAGTATTATAGTAGTTATATTCTTGTACATGGGGCAGTATTATAGTAGTTATATTTTTGTACATAGGAGCAGTATTATAGTAGTTATATTCTTGCACATAGGGGCAGTATTATAGTAGTTATATTCTTGTACATGGGGCAGTATTATAGTAGTTATATTCTTGTACATAGGAACAGTATTATAGTAGTTATATTCTTGTACATAGGAACAGTATTATAGTAGTTATATTCTTGTACATAGGGGCAATTTTTATTGTAAAAACCAAACAAATACAAATATACTGACATTCCTCCAGTAATACAAAACTAAATTCACTTGGATTGTACATACATTCATTACATATCCGGATTATACATATAAAATTATCTTAAAGAGTCCATACACCTGTTGGGAAAAAAAAAACAAAAAAAAAAACATCATATTTCAACCCAGTGACACATCCTTCCATAACTTAACATTTCCTAATTTTCCTAATGATTTTATCTATCTGGGGTCGGACATTATGTGGTTGACGGCGTCACAGATCTGAGTCGGAGTTATTCTGGTCACCACCGGTCTCCATTTCAGACTCTACCCGAGAGCCCTCAGGTAATGGCTTCCGCTTTGGCGGAGGACAGTCCTCTACGTCCCTATCAAACTCTGCGTCAATTCTTCTAAGGTCATCCTCAAAATCACCGTCAGACTCAGACAGAACACCAAACCTATTAGATAAGTCCATTACACCTGCAGAACTCTGGACCTTCTTCCTGGCTCCTTGGCCAGTGTCATACTCCTTCTCAGGTTTACGGGAGGTCTTGTCCTTTTTCTTCCTTTTAGTCTGAGACACAGATGGTAGTACTGAAATAATGCCTCCCTGTGACTGCTGCTCCTGAGGGACAACCTCCATACTTCCCTGTGCACCCTCTGAACCCTGCTGCTCTGGTGTCACCTGAGTAGACCCCTGGTGGGCCTCCGGTCTGGCCAGTATTTCCCCTGACAGTAAAGCTGCCTCCTTAGAATCTCTGCCCCTGCCACCAAATCCTCATCAGGATAGTCCTTACAGATATTGTGCCAGGCGTCAGGACAGTCCCTGTGAGGGTGACTGATCTTCCCACAGAGGTTGCACCTGATGTTCTGGCAGTCTGCAGCCACATGGCCGACCTCCCTACACAGGTTGCACTTCACCACAGTACACGTATTCGCCAGGTGACCCGCCTTGCCACATTTGAAGCACTTACGAGGCTGCCCAGGATAGAAACACACACCCCTCTCCCTCCCAATAAAGAAGTAGTTGGGTAAGTGGGCAGTGATATTATCGCACTGGCGCAGTTTCACCAAAACCCTCCACCCTCCCGTCCAGATACCATCATTGTCTCTGCTTTTGGTGAGGTCAGAGACCAGGTCACAATGCCTCCGGAGCCACACCACAATGTCCTGCGAGGGAACAGACTCATTCCAGAAGATGAGATTTACCGTAACGGTATCTGGCTTAGAGATAGGAATAAAGCTGAACTTACTCCAGCCCTCAGAGTCTCTAAACTTGGGGAAATTAGACCAGAACCTGTCCAGGTCACTCATGAGCTTAAAGCTGACGTCATAGCCCTGCCTGTCTGGAAGATTAATCACCGCCAAGATGCTAACTGGCGCAAACCCCATCTGGCGACACAAGAGCTCCCGGACCACAAACCTCCTATCTGGCAGATCCTCCTTGGCACCTCTGTGCCGGAAACGCACGACGTTTCTCCCGTTTAAACGCCTGGCCGGTATAATTGGCACCAGAGGTGAAGGACGGAGCGCCACGACTCCAGGCATTACTGGGGGGAACCTTCGGGGTCACACTAGGCTGACTGACGGGGTGAGGGTCAGCAGCAGGGGGGGCTGCTACACCTTGTGTGCTCGGAATTAAAGGGGGGAAATCACAGACATCATCATGCACATTGTTATCATCAACATCAATGTCACTATCAGACTGCGCAGCGTCCACCAAAGATACTGTGCTCCCCCAAACCCCCGACCCCTAAGATACAGCGCGGTTATCCCCAGCATCAGAGCCCTGCTGGGCACCATCAGGAACTACCGGCACATGTCCACTGCCCAACTGTGGTGCATGGCATTCTGAGACTTGTAGTCCCTCTGCTGATAAATGTCCATGCTGCTGCTTGGAATCTGCTGCAGGCGGCTGTGCTGGGCATTCTGCGACTTGTTGTACCTCTACTGGAATGTGCCCTTCATGCTGCTGCTTGGAATCTGCTGCAGGCTGTTGTGCTGGGCATTCTGTGACTTGTTGTACCTCTGCTGGAATCTGCACTACATGCTTCTGCTTTGGATCTGCTGCAGGCAGTTTTGCTGGGCATTCTGAGACTTGTGGTACGTCTGCTGGGGTCTGTACTACAGGCTGCTGCTGGTGCGGCATTTGCCCCTTTTGGAAGCAGAAACTTGCAGGCTGCAGCACTGGCCGCACCTGCTTCTGGGGTCCACCTGGGACAATGTCTGAGCTGGAACCTGCAGAGTTCTGCTTCTGTGAATTAAACAGTTCCTGGTTCCTATAAGTCTCCGCCAGGGGCCCCATCCTCTCTAGGACGCAGTCCATGTCCCTCACCACTTTTGCCAGCAATACACCCAGTGTGTTCAGAGTCTCATCATAAAAATCATGACTCCCGGGATTAATAGCCTTTAGCTTATAGCAAGTGTCTATGTTTCGACACGCACCACAATTGTGGAACCAAGGCTATGGGGTACTCGGAGCCGAGCCCATGGAAATCTATGGGAGTTGTCACTGGCAGCGGTGGCTCGGTCGGTGGCCCTGGCGGTCGTGCAATAGGGGAAGATATTTACAGGGGATTATTAGGATAGGTAGTTCGTGACGCCACCTGCGGTTTCTGGTAAATTGTACCAGCGCTGCTCTAAGGACTTTCACAGGGGATGTTATGGGGCAGCTTGGTAGTAAGTCTCCCACAGGTGAGACGAGTCCCTGGAAGTCTATGATGATGATGATGCAGGGTCTAGTAAGAATTCAGTCACACACAAGGTAGTTCCTTTTCATACCTTTTACTGATGGTGGTTCAAGCAGATCCCGGGAGCTGGTCGGGGTGGAGAGTGCACATTCCGGTAACAGCTGAGCAGGTTAGAGGCCTCCTTAACTTCAATGTACATGTGAGTCCAACTTGCCTGAAGCGAAGTTAACTCTGAATCTCCAGCTTTCTCAGTAGCTGTACTGCCCGGCCAACGTTGTGGTGGAGCCTTCTAAGTGATGAAACTAAGTCCTTACTTTTGTCGTGCACTTGACTCAAAGTCCCTGTTCCACCTGACTCCGGTTACGTATTGACACTTAGGGCTGCTCTCTGCGACCTGTAGTCCAGATGCCTCCGGTTTTCTTGTTACTAAGCTTGAAACTGTAGCAACGCTTCGGACCCCGGTGTCCGGCAATTTAGTGCAGGTAATCCAATACCTGTAGCACTGCTCTGTCTTCTCCACTGCGCCCTTCGCCCTGCTTCACGCTCTTAACATAAACACTTGTACTTTCAATGGCGTGGTCAGCTTTCTCTAGGGCTCGCTGAGTAGCCCTCAGTATCCTCTAAGTCCCACTTGGACTGACACTGAACTGATCCGTCCGTAGACAGGAGCCAATTCCACTACTCTCCCTCCTAGGTTGGCTGACTGACTAACCACTTCAGATACGTGTCACTCCCTCCTATATATCAGATGGGTGTGTCTGAAGGTGTGAGTGACAGCGAATGAATATCAAGCGTTCCTGTTACTTTCCTGTGCACTCTCCTGGATTTTTATGTGTGCCTGCGTAGCTGGGCTACACATCCCCCCTTGGTAAAACACAGCACTCCCGGGCTGTAAAAGACAAAAAGAACATTTTGTTTTGCATTAACAACAACATTATAACTCTTCCCATCCGGGAGGTAAGACTTCTTTAACGTTACAATTTGTACAATAGAACAATACAAAAAAAGTATCAAAATATCAAACGTGTTCATATATACAAGATACTTGTGGAGGACCCGCACCAAAAACCTCCCACGTGGGTCCTGGGTGGGCTGCAGGACTTCTGACTGCAGACCTCACTCTAGGCCCACCATACGGGTTTTTCTTCAGAGGTAGATAGTAGTAGTGGTTTCATGTAAAACCAAGATATTGCACCGAAGCGCAACTATGTACAAAATAAGTTCTGGGCTGGCACAGTCCTCAGCCTCTCAGTCCATGACATAATAAAAGACATCTGTACTCTTCAAGTATTCACATATAATTCAACTGAAGTTACCCAACCGGGGTATACTATGTAATCAACACATTGAATATTTAACTTTTTCAAATTCTTTGAATCTCAATTTAACTTTTGCTTTACCCAGCCGGGTATTCTACTCAATATGTAAACACTATACATACACAGTAATAAAGTGCAAAAATGGCAATTCTCTCAACAAACTTTATACATTTCTTAAATGCGGTAAACCCCTGTCTGGGTCCTACCGGTCTTCACATTTCTTGCTATTTTCTAGTACGTCTTCCACACCTGGGGCTGGAACGACGCGATGCTCTTTGGATACCATAACAAATAAGTCATGGCCCGATATCTGCGTTTGCGTGGCCACAGTCCTTGTGCGAACCAACGGGGACGCAACGGGTGTCTCAGGCAAATAAGAACTTTTCACCAAAGATGCAGGTTTCAGCTGCGCTTTAACTGTGGTCGCATCCGATTGCGATCCAGAATGAGTTGCAGTTTGCATTGCGGGACACTTGGTTGATTGCGATGTAGGGGGCGATGCCGAGTAGGTCGCCTGTTGCGATGTAGAGCAAGTCGCTGATTGCGATTTAGAGCAGG
>JARQOD010000002.1:625990468-626038496 GCA_033576555.1 Oophaga sylvatica
ATCTCCTTATCATGACCCTTCCTTTCGATTCTCTTAACTTTGGTCTTATGAAGGGGACCCGCGTCAGACTCTGCTGCTGTCTCTATATGGTGGACTACTTTTCTTTCGTACCCAAGATCGGACAACAGCCCTGGTGGAGGTGTTCGTCTATCCTTTCACCAAAGTACTTTTCTTTTTTTTTTTTTTTTTTTTATAGCGCAAAAATATTCCGCGATTTACAGTTTGCACATTATCTCATGTCCCCAATGGGGTCAAAATCTAGTTCCCCTATCTGTATTTTTTTTTTTGGAGTGGGGGAGGAAACCGGAGTCCCCCGGAGGAAAACCCCCACGCAAAAAAAGGGAAAATAAAACTCCTTGCAATTTGCCCTAGGGGGGATTCGCCCCCGGATTCCAGCGCTGAAAGCTGCAGTGCTTCCAGAGCCACCTGAAATGTCCCTTTCAGATTTTCCCCCAGTCCCCTCACTTTTTTCCCCCCTTTTGAGGCCATGTGTCGACACTACTTCTCTTCCCCATGCGGTGGCGGTTGTGGTGTCCTCGGGCCCCCCCGTTGTTCCACATCACTTTGCCCTGGCTTCCACATTTTTCACTCCCGGACTCGCCCCTCTCATCATGGGAGACTTTAACATCCTCATTGCTTTTCCCCTCTCCCCATCTGCCACTCACCTTTTATCTCTAACTTCCTCTTTCGGCCTTTCGCATCTTACTAACTCTCCTACGCATGAAGACAGAAACTCCTTCAACTTGGTCTTCTCCCGGCTTTGCTCAGTGTATGATTTTACCAACTCCTCTCTCCTGCTCTCTGACCACAATCTTCTTTAATTCTCTATCAAGAACTGTCATCCCGCTCAGGATACCCCCACTTTCCACACTTATAGAAATATACGTGCCATTAACACCAAGAAACGTATGACGAATTTGCAGTCATCATTGCCTCAATCTCCTCCCTCTCAAGTCCTGACTCTGTACTGAAGCATTATAATGAAACACTGCAAAGTGCCCTGGATGAAGCTGCACCTCCTATACATAGAACAAATCGGCACAGACGGCGACAATCCTGGCACATGCTGCAAACATATCTTCTACAGTGGTGCTCCAGATGCGCCGTACGTCTGTGGAGAAAATCCAAACTGCCCGAAGGTTTCATCCATTGTAAGTTTATGCTTAAAACATACAACTCTGCCCTTTACCTCTCCAAACAAACCCACTTCAACACCCTCATCACCTCACTATCCAATAATCCTAAACGTCTCATTGACACTTTTCATTCCCTACTCAACCCAAGAGTGCAGGCCCCAACAACAGATCTCCGCTGATGATCTGGCCAATTATTTCAAAGAAAAATCATATCCGACAGGAAATTTTCTTCCAATCCCCTCATTACTATCTACTGTCCTCCATCCCCAACTGCATCTAGCTCACGCTCTGTCTTTGAACCAGTCACATAAGAAGTAAGTAATCCTTGCATCTTCTCGCCCTACTACTTGCACCAGTGACCCTATTCGGTCACATCTCCTCCAGTCCCTTTTCCCTGCTGTCACCACTCACCTGACAAAAATATTCAACCCTCTCTCTCTTCCGGTATCTTTCCCTCCTCATTTAAGCATGCCATCATACATCCATTACTTAAAAAACCGTCCCTCGACCAAAACTGTGCCGCTAACTATAGATCTGTCTCTAATCTTCCCTTCATCTCTAAACTCCTGGAATGCCTGGTCCACACCCGTCTTATCCGCTGTCTCTCAGATAACTCTCTTCTCGACCCTCTTCAATCTGGTTTCCGCTCTTTACACTCTACTGAAACTGCCCTCACTAAAATCTCTAATGATCTACTAACGGCTAAATCTTCTGGTCACTACTCCATGCTAATTCTCCTGGATCTCTCCACAGCATTCGACACTGTGGACCATCAGCTCCTCCTCACTATGCTCCGCTCCATCGGCCTCATTACACCGTTCTCTCCTGGTTCTCCTCCTATCTCTCTGACCGTTCCTTCACTGTATCTTTTGCTGGCTCCTCCTCCTCTCATCTTCCCCTTATTGTTGGGGTTACTCAAGGATCAGTCCTAGGCCCCCTCCCTTCTCCTTGTATACTGCCCTATTGGACAATCAGTAGATTTGGTTTCCAGTACATCTCACCTGCATCAGTTGGTTTCCTGTCCTTGATGGGAACCTTGTGCTGGAATTGAAGACTTCACAGAAGGATTTTTTTCTTACCCAGCCCTGTCCCAGAAGAGCAAGCTGTATGCATGTGGGCTGGCCTTCAAGGCACCCTGCTCTCAGCCTTCATTATACATTATGCTGCTGGCTGGGATGCACTTCCGATATGGGTGCGCTCCTCTGATGTCACAGGCGCAAGCCACCCTGGGAATGGGTGTGCCCGTGGAAAAGGCCAGCAACAAAAAGGCTTTGCCGAAGAAAGCGACATGAAAAAGTCTTCCTTTCAGAGGAAAAGTTTTAATAGGGGATGTCCTCCAGGGGAAAGAAGGAAGTGGGAGTTTAAGAGCAGAAAGGAGGTCTGATTTATGTTTGGCAGCCCCTCTTCATCTTCCAATTATGCCAGGTTGGCAGTAGGGAGAAGGCTTTCACTCTTTATCCTGGCCTGGGAGAACATCTTCACCAGTCACTGGGTTCTGAATATAGTAAGAGAGGGTCTGAAGATAGATTTTTTTTTTCCACCTGCGGTGTTAAACTTTCGTAGTGACACCCACAGGAGGTCATAGGAAGAACAACTAGCCCTGGAGGCAGAGATCATGGGTCTAATAAAAAAAAAGGTTCTGTGTGAGATCCCGGAAGAAGAAAAAGGGAAGAGGATTTTAATCCCCCCTCTTTTTGATAAAAAAAGAATGGTTCCTTCAGAACTATCATCAATATGAGGAACCGCAACCAGTTAATAAAAAAATCGTTCCTTCAACATGGAATCCTTGTACATAGCCATAAAGCTGCTATATCACAACTGTTTCATGTAAGTCATCGACTTAAAGGCAGGCGCGCACCTACCATGAGGCGAGTTGAGCACTCTGCCTCAGGCGGCACATCCCTGAAGAGTGGGGGGGGGCGGCAGATTCTTATCTCCTGCATCAGCTGGTGTTTCTCATGTATTGCTGCTCTGTGCACACAGGACCTGTGATGAGGTCACAAGAGGGGAGGAGCCAGGTGTCACATGATCAGGGGTTGCCCTCAGTGTATGCAGGACGCTGCTGTGCTGGTTGTTATGGTGCTGGATGAGGGAAGTATATGTGTGGGGTCAGGAGGGGTTTAAAAGGTGTGGATGTAGCAGGGCTGTGTAGGTGTACAAGTGTGTAGGTGTAGACGAGCCCTGTGTGTAGAAGTGTAGGAGCGAGCCGTGTGTACGAGGTGTACAGACGGAGCTGCTGTTGTAGAGGTGTACGGAGGGAGCCGTGTGTACAGGTGTACGCAGCCGAGCTGTGTGTACGAGGTGTACGGAATGGAGCCGTGTGTATGAAGTGTGTACGGAGCCTTGTTACGAGGTGTCGGAGCAGAGCCACGTGTGTACGAGGTGTCGGAGCCCGTGTGTAGTGGACGACGGTGTCGAGTAGGTGCGGGGAGGGCCTTGAGTACGTGGCGGGCCTGTGTGTATGAGGTGTGCGAAGAGGAGCCATGTGTGTACGAAGTGTGCGGAGTGGAGCCACGTGTGTGCAAGGTGTATGCAGCCGTGTGTGCACGAGGTGTACGGAATGGAGCCCTGTGTGTATGAAGTGTACGGAGCCACGTGTATACGAGGTGTGCGGAGCAGAGCTACGTGTGTATGAGGTGTGCGGAGCCCTGTGAGTATGAGGTGTGCGGAGCAGAGCCACGTGTGTACGAGGTGTGTGGAGAGGAGCCACGTGTGTACGAGGTGTGCGGAGCGGAGCCGCGTTTGTACGAGGTGTGCGGAGCGGAGCCGCGTTTGTACGAGGTGTGCGGAGCGGAGCCGCGTGTGTACGAGGTGTGTGGAGAGGAGCCACGTGTGTACGAGGTGTGCGGAGCGGAGCCGCGTTTGTACGAGGTGTGCGGAGCGGAGCCGCGTGTGTACGAGGTGTGCGGAGCGGAGCCGCATGTGTACGAGACATACAAAGTGGAACCGTGTGTGTATGAGGTGTGCAGAGCCATGCATGTACGAGGCCTGTGTATGGTGTGGAGCATTCATACCTCCCAACCGTCCCAGATCTAGCGAGACTGTCCTGATTTTGTGAGTCTGCCCCGCTGTCCCGGCCAGGAGCTTACTTTTCCCGTGGACACAGGAGCACATGGCGGAGCCCCGAGGAGCACTTTAAAACTCGCACGTGACGTTCCACTGGAAGTGATGTGCTGGAAGTTGACCGGAAATGAGGTAATTTCGGGAGGAGATTGTGATGGAACCATGGAGGCACTTCAGGGAATGCTTCAGATCTATCACCATGTCCTCCTCCAACAGCGCGGACAGCGGGATCGCCTTGGAATCTGAGATGTCGGCCATGTGAGCGGATCATGATATGTCCTGCATCGGGAGGCTCAGGTGGGCATGACAATGGGAGCTGGGATGCTGTAGTATCTTTATAGAATCTTTCTTTCTCTCTGTTTCTTTCTCTCTCTCTGTTCTTTCTTTCTTTCCTCTCTTTCTTTCTCACTCAGAGAGTGTGAACCTTTTTTCACTTTGAACCGAAACGTTGCATCAATGGGCTCAATAAAGTAGCTCTTTTTCACCCATCTGAATGGAGTGTTGATCCTTTCTTTGGACTGTTATATTGCAAGGTTTGGTATTTGCCTGTTGGAACTTGTGCATCCGGATCTCTTGCTTTTTTATTTTTTGTGCTGTTCTAATTCTTTTTTCTATAAGAGGACAATCAGACGTTAAGGTCGAACTTTCTTTAAGGGTCAGAAACTCCCTCTCTTGGTGGGCAGACAGAGTAAATTTTAAATATGGGTGCAATGGGTAAGGCCAGTAAATTACATACAACCGATGCGAGCAACTCAGTTTTGGGGGCGCACCTGAGAAATCACACAATTCAGGGGACCTGGTCATCTTGAGAGACAGAGAGAGACAGAGAAACCAGGCATCAAGCCTGAAAGTTGTGGGCTGTGAAAAGGACTCTAAGAGGCTTTATTCCCTTCCTTCTGAGTCGCCATGTCTAGGTCGTGTTGGACAACCGGGCGCTGGTGGCATATATCAATCACCAGGGAGGAACAAGGACCCACTACCTAATGATGGCAGCAAGCAGACTTTTCCAGATGGCAGAACAACACCTTTTGTCCCTTGCAGCACTACATAAAAAGTGGATAGAGAATACCAAAACAGACTTCCTGAGTCACAAAAGGCTGAAACAGGGGGAATGGACTTTGAACTCCTAGGTCTTTCAGCCGATAGTTCTTGGATGGGGATGGCCGGATATATTCCTATTTGCCAACAAGCAGAACAGGAAGGTAAAAAAGTTCTGTTCACTAAATCCAGGGGGAAAATCTGTATGCGGTAGCTGCCCTTCAAGTCATCTGGAACTTCAGGATTGCCTATGCCTTCCCTTCAATAACAATGATTCCAACAGTCGTGAGGAAGATCATGAAAGATCAGGCGAGGATGATTCAGATTGCTCCATTTTGGCCAAAAAGACCATGGTTTTCCCTGTTAAGGGCAATGTCAGATCCATGGATCCTGACGGAGATCCCGAACCTTCTCACTCAGGGTCCAGTATGCCATTCTCAAGGGAAGGGCTTCCATCTGGCAGCATGGAATTTGAGAAGGCAATACTGAGTCAGAAAGGTTTCTCACCAGGGTTAGTCTCCACTTTGTTAAGGAGTAGAAAACTGATAACAAGGATTTATGGAAGAACGTGGAAAAAATGTGTAGAATTTTCAGGGCAGCCTCTAGGTGATAGGGCTCCAGTAAGTCCCTTTCTAGAATTCCTGCAGTCAGGGTAGGAGCTAGGACTAGCGACTAATACCCTCAAGATACAGGTTTCAGCCTTAGGAACATTGTACAATTGTAATCTCGCGGCCAGTTAGTGGGTGTCACGATTCCTAAAATACTGTGATAGGTCCAAGCCATTCACAATCCCAAGAGGTCCCCCATGGGATCTAAATCTAGTACTAGAGGCATTAACCAAAGACCCGTTTGAACCCCTACAGAAGTTATCAGCTAAGTTACTTATGTTTAAAACCATTATATTGGTGGCACTGACATCGGCCTGCAGAGTGACAATAAGGCCCTGTCTATATGTCCTCCCTATACACAAATATATGAAGATTGGGTTATACTATGACTTGACCCGGCCTGCCTTCCTAAGGTATAGGAGTCAGTAGTAGGTGGTCATGAAGGAGCGCTTAGGAAGCAACCCCAGGGTGAACGGGCTGTCGTGTCTCCACCGCAGCTCCAGCCGAAAACCTCCGATGGAGGATGGGAGCGATGAGAAAATGGAAAACGGTTTTAGGAGCGCAGGAAAGAGACTCCGACGAGAGATGGGGTTAAACCACAACGCATTTCGACGGAGGATCCGTCTTCATTAGGAGGATGTTTATTAATGACATAAGGGATGGGGTATTTAAATGGGAAGCAGCCATTCACAACAGTCAAAACAATCACATGGTATAATGATAGTCACATGTTACAACAAGGTGACATCATATATTATAAAGGAGATAAAAACAACCCATAAAAACAGCATGAGATTAAAATGTATAAAATATGCAAAAAAGAGAGCAATAAAATACATATAAATATATATAAAATTATTAACAGTTTAGTAGACCAGTAAACAGACCAATGAAAAAAAAAAAAGAGAACCCATGTTAGTGATAAAAGCATGTAAACAGTAACACATGAGTAAAAAGTACTGATGATGAAAGAGGCAAATAAAATTATCTGGTCACTTTATCAATAGTTAAATTCAGACCTTCAGGGGCAAGTGTGCCAAGCTTAAAGATCCAAAAGCTTTCTCTATTAATTAAACTGTTGAAGCGATCAGCCACATTATCAGGTATGTGGTCAATAATCGTTAGTTTCAAAGTTTTGGATTTTTTGATGATATCCGAAATGGCTTTCTCTTGCACAGCCTTTCTAAACATTTTTTAACTGTGCATCAAAAAAATCCAAAAACTTTGAAACTAACGATTATTGACCACATACCTGATAATGTGGCTGATCGCTTCAACAGTTTAATTAATAGAGAAAGCTTTTGGATCTTTAAGCTTGGCACACTTGCCCCTGAAGGTCTGAATTTAACTATTGATAAATTGACCAGATAATTTTATTTGCCTCTTTCATCATCAGTGCGTGCATGTGTTATTGTTTACATGATTTTATCACAAACATGGATTCTCTTTTTAACTATGGTCTGATGCCTCTCACAGCCAAACTAGATCTCCGCTTTGCACTGACGAGGGGCTGAACCCCGAAACACAGTGTCTGCAAATTCAGATTCATGGTTTGGCTATTATCCTAGGTCATGTGACAAGGCTCGTTAAAGGGTCGACATTGACTTGTAGGATTGCTACCTTCCAATAGGTGGCACTAGAGTTCTAGCTCTCTTCCTCTCTGAAGAGACAATTTGCATAATTAGCATATTTCCCAGAGGAGCATTGTGGCTTTAAGTCTCCTCATCTCGGCATTCTCAGCATGCTCAGCATGGAGAGACTATACAAGTTCAAAATTCTTTTAAGAAGTGACACACTGCCCTCAGGTCTATAGACAGTACGGGTCGCTGCTGCTTTTGACCTCTTGTTAATTTGTCATTGCAAACATTTCCTTCTATGAACACCCAGATGTGCAGCGTCCCCCGCAGTTATGAATTGGAAATAACAAGAATGACACCGTCCTCAGTCAGGAAATCTTACAGAATATTAACCACTTTAATTTCTTTCCAATAATATAACGGCAGTAAATAAAGTGCACAGACATGATCGGCACAGACATGATCGGCACAGACATGATCGGCACAGACATGATCGGCACAGACACTCCTGCAGTAATAATAATGGATACCAAGTGCTCTCAGCTATGTCAACAGCCTAAAGCTTCTCCAGTGCAGCGGTAATGACAGCACTAACATAGAAAGTCAAGCGCCTTCGTTTGGGGATGATTTCCAATGGGAAATGTAATGATAGGGTCATGGGAAGTGTTTTTTCTGGGACACATAGAGTATAATACAATAAGGTCCATGGTTAACACCTTCACCCCCGGGGCCATTTTCCATTTTTTTTGTTTTCGTTTTTTGCTCCCCTTCTTCCAACAGTCATAACTTTTTTTATTTTCCTTCATTATAGCCATATGAGGGCTTATTTTTTGCGGGGCGAGTTGTTCGTTTGAATGACACCATTGCTTTTACCATATAATGTACTGGAAAATGTGAAAAAAAATTTCAAGTGTGGTAAAATTGCAAAATAAAAAAGTGCAATTCCACAATTGTATTTTTTTATTTACCATGTTCACTATATGGTGAAAAAAATATCAGAAATTTGTATTTAAAAAAGTTTTTTGTGTTTGTTGCCGTTTTCTGAGACCCGTAGCGTCTCCATTTTTCGTGATCTGGGGCTGGATGAGAGCTTATTTTTCGCGTGGTGAGCTGAGGTTTTTATTTATACCATTTTGGAGTAGATTTGATCTTTTGATCGCCTATTATTGCAATGTTGCGGCAGCCAATAAAAAGTAATTCTGGAGCGTCCATTTTTTTTCTCGTTACGCTGTTTTTCGATGGGATTCATTTACTTTATATTTTTATAGATCGGACATTTCTGAATGCAGCGATACCAAATGTGTCCTTTTCATTTATTTTTCATTGTTCTCTTTTCAATAGAACAAAAGGGAGGTGATTTGAACTTGTTTTTTTATTTTTTCATATATTTAAAAACTTTTTCTTACCCACGTTTTACTTTATTTAATAGTCCCCTTAGGAGATTTGAAGCTGCGACCGTCTGATCGCTTGTGCTGTACATAGTAGTGCCTCGGTCCTGCTATGTATAGCAAAAATCACGATCTCCTACGAACGCCGGCTAGGAGCCAGCATTCATAGGAGAGTCACAATGACAGGCACGGGGTCTTCTGCAGACCCACAGCTGACAGGACAACCCATCGGTGCCCTCTGATTATGAGACAGGGGCGCCGATGGGTGTGATTTGTGACGGTCTTCCAGCTGGTGTGTGTTAAATCCCGCTGTCAAAGGTTGGCAGTGGGATTTAACCGATTAAACCAGCTGTAATGTGTGGGAAAGTTGCAGACTCACCGCCAGAGCCCGCAGAAAAGTCATATGTCGTGAAGGGGTTAAAGTGTAAGGATTGTTTTAATTTTTATTCCATAAATCAATAGTGTTTATTAAAATAAGCAACTTTGTAATATATCTTATCAATTAAATCTGCTTCTTTCTTCTCTGGACTGATCTTTCATTCTCAATTCATAGGTAAAATCTGTATTCAGTGAAGACAGACTTTCCCATTACTGAGATAGATGACAGTTGGTGCTTTCAAAAGTCTATGGAGGGGAGGAGCTAGTGGAACACAGACATTCCATTGCAAGGTCTCCTGAAACATCAGTTACAGTTTTCCATAAAACTTTATGAGCATCAACTGTCATCTATCTCAGTAATGGGAAAGTCTGCATTGACTGAGGACTGATTTTACCTGCTGTATTGAAAATTTTAAGAATGAAAGATCAGTTCAGATGGAGAAAAAAGCCGATTTCTTTAATACTAAATATTATAATTTTTTTTTGCTTTTAAAGTAAACTATCGTTTCAGGAGAACTTGCAGCAGAATGTCTGTGTCTGTCTCTAGCATCTCACCTCTTCATAGAACTATAGAAGCACCAACTGTCATCTCCTATCTCAGTAATGAGAAAGTCTGTATTCACTGAAGACAGATTTTACCCATGAATTGATGGTGAAAGATCAGTCCAGGAGGACAAAGAATCAGATTTTTCTGATAACATATAATACAAAGATTCCTATTTTCACAAGTATATTTGATATATATAATGAATGTTCCTTTTCCTTACCCCTTTGGGAGAACGAATACTTCACCACAGCTTTTCTGTTTCTATATTAGCTATAATCAGGGTTCTTAAAGAATTCTTTTTCAGAAGAAATATTTAAAGTGTAGCTGCCTTTTCAGGAAAACTTGCAACAGAATGTCTGTATCTGCCTCCAACTCCTCACCTCTCCATAGAACATTATAAGCACCAACTGTCATCTCTGACATCAGTGCTGGGAAAATCTGTATTCACTGAAGACAGATTTTACTCATGAGTTGAGAGTGAATGATGAGCCAGGCAGGACAAAAAGGGAAAACTGATGAGCAAAAAGTACAACAGGGTCTTATTAGATGATGAAGCACAATACGGTGAGTTGGGCTCATCTGGTATAGTTGTGTATCACACAACAAAGATCGAGCTAAAAAGCATCAGCTGCTGTAGTCCCATGGGTTAAAAAACCATTGAAGAAAAACAATAGGTGGGTCGTCTGCGCTGCTGATGGAGATCTGAAAGAATCCAGGTTAAAAATGCAGAATTTATGCATTTTTATTATCAACGCGTTTCGCAGTCTTCAGACTTCTTCATCAGGATGTAACGTTATACATGGTTGTATTTGGTTATATCCTCATGAAGGAGTCTGAAGACTTTGATAATAAAACCGCATCAAGTCTACTTTGTATCCTGGACTGTTCTTTTGGATTTTTTTATCAGCAGCGCAGACGACCCACCTATTGCTTCTCTTCTGGCAGGAAGAGGAAAAAAAATCAGCTTTCTTTAATATTACTAAGTTTCTTATTTACTCATGTTCTTTTGATTTCTAAAAAAAAAATAAAATGACGGAGATTCTTAGGTATTAAGAATTTTATGTGACGGATTTTTTTTTTGTAAATTAAATACTAAATTACATATTCTACAAATATTATTAAAAAATACAACAAATATGGTCTACAAGACCTGAAATACAAAAACATACAAATATCAATGGAAAACACAAACATAAAACCTCCATATACCATGCAACCCTAGGATGGTCTATGCTCTGTATCGGAGAGCGAGGGCTCCTGGTGTAACACAGTGGCATACATAGAGAAATGGGGGTCCCATGGCAAAGAACATAAAGGGTCCGTCATGTCTTTTGCATGACTCTAGGTCAGATCCCCCCTTTAATCCTCATGAAGGGGCAGCACTGTCCAGGATCTTTCCAGCTGGTAGTAAAAAAAATCAGACTAACGAGGGATGGGACCCCGCTATCCAAAGACCCCACAGAACTGCTCTGTTTGTATCAGGCTGAGTGAAAGCCGCGTTCTCTTTCCCTTTTGCCCCATAAATAGCCGTAACTCTATTTCTTGCCACTCACTAAAATACTAAACAAAAATCCTATTATTTTATTTCCTTCTTGCTTTTTCCATATTTACATATTTTATGTTTTGAGGATTTTTTATTTTTTTTTTGAAGGGGAGGGGAAAGAATAAAATCTTTCCATAGAGTCTAGTAACCATGTGCAAAGTGCACTTTTCCATTAAAAATGCAGAATCCTATCCATCTTGGCTCCGAACCCTCATCTGGAATAGTTTCGCTGAGAGTATATTTCCCCTCCGCTCTCTCAGCCCTCACAAAGACTTATTTTACGCAAAAAGCTACATTTGAATTTCGGTGATTTATTCAAACTGAGTTTTCTGTGTACACTGCTGTAAATTAATACGAAAAATTGCTTTTTTGGCTTTGGATTTTATGAAAATCATTTGAACAGTTGCAGAACTTAAGTGTTTTTGAAAGTTTGAAAGTCCTCAGAGTTTTTCTTTTCTCCCCACATTACATCCGTGTGTTCTCCGACCCTGAAAGAAATCTGTTGTTCTTACACTTGTGTTAGGAGAAACTTTGTATCGACAATCGCAATAATAACTCTGCATTTCGATAGTGAAACATTTTATACCAAATTTGATTTACAGATGTATAAATTCCTGTACAGAATGCTCTATTAATATTGAAATGGAACGTGACCTCAAAAATATTTTACACTAGGCATAATAAACAAACGTAGGACTCTAGGATGGGTTTTATCTGTAGTTGTCGGACCCTTACACCAAGTTACAAATTATTAAGCAAATTGGATGTGTCGTATACACACGTGGTCAAAGTCGTTGGTACCCCTCGTTTAATGATAGAAAAACCCACAATGGTCACAGAAATATCTTATAACTGACAAAAGTAATAATAAATCAAAAATCCATGAAAATGAACAAATGAAAGTCACGACATTGCTTTCATCCATGCTTCCACAGAATTAAAAAAAATAATAAAACTCGTGAAATAGGCCTGGACAGAAATGATGATACCCCTGAAAATAATGTGACAAAACGGACATGTTAAATCGCGGTGTGTCCACTAATTAGCATCACAGGTGTCTACAATTTTGGAATCAGTGAGTGGCCTGTATAGAGGCTACAGATACTCACTGTGCTGTTTGGTGACATGGTGTGTATCACACTCAACATGGACCAGAGGAAACAAAGGAAAGAGTTGTCTCAAGAGATTAGAAAGAAAATTATAGACAAACATGTTAAAGGTAAGAGTTATAAGACCATCTCCAAGCAGCTTGATGTTCCTGTGACTACAGTTGCACATATTATTCAGAAATTAAAGCTCCATGGGACTGTAGTCAACCTCCCTGGACGTGGCCGCAGGAGGAAAATTGATCACAAATCAAAGAGACGGATAATACGAATGGTAACAAAAAAGCTCAGAAAAACTTCTAAACAGATTAAATAAAGGTGAACTTCAAGCTCAAGGTGCATCAGTGTCAGATCACACCATCCGTCGTTCTATGAGCCAAAGTGGACTTCATGGGACACGACCGAGGAGGACACCATTGTTGAAAAAAAAAATCATAAAAAAGCCAGACTGGAATTTGCCAAGCTACATGTTGACAGATGAGACAAAAATGGAACTTTTTGGCAAGGCACATCAGCTTTATGTTTACAGATGGAAAAATGAAGCATATCAAGAAAAGAACACTGTCCCTACTGTGAAACATGGAGGAGGCTCTGTTATGTTCTTGGGCTATTTTGCTGCATCTAGCACAGGGTGTCTAGAATCTGCAGGGTACAATGAAATCTCAAGACTATCAAGGGATTCTAGAGAGAAATGTGCTGCCCAGTGTCAGAAAGCTTGGTCTCAGTCACAGGTCATGGGTCTTGCAACAGGATAATGACCCAAAACATACAGATAAAAACATCCAACAATGGCTAAGAGGAAAACATTGGACTATTCTGAAGTGGCCTTCTATGAGTCCTGAGTCCTGACCTAAATCCTATTGAGCATCTTTGGAAAAAGCTGAAACATGCTGTTAAAAGGTTGTCCAACAAAATATTAAGTTAAAGGTACCATCATTTCTGTCCAGGCCTATTTCATGACTTTTATTTTTTTTTAAATTCTGTGGAAGCATTATTGAAAAGCAATAACTGACTTTCATTTGTTCATTTTCATAGATTTTTGTATTTATTATTACTTTTGTCAGATTCAAGTTATTTCTGTGACCATTGTGGGTTTTTCTATCATTAAATGAGGGGTACCAACAATTTTGACCGCGTGTGTAGATGTAATTTCTCTAATAACCCTACACGATAGCTCACAAGAGGATGTCATTTCATCCTAATAGGGAGAGGAAATACAAAAAAGGTCAAATAGTCCCTCCCACCTCCTTTCCCCAGTGTTTTCCCTGTCCCTATAGGGATGAAGAAGCCATCTTTGGAGTGCTCTGTGCTGGCGGCAGACACTACAGAATATGCAAAGCCGGACAGCAGATTGATCGGTTCTTACCTTCCCTCTCCTTGCGCTGTTCCTGTCTCCTATGGACTCAGGATCTTTGTTCCCCCAGTCTGCACCTTTGGGTAAAGTCTGGGGGTTGTTTTCGGGTTGGAGGCCTCTCTGAGCTCTCCATCCCCATTTCCTCCCCTCTGCTCCTGCCGGGTCGAAGAAGTCGGGTTGCGACAAGGGAAGCATACTTCTGACTTCCCTGGCTGCTGCGGCAGGAAATAACGTCAGACGCCGGCATTCTTTGATTGCGTCACTTCTGGTTTTGCGTTCCACGGTGGAACACACTTGAGAAAAGGGTGCAGGAGGCAGATGGACACCTCCTGATGATCCCTCGGTGCCGGAAATGGTGGGGGAGGAGACTCTCTGCTTCTGAGGAGGCGCTGGTCCAGTCGCCTATGTAAAAGAGCCCAGGACAGAGGATCAAATCTGTGTGGTAGCATGGAGAGTTTCAGTCTTTCCCACTCTGCACCTGTGGAGCCCAGCACTGTTCCGGTCCCTGTAAGAATACAGGCATTGGATCCCTCCGTAGTGCAGGTACTGAACATAAGGGACTTATTTACTTCTCCCCTCTCTTTCAGGGGGACAAGGAACCTGCACTAAGAAGGAAATCCAAGTCCACAAGCCGCAAGTGTGCAATAAAGCTTACATCTTAACATAGGAAGCCCTTCTGTCAAGACTATACAAACTATACTATACTATAAAAAGTTCCAGGAAGAGGTCCTTCGGGCTTGTCAGGAGCAACCTTCTCAGTACAGAGGTAAAGGGAAAACAGGGAGGTGGAGCTACCCCAAAGGCGGCTGGGGTAGAAATGTATTTCTCTTCCAGGGCCAGCGTTTGAATAAATCACGACGCCCAAAGGAAAGTAGGAGGTAGCATCTCACGGTACCTTCCACGATGGCAGGAGGTGGGCCAGGGTAGAAATATATTTCTCTTCCAGGGCCAGCGTCAGAATAAACCACGACGCCCAAAGGAAAGTAGGAGGTCGCATCTCACAGTACCTTCCACAATGGCAGGAGGTGTGCACCAACCCATGGGTCCTAAGATCTGTCCAGGAAGGAGGGAAGATACAGTTTACTTCCTACTCTCCACAGAGAGTGAGAATAAAACAACTCTTTTCACAGCTGCTGCAAAACACCCTGAATTCTGGCCTAAAGAACCTGCTTGCCTCAGGAGCAGTTTCACTAGTCCCCGAGATGGAAAAGAATGGGGGGTCACCACTCCCGTCTGTTCTTAATAAATAAAAAACAAACGGATCCTACAAGATCATAATAAATTTGAAACAACTGAACCAATACATCAGGAACAGGAGGTTCAAAATGGAATCCATCAAATCAACAGTTCCCTTGATAGATACAATCGACCTGCAGGACGTGTACTATCATGTCCCGATTTATCCCAACTACTGGAAATTTCTAAGATTCACAGTTGCCCAGGGGAAGCAAGTAAAAAAATTATCAATTCAATGTGCTCCCATTCGGAATATCTTCAGCACCCCGATTATTCACGAAAATTATGGAGGAGGTCATGGCTCACGTCAGTAGTCGACAGATCTGCATTATTCCATATCTCGACGACTTCCTGCTAGTAGCTCCCTCAGTGCTATCACTCCAGTAGCATATACAGACAACGATTCTGACATCTCTGGGGTGGCTAGTAAACCAACAGAAGTCGGATATGGTCCCTTTCACAAAGAAGACATTCTTAGGAGTTCTTCTGGATTCTCAAAAGAAAACATATTTTTGCCCAAAGAGAAGCAGATCCAACTGAGGTCAAAGGTAAACATCCTGCGGAGAAGAAAGTTGGTGTCTATGAGATTCGTCATGTCGGTCCTCGGCTCAATTACATCCTGCATCCCGACAGTAGCCTGGGTCCAAGCAAACACCAGAGACCTTCAGATCTATATTCTGGCAAATTGGGATGGATCCCCCAAGTCTCTGATCAGGAAGATTTCGGTAACTACCCGGAAAAGGACCGGCCTACCAGCTAAAAATATCATTTAATTGAGTGTCAGCTATGCGTTCCACAACTAGTTCTGAAACCCCCTGACTCCCCATGTATCGCCCATAAAAACCTATTTTATTTGTCCCACGCTTTATGTTAATCTGTTCGGTCCGGCCTCTGTTACATCACTTCACCCCTCCTCAGCTTGCTGTACGCATTGTTTGCTGTGAAGATCGCATACAGATGTGTGTGTGCAGTATGTGCAGTATGCTTGGCTCAACTGAGGGCAAAGCCGAAAATCAGTAGTGCGCATTGCTGCAAAATACTTCCGGGACATAAGAAACAACTGCATATGCCAGCGCATGCGCACTACTGATTTTCGGTTGGGCAAAGCATACTGCGCACGCCCACTGAGCTGTCTTTCAGGATACAGCACTTGCAGGTCCATAATGCAGATACTTTAACCTTACTGAATTCTGTTTGAGGCAATAAGTGTGAAGAAATGCATTGACACTCTTTCTATGCAGCTACTGTCCAGTGCATATTGATGAAACCTAAAAAATAGAGACTTCACCCCGTTCCAAATTATTACGCAAATGCTATTTATCTTTGTTTTTTTAAGTGGTTGATGCAAATGAGTCAGCACAATGTTCAAATCATCATGCGTTAGAGGATAAATCACATTTTATTGGACAAACCTCCCAATGATAAAAGTATTTTTTCTCTGTTCCAAAATATTCTGCACAAAGATTTTATAGGTTGTAATGAACTGAAAATGGTCATGTGTTCAATTTGCAGCATTAAACGGTCACATTTACTGAAAAGCGTTTTAATTCAGAAACATCTTAACAGGCCGAGTTTCATGAAACATAGGAACCCTTCTTTGATATCATCTTCACAATTTTTGCATCCATTGAACTTGTGAGTTTTTGGAGAGTTTCTGCTGGAATTTCTTTGTGGGATGTCAGAATAGCCTCCCATAGCTGCTGTTTTGATTTGTACGGCCTCCCACCCTCAGATCTTCTGCTTGAGCATACTCCAAAAGTTATCAATAGGATTGAACTCAGGGGAGGATGGTGGCCTCACCATGAGTTTCTCTCCTTTTATGCCCATATCAGTTAAAACTCTATATACTTTGCCGAGGTGATTTTCTCACCTTCACGGACCATAATGGGGCCAACCATTGCTCTCCCCATGGTTTTGGCTCAAAACATGCCTCCACCACCTCCTTGCTGACGTTGCAGCCTTGTTGAGACATGGTGGTCATCCACTTCTCCATCCATCTGGAACATACAGGTTTGCACGAGGTTTGGTAATTTAGCTTCTCTCTTAATCCGATGAATTAATCTGGCAGTAACCTTCCTCATTATGCCTTTATCTGCACAAACCCATATGTGCTCTAAGCCTCAAATCTCTTCACAGTATGGTGATCACACTTAAGTTTTCGTGAAATATGTTTTCATACATTGTCCATGGCATTGTACTATTTGATGCTTTTCGACAGCGAAGAGATCCTTTTTCTTTTCTGTATTGCTTGAAACCTGTCACTGCTTACAGTAATAATGTGGATTGTTTTTCTTAAGTAGTTTTACTTTAATTTGGCAACTGGTGACTAATTATCACAGGTGTTTGAGATTGATTTCAGTTATCTAAAGACCCTGGGACACAAACCATCCATGAGTTTAGGTGAAAAACAAAAAAACAGAATTAGACATACCGATAATTCGGTTTCTAATAACCCACCACGACGGCACACAGGAGGATGTCATCTCATCCTGATAAGGACAGGAAATACGAAAGAGGTCAAATATCTCCTCCACCTCCTTTCCCCAGTGTTATTATAAAGGACCACAATAGTATGAATGCTTCACATTATATTATTCCTGGGTCCAAATAACTAAATAATTGAGCAAGGGGAGGAAATTACCCGTGCTGTCATGGTCGGTTATTAGAAACTAAATTACCGTAAGTCTAATTCTATTTTCTCTAATAACCACCAACGACAGCACACAGGAGGAGTACCAAAGACTATTGCCTAAGGAGGGACAACCGCCTGGAGAATTTTTCTCTCGAATGATAAATCCTTAAAGGATGTCAAGTCAAGCCTGTAATGTTTGGCTAAGGTATAGACTGACGACCAGGTAGCGGCTCTGCATATCTGTTTGATAGAGGCGCTGGCTTTCTCAGCCCACGGCACTGCTATTGCTCTAGTGCAGGGGTCCCCAACCTGTACCTCGGGAGCCACATGTGGCTCGCAGTCCCATGAATTGTGGCTCGCGGCTGTCTGCCAGCTTGGTGCTTTACCCCCAGGTCTAGCAAACAAGTATGAGTGGCAAATCTAAAAATGGTGAATTTTGTGAGTAGCTGTAAGGATTCTGGACTTTCCTTTGTGCCCGTTTGCCCTTATCCAAGATGGAGTCTTGTATCTCACCTTGTCATGGAACTTCCTGTCTGTCCTGATTATTTAAATCCGGGCCATGTGTTCCTCTTTGCCTGAGTATTTTGTTGCTCTGGCTCTTGAGCTCCAGCCTGTCTACTGTTGGAATCCCTGCTGCTGCTGCTCGTTACTCGGTGCTCTGCCTCTCCACGTTTTGCTGCCTACAGTCCTCTGTGCTTCTCCCTGATGCTCTCTGTGCTTAACTACTGTCTGGACTTCTACTTTGGAGCGATTCACCTTTAAAACTGCTGTGGCTTATAAGGAATCCTGACATCACCATCTCCTCTAGGTCGGTGTTTGTGTGGGCTATTGTGCTAGACTTGTGCGGGACTTTCAGCCCAAAAGGTACATATAGTGACCTTCTGTTAATGCCACTCCTGTATATTGCTGGACTTCCTCATTAAGTGCCGTGTGCATGCATTCTCATATTTACTGCTGGACTTCCTCGTTAAATAACATGTGCTTACTCTCATATTTACTGCTGGACTCCCACATTTAGTGCCTTGTGCATACCTGCATCATATTACTGTTGAACTGGTTCATATTAGCGGTCGCGCCCCGCTCTTCAGTTACACTGGACATTTCTATATTGTGTTGTGCATTCGTTACTATTGCAGGAAGTGCTCTATTAGTGTTTGCTTACTTGCATCATTCATTATTATGCTGTCTTTTCGTTACTATTGCAGGAAGTGCTCTGCTAGTTTTTTTTTACTTGCATCATTCTATATTGTGCTGTGTCTTCGTTACTGTTGCAGGAAATGCTCTGTTAGTTTTGTTTCACTTATACTTATTTGCATCAACTTTGGTCTCAGTTTCGTATTATACCACGCAATCAGATTCCGTAGTACCCATATAATTGTTACAGTAGCTCTGCACAGAAAAGAAGATCTGGAAGCATAAATACTGGTCTTAGAGGTTTAAAGGTAATTTAAGTATAGTACACTGGAGACAAGATGATACTGTCTGTCAGAGGAGTTGTTTGAAGATGGATGTGACCGTGTGTTGGGAGTTCTGGATGGGAGAATACTGAATGGGGGTATTGTGATGACCACTGGAACTTGTTATACTGCTTCGGGGTGATTTCTGTGGAAAAGCTTTGGTTATCATTGTACCCATAATGGGGCTCTGGTTGCCACTACTGTGAGGGGGGCAGGAGCTGTATGTGGGTTGCGACCCTGTCTCAGAGCTTAATGTTTCTCTATAGGTCAGAAAGATTGAGGACCACTGCTCTAGTGGAATGAGCTATAAACTTCTGTGGAGACGTAAGATTTTGAAACTGGTAAGCTTCAGCAATTGCGCTTTTCATCCAATTGGCGACTGTAGTTTTGGATGTTTTCTTTTCCTTATTCTGACTATAAGGTTGAATGAACAAGTTATTATGCACCATTGGTTGTTTTGCACAATTGCCACTTTTTGGCCATATTGGTGTATTATTGTTCATTTTGCACAATTGTCACCTTGCACTCAGTGTATCTTTTGCCTTATATTTAGACCTTATAACATTTTTGCACTTATGCACTTTAATTATCTTGTTTTAAATATAATTGTATTTGATGGTTGTTTGCTAAGTTTTGTGGCTACTTACCTGGTCTTACTAGTTGAGCCAGTTATGAATTTGGCTATTTTTCTAAGCCTTAATCATTGTATTATTATTTTTTGATTATTATCTGTGATTTTTTGTGTCCTCATTTTATATTACACACACATATTTATGTATTGTGTTGTGCCATTTATTAATAAAGGCTAATTCTTTTATTGAATGATTTTAGTATCATTGTTTATTACTTATTAATTTTTATTTATCATTGTTTTATACTTATCTTGCCGGTTTGTTACTCCGCCGAATCCTCTGTTTTTACCCGGATGGTCTGCCATCCATTATTAGGAGGTAGTATACCATTCTTTATTATTATTTCTATTTGATTTTTATCATTTATATATGGTATCATTGGTATAACGCCCCTTTATTTCATATTTGTCACTGTGAACAGTTAAGCAAGTTGAAGATGAAATGATCTCTAAAATGCCTGACGTTATTAAAGAAGACACATTTCCTTTCTATTTTAAAAAGAATATCTAAACAATCCTGTTGCATTTCTGAATCAAGTCCTGTGGACCGATGAGGTTAAAATAGAACTCTTTGGCCACAATGATCAAAGGTTTGTGTGGAGAATCAAGGGTAGAGAATTTCAGGAAAAGAACATTCCGCCAATTTACGTACTTTTTCTGCTACTTTTCTAAGCAGGCTGGTCAGAAATTCAGCAGCTTTGCATATTCCTTATGAATTATTGAAAACCTACACATAACTGATCCTAAAGTATTTAACTGTCACCTGTAACCTAAACCATGACCAAAAATCAACATCGGGACCTTTTTATGGAAGTTGTTTGACCTACAGATAATGGTAACGCCTCCTCAAACACACCTGCTCTTCCGCTGCCATTGGAGCCCGGTATCTGCAAACATTGCAGGACCTGGAGCCAGTGTGATCAGGAGATACAGAGAGGCCTGTAGCTCCCTACAAGGCAGAGGAGGCTTAAGTAAAGTCAAGGTGTGTTCAGATACCGGGTCCAAGAGAATAACACCATCCTTCTTAGTCAGCGCCATGTGTATCCTCTCTATTATATTCTAAGCCCTCCTCAGCTTTGCATATTTATTCAGTCATTACATAACCCAACGCCAGGGATGTGTATTAGCAGTTCGTAGATAAACTATATTTTCCCTGCATTATCACACTTAAGGCGTGTGAAATCAACTCCACAGACGCACCTTCAACTTCTAAACCTCCTTGTGCACACGAATATTCTGCATATTAAAATGTTGGTAGGTGGAATTGTTTAGTTTGAAACAGAATCGATAAATCAACAAAGCTCGATCTGGATGTGCACAAAGCAGGAGAATGCAAGGGTTATTCAAGATAATAATTTTATACTACAGTAGGTATGAAACATTTTCACAACCCTGTTGAAATAGCAGGTTTTCATTTTTCGATTTGGTACGCCTCTTTAAACTACTGCCATCAACAAGCTGTTGCCTACTTTAGCTTACCGGTAAGGAACATGGGCATGGGAGAGTAATAGTCCATCATGACTTTGGGGTGTTAAAGGGAACCGGTCATGTGAACAAAAACACTATTAACTGCAGATATGGAGTCAATCTTCAGGTTAATAGTGTTCTTAATCTGCCCAGCGCCGGCAATGAGAGCCCCACTGCAGGGAGAAAATTATCTTTATTCCTTCTGAAGGCTTTTTGGTTTTTGTCACTTGGGCGGCACTGGGTTCAATAACTGCTTTGTGGCGGCTGTACTGACTGTCAGCCGGCCCTTATGCTAAGCGAGCTGTCAGGCAGTGTGGGGGGCTCGGTTACAGCTGCCTCGTGACTGAAAGCCGAACGCTGCCAGGAGGAATAAAGTTCACACTTGGCTGGGACTTGAGTGGACACGTCCTGACATCATCGCAGAAGTCCTGGCCTAGTGACCTAACTGTTCTGCCCATCTGAGTACAGGGCAGTATGTTTTGTACTGTGTGCTGGTTTGTTTGTTATAGCACCATCCAGTGGTGGCTGAATTTTATGGCCTGTGCCTTTAACAAGCATATAGAGTATTGCATTGTGGGATTGAAGCAAGGTATTCTGGGAAGAAGCTCCATTTTCTTCTGTGTACTTCAGGGAATACACGTGTTCATGTGCTCTCCTGTAACCTCTCCAACTTGAGTTTGCTATCCTGGTAAAGCATATCTGGTAAGATCAATATCTTCTCTAGCAATGCAGTGTTTAGGAGATTATTAACTGTATAGCAGTCAGTGCATAGGAGATGTTATTAGAATCCTGTGTAAAGTTTGCATCATACTGTATACTTTCCTGTTAACTGTAAAGTGTCAGCTGTGTGCCCAATACTTATCTATGTCATTTGTATTTTTATAGTTTTACCGCGCATGTTCTATACTGTTCACCAATAAACAAGTTAGACTACAGAGGACAGTCTGCTTATTTGGAGTACCGAATCGTGGTTTAGGCTGTATGCTAGATTGCACACCGTGTCAACGTGTATGAAGGCAGAACACTTACGACGGGCACTCTAGGCTGGGACTTCAGCTGAGACTAGACCTGGGTTTCATTGAGAGGTGGAAGTGAGAAGAGGACCCAACAGTGTGGCTGTTGGTAGCGGAATAATCTCTGTACTGTCCAGCCGGTTTCAATAGTGACAGTGAGAAACGGAGGTGAGAGTTAGTTGGTTTTTTTCTACATCTTAGAATTATTATGCTTTTGATTCTTTCCAGGTTCCAGATCATAATAATGGACATCTAATTTGTGGGAATAAATTAGCTACAAATCGAATTTCCAGCAGAATTGGCAAATTCGAATCTCATTAGATCCACTCACCTCTAATTACAAATCATTCTTTTTTGGCATTTCGGAGTTATGAGATTTCACCACCTGAATATATTCATGTAAAAATCCTTCACCGCACACAAACACGGCAAAATCAAGTAACTGCGTCCAGATTATGACATAACGCGATTTTCAACAAGAGCTTTTTTTCCATATTCGGGTTTAATAAAATATTACCAAGCACGCACTCGCACATCTGGACACAACGCTCATTTATCATTGTTGTGTTTAGTTACACAGAAATACAAGTTACATTCTCAATAGTCTCTCCTGCAGGAAAATATTCTCTTCATAGTTTTATTGGACAGGAGAAAACAATAAATAATAAAATATAACCTCCTCTTACATCATCTCCAGCCTCGTGGCCATGTACTTCATTTTGGAAGCCATTAATCAGGCTTTCCAATGAACGCAACCTCAAATAGTGACATACTATATTTTAAAGAGCAATCTTGTATAACAAATGATGGCGGCTCGGCCTGATGAGTGCATTTATAGTCTGCGCACAGTGATTCTTTTGTATGGGCTCCAATAAAAACCTGTGGACCGTGAGATCATAGCGTCCATGTGTCGGTTCTAAGGCATTTATATTAGGCGTCAATCGTGCAATTTATTTTTGTATTGCCTTGTTCTTTTTTTTCCTTTACGGTAGATTTGTAAATGATTCTTTTTAGATCTTTATAAAACCAAAACATTATTTGATATAAGGTAAAAATAATTTATACAAGACAGTGAGGTCCAATTAACACGTACACGAGTTAAGAGTCTAAGCTGTAAAAAGAGCAAAAACCTTATGCATAGTAAAATTAACAATGGCGTAAAAATAAAAAATGATATTGATAAATGTGCCAAAATAAAAAGGGTTGTCCAGAAAAGAACAAAAAAATATACCTTCTTCCAAAAACACAGCATCACCCAACTCTATAAGTTGTTTCTGGTATTGCAAATCAATGCCATTAAAGTAAAAGGTGCAGAGTTGAAATATCACAAGCAACCTGTAGATGGGGTGGAGCTATTTTTTGGAAGGAGGCAACCAATTTTTATTGAAATCTGGAACCATGAGAAGTATTGGAAAGCATGTAATAAAAGGGACATGTCAGAAGAGATGACAACGCCTTTTCATATTTAGTGACTTGCAGGTGTCATCATCTTTCCTTTTCTTCTAAAACTGGGCCTGACCACTATGATGACTTCTCCTAATAATGACAGAATTTGCTGCTGAGAAATCTCGGGCCATTCATGTCAGGAAAGGTGATGATGCCTCTTCATATTGGGTGACTGGCAGGTATCACCAGGGTCGGACTGAAGAACATTGGGCCCACCGGAGGATTTGATTCTGGGGGCCCACTTTCCTCCCCCACTGAAGAGCCCCATAGTAACTCCAAGGTTTGCACTATGAACTGTCTTGAAGGAGAAGCCAAGGCCCACTTTCTCTGGTTCTCTGGTGGGCCAGTCCAACCCTGGGTATCATCATCTCTTTCCGTCTACATCTGGCCCGGAACACTATGATGACTTCTAATGACAGAGTTTGCTGCTGAGATATCTCTGGCCACTCATTTCTGTATCTTTCCCTATAGCCTCTATATAAACAGAAATAAATGCAGACACCAGTCCCAGTCCCTAAATAAATTCAGATCCAAAACCCCAAAATAGATTCAGATCCCAAACCTTGAAATCATTTCAAACCCCTAAATAGGATTACATCCCATTCCAGACCCCTAAATATATTCAGATCTCAGACCATATCCATAAATTAAATCAGACCTCACAATAAACCACTAAATACATTCAGATCCCAGAACAGACCCCTTAATTAATTCAGACTGCAAACTAAACCCTTGAAAAAATTCTGATCCCAGACCGGACAGTTGAATAAATTGAGACTCAGGACCAGACTCTAAAATTATTATTTTTATTACCATAAAAAAAATAATTGCAATACATATATCAAATAATGAGTCTAGAAATGTAGAGATGCGTATATATATATATACACCATACACAATACAATGAAAAACACCTCTCCAAAGACAACATCACAAAATCCCCTAGAGCAGTGTTTCCCAAACTCCAGTCCTGACAGACTGGAATTTGGGAAGTACAAACAAGATGGGAATGTCCAGCCATCACACCGCTCAGGAAGAAGACGAGTCCTGTGTCCTAGAGGTGAACGTGCTTTAGTAGGACATGTGCATATCAACCCAAGGTCAAAAGAAGAAGACTTTGCGAAGATGATGGTGGAAGCTGGTAAGATTGTGTCACTATCCACAGTGAAACGAGTACTGTATCAACATGGGCTGAAAGGCCGCTCTGCCAGGAAGAAGCCATTACTCCAAAAGAAACATTAAAAAAGTCAAATTAATGTTTGCAAATGCACACAGGGACAAAGACCTTAATTTTTAGAGACATGTCCTGTGGTCTGATGAAACTAAAATTTAACATTTTGGGCATAATGATCATCGTTACGTTTGGAGGAAAAAGGGAGAAGCTTGGAAGCCTAAGAACACCATCCCCACTGTGAAACACGGGGGAGGCAGCATCATGTTGTGGGGTTGTTTTGCTGCAGAAGGGACTGGTGTACTTCACAAAATAGATGGCATCATGAGAAAAGAAGATTTTGTGGCAAAACTGAAGCAACATTTCAAGACATCAGCCAGGAAGTTAAAGCTTAGGTGGAAATGGGTCTTCCAAATGGACAATGACCCGAAGTATACTGCCAAAATGATAACAAAGTGGCTTAAGGATAACAAAAGTCAATGTTTTGGAACGGCCATCACAAAGCCCTGATCTCAATCCTATTGAAAATTTATGGGCAAAGCTGAAAAGGACGATGAGAGCAAGGCGACCTATAAACCTGGATCAGTTACACCAGTTTTGTCAGGAGCAATAGTAACAAATACTAATGAAATGTATGTAAACTTTTGACTTTGCAGTAAATAATAAAAATGCATTAAAATATTCTCTCTCTCTCATTATTCTGGCATTTTTCGCATATTAATAATCATGGTAATCCTAATTGACCTAAAACAGGAAAGGTTTATTCTGATTTCATGTCAGATATTGAGAAAAACCTGCAGATGTGTCTTTTTATATAGTGTATGTAAACGTCTAGTTTCAACTGTATATATAGGGGAGTAATTAGAAATTGCATTTAGCAAGGGAAGTTTAGAATATGCATTTATATTAAGGTAGGGGTGAGCGATTTTTTTTTAAATTTGAATTTTCCAGGTTTCTGAGGTTTTGCCCAAAAATTCGATTCAGATTCAAAGTTAACTTTCTCCAAAGTCTCCATTTGTCCTGAAAAGAAACGTAAGTGTGAAGGAATTGCTGCAATACTATAACCACACTGAGGAAGCAGGCAACAGCTTCCAGCTGTGTGTCCCTCCCTGGTCCTGCCTCACTAACATAGTGACACTCTTATTCTTTCTCTCCCTATTAATTAAATCTGTATTATTTCTTTTCTTCACACACTAATTTTCACTGATGAGCTGTCACACATACTATTTGTACAGTTTCTTTGGTGTTTCATGATTTTTGCTCCATATCTCTATGACTAAACTTTGAGCTCCAATGTCCTCACAATCCAGACTTATCACAAAATTGCTGCTGAATATCCTCCCTCTGCTTTTTTACTGACTACGATAGTCTCTCCTAATTGGTTATGCTTTACCATGTGATGTGGTAGCTGCAGGGATAAGGCTGAAGATTAGCTTACGTGACAGTGCCTAATGTTACGTGATCCTTCATTGGCTGGTGCTATCATCTAAAATTACTACAAGGGTACGAGCCCCAATGATTGGCCAACGTGTGATTTAACTTTTCAGTCACATGTTGTCACATCCCCTGAAGTGGCCTCTACCGTGGTGAAAAATGTTGAAAATTTGTGCTTTAGTTTTAATCATACCCTATTGTTTAGGCACTTAATACCAGGTCAATAATTCAGAATATTGTCCACATATCATATTAATGATGAAGGAACCTAGTCTTTGAATTTTATTTTTATAGTATCTCATAACTACACAATGTTTAACTGCATAAATAAAAGTTATGTCTTAGCTGTCTGTTAGTGAGATGCTGGCCAAATAGTGGGGCTTATGACTTTTTAATATAAATTGAATAAAATTCCATTCCCAGGCTAGCCATTCCCCTTCTTGTCTTTATTATACTTATTTCAATCTTCTAAAATGTGTAAAATTACCATTTTGGGTGATTCACGCAAAGTAAATTACATATTCTTGAAATTTGCCAGCTTCAGCAAATTTCTAAAAATTGTATATGGATTCGATTTTCATTGAATCAATTTGTTAATCTCTTGAATTAGACTATCGTTGTTCATTGCTAGTTGATATGTGATTTCAGAAGAAAGCCATAAGATAAATAATTTTTTTTAATATTTACAGACATTTATTTTTCTACATTCTCGGCTGTGGCGAAAGCCTGACGTCTAGCATAATTGGTTTCCTGCACACACCTTGTACTCTAGTCTTTTCTGCATTTCTCTATGAGTGCCATTTTGTTTTCCCCTTTGGCTGGTGCCAAGTCACAGCACTGGGAAAGTCCTAGCTACCATGTCCACAGAGCTTCATAGCTACAGGGCCTTGCATGGCAGAACCTATGCTCTCCAGTGACGAGAGGAGAGAGTGCTCTCAATCTAACGCAAGGGGAGATTTGTGGTCCACAACATCAAAAATGTTGAGTTCCAGGAGTTAGATGATTTGTTAAGGAAGGGGTTGCTGGATGGAGCTTTACGTGTAATGCCTTGGCTCTGCTCTCCAACTCGGAGCAGCAAATTACGATATGGGCATCAGTTCTAAAAAAAAAATAAAATAACCAATTTATACATGATGCAAAAAAAGAGAAGATAACTAGTCAAGAGATAACTACAGCATTAGTCCAGCCAGATACCGGTATCAAGAATCTCAGTCATCGAGGGAGAGATTCAAATAATACCGACAGCTTGTAAAGGAGATACTTGAAAAAATATCTAAACAGGATGTGTCCTATCAAACCTGGAAAGAGATAGAGTTGGAAGATGAACATACAACTGGGAGTTCATCTTGTAGAATTTTCTTTAAAAGTAACTGATATCTTGGGTCAAGTGGAGTTGACATTTTGGGGTCTAGGGATAAGAAATGCATCAATTAGAAGGATGGATGATGCTGGTCAACGGTGGTTATGGGAAAATAATTGCGCAGGAACCCTTGGTAGCCATTGAGTAGAAGTAGAGTCAGGTAAATCTTCCTCTCAATCCAAGTTTCCAGACTGTTCATTTGGGGTTCAGCCAATGCGGCAAATGAGAATGGAGAAGTTTGCGTAGTGAAGGCAGAATCTGAGCAAGAGTCATCTCCATGGCGGCAATTCTATTCTGCATAGTGGCCATTTGGCCACCATAATGGTGTTTCAAAAATGGGTTATAGCCTATCTGGTCAGCTAGTGAGGAGTGAGAAAATGTTGGCATGATGAGCCAGGCTGGACACATCTCTACCCTTCTCATCTCTATGACATGACTATATCCTAGTAGGGTATTTCGGTATGGGATTGTCCTAATCGGGGCAACAAATGTAAAGCTTACACTTTACTTTTCTGACTGCAATTATAGTATTATATATATTTGATTAATTCTGTTTCAAACACTAAAATTGCCCATACTCCGCAAATAACTACTGAGTGATGGCTCTCTCTCCTGATCTCTCCATAACCGTGAATATATAGTTCAGCCAAGAGTCCATGTTTTTCTAATGGAGAAAAAGTAAGTAGCTGCTTGCAGATAGTCTCCAAGTAGAGTAAAAGCACTGGAGATTTACATGTAACATGCCAATCCTTCTCTCCCCATACGTTATCTGTCGGGAAAAGTGGGGAAGACCCTACACACATCAGAAGCTTGTCCAGTTCTGCCAAAATTGTGGGGTTTAGCCGACTTTAATGTTCATTTTTTTGCAGTTTGTGTGAGTTCCGGTTATTAGAAACGTTTTGCTCAGCCAAGTTTGTGTCTGCTATACAATACTTAAAATGTCTAATTCACATTTTGATAGACACTCGATTTATCTCCACCTATAAAACCCATGGCTCTACGCCTACCTAATCCTTGAACTTTGAACAAATAAAAAAATTTTTATGCTTCAATTTTTTGTCCCTCCTTTTGGGATTAATTCTTCATAATAGACTTTACCTGCAAGCTCGTTATCTTTTCCCCCCTTACCCCCTTTTAATCTCTTATTTTTTCTCTTATTGTCAAGTATATACTTTGACCAACGGATTCTTGTAGACTCCTTTATGATTAATGCCTCTTACCAATTTATACACGTATTTTGTTTGCCAGCATTTGTTTATGCATTTATGCATCATTCTTGTTTCATAAATATGGGTTTATGTAATTATATTTATTTATGTTTGTATATTTTATGAACTTTGTAGAATAACCCTGATTTATGTCCTCATTTATCTTTTAGCGATATTTGAAAAAGACCCGGACGGGGTCGGAACGTCACTACTCGACTTTTTTCGTTCTTCACAAAACAATCATAATTTGTATTGCGGTGTAATTTTCACATGAATTAAATTATTCACCTTGCATATGACTGAGTGCGGCTGATTCATCTTGACTCTGCTATACAATGTACTGCCTCTCCATGAAAATACTGCACAGGAAATCCTACAATCAGTCAAATTAGCAATGGTATTTTAGTTACTCTACGATATATCTCATTCCCAAGCTTGGCACTATATACACGAGACAAAACAGAAGTCACTATTCACTTGTATGTAATATCTTTCAGAAACTTTAAGGAAGAAGTTGGGAAGAGAGGACAGGAGACTACATCTGATTTGCGTTGGATCAGTCACATAAACATCGTTCTGCGCACATTTAGTTTTACTCAAGCGGGATCCAATAAACTGCAGTTTGTTTGGAATAAATGTGTCTTTTTGAGATAAATCAATGGGTAATGTCTTCGTTCGCTCTTTGACCTGCGGTTGCTTTGATAATATTTGTTTTATTAACAAGCAGAAGTAATGAGAATTTTATTGACAGATCTGACTGCCAAAGGTAGAAAAAAAAACAAAAAACCTGTGGAAGCGGCCAAGTTAATCACAGAATACCTCGAGGCTAAAGCTGCCAGTCCTGTCTGCTGACGTTCTAAGGAAGATACGGTGTGGCCTCCAACAAAATGATAAGACATGGATTTAAGACAATGCGCCGGATCCAGTTGCTTCCAATTTACCAGGGGGAGTCTCTGAGCTTCATCTTTAGGAAACAACTGCTTGTAAAGTACCAGCGTATTTTGGGATAAGCAATTATTTTAACTTTCTCATCTCCACATTTTTGTTTTTCAAGAAAGCCTTATGAAGGCGTGTTTTATTTACCTGGTGAGATTCTTTTTTATGGCATCGTTGGGGAAACTCATCATGAAAATTGTCAAAGAAAAATTGCAATTTTTCTTTTTTAAATTGTAATTTTATTTAAATAAATTTTTCATTTTATACAGGAAAAAAATTACAATTATTTTGCTATTTTAAATTTTTCACTATCATTTATATCTTTTCAACTAATCCCATTGTATAATAATTTAACATTCAGTTAAACATTTTCAAGTATATAAAGAGTAAAAGCTCACGAACAAACACATGGACAAAAGGAAAGGGGGAATATGATATACAATGTTATGACCTATTAATATCCATCTCATAGAGGTCATATACACTATGTTCCAAATTATTATGCAAATTATATTTTTCTCTGATTTTCCTAAGTGGTCGGTGCAAATGACAGTCAGTCTAATAAAAGTCATTACGTTAGATTTCTAAACATTTGATCTGTTTTAAAGAACTGAAAATGCTCATTTGTGGAATTTGCAGCATTAGGAGGTCACATTCACTGAACAAAAAAGCTACTTAACTCCAAAACATCCTAACAGGCCAAGTTACAGGTAACATAGGAACCCTTCTTTGATGTCATCTTCACAATTCTTTCATCCATTGAACTTGTGAGTTTTTGGAGAGTTTCTTCTTGTATTTCTTTGCATGAAGCCTCCCAGAGCTGCTGTTTTGAAGTGAACTACCTCCCACCCTCATAGATCTTTTGCTTGATGATACTCCAAAGGTTCTCTATAGGGTTGAGGTCAGGGGAAGATGCTGGCCACACCATGAGTTTATCTCCTTCTATGCCCATAGCAGCCAATGACTCAGAGGTCTTCTTTGCAGCATGAGATGGAGCATTGTCTATCATGAAGATGATTTTGCTCCTGAAGGCACGTTTCTGCTTTTTATACCATGGAAGAAAGTTGTCAGTCAGAAACTCTATATACTTTGCAGAGGTCATTTTCACACCTTCAGGAACCTTAAAGGGCCCTACCAGCTGTTTCCCCATGATTCCGGCCCAAAACATGACTCCACCTCCTTGCTGACGTCGCAGCCTTGTTGGGACATGGTGGCCATCCACCAACCATCCACTACTCCATCCATCTGGACCATCCAGGGTTGCTCAACACTCATCAGTAAACAAGACTGTTTGAAAATTAGTCTTCATGTATGTCTGGGCCCACTGCAACCGTTTCTGCTTGTGAGCACTGTTTAGGGGTGGACGAATCGTAGGTTTATGCACCACAGCAAGCCTTCGAAGGATCCTACACCTTGAGGTTCTAGGGACTCCAGAGGCACCAGCAGCTTCAAATATCTGTTTGCTGGTTTGTAATGGCTTTGAAGCAGCTGCTCTCTTAATCTGATGAACTTGCCTGGCAGAAACCTTCCTCATTCTGCCTTTATCAGCACGAACACGTCTGTGCTCAGAATCAGCCACAAATCTCTTAACAGTACGATGATCACGCTTAAGTTTTCAGGAAATATCTAATGTTTTTTATCCCTTGACCAAGGCATTGCACTATTTGATGCTTTTCTTTCCCATGTTACTTGAAAACTCTGGCCTGCTTAATAGTGTGGAACATCCAGTTTTCCTTTTATTGATCAATTCACAATGGAAATAAATAACATGCATGTTAGACCATATAACGCGTCCATAGCTATTCGGATAGATATAAAAAATATAACAATGCAGACGATTAGCCAGATGACTCAAAGCACCTATACAATCCTACAAATACCTAAAATGGGAATGCCAGAGTAGAGTAATAAATACAAAATGATAGAACCATGCAAGCAGTTAACCCATTAATTGAAAGATTCTACACAATCCCAAAGGCATATGTGCCTATGATGGAAAATATCAGAGTGGAATACAAAATATTGCCAGAAAATGGCTAAAATAAGCCAGGATAAAGGTGCTGAATACAATCAACATATAGTCACCAGGAGTAGGTCGACATGACGTGAATAAAGGCAAAAAGACCTCCAAAGAGCCAGGTAAAGGGACCCCAAACGTATCGCCGCTACAGGAGCGGCTTCATCAGGGGTAGTTATAGTTATAGGGTTATATCTGTCCGAATAGCTATGAACGCATTATATGGTCTAACATGCATGTTATTTATTTCCATTGTGAATTGATCATTATTTATTCACTGTATGGGCTTATTCAGACCATTGAGCCTGGGTTTGGTGGGTTAGTTACTCTTTATAATTTTAAATGTTTTTAAACTTATTTTGTCCACTATGAAATAAAGGTGTTTTCTATTTTCATATATATGGCTGTGCATACCATTATTGGTCTGGTCTTTTCTCTTCCTTCCTTCAATGCTTAATTTTCAGATCAGGTTATGAACCCTATTTGTAAATAAGCATTGATTAGTGCGCCCTTTTTCTCTTGTGCATATGGTACCAGAGATGAAGAATTTTGTACTGATTTTCTTTCTATGAAATACAAGATGCAGTCTTAGTTGCTCTGGTCTAAACATTTCTCCGCTCTACCACGGTTGGTCTTTTACCCAGATATTCCTCCCGTTTGAGCATATAAGATTGTCTCATTAGGGAATCGAAGTCTGTAGAATATTGTAACTACTAAATATTAAACCTCTTGTTAAACTATTCTTGCACAGTCTCTCGATGGAGGAGGCCTGTAGACCGTGGAATAATGGTAATGGAACAATCAAAGAGAATGGAGAGAGATCTTTGCTTTCAGATCATCATAGGAATGTAAACTTTGCGTTTCATAGCCGATTATGTCAGTGAAGTTAAGCCAGATTGAGTCCTTACCCTGGTCATTGAGTGGCTTAGACTTTCAGGAAAATTTGGATTGAAAGAAAAGTTGCAAATTTTGATGTTTCACTCAAGCTCTGCTAACTTTTTGAAAATGGGAGGAAAGGGTCAGACCTAGCGAGGCCCGACAGATTTATTTTTATGGTGTAAATTATAGTAGAAACGTACTCCAATCTATGAATTTGGTGCATTTTACTCCAGTGGACTCTTTATCAAGATTATTATTTAACGGCCTACAGATTTAATAAATGATCTGTAGGAAGTCTTGTGCAAAAGCCTAGAAAGGTCCACCAGGGTCTTCTCCGCCGTTATCTTGATTGTATCAAGCCACTGAGTTGCTGGTCTTCTTCACCTTGTTCCTTCTCTTCTTCCAACGATGATGTCCTTCTCCAGTAATTGCTCTCTTCATGTGATGTGTCCAAAGTAGGCAAGTCGTAGCTTGGTGATCCTTGCTTTGAGTGACATGTTGGGCTTGATTTGTTCCAAACTTGATGTTGTTGTTCTTACAAACCATGGCATTGATAACATCCTTCTTCACCACCACATTTCAAAGGCGACCAAATTATGTACAAGCCGACTCTTCGTCGCCAGTGAAATGTTCCTCGATTTGAAGACCTTGTTCAGTGACTCCATTGTTGATTTGCAGATAGCTATTTTATTGACTTCTGGTGTCGCCTTCATCAAGAATGGAGTACAAAATGCCAGCCTTGATTAATTTCCCCCAAATGTATTACTAAACTTTTATGAATATTTTGAAAGATAGGTGAGATTTTAACAAAGTAGTTTTTGGAGTTTTTTTTTTAACATGACTCATTTACTTTATTCTTTTGGTTAGTGTAATGACAATACAAAATGTGTATTTTTTTTAGGTTTTACTTTTTGTTTCGCGATTTTCGCACAATGAAAACACTAAAACAATCTTTTGTTTTCATGTCACCAGATTCAGAGAACCACATATTTTAGATTTTATTTTTGCATGATTTATAAGGTCCTGTTTTTTGCAAGATGAGTTGACACTTATTTTTGGCATGACATCTGGTCTTTATTTATCCTAAAAAATTCAGTGTGCAGGATCCAATTTTCATCCATTTTTGGGCTATGTGTCCGTTTTTACCATCGGTGTGTTATCCGATAACAAAACAAAGGACAGCACAAGGATGCAACAAGCCTCATTCATTTGAATGGATGAGTTTGGTCTTCAAATCTTATCAAAGAAGGACATGTCTCCAATAAAAGGGGGTTTTGTAGGGTCTTACATTGACAGTCTATGCTTAAAAAAAGTCCTTTTATCCCAGAGTCACCCATACCATATGATGCAGTATAGAAAGGGGAAAAATGCAATGCTGACCAACCCCAAAAGACACTTTTTTTGGCATACTGTACAGTCATGGCTAAAAGTTTTGAGAATGACACAAATATTATATTTTCACATGATCTGCTGCCCTCTGGTTTTTATGTGTGTGTTTGACAGATGTTTTTATCACAGACAGAAATATAATTGCAAACATATGAGTAACAAAAGCTTATATTGACAGTTAGAATGAGTTAATGCAGCAAGTCAATATTTGCAGTGTTGACCCTTCTTCTTCAGGACCTCTGCAATTCTCCCTGGCATGCTCTCAATCAACTTCTGGACCAAATCCTGACTGATAGCAGTCCATTCTTGCACAATCAATGCTTTCATTTTGTCAGAATTTTTAGGTTTTTGTTTGTCCACCCGTCTCTTGATGATTGACCACAAATTCTCAATGGGATTAAGATCTGGGGAGTTTCCAGGCCATGGACCCAAAATCTCTATGTTTTGTTCCCTGAGCCATTTAGT
Organism: Oophaga sylvatica; assembly: GCA_033576555.1. Lineage (NCBI taxonomy): Eukaryota > Metazoa > Chordata > Amphibia > Anura > Dendrobatidae > Oophaga > Oophaga sylvatica. Next base: position 626,024,948 of record JARQOD010000002.1, read on the forward strand.
TATCACCTTTGCTTTATGGCAAGGTGCTCCATCATGCTGGAAAAGGCATTGTTGATCGCCAAACTGCTCTTGGAGGGTTGGGAGAAGTTGCTCTTGGAGGACATTCTGGTACCATTCTTTATTCATGGCTGTGTTTTTAGGCAAGACTGTGAGAGAGCCGATTCCCTTGGCTGAGAAGCAACCCCACACATGAATGGTTTCAGGATGCTAAATAGTTGGCATGAGACAAGACTGGTGGTAGCGCTCACCTTGTCTTCTCCGAATGAGGCGTTTTCCTGATGTCCCAAACAATCGAAAAGGGGATTCATCAGAGAAAATAACTTTACCCCAGTCCTCAGCAGTCCACTGCCTGTACCTTTTGCAGAATATCAGTCTGTCCATGATGTTTTTTCTGGAGAGAAGTGGCTTCTTTGCTGCCCTCCTTGAGACCAGGCCTTGCTCCAAGAGTCTCCGCCTCACAGTGCGTGCAGATGCACTCACACCTGCCTGCTGCCATTCCTGAGCAAGCTCTGCACTGCTGGTAGCCCGATCCCGCAGCTGAAACACTTTTAAGAGACGGTCCTGGCGCTTGCTGGTCTTTCTTGGGCGCCCTGGAGCCTTTTTGGCAACAATGGAACCTCTCTCCTTGAAGTTCTTGATGATGCGATAGATTGTTGACTGAGGTGCAATCTTTCTAGTTGCGATACTCTTCCCTGTTAGGCCATTTTTGTGCATTGCAATGATGACTGCACATGTTTCTTTAGAGATAACCATGGTTAACAGAAGAGAAACAATGATGCCAAGCACCAGCCTCCTTTTAAAGTGTCCAGTGGTGTCATTCTTACTTAATCATGACAGATTGATCTCCAGCCATGTCCTCATCAACACCCACACCTGTGTTAATGGAGCAATCACTGAAAAGAGGTTAGCTGGTCCTTTTAAGGCAGGGCTGCAATGATGTTGAAATGTGTTTTGGGGGATAAAGTTCATTTTCTAGTCAAATATTGACTTTGCAAGTAATTGCTGTTAAGCTGATCACTCTTTATAACATTCTGGAGTATATGCAAATTGCCATTAGAAAAAGTGAAGCAGTAGACTTTGTAAAAATTAATATTTGTGTCATTCTCAAAACTTTTGGCCATGACTGTACGCTAGTTGCACAAGGTCCTATAAATATACCCTGAGAAAGGTGACCTGGCACCTATTGGCATTGCTTCATAGAGACAAGGGCAGCAGAAATCCCTCTTGACTGCTGTGTATAGGAGACATAATAGCAGCTAGTCTTCACCCACCAGCTCAGAAACAATTGAAAATTAGAGATGGAGCCTGTACATGTGAAAATTAGAGACAAATGTAGGATTCAAGTCATATGAGTGTTATTCCTCTTGTACACACACATGACATCTTTTTATAAAAAGAGGCCTGATATTTAAAGGGAAGTTTTTGGAATGCAACATGAGAGCAGCATTATGTAGGTGTCGAGACCCTGATTCTAGCGATGTATAACTTACTAGGCTGTATTTTTCTGTTTCAATAAAATCAGTATTTTATCAGCAAAGATTATCACTACAGGACTAGGTGTCTCATACCTCCTAGTCCAACCACACCTGTAGCACTGATACAGCGCAGAAAGCAGCCAATCATGGTGTGGGAGGGGTTATACACAGCTCAGTGTTTCGAGCTCTGCTAGATGTGCAGCAGGAAAGCTGTGATTTTATCAGAACTGCTGAACCCAGTAAACTAAATGAAACATTGCTGGAATCCGACTTCCGCCTCTACATCATTTTGCTGATAGATTATATAGCCAAAACTTGCTGATAGATTCCCTTTAAAATAAATATGGATGCTAAATGTCTCTCCTGACTTATTAAACGAGCAGCGTTATGAAGCACATATTGTTAAGCAGAAACATTACAAGGTAGCATACTTTAACACACGCAATAACCAAAGTCATGTCCAATCCGCTTCAACGTAGTTTCCGTGGCACCATTTTATCATTATTTGCCACCTTACAAGCAGTGGAGAGTGATCGGTTTTGACACATTGAATATATTTACACTTGGCACAGAACTGGTTTATTAACAGTTACAGGATAGAGTTACGAGTCGAGTCCAAACACTGAGTCTTGTGAGAACGTAACATTCCATAAACTGGCACAAGCCACACGGTTATGTTCAGCGCGGTACCCAAGAGCTGCCAGCTTCGGGTGTTGGACTTTTTTTTTAGGCTTCAGATAAGACCTTTTTTTTTTTGCACAACTATAAAATAAATTTCATGAGCGAAAACAGATTTTCAAGGTAAAGTTAGAAGGTGTTTTCTATGGGTTTTTTCTATAAAAATGATTTAAGAGGAAAATATGCTAAAGCCGGTGAACAATTTATAAGAAAACAACATCAGTTTACTTTGTGACGTAGCTCTGGTCTGTTTTTGCCATTAGATGACGCTATAGATGTGAAACTGTAAAAAAACTCAAAAAATAATTTATGTTGAGAATATTCTTAAAAATAAAAGTTTAAGAACTCGTTTTATTCTATGGATCCAATTTTCCATGGTCACATCCTAATTGGTTTAAAAATCCATGAGACTGGGGACATTGACGAGGGTAGTGATTTGGATGGGTCCACTAGTGATTTTGATGGACCCACTATTCTGAGTGCACACCATCTTATGTTTTTAGAACATGTATACATGGACTTTTAATAACATAATTTTTGCATTCATTTAACGTGGAGGATATATCAACAGCTTAGAATTTACCATCTTAGAATGGTTTAAAGTGGCGAGCTACTGGCTCTAACGTCCTCCCCAAATGGAATTGTCTTCTGCTCGACCATTATGGGCCTAATCAAGGAGGAACTTATTATTGTGTAAGAGTCATGGCCCAACAAATGATCCTTTAGTGGGCGCGATCCACAGGAAGCAAGGAGGATAGAATCGCAAGAAGAGAGGAGGCGCCGATTCAAGACAGCGACGTCCATCGGACTGGACCGGCACATAGTTGAGTATTATGAAAGGTCTTTTTCTTGTCTTGTAAGCCAGATTGTTGACATATATACAGCATATTAGAATGCTGTATATCAAGGCTGAAAAAAACTGGTCTCTCTTATGGGACAAACCGGGTGACCGGTTCCCTTTAAGCCTGTAACTTCAATTACACCTAAATGTTTTTTTCTGAAGTTAGATACAGGAATGGAGTTTGATGACTCTTTAACTACTTACGTCTGTCTATGGGAGGTCTATGTTCTACTCTGCAGTAACGTTCTAAAACATCTCACTGCATAAGAAAGAAAGCAACTGAACACAATAATGTAGATGCAGGGAGCCGGCTGTCAAACTCAGCCAAGTTCACCATAGAGAACACAGATACGGTTTATTACAGTCTCTGCCTTCCTGATTACTGCATACAAAACACTTTTTAAGCATTGTATTTACAGTAATCGGAAGAGCTTCTTCTGGATCGCTGGGTCTAGGGAGGGAGCAGGAGTTGCTGGGTCCTAAGATGCCCAGTCTGCTCTGTTTTGCAACCAGGAGGCTGCATTTCCACTGTAACTGGGGCTGATATACCAGTACCAGCCTCAGTTACAGGGTAAATGAAATAATAAAAATTTGAAATGTTCCCAAAAATCTTTTATGGCCTTTTGCAAAGCACAATATGTAAAATACATCGAAAAAATAGCAGGAAAAACATGAATTTTAGCCACTGTTGATCCAACTTGCTGTTACAAGCCCCGCCCCGTAGGAAAAAAATGTTTTTGATATCATTATTGTTACAGAAAGAAGAACATCATTTTAAATGTATTCCAGTGGTCGTTTGTGGTCCTAAAAATAAATTTAAAAATGTGAAAACCAAACAAGTGTTTCATTTATTTTCTTACCGGTATTGCCCAAGATTGTCAAAGAAATGAAAAAAAAACCTGTGAAAATGACGTAAAAATGTAGCCCTAAGTATCACGAAAAAAAGAAGGAAAAATTATTTGAATATCTCAACAGTAAAAAAGTTTATGTTAAGGGGAATCTGTCACCAGGATTTTGCTACCTCTTCTGAAAGCAGCATAATGTAAGAGACCCTAATTCCAACAATGTATCACTTTGTTTACTGGGTGCAGGAAAGGTGACACAATCAGAGTTTTTAGCTGTAGCTTGAAGCAGAGCTCAGAAAGCTAATCCCACCCACACCAGGCTGTCTATGTACATTGTCTATTGACAGTCAGCTGCTTATCACAGAAGGGGGCGTAGTCGGACTAGCATGTGCGTGAGCACTAGTTCTGGTTGTGATAATGTCCTAGTGATAAAACCTTAATTGTGTGAAAAGAACAGCATACAGCCTAAGTCACACCAGCGATTTTAAAATCGGTTCGATTTTGATGCAGGAGAGTCGGATGAGTGTAATGCGATCTTGGATCCGATTCTTCTGCAAATGTAATGCGATTCTGTGATTTTGATTCCTAGTCTCAGCTTATGTGATGTGAATGACATCCGATTTTTGTGCAATTGAGATCGATTTTCAGCATGTGTTTTCACTATAAGCTTAACTCATCCTTGTGGCCAAACCTGTAAAAGGCCACTTTTCCTTGTTTAACACTGGGAGGACATATAGGTTTATTGTCTTATGCCTCCAAATAACCAGGTTGACTTGTTTTTTTGTTTTTTTTGGGGGTGAGCTTTAAAATGTCCTTCAACCTGACGTTTAACACCACTGAGCGGATCTTACTCCACTGGGTGTTATCTCGGTGCTATGATGAGCCGTACCCAATTGTTGGTGTTCCGAGGAGGTGGCGTAGACAATACTGGATACATCCACTCCTCAGCAAACGGCCAACAAATGGACACTTCCATTGACTCTATGCTGAGCTTCTCAAGCATCCCCAAAGGTTTTTTGAATACACAAGGATGAGTGTAGCTACATTTGACAAGCTTTTGGAGCTTCTCCGGCCCACCATCACATTCCAGAATACTAAGATGCGGCGATGTATATATCTGCTGAGGAGCGACTTCTGGTGACACTAAGGTAATTTTTTTTTCTTTTTAAAACAATATTATTTTGTAAATGTTTTACTTGTCTTAATATTCTGTAGCAGATTCTAATTATTTAATTTTTAATGTGTGCATTAGGTTCCTAGCTAGTGGTGTTTCGTTTGCCGCACTTCATTTTTTTTTCTCCTTGTAAAGTCCATTTCAGCAATTGTGAAGCACACCAGTGCACAGATATGGCTCACCCTCCATGCAGATGTTATGCCGGAGCCTGGCGAATGGGATTGGTTGAAAATTTCATGGGGATTTTATGCCAAAACCCAATTTCCAAACTGCATTGGGGGTCATAGATGGCAAACACATCAGGGTGAAGAAGTCACCAAACTCGGGGTCACAATATTTCAACTACAAACAGTATTTTTTGATTGTACTGTTAGCGTTAGTGGACAGTGATTATATATTTCGCATTGTTGATATTGGGGCCTATGGTGCAACAGGCGATTCAAGAATTTGTAATACTTCTGTTATGGGTCGCCAGCTTCACAATAATGACCTTGCTCTACCACAACCATGTGTTCTTCCGGGGTCAAGAGGTGACCCAACACCATATTTTTTTGTTGAAGATGAGGCCGTTCAATTATCACTAACATGTGATGCGGCTGTACCCACGTCGAGCACTCAATTACCAAAGGCGCATTTTTAACTACCATTTTGCTCGTGCATGCAGAATGGTGGAGTGTGGCTTTGGCGTCCTTTGTGCTTCTTGGGGCCCTACAGCTGAGTGAACATAATGTTAATGTAGTCATCAAGGCATGTGTGGTGTTGCATAACTTTACCCGCATGCAAGAATGTGGTTATGCTGCCGGACGTGAAACTGATGAGGATGTGGCAATGCCCTTTCTTGCTCCATCTGGCCTGACTACACGACGGCAGCCTACCAGCCTTAAGATTCGGGATATTTTAACATCCTATTTCATATCTCCTGAGGGAGAAACTGCATGGCAGAATGAGCTTGTTGATCAAACCTGATTTTTACATGGATGTGTTTTTTTGTGCCCTTATCCATGTTCTGATGTATGTTGAAAAGAAAGAATATTTGTTTGCTTTTTTCATAATTAAACCACACATTCGTTTGTTGTGTTTGACAATTATGAACCATGACTATAATGTTTTGACACATTTTATTAACACAAAAAACCTTCAAACATATTTATTCATATGCATATACAGGTGAGAAAATATCTCAACGAAAATAGCAACAAACCACAATAACAGCACACTCACTCCCCCCCCGTATAAATTATGGTATGTTGGTGACCTAGGTTGTAAAGATGGAAGATCGCCTGACAAAGATGTTTACAAGGTTGTACCCATTACCTGAGAGTCAGCAGAACCTGAAAGGTAAGAGTAACCTTGCTTCAAAGGTTGGTGCTCCTGCGGGTGACGGTATGTGCCAGCATGGCCCACAAAATGCTCTCTCAACGTAGGGCTAGGCCTCAGCAAAGGGTGGCTCCTTTCAAAGGGATAAAAGGTTGCCATTTGCCCATCTGGTCCAGAGCATTCCACATGCCTATGTACAGGCATCTGGTCAGAGACCAAGGATTGTTGGATCATGGATGGGTGTTGGTATCGGGGTGTGTGCTGTAGTGATATCAGTCTTGACTGGCCAGCGGTGGCTTCCTCCTCATCTGGTGGTCGCAGACGGTTGCGCTGTGACCGGTACCAGTCATCCAGTAAATCAAACACCTCCTTGGGGTTGTTGGATTTTGTGCATGCGTCCAAAATAATATGGATCGCATTGCGGGCATGGAGCTGCAGTGGTTGATCAATGTCCCGCATGTAGCGTGCCAGACTGCGGGCAAAAGCCTCCTCTCCATCATCATTCACCATGAGCGAGGGATAGTCTAAAACACCACTATCTACCTCGCGCCTCGTCCCGACAATGAGGATCTCCCTCCTGCGTCTAACTCTTTGGGGAATGGGGCTGCAATGGGTCAGTGATCCAACGGAAGGGTTGGGCTGCTGCTCTGCCGCTCTTCCACTTCCTCTGTACCTGTTGCTGGTACTATTGTGGCAGGTTCACCAGTGGTTGCAGCTGTTGATGTGGAGGGTGTTGGTGCTGTTGGATGGCCATAATCCGAGGATTACCCTGTTGCTGCTCCTGCATCCTCCCCATAATCGCCAACGGAATCCAAGACGGATGCTGTCCCCCTGTCCTTTATATTGGAGTCAGTACTGGTAAAATATACATTATTTGTCAGTTTTTGCAAGAATTTTAACCAAAATGTAAAAAGGACAACATAGGGAAGAAAAACACAAACTTACAGACGGAGGTCCAAAATCAGTGCCAGAAAATTAAGGTGCTAAATGTATATATATTGCCTTTTTGTTGACGGCGCTAAACCACTTTTGGCCCTCTGTTGTCGTTCACGACGGCATGCATCCCTGCAGCTGCGCCATCGGCAGGTGATATATCATTCACTGTTGTAATGAAAAATTAAACAAAACAAAAACAAATTTAAATTATGTAACATACATTAAACAAAATGTAACATTCACAGCATAATGTGTATTGGTAATGTATTTGTAAAATACAATAAATCCCAATTAATAAAATAAAAAAACACACAAGTGGACATGGCTCAACAATTCAAACATAACAACAGTGAATAATTTGGGGTGTCCAGGTATGCTTGAGCATTTAGCTAAATTACAGGCATTGTTAACAGTCGCTTGGTAATCAATATTGGAGTATAATTAGATACATACAGCAATATATATTTTTATTGATTTTGGGGAACTTACTCACTGTCGTTTGCTTCTTTCGGGAGCACATATCATAGAAATTGAGATACATCTGGCGACAGATGTAAGTCCAAGATGTATCCCTTCTGTTGCGATCTTGATATGCCACATCTCATTTATCCCACAGCTCAGGCCGCTCCTGGACTAGGATATTTAGCATTTCCACATTAATGTGAGGTGCCATGTTATTGATCTAAGTGGAGGCGTGTTTTTTTATTTTTATAGGTTGCCAGGATATGCTTGCCTTACAATTTCCTACACTGTGATGATGCAATTTCCTGGACCAGTGGAGAAATCGCACGGCATTCAGATTAGTCCAGTGCTATCCGACTGCAGTGCGACTGCTATCTGATTGCAATGCGATTTTAACATGAGCTTTTACATATAGAAATTATCTATGTCATTTACACATCGTTTTCAAAGGATAAATTGTTAAAAACACACACATATATATGCCCTCAGATAGGTAACAGGAGTTCACAGGGAGACACTGAGCACACGGTGATGTCTCTCCTGGATGACAGGCTGTATTGTCGCATCATGCAACCATGCAGCCTGCCATCTAGATGTAGCAGAGCTAGACCTGTCGTGGGACAAATGGATAAGCAGCATCTCTGTGGAAAGGTGAGGAATATTGTTTTTTATTTTTAACTCTTTTGCAGATGACAAGGGCGTTGAGGGAATGGGCAAGGTCGTAAGTATGGTATAAAGATTTATTAAAGGAGTCTGTGTCATTCTTTCAATTAAAGGACTTTATTTTAGGTGTCTGTGTTTTCATACAATGTGACTATGGGGTTAGTAATGGGGACGTCTTATTAATGCCTCTCCATTACTAACCTCAGGGCTTTATGTTACCAGACAATACAAAGGTGACATCAACCCCCCCAACTATCACCCCACTTGTCACCGCTACATGGCAAATGGGAAGAGCGAGGCTAAGTGCTAGAATTTGCGAGTGTTAGAGATGCGCCTTTTCTGGGGCGGCTGAAAACTGATCTTTTTAGCCTGAGGGGGGGCAGTATCCATGGCCCCTTACAAGGCTATTAATATCAGCCCACAAAACCAAAGGAAAAAACAATGTGTGCATATACCCTAATGAAAATAAATAAGTAAAAAGTAAGTGCATTAAATAATTACCAATAGTAACCATTGTTTTGATCAAAAAAGTATAAAGCTGTCCCACCACGGCAAGGTGTACCCATTTGGGACAGTAACTACACTCTCTAACGTTAAAACCTACCTGGCATGAATAGTGGCAGAGAGTCTCTGGCTCCCAAACGGACACCCAGCTTAAGAGGGACTATGTATGAACTACGCAGCTCAGTAGAAAGGAGGCCACAACCTATTTGTACTGAATACAAAAAATACTAGAGAAAAACAAAAAACTGAACTGAAGTAGACTTGAATGACATGCATGATGCAAGAGCATGTTCACACTGACCATAAAAGCAAACAAAACCAAAGGAAAAATAATGTGTGTATATACCCTAATGAAAATAAATATTAATATCAGCCCGCAGCTGTCTGCATAGCCTTTGCTGATTATTAATTGTAGGGGGACCCCCACGTCATTTTTTTGGGGGGGTCCCATGCTAATAGCTAGTAAAGGCTAATTATACAGCTGTGAGCTGATATTAACAGCCTGGGAAGCTCCATTGGTATTACCCCCTTCCCAGGCTATAATCATCTGCCCCCAGCTGTCGGCTTTCCCGTTGCTGGTTAACAAAATTACCTGGGAACCCACGCCAATTTTTTTAAGAAAAACAATTTTTTATTAAATACATGTACAGTAAGCTACACACACACTGTACTAATTGTATTTGTCACTGACATCTATATAACTATCTATTCTATGTGTATTTACTGTATGTAATCCATCTCTTCTATACTGTCGGCTCCTGCTGTGATTTTACAGTACACGGTGGATGAATTACCGGCTTTACTTCCATCTATGTAATATATATAAATATATATATATACAGTATATGTGTGTATCACTGACATCTATATATATACCGTGGGTTCGGAAAGTTCAGATCCTTTTAAATTTTTCACTCGTTTCTTTGCAAAGATTTGGTATATTCAAAAAAGTTCATTTTTTTCTCATACTTATGACCATGCGATATTTCAGTTTTTCTTTTTTTTGCTAAATTTGTACAAATTTCTGCATTTCTGTTTTTTTTCAGTCAAGATGGGGTGCAGAGTGTACATTAATGAGAAAAAAAATGAACTTTTTTGAATTTACCAAATGGCTAGCAACATAAATAACCAGACGGAGATGTGTTTCTGTCTGGGAGAATCGAGCAAGATTCCTTTCCCATGTATTACATCATCATCTTTTATAGTATTTAGTGAGCTTGTACTTCAGCCAATAGTATAAAACCACACCTACAACATTTTAACCTATGAAAATACAGGAAGACTGGAAACTACATATATGGTCATGTCTACGTAACATAGGAAAGAACAATAGCATACTCATTTCTCAGAGTATTCTACAGTGATACATCCCAAGGTCTCATATCTTGTCCAAACTGGAGCAGTCCGGTTTTTATTACAGCCCATGACCTTTACTCCAGTAGAAAAACTATTTGGCTTTATAACAGCCAGAAACTATTGCCTAGTAACAGAATTTATCTCATAAAGACAAGATGGAGTTACAAACACAAAATGGAACATTCAGTTTTGATCTTTCTTAATTTAGTCCTTCAGGGCCTGTGCACACGTTGCGGATTCCTAGCGGTTTTGCAGCGGTTTTTTGCGGCGGAAAACCGCGGCAAAACCGCTTACACAATACAACTCATTAAGGCCTATGGGATTCCGCAATGCTGTGCACATGCTGCGGGTTTTTCCGCGGCGGAATCGCATCGCGGGAGAATCCGCAGCATGCTGATTCTTTTTTGCGGAACCGCGGCGATTCCACCGCCATAGGAATGAATTGAACCGATTACTTTCCGCATGTGGCTGTGCCCACCATGCGCAAAGTAAGCGGTTCATGTGCGGATGGTACCCAGGGCCTGGAGGAGAGTTGACTCTCCTCCAGGCCCTGGGTACCATATCCATGTAAAAACTATAATTAAAATAAAAAATAATGATATTCTCACCTTCCGGTGGCCCCGAAGCTTTCCCACCTCTCAGCGACGCTCCTGGCCAATCCCGTTCCCAGTAATGCATTGTGAGAATCACCCCAGATGACGTAGCGTGATGCTACGTCATCGGGGTGATTGTCGCAAAGGACGCCTGGGAACGGGATTGGCCGGGAGCGTCGCTGAGAGGCGAGAAAGCTGTGGGGGCCGCCGGAAGGTGAGAATATCATTATTTATTATTTTTTTTATTATTTTTACATTAGATCTTTTTACTATTGATGCGACATAGGCGGCATCAATAGTAAAAAGTTGGTCACACTTGTCAAACACTTGTTTGACTCGTGTGACCAACCTGTCAGATCGCTTGTAAAACGCTAGCACTCCGCAAGCTAATTACGCTTGCAAAACGCTAGTTTTTAGCGGGAATACGCATACCTAAAATATGCGGATTTCCCGCGGCAGGGAGGTGCGGAATTGCCGCGGAAATTTCCATGGCAATTCCGCAACGTGTGCACATAGCCTCACACTCTCACAGTGCGATTTTTTTCTCACATCCGTTTACTTCTATTGCGGGATGTCATCTGATATCCGATTACAATCGCAGAATGCTGCGAGCTTTTTCCATGCCGATCGTGAGCCAATTGTGAGCCGATCCGAGCTGGAAAAAAAATGCCGATAAACACACAATGATAGAATAAGATTGATCAAAATGCAATCTGATTTTTAATCAGATTGCATTCGTCCGATATCATCGCAAATGGGAATGAGCCCTAACGGTAATGTTTGAGACTGTGGCCCCAGCTCTCTCAGGTCATTGACCAGGGTCTCCAGTGTAGTTCTGGGCTGATTCCTGATCTTTCTCAGAATCATCCTTACCCCACGAGGTGAGATCTTGCGTGGAGCCATAGACCGAGGAAGATTGACAGTTACCTTGTGTTTCTTCTATTTTCTAAGCTTTGTGCGGGTCTACAATTTTGTCTCTGGTGTCCTTAGACAGCACTTTGGTCTTGGCCACGGTGGAGAGGATGGCGTGTGATGTGTGACAGGTGTCTTTTTTACAGGTAACGAGTTCAAACAGGTGCAATTAATACAGGTACAGAGAAGGAGGCATCTTAAAGAAAAACTAACAGGTCTGTCAGAGCCAGAATTCTTGCTGGTCGGAAGGTGATCAAACACATATTTCATGCAATAAAATGCACTTGAATTATTTAAAATCTTACAATGTGATTTTCTGGTTTTTATTTTTTAATTCGTACACCTACAATAACCTCTCCATTCATTGTAGGTGGGAAAACTTATATATAATAACATTTGTTCAGACTGCCTAACAAGGGTGTGTATCAGAATATATAGGGAATAGATTGTTAGAGGGGTTATCCAGGCTAATGAATACTTTCTAAATAAAAAAAACATTGGAAGTTGCAACTGGCAAAAACTATTTATTTAATCTTTGACCTCTTTTTTTAACTATGTAAAAAAATAAATTTTAAGATGTGTTTGCATTTTTTTTTACAATTTCGATTGATAGTAAACTACAAGTGCTTGTTTCTTAATTTAGTAACTTCCACTGCATTTGCACACAGGCAGCTCAGTTTGTGTAGACAGATATGTGACATTCTCAATTAAGCCATCCATACAGTACGTGATCGCGCGGACAACCAAGGCCTTTGTATAACGCCGGTGCCTCGTACACGCAGCGTCGGTGACACCCTCAGCCCACTTGATAAATCAGTCTCGGGGATAATGTCTGACGTTTTTTTCAAAGCACGGAGCTTCTAATGACCGTTGTTTCACAGAAAACATGTCTTATGCCTTGAAGCCACTCTATGTTCTGATGTAAATCTGTAGAAAAATATAACAGGGCACCTGTGTTAGCCATTTATTACAGACTTGGACAGGGCTCCTGGCTTAGAGATCCCTACCTAATATTTTGAGGTTTTTCCTGCACGTTTCTTCCTTTCCAAACTCTTTTCAGCACCATATAAATCTTACTCATTTTACTCTTTCTGAAACCCTTGGACCATGTTAGCTTAGTACATTATTGATAACTTAGCAGTTGTTTCAAATGATTACCATAAGGGGTGTAGAACAGTCGCGACTTCTGTACTCAGGAATATTTTAGAGAAAATGTGTAAAGTAAGTCTTCCAGATACCTAGAGGACAAGAGAGACTTCATCAACCGTGGAGAATGTAATGTTTGCTAGGGCACTAGGGTAAACACATAAGGCTTAGGTATTTCAAAAGGACTGTGGTGTTCCAATATAAATTATATATTTTATTAATTATCTATTCTATTATTTCTAAACACTGTTTTTCGGTGATTACTTTGTATCTCCGTTCATACTGCACCCAGACACACAAATGATACACCATTTGAAAGGTAAACTTGCCCCCTTCAGCAAGAAAAGAGCCAAACAAACCACACATCCACGATTTGATAACAAAATACAGTTTAAACATTAATTTTAAAAAACCTGCAATAAGGAAAAATGACCTGCAGGTGGCACCACAGTACCCCAAAGCACACTACCACAAAGCTGCTTACAGACATCACAAACAAATCCAAACATTTGTCTTGGGAGCTTTCCAGCTTGCCGAACTGCTTGCCCAGCCTATTTTAGCCAAATTGGAGGATTGTACACCTCACTGCAGGTGAGGCACATATGCAAACACATTTGTAAACATGCACTGCCTATTGAATTGCACAC
>JARQOD010000002.1:626038596-626120787 GCA_033576555.1 Oophaga sylvatica
GCTTCAGAACATCAACAGCCAGAGGACCTTCCTGAAGGACCAATAGGAGTGACAGCTGTATCTGAGCATGTGACCCCTGATCTCCAATGGGAGATCTTGCCCTGGGCATGCTCAGATGAAGCAACAAAGGACTTACACCTAAAGACGTCTGCTCGCCGTTGACCAGTAGTGGCTACAATAGCAGAACCTGAAGAGGCAGCAGCAAGTCTCTGCACAGTATTAGACCGGACAAGCCGCTGGGACCGATGTCTTTGCTGAGCAGGCTCCACTGCGGCCGGAGATGAATGGGAGACCGCAGCGGGACTGGTTCGAGACTCCCCTTGTGCAGCAGTGGGAACTTGAACCCTAACACTTATGACCATGTGATATTTCAGTTTTTCTTTTTTAATACATTTGCAAAAATTTCTACATTTCTGTTATTTTTCAGTCAAGATGGGGAGTGTACATTAATGAGAAAAAAATGAACTTTTTTGAATTTACCAAATGGCTGCAATGAAACAAAGAGTGAAAAATTTAAAGGGGTCTGAATACTTTCCGTACCCACTGTATATCTTTTGCTATGTTCAGGCGCATTTACACAATAAACACTACGTTAGGGTTGGCGGATTGCACCAAATAAAATAATAAAGTGCAATCGCAACCCGCTGTCCACCATACAGGAATGAACCAGCTGCTAGTGTGAACGATGACAAACCAAACAGCGAGCGAAACCCAAAGCACAATGTGTTAAACGTCACAGAGAGTGCGAGGAGCGCAGTGTACCGAGCTCTGTTACTTCTCAGAGTGGTACTGCATTAAACAATACTAAGTGCTATATCCTGTTAATGCCACGGGAATACTAGCACGAGGAATGCGCTTGCTCTGCGACTGCACTGTGTTAACCGCACACAATAATTAAGCAGGAGCTGCGCCGGGAAAATAACACTAATGACGCTAAATATAACACCCAGTTGCTAACTAGCTAAAGGGTTGATCTTGCTCTGTGACTGAACCATGCTAATAGCACACGTGAACGATACAGACGCCAAGTCAAGGTAAGCTACTGAACCTGTACCTAAGGATATAGCGGACTAGACTCAGGACTTAGACAAAAAATAATAATAATAATATTTGGCCAAATGTTATACTAAGCGTCTCAAATTTTTCCTTATACTCCAAAGCCGTATTGCTATTCAAAATTTCATGTATTCCATATTGTCATGCTTTAGTATGATAGAGTGCAGCCTTTTTTATGTTTTATATGGGGGTAGCTCCCTTGGTTTGCACCTAGTTCACATTAGTCTGGATGTGCCAGTCAGTTTTTTTTTGTCTATTGAATGTTAGCTTACTGACCGAGCACTCAGCCCCCACCAGGTGGTGATTTTAATTACAGCAGGTCCCCACTTACCCATAAATGCAGGCATTACTGACAGAGGTGTCCACATACACCCAGGAATTCAGATATCAGCCTAATATAGGTATGTTCACATAGGTCAGGGACTCACCAGACTTGAGACCACCTTGACGATGGTTGGTGGGCTAATAATATTTGGCCAAATGTTATACTAAGCGTCTCAAATTTTTCCTTATACTCCAAAGCCATATTGCTATTAAAAATTGTATGTATTCCATATTGTCATGCTTTAGTATGATAGAGTGCAGCCTTTTTCATATGTTTTATATGGGGGTAGCTCCCCTTGGTTTGCACCTAGTTCACATTAGTCTGGATGTGCCAGTCAGTTTTTTTTGTCTATTGAATGTTAGCTTACTGACTGAGCACTCCGCCCCCACCAGGTGGTGATTTTAATTACAGCAGGTCCCCACTTACCCATAAATGCAGGCATTACTGATAGAGGTGTCCACATTCACCCAGGAATTCAGATATCAGCCTAATAGAGGTATGTTCACATAGGTCAGGGACTCACCAGACTTGAGACCACCTTGACGATGGTTGGTGGGCTAATAATATTTGGCCAAATGTTATACTAAGCGTCTCAAATTTTTCCTTATACTCCAAAGCCGTATTGCTATTCAACATTTCATGTATTCCATATTGTCATGGTTTAGTATGATAGAGTGCAGCCTTTTTCATATGTTTTAGACTCAGGACTTAGACGGACTCACACAACAGAGTGGTAGAGTGCACACACTAAGCATGAATGATACTAGCGCATTTTAAACCCAAAGCTCCACCCCAAACACTCACGCTGACATCGCCAGCAGGCAAATCCGGATCTGCCACATCACCAGAGCAGCTGACGTCCGACAACCAATGAGAGGGCGCCACATCACGGACATGCTCAGTAAGGTGATCTCTGGACTTAGACACCAGAGCGCAATGCTGTGCCTGTATATCACTGATTACCATAGACTTGACTGGAGAGCCAGCAGTAACCAAGCGCATCCCACAAGCCTGAGCAAGGTGCCGGGACTGACATCTGAGCTGAGCAGCACGTACAGTGACCAGAGCTGAATGGGAGACCGGAGAGGCAGACACAGGATGAATTCAGCACCTAACAAACTTTTTTATAGAAAAAATAATTATTTTTGCATCACTTTATTCTAAGAGCTATAACTTTTTTTATTTTTGGCTGATGAAGCTGTATGGTGGCTTGATTTTTGTGGGACAAGATGACATTTCAGTGGTACCATTTTTATGTACATTCGTCTATTTAATTACTTTTATTCCACTTTTAGTTTGCCGGTAGATGATAAAACATCTTTTTTTTGTCTTGTATCTTATTAATTTTTTTTCACAGTATTCACTAAAGGGCTTAAGTAGTGAGACAGTTTCATAGGTCGGGTCATTCTGGTTACCCCACACCTGAGTATAATAATGTTTTTTTGCCTTGCTGGGTGAATTGGAGTCATATGTGCAGGATTATAGAATGCGGTCACATGGGGCTGAAAGGTGGCAGCCGTAGGTTATTTGGGAAAAAAAATGGCGACAGGTTCCCTTTAAGGACAGGGGACAGACCGTACAGATATTTTAATCTACAAACATGGGGATCTGACATTGAAGAGATGTATTTAATCTATTTACTTCCCAGTAAAAATGAATATTCACAAGCAGAAAGCAAAGATGTACTTTCTCCTGTTATAGAGAAAAAGGTGCCAATTCCGGTGCCAAGTTGTCATGATAGATTATAACTCTGCAATACTGGTATGGAAAGATGGCTGGCCTCATACCCGTCCTCTGTCTTGTAACTTTCCCTCTATGGAATTCTTGAATTTCCACCTTCTATTAGGCGGCAGACGGTTTTCAGCACAATATTTTCACATGTCATCCATTGGTCTTAATATGGATTCCATTCCGTCAGATAAGCAATGAACGACCTTTAACTCCACAAAGTCCATAACATTTTATCACTTCGATCAAGAAAAGCCACACACTAAGAATATCTGAGAATGAAATAAATATATTTCTTGCCTCGCAGCTGGATGTAGACATAAGACGTTGGTGAGACATCCCAAGCACAGGAAGACTTTCCACGGGAACTTCTTCCCATAATCGAGGGCATTCACAGTTGTTAACGTCCATGTAGCCGGGCGCAGAAACAGCGACACTTGTGTTATGGGCTATATGTATCCATCTTGAACTGTCCTCCCATCTCTCATCTTGCTCCCTCCTCGACCACCTATAATCTGGCTTCTGGCCACACCACTCTACTGAAACTGCCCTAACTAAGGTCACCAATGACCTACTATCTGCCAAGGCCAAGCGAGACTACTCTGTCCTCCTCCTCCTGGACCTGTCCTCTGCCTTTGACACAGTGGACCATTCCCTATTACTACAGACCCTCTAATCTCTTGGTATCACAGGCTTGGCCCTATCTTGGATCGCGTCATACCTAACAGACCGGACATTCAGCGTCTCCCTCTCACACACCACCTCCTCACCGCACCCTATATCTGTGGGAGTCCCGCAAGGTTCAGTCCTAGGGCCCCTGCTCTTCTCCATTTACACCTTCGGCCTTGGACAGCTCATAGAATCTCACGGCTTTGAATATCACCTCTATGCTGATGACACACAGATCTACATCTCTGGACCAGATATCACCTCCCTACTAAACAGAATCCCTCAATGTCTGTCTGCTATTTCATCCTTTTTCTCCACTAGATTCCTAAAGCTTAATATGGACAAAACAGAATTCATCATCTTTCCCCCATCTCACACAACCCCTCCAATGGACCTATCAATTAATGTAAACGACTGCCCACTCTCTCCAATCCCACAAGCTCGCTGCCTCGGGGTTATCCTTGACACTGATCTCTCTTTTAAACCACATATCAAAGCCCTCTCCACCTCCTGCTGACTTCAACTCAAAAATATGTCACGTATCCGTACATTCCTCAACCAAGAATCGGCAAAAACCCTAGTCCATGCCCTCATCATCTCCCGCCTCGACTACTGCAACCTCCTGCTCTGTGGCCTCCCCTCTAACACTCTCGCACCCCTCCAATCTATTCTAAACTCTGCTGCCCGACTAATCCACCTGTCCCCCCGCTATTCCCCAGCCTCTCCCCTCTGTCAATCCCTGCACTGGCTCCCCATTACACAAAGACTCCAGTTCAAAACCCTAATCATGACATACAAAGCCATCCACAACCTGTGTCCTCCATACTTCTGTGACCTTGTCTCCGGGTACCTACCTGCACGCAACCTCCGATCCTCACAAGATCTCCTTCTCTACTCCCCTCTTATCTCCTTTACCCACAATCGCATACAAGATTTCTCCCGCACATCCCCCTACTCTGGAACTCTCTACCACAACATATCAGACTCTCGCCTACCATGGAAACCTTCAAAAAGAACCTGAAGAAATACCTCTTCCGACAAGCCTACAACCTGCAGTAACCACAGATCCACCAAACCGCTGCACGACCAGCTCTACCCTCGCCTACTGTATCCTCACCCATCCCTTGTAGATTGTGAGCCCTCACGGGCAGGGTACTCTCTCCTACTGTACCAGTCGTAACTTGTATTGTCTAAGATTACTGTACTTGTATTTATTATGTATACCCCACCTCACATGTAAAGCGCCATGGATTAAATGGCGCTATAATAATAAATAATAATATTTAGAAATGCAGATTAGTCCCATTCACAAAAATGAAGACGAGCTGCAAAAAAAACCAGCGTATCATCACAGAGGTTGGATACGTTAAAGCAAACCCTCAGCACACTTTGCGGGTTTTTTTCCGCACAAATTTTTCGCAAAAAATTTGCAGCAATTTACAGTACCAGTAAAATGAATGAGATTTCTCTAATCTTATGCATACAAAGCTTATTTTGTCCTTGCAGATTCAAATCTACAGCATTAATTGCAGTGATTTTGCAGAATATTTCGCCCATACTAATATAAGTGGGGAAAAATGCACAACAAACATGAATTTTACACAGCATGTTTCCTACCAAAACTTCAGGATTTGCAGCAGAATTTTATGTTGCAAGTGCTGACCGTGCGCACGTAGCAGTCCAGAGGGGGCTGTAATGAGCAAAGCTAGATGGAAGCCCCACATGACTGCATTGGGGCAGGGGGAGGGGTTTCGGAATAGGGTTTTTTGAATTACGAAGTGGTGATTGGGGGATGGGTGAAAGGGGCGGAAAAGGGGCATGAGTTGGGGCGTTTTCTTGGGAAAAGTGCGGGAAAGGTGCCACTCCTAGAAAGAAATCTGAGGAGAGAAGAAGAATGTCTGCGACGGAGTCTGTAGAGTACCTGGTAGACCAGCTGAGAGATGTGGCGCGCTCCAGGAAGGGTGGATGATTGGAGGAGCAGCTGTCCTCCCTCCTAGGGGACTCCGGGTCACAGGCGGTGAGCAGCAGGGTGTCACGCTGTTACTGCATACAGGAGGTCCGGGGTCTATGCTGACCCTAAGCTGGGGTCCTGACTAATCCCTCTACCTGGAGGTACTGTTGATGGTACAGAGGTCCAGGCCGCCAGCGTAATCCCTACCTCCTGAGGATCCCTGAACCTCAGTGATCTAGTCCTGAGAAGGACCCTGATCACAACACAGGGGACTGAAAGGTATATGCCTAGACACAGTAATAGACGAACGAGACAGTACAAGGGGTAAACTAAAATCCACCTTGCATACAAAACTCACACCACAAAATACAGAGGGAACACCAACGGGTACGGAGATAAATGATAAAGCGAGGAGGGGAAAAAAGACCACACCAGGTACTCTTCACTTCAGACTTCACAATACCACGATCCGCTCTGCTGGTCTGCATGAATGCTTTCACCAACACATTCCTAGCAGACTGGCAGGTATTTGAAGGAATCCCATTAATTGCAGCTGGGTGTGGCTGGCCTTGTCTAGCACAGAGAGAGAAATAATTAATCTCCTCACTGCCGAAAAACACCAAGCACCAAAAACTCAGCTGCGCGAAGTCAGATTGTGTAATCGCGACGATCTTCGTGGCGACACACCCATGACACAGGGGTAGGAGGACCAGGCCCCCTGAGCGATTGTCCCCTGAAGTGGCGGTGCGCGGTGGGAGCAGGCAGAGGAGCCCCTCCAGGGACCCTGCAGAGGGGTGCGGTGGTATGGTTGCCCACCGCCGTGCCTGAGAAGCTGGCTTGCAGGCGTGGGTCGGCGGAGCCAGAGCGGTGACCAGGCCGGAGCAGGAGCGCGGCCTACACAGGGGGGACCGCGCAAGACGTCCGAAGGGCCGGGACCGGAAGTGCAGGCCGCGAGACCGGAAGCGAGGCCTAGGCCGCCGAGTCGGGCCGCGGATGGCGGAGGGCCCGACCATGAAGGGGGGGGCTACAGCAGGAGCTTCCCGGCGGCCAAAGCGGGAGTGCTGACCTGTAGCAGGGCCCCAGCGGAAAGGTGGAGGAAGGCAGCAGATCTTGGGACAGTTAGTCCGGGCGCACCCCGGGCAATGAGAAAGCCGGACACCCAGCCGGGTACGAGGCCGGGAGCAGCTGGAAGGAGTAGTGCACGGTGGGTGGCGGGCTGGCAGTCACAGGGGGACCAGGTGATGCCAGGTCCAAGTCGAGGAAGAGCAGCGGGCAGTGATCGGGCGCTGTCTGGCAGGTCACGCGGCGGCAAGGCAGGTCGGAGCAGATGTGCGGTCTCGTTCCAGACTGCGGTCGGAAGAGCGGCGATTTTCAATGGCACCGGTCCCCCCTGATGACATGGAGGTCAGGGGCGCAGGCCTGGAGCCAAGAAGCGGAGAGGACGAGTCTGAGGATGGCAGCGAGCATCAGGACGAATCGAGGCGGCTCGATTCAGGATTTTCGGCTGGCGGGGACACAGCACCCGTGCAGCTTGGTGAGCATGATTCTATGTATTGTTTGTCGCCCGCAGGGGCAGTGGGGAAGAAGGTTGCTGGAGGTCGGACACCGGGGTTGAGGGGAGTGCAGGCAGGGGACCCTGGGGGGTGCGGCGACGGGGATTTACGTGAGGTTTTGCGGGGTATGGCGCAGGTTTTGCAGAGGCTGGAGAGTAGGGTTGCAGGCACAGTTAGGAGTACGCCAGTGGGGGCATGGTCGTCGGGAATAGTTGTCGGGTCATTGGTGGGCAGTGATAGTTCGGTGCAGGTGGAAGAGGAGCAGGGTCAGGGGGTATCAGTGTCGGAGCAGACGGAAAAGGATAAAGCGGATAAGATTAAGTTGGACGATGGCGCAAAAGGGGAAGTGTATGTCTGCTTTGAGGGACCATTGGGGGCTCATCTAAAAAAAGAGGTAAAGGAAAAAATTTGGCGCGACGAATACGTGGAGATATTCTCCTTGTTGCCCTTGGAAAAGTTTAACTTGGACAAAGGAAAGAAGGATGATAGTAAAAAAGAGGAAAAGCGGTAGTGACGGTTGATTCCGCAAACATTTGTTAACTGGTTGCAGGCTTTTGCAATTTTGGCTAGCGTGATCGGGGAGAAGGCCCCGGATAATTGTTCTGGTTTATTTTGTTATTTGGATGCCATTGGGGAAGCACATCGGACGTATGGGGGGATGGCGTGGTTGCGCTACGATGAGCAATTCAGGCAAAGGAAGGCGGTGAGGCCTGAGATTAAATGGGACCAGAACAATATTGGGTTATGGTTGCAGGTTATGGCCCCTGTCTGGTATGGGCAGTCCTTTCAGGGTGGGGGAGGAGGCAGCAGCCAGCAGTCAGGGAGAGGAAGTAGTGGGCAAGGGACGCAAGGAACAAAAGAGAAAACAGGTAATTGCTGGCAGTTTAATGACGGCCAGTGCAAGTATGGGAGTACCTGTAAGTTAAAAAAAACGAGTGCTCCTTTTGCAGCAGGAGTTCCCACAGAGCGTCCAAGTGTTTTAAAAAAAGCAAGATGAAAGCACGCGGTGGGCGCCAGTAAAGGGGGAGACGCCAATGAGGCTTCAAAGGATGGCCCCCTTTCTAAATAGGTATCCTGACCGGGATGGGGCTGAGGTTATTAGGAGTGGTTTTGCTGAGGGTTTTATGATCCCCCCTCCTAGTCACACAATTACATTTTCTATCAAAAACCTCAGGTCGGCGTATTTGCACGCGGAAGCTTTTAGTGCTAAATTGTTGAAGGAGGTGGAGTTGGGTAGGATGGCGGGCCCTTTTGTATCTTTGCCGGTGGTCGGGACTATTGTTTCCCTGTTGGGGGTCATTCCCAAGAAGGAAGCGAATAAGTTCAGATTGATTCAGCATTTGTCGTACCCGAAGGGGTGTTCCGTTAATGATGGTATATCACAAGAGTTATGCTCCGTTGTGTATAAGTCTTTTGATACGGCGGTGAGGTGGGTTAGAAAGTACAGTGCGGGAGCTTTGTTGGCAAAGACTGATATCGAATCTGCGTTTCGGTTGCTGACTGTTCACCCGGACAGCATTCCTTTGTTTGGCTGTTTTTGGAATGGGGGTTTTTATTTGGACAGATGTTTGCCGATGGGTTGCGCTATCTCATGTTCGTTGTTCGAGACGTTCAGTACGTTTTTGGAATGGGTGATTCGAGATGTTTCCGGGGACCAATCTGTGATTCATTATCTGGACGATTTTTTATTCATTGGTCCGCCAGATTCGGTGCTGTGCAGAAATACGTTAGCTGCTATGGAATGGGTGGCCGGTCTTTTTGGCGTACCGTTGGCAGGGAAAAAAAAAACTGAAGGCCCGTCCACGTCGCTGAGTTTTCTCGGGATTTTGATTGAATCAGAGAGGATAGAGTGTAGGTTGCCTGAAGATAAATTGTTTCTTCTTAAACAAGAGGTGGACAGGGTTCGAAAATTGCGTAAAGTGACGTTGAAGGAATTGCAGTCGTTGTTGGGAAGATTAAATTTTGCATGTAGAATCATTCCTATGGGCAGGATTTTCTGTCGCAGGTTGGCTAGTTCGACTGCAGGAGTACAAGCAGCGCATCATTTTATTCGGTTGAGGAAGGAGCATAGAGACGATTTGGCAGTATGGCAGCGTTTTTTGACTTATTACAATGGGCGTTCGTTGATTCAACAGGAGGTTGTGAGTAATTTCGAATGCGAGATCTATACGTATGCGGCTGGCGGAGTTGGGCTTATTGCAAAGGAAGGTGGAGTGTTGGAACGTGGCCAGAAGAGTGGCAAAAAATTGGTTGGACAAGGAATTTGGCGTTGTTAGAATTGTTCCCAATCGTGGTGGCGGTATTCATTTGGGGAGAGTTGTTTAGGGATAGGAAGGTGCGTTTTCATTGCGATAACATGAGTGTGGTGGAGATAATTAATACTTTGTCAGCGTCATCTCCTCCAGTGATAAAGTTGGTTCGGGAGCTGGTCAACCGTTGCCTGGAGCTGAATGCTTGGGTGTCCACGGTGCATGTTCCTGGTGTAAAAAATTCTATAGCGGATTCTTTATCTCGCTTTCAGTGGGAGAGGTTCCGGGACCTGGCGCCAGAAGCGGAGGAATCAGAAACGGAATGCCCTTCTCATTTGTGGCGAGTGGCTATGGACGAGCAGGACAATTGATTCGTGAGTCAGTGACGGGCCGGACTTGGTCGTCTTATGTGGAGTCGTGGGGGTTTTGGCAAGATTGGTTGTTACAGTGGGGACAGTCGATTCGGATGAGGGTAGGGCACAAGCTTTGTTAGTTTTGGTAGGGGAATTGGTGGACAGGGCATGGTCAGTTTCAAGGATAAATAAATTCATAGCGGGCTTGGCTTTTGGTTTTCGGTTACAAGGGTGTGGGGATGTCACAAAAAATTTTTTAGTAAGGCAAGCTTTAAAGGGAGTATGAAGGGGTAAACGATGCGCGGATAAGCGTAGACTGATCTCGTTCTGCATGTTGGAACGTTTGGGCGGTATCTTGGACCGAATTTGTTCTGTTTTTGAGGTGGCTTTGTTTCAACTGGCTTTTTCTTTGGCATTTTTTGGGGCATTAAGGATAGGCGAGATGGTGTCGAGCTGGTGTCCGATAGCAGGAACAGAATGGGGGGGCTGATGGCTGAGGATGTGGAGTTACGTCAAGGATGTATAATTTTTTGGATAAGACGGTCTAAGACTAATCAGCTAGGTAAAGGAAGGAGAGTGGTGCTTGGAAAGGTTGAAGGGTCTGCTATGTGTCCACATAAATGTTTGACTCAATATTGGCGCGTGTGGAGGGGCAGGTCAGGACCATTGTTGTGTCATAATGGCGGGTCATTCTTGTCTCGTTTTCAGTTTATAGCGATCCTCAAGAAGGGATTGAGGGAATTGGGTGTTGCCGCTGATGTATACGGTTCTCACTCTTTTCGTATCGGGGCGGCGTTGGAAGCACATATGCGGGGTCTGGGTCCGGAGGCAATTTGCCGCATTGGTAGATGGAGCTCTAATCGGTATTTAAGTTATGTGCGTTATTGATGCATGCAGTGACAGTAAAATAGAGAGGTTATGTTTTTTGTTGTTTTTGTATTTTGCAGATTGTGAATCTTTATTAGCCTGGATTTTTCGGCCATTCGTTCGTTCATTGGGGGGAGTTAAGGACTGACGTGAGGCCGGACGGCAGACAGCTGGGATTCAATAGACAACAGGTGGTCGTGCGTTGGTTGGGTTTCAGGGGGATGGTGTGGGCTAGAGTTTTGGGGGAATTTTCTAGGGCAGTCCGTTGCAATAGGGCACCCGATATTTGAGTGGTGCACATGGGCGGGAATGATTTGGGAGTGAAGCCGGTTAGGGATCTGATAAGGGACATCCGTTTTGATTTTTTGCGATTATGGACGTGTTTCCTGGGGTTTTGACGGTTTGGTCGGATATAGTTCTGAGAGAGATGGAGGCGCGCCAGATCATTAAAAGGGATCAATAGAACTAGGGTCAAGCTGAACAGGGCGGTATCGAATTTTGTTTCCAGAAATGGGGGTATAAGTGTGCGGCATTTCGAGTTGGAAACGGGGGTGGGTAATATTTGGAGGGAGGATGGGGTGCATTTGAACGATATTGGGATAGACTTATGGGGCTGGAAATTCAGGAAGGATTGGAGAGGGCGTTGGTTGTGTTGGGGCACTCGCGAACCTGAGGTGATCAGGGTCGTTCGTGGTTGGCGGGGGGTGGGGTTCTTGGAGTTGTTATGATTCAGGGATGGAATTTTCGAGTAAATTGCGGGCATTTAAATGAGGTGGGGTGATCTGGCTTTTGGTTATGGGCTCTGGACAGGGTTTTTACCCTGGGAGCTTGTGGTGGTTTTGTCTTCCCTGAACGGGTTATTTGGTGCCCTCGAGCTGGTGGTTTACGGCTGAGGGAAACATGGTGGTCGAATTTGTTTGGTCTATTAATAGTAAAGCCAGATCTTTTTAGCTCCAAGAACCCTCCCCTCATATATATTTGAAGGATGTTTATACATATATTGTTATGTATTTTATGTTTGTTAATAAAATGGCCGCTGTGGCCAATATTATCCAAAAAGAATTTACCGTATTTTCCGGCGTATAAGACGACTTTTTAACCCCAGAAAATCCTCAGAAAAGTCGGGGGTCGTCTTATACGCCGGACTTGTCTTGTACGGCGGTTGTGGAGCACTCTGCGGTCGGCGGTCGCCTTATACAGCAGTCGGCACATATGATGGGGGTAGCGGTACTGATCAAGAGGTGAGGGGGCACCTTACCGAGGAGCTGAAGAGAGCTGCAGACATCCCGGGCATGTGAAGCAGCGAGAGAGCGGCGCTGTGCCCGGAAAAATGCCTCTTTCACCCGTCTGGCCCGCCCTTGTATCTTCTCTGCCACTCGGATCTCGCACATGCGCGCCTGCGCCGCTTCACTGTGCAGTCCTCAGTGGCGAGACAGGAGAGAGTCAGCGATGCAGGGGTGGGCCAGACGGGTTTTTCTGGGCAGAGCGCTCTCTGGAGGTACCAGTAATAGGTACAAGGGATGTCTCTGGGACAGGGGGGGCTGGGCAGGCAGGGAGAGCTGACCAATCCAAGCAGGATTTATACAACAACCAGCCAATCACTGGTAAGGTACATTGGCTGGTTGTTGTATACTGAATATCAGTACATCATCAGTATTTGTACCTGTTCACCAGTACATACAGTACAGTACAATACAAATGTCCAGCAGTCAAAACCCCAGCATGGCTCCACCAGCAAGAAGAAAGAAATATGAAGCCAGTTTTAAACTTAAAGTTGTAAAGTTTGCCATGAAACATAATAACTGCGCTGCTGCAAGACAATATGGAGTAACAGAAAAGATGGTTCGGGACTGGAAAGCAAATGAAAAAGCATTAAAGAGTATGCCAAGGGGTAAGTGTGCATTAAGAAGAGGTACCCCACACTGGCCAGAACTTGAAAATCATGTAGCAGACATGGTGAATGAGCATCGCCAAAGCGGTTATGTAGTGACACTAAATCAAATACGTTTGTTTGCACCTCAGTGGGCCAAATCTAACCCAGATCACAGCAACAGATTTAAGGCCACTGTATCCTGGTGTACTAGATTTATGGCAAGGCATAATATGGTACTGAGGCAAAAGACGAAAATTGCCCAAAAATTACCTGCAGATCTTGATAGCAAGCTAAATAGTTTCCATCGATACGTAATACAACAGCGCACGAAACATGGCTATACGTTAAGTAGTATTGGAAATATGGATGAGACTCCAATGAATTTTGATATGGTTGGAAATAAAACTGTCCATCAAAAAGGTGAAAAAACAATTTTAATTAAAACAACGGGGCATGGAAGTCCAGTTTTACAGTGGTGTTAGGATGCACAGCTGATGGCGCCAAACTGAGACCAATGATTATTTTTAAAAGAAAAACAATGCCAAAACTCAAGTTCCCTGTTGGTTGTTTTGTACATGTGAATAAAAAAGGCTGGATGGATGAGGAAGGGGTAAAGCTATGGCTTGATAATGTATGGAGCAGGCGACCAGGTGGACCTATTCAAAAACATAGTCTACTGGTGTGGGATATGTTCAGGGCTCATTTAACACCCAGCACCAAGCAAAGGCTTGCAAGACTAAACACACACGCGGCAGTTATTCCTGCAGGATTGACATCGTTGGTACAGCCACTGGATGTGTGCCTAAACAAGCCATTTAAAGATCGCATTCGAAAAGTGTGGAATGAATGGATGGTTAGCGGCGAAAAGTCATTCACAAAAGGAGTAAACATGCGTGCTCCACAGTTGGATGTTTTGTGCAAGTTTGTCATAGAAGCCTGGAATGATATTGATGCAGAAACAGTAATCAAGTCTTTCAAGAAGTGTGGCATATCAAATTCATTAGATGGTATGGAGGACGACTACTTGTGGCAAGATGAAGAGGAAGCCGAAGATGAGCCCAAACCATCTGATACGGAATTCGATCCATACGATGAATGCCTTACAGATGTATCACAAGATGTCATTGATGTACTTATGATATCAGATGACGAACAGGAGGATTTTGAAGGCTTTTAAATGGAAACTGTCATGCCAGCAAAACCTGTAAAAATACCGTAACTTACAGTTATGATGGCCGTTGCCAGCTCGCCAGGGACTTGCCCGGCACTTGCTCTCTCTATATTGTTTGTTATCTTCCTCCTATCATTATCAGTTCCAGTTTGGTTGACAGCTTAGAAAACAAACAGCATGGCAGCTCCCTAGGGTTTATTGTTTTATCCTTTCAGCTTTAGAGTGAATTAGGAAAAGTTTAATCCACTTGCACTGTTTTATTATACATGTTTGATGATAAATAGCCTTATGTTTATAAGTGACATTTTTCCTGCTAAGTACCTGAGTACCTGCATGCCATAAGCATTTGAATTAAAATTACCGTATTGAAATCAAATCTGATGTTTTTTATTTTTTCCGTATGTGCGTTGGAAGAGGGGTAGTCTTATACGGTGAGTATATCCCAAACTCTATATTTTAACTGGAAAAGTCGGGGGTCGTCTTATACGCCCAGTCGCCTTATACGCCGGAAAATACGGTAAGTGTAATGTTTTTATTTTAAAGAAACATGGTCAGCAATTGGTTGGGGGGGGAAAACAATGGGCGGTAAGAAGGTAAGAAATCCCACCTAGTTGCTATATGCGGTCATGATTAAAAATCTTCTACCGTTTTGTGTACACAGCTCCCTTACTGAACTAAGGGATCAATTTTCTGATGTAAAACTGCTTGAAATGCAATTTTTTTTTGTAGCTGCATAACATTTTTTTTAAATATTCAGGGTTTTACGTCAACTTTTGAAAACAAAGTAGATCTTAGTCAAATAGGAACTTGGTCCTGCACCCCATCAGATTACTCACAAAAGTGAAGTGGATTTCACCAGCTGAGAAATGCACAAAATTAATTGAATTGTGCACGATTTGTGCATCTAACTCTAACGCACTGTTCATGAAGACTGCCGTACAAAACACCATTTTTATTGAATTGGGTCGTATATGTCTGAAGCGTTAACACGGCTCTGTGGCAAGTAGTTAGTGACAGATATAAAGGTGCGAAGCTAGATCAGACTACAGAAGGTTTGTAGTCTGTAACCATGGAGACACACTGTTCTGCATGATATACTGTCAACTAGGAAGTTTTTAATCAAGACTATGTGCAAAGTTGCTTTGCTTTAAATTTATATCCACAGGAAAAAAAATGGTTGAAAATGAAGGTCCTGCCCTTTATACTTCATTGGATGAGTCAATGATTTGGATTTATAAATTGACCATAATAATTAATTACAGGAAAACATTTTAATTTACGCAGATTAATAAACTGGGAAATTAAACTTTGTGGAGATGCAGCAGAACTTAACTCATCTCCGGCTCAACAAAGTGATCAAGCTATGCTCCAACTACCTGTACAAATAACCTACTTACTGGAACGGGGGCCATTAATCATATACTAGAGTGATGTCTTGACTACTTGCCATAATGGCACGATTACAGGTTGACGTGTTCCGGGTGGTCCTAATTACAGCACAGCAAGTATTCCCTGACTTAAGACACCTGATAGCACTTAGGTCTCCTGCTAACAGTGGCTAGGAAAAACACTCATGATTGTTTCTACATATTATTAGTAATTGGATGATTTTACTTTTTTTTTGTTTAATTTTATAGTCGGAAACATGAACAAAAGTATAGAAATCCAGGCAACTAAAGAGCATTCCGAGTGACAAATGGATACTGGAGTGTAAGGGGGTCCATCTGCCATATAAAAATATTCCAATAATGTAAATAGAACATGATATGTAGGGGTAGATTTGGGCGAATTTGAGTGGAATTGAATTGTACTCAAATCTTACAAAAATCTGCATTCTGGAGAAAATAGATTTTTGTAATCTGCTTCAAAAGAATCGTGCGTCTGCCATTAGAGGGCTGGCAAAAGGTTAAGAAGAAACGAAAACATATACTCTTCTTACCACTCACCCCATCAGCCGACCCTCACTGCTCCCTGATTGATTCTACATGCCTCTGTCGGTTCTTCATGCCTCTGTCGGTTCTCCATACCTCTGTCGGTTCTCCATGCCTTTGTGGGTTCTCCATACCTGTCAGTTCTCCATGCCTCTGTCGTACCACTTCTATGGCCTAATGTTTACCCTAGGTCGGGACTTCTGGAAGTGAGCCTGTGATGATATTGCAAGCTTCATGTCTTGTGCTGTTGCTAGAACTACAACCCCCTTCCCCCCCCCCTGTCATCCTGCACTCAGGCAGTGTAATGTGAGCTGCCAGTGCTGGAAGTTTTCCCGCTTCACCGCAGGGGTCCTGCATTGTCCGAACACGTGCTTTCTTCCTATAGCAGCCATGTTGGAGTATTCATTCCTTTTTGGTTAATAACACGGTGGGAGCATTCGCTAGAAACACGAACGTCACTGTGTTGAACCATGCGCCGACGGGCATCGTTCCCGTGGTACCGGTGAACCCGTAACTCCAACAGAGCCCGAGGCATGGAATTCTCGGGTGCCCCATGAGCTATGTCACCCAAGTTTGGGTTCATTTGAACCATTATTTCAAAGCAAGATCATTGATAGGTCTGCCGTTATTCTGCTAGAGTTCCCCGCCGAGTTATGAACCTTATGATATTGCAGAGCTCAAACCATAGCTTGTAGCCAGGGGAGGTGGCTAGAGGACCAGCCCTTTTTGTGAGGTCAGAAGCTGACATGCATAAATCTTACAGTGAAGTTCCTCGCTAGAATTCTTTCTGCTGGGACGTGCTGAGTAAGAGATCTCCCAATGAACTATGACGTGTGGCTCCTTCCCCCAGCCTGGCTTGCCTGTAAATGATCTAACAACCATGTGAGTGACTTTCATTCTTAATCCTATTTTATTTTATAACTGCATCTGTACATAACGATATTGTCTCAGTTTGTTACATCTTTTTTATATTATATAAGCACTGCCTGTTTTTAAGGAATAAACCTATAAATTTATTAGTTTGTTTCTCCTGCTCTATAAACGAATCTTCACGTGCCTGAAGCACACGCTACTGTTTTGGGGTTGCTACGGACCCTCTTGATAAATTGTGTATTAAGTCAAACCCGTAGCTGGTGGCAGCTAAAGGAAAGGGGTGTAAAGTGTTAATCTATTGGGGGACGCTGGCAGTGACGGAGCGGGGTTTATAAGGGTACTGCCTGGCTGCAGCCAGGAGTAATCATAATTCCCTCACTGCAGCGTGCCCAATAGCCAGCACACATCCAAGTGACCCGTCTGGCGACTAATTATCCTAGGTGCAGTTCCCTGACTGACCTGAGGGTAAAGGGGGGCGCCAGAGAACTGCAAGTTCCTAAGTGGAAGTGGGATAGTTATAAATCCCTGCAGTTTACTGGGTCGGACGGCAGCAGCCGTCGTGTGTGTGCACGTTCCATCACATGTGGTGGCAGCGGTGGGATCACAAGCCGTGACCCCCGGGCTACCGTGTGGCGGACCGCGGCACCGTTCGTCACATATTGGTGGCAAGCGGTGGGATTATAGAGCATTAGTGATCTGGTCTGAGCAATCATTCCTCTCACTAAAAAACTTGCACGGTTCTTCAGGGACCCTGCATCTAAAGTTTTGGAGAACAGACTCAGTGTTTATTAGTCCTGAGACAATTGTGTGTACTTGCGGTTACCCCTCCCTTCTCTTTGTTTTTCTATCCTATCTTTTATTTGGCAACCATGGCTACAAGAGGAGCAAGTTGGTTCGAAAAGCAGAACAGGGACACTCTTGTGGGAATCTGCGTGTACCACGGCCTTGACCACAAGAACCAAACCAAAGCCCGACTGGTCCAGGCCCTGAAGGAACTGGAAGAGCATCGGAGCGTGGCGGGCGCAGGAGCCGGTCCAAGCCAAGGTGGTGCCGCAGGAGCAGAGGCCCAACCCCTGACTGCTTACACCCAGAGAGAGGTGGACCCTTACCTGCAGGCGGCCCTGGAGGGACTCACCGCTGACAACCGGGAAGAACGCCTGAGGCTGATTCAGCAAGCTCAAGAGAGAGCCGACCAGCGAGAGGCAAAACAGCGAGAGGCTGAGAGAGCCGAGCGCCAAGCCCAGCGAGAGGCTGAGAGAGCCGAGCGGGAGGCTGAGAGAGCCCGAGCCGAGCGGGAAGCCCAAGCGCAGAGAGCCCATGAGCTGGAGATGGTTCAGCGAGGGGCAATGCCCTCCACAGCCCAGAGCAGTGTGCCCAGCAGCACTCAGAGTCCCAAGCCCCGGCCGGAGCACTTTCCCGTGCTGGAAAGGGACGGAGACTTGGACACTTTTCTGCGGGCCTTTGAGAAAGTCTGCAGACAGTACCGGCTGCCTGCCGACCAATGGGCCAGGTACTTGACCCCCGGGCTGAAGGGCAAAGCTTTGGAGGCGTTCGCTTCCCTCGCGCCAGATCAAGACAGTGACTATGAGGCCATCAAGCAGGCCCTGATTGCCAAGTACCAGCTAACCCCTGAGGTATACCGAAAGAAGTTCCGGAACCTCCAACGTGGCCCACACGACAGTTACAGCGATGTGGTGCAAGGACTCCGGAACCACTTTGACCAGTGGATCTATGGACTGTCAGTTGACACCTATGAGGAGCTGAAAGACCTGATGATCAAAGACCAGTTCCTGCATCTGTGCCCAGCTGAGGTCCGACAGTTCATCCTGGACCGAGAACCAGAGGACGCGGTCACAACAGCCCGGATCGCCGACAGCTATGAGGCCAACCGGAAACCCGAGGTGCGGAAGCCCGTCGCCACCCGCTGGGGAGGGGGTAAGCCTGCAACCAACCCCAGTGCCCCTGCCAGTCGTCCCTCTGGAGGCACTATCCCCTTTGCCAGCGCCAGGCCTACATCAGACCCCCGCCAGTGTTTCTCCTGTAAAAGGACTGGTCACATCAGCGCCACCTGTCCGGAGAGGCAGAAGAACCCCCCAGCCAAGGCCTCCGGGCCCAACGCCTCTGTTCTTTTGGTGGGTGGTGTGGTGGGGAGGGTTGATGACAACGTGCAGCCCGTCCGCGTGGGGGCCCGTCTTGCTACAGGCCTCAAGGACACCGGGGCTGAGCGAACCCTCATCCGACCCGAACTGGCGGCCCCTGAAGAGTTGATTCCGGGGAAAACCCTAACTGTCACAGGGATTGGGGGCGTCCACTACCCCTTGCCGATAGCCCGAGTTTTCATTGACTGGGGTACCGGGAGCGGGGTGAAGGAAGTGGGGGTGTCCGAAAACCTGCCCACTGATGTTTTATTGGGGACTGATCTGGGGAGGATGGTGGCGTACTATGTCCCTGACACCCCTTCCCAATCTGATGATAAGGTTAACGTTAACCATGATGTTGATGTTGATGATGATGGAAACTGATTGTGTTACCTGCTAATGCTTTGCGAAGTGAGGATGCAACTGATAACCTTTCTTTCCCTAGGACTGATGTTGATAATGATGTATCTGTGCCATCTGAATCTGTTAACCCTTTCTCCGAAGTGGTAGATGTGTCCACAGGTACAGGAGCGTTCAGTCCCGTCGCTCTGCGGAGTGAGACGGCTGAGGAACCCCTAGCAGGAGCAAGCGACAGTGCTCAAGGAAATGGGGAGGTGCATGGGAACCGGGAGGAAGGTGACGCCATGACACTGACCAGTGCCACCGAGGAAGGTAACTGGCCCATAAGTAGCACTGCTCCTGAAGTGTTGGGGGTGGATGGGGAGGTAGAGCCCATAGCAGCGCAGGCTGATGGGTCTATAGAAATCCCCGGGGAGACTGCATATGTAGCTGCTGTCACCCGCAGTCAGAGTGCCCGGATCGCAGGTAGCGCCCTGCCATCTGGACCCTCCTCCGCTACAGGAGAGACTGAACCAGAGGTGGACCCAGAGCCGGTCCCAGAGGGTCCCAGTGAGGAAGGAACCCTGACGTCACTTCTGGCTGCCTCCAGCCAGGAGTTCCAGGCCGCTCTGCACTCAGATGCGAGCCTGGAGAACTTGAGACACCTCGCCGAGACGCCCACCTCCGTGACTGATAAGGAGAGGGTGTTCTGGGAACGAGGAAGGTTGTACCGGAAGACCGTACCCGGAGATTCCCAAAAGGAGTGGTTGAGGGGGAAACAGCTGGTCGTCCCGCACCAGTTCCGAGGTGAGTTGTTGAGGATTGCCCATGAGATTCCACTTGCTGGACACTTGGGGATTAGCAAAACTAAGGCACGGCTGTCTCAACACTTCTATTGGCCCAAGATGGGGACAGATGTGACTAACTACTGCCGCTCCTGTATCACCTGTCAAAGAGTGGGGAAGGCGGGGCCTGCTCTTAAGGCTCCCCTGATCCCGTTGCCAGTGATAGAGGAGCCTTTCCAGAGGATCGCGGTGGACAGTGTGGGCCCGCTGGCCGTCCCCAGCAGCTCTGGAAAGCAATACATCCTGACTGTGGTAGACTACGCTACCCGGTACCCGGAGGCGGTAGCTCTGTCCTCAACTAGGGCAGATAAGGTGGCAGATGCACTGGTGACCATCTTTTCACGGGTAGGATTTCCCAGGGAGATGCTTACCGATCAAGGGACCCAATTTATGTCTCGCCTAATGAAGGCTCTCTGCAGCAAAATGCAGGTGACGCGTATGGTATCGAGTGCGTATCACCCACAGACCAATGGTTTGTGTGAGCGCTTTAACGGTACCCTCAAACAGATGCTCCGCATGCTGGTTGAGACCCAGGGACGCGATTGGGAGCGGTACCTCCCACACCTGCTATTTGCCTACAGAGAAGTCCCGCAGGCCTCGACGGGGTTCTCCCCCTTCGAGCTCCTGTATGGTAGGCGAGTCCGGGGACCCCTTGGGTTGATAAGAGAATCCTGGGAAGATGAGCCAAACCCCACGGAAGTGTCCATCGTGGATTATGTCATGCGCTTCCGCGACAAGATGCAGACCTTGACGCAGTTGGTGCATGACAACATGACGCAGGCTCAGGCTGACCAGAAGCACTGGTACGACCAGAACGCCCGGGAGCGGACCTACCAGGTGGGTCAAAAGGTGTGGGTGCTGGTCCCCGTACCAAAGGATAAGCTTCAGGCAGCCTGGGAAGGCCCGTACGTCGTGCACCAACAGCTCAACCCAGCCACCTACGTGGTCACGCTTGACCACACTCGGGGTAGGCGCAAGGCCTTTCACGTCAACATGATGAAGGCCCATCACGAACGTGAAGCCTGCGTCCTACCGGTCTGCAATCTGCCCGAGGACGGGGAAGAGGATCCCCTCCTAGACATGCTGGCCCAAGCTAATGCCAATGGGTCCATTGAGGACATGGAGGTAAATGCCTCGCTAACCGCCTCCCAGCGGTTGCAGTTGCTGACCACTCTGGAATCCTTTCGGGCCGTGTTCACTAACCGACCCGGAAGGACCAAGTTGGCAGTCCACGAGGTGGACACCGGGAATCACGCCCCGTTACGGCGGACACCTTATCGGATCTCTGAGGAAGTGCAGCAGATTATGCGCCAGGAGATCCATGAGATGTTGCAGCTGGGGGTGATCCGGCAGTCCAAAAGCGCGTGGGCCTCACCTGTAGTTCTCGTGCCAAAAAAGGATCGGACCACCCGGTTCTGCGTGGACTACAGGGGGCTCAACGCCATCACTACCTCTGATGCGCACCCAATGCCACGCATCGAGGATCTGCTGGAGCGGTTGGCGAATGCCAAGTACATATCCATCATGGATCTGAGCCGGGGATACTGGCAGATTCCCCTGAGCCCTGCGGCGCAGGAGAAATCTGCCTTTATCACCCCTTTTGGACTGTACGAGTCCACAGTCATGCCTTTCGGCATGAAGAATGCCCCTGCCACTTTTCAGCGGATGGTCAACCACCTGCTTCAGGGACTGGAGGAGTACGCTGTGGCGTACCTGGATGACATTGCCGTCTTCAGTTCCACCTGGGAGGAACACCTTCAGCATCTCCAGGAGGTGCTCAAGCGTATTCACCAGGCAGGTCTGACCATCAAGCCGGGAAAATGCCAGATGGGCATGAGGGAGGTCCACTACCTGGGGCACCGGGTAGGCGGGGGTTCCATGAGTCCAGAGCCCGAGAAAGTGGACGCGATCGTGTCCTGGCCCACCCCCAGGACCAAAAAGCAGGTGAAGTCCTTCCTGGGCACTGCAGGGTACTATAGGCGTTTCGTACCGAACTATAGCGCCATTGCAAAACCCTTGACGGACCTCACCAAGGGCGGTCTACCCCAAACAGTCAACTGGACAGATGGCTGTGAGGCGGCATTCCGATCTTTGAAAACAGCCCTGTGCAGCTCTCCAGTGTTGAGAGCCGTCGACAGCAGTCGGCCCTTCCTGGTACAGACTGATGCCAGTGAATTTGGCCTCGGTGTTGTACTCAGCCAGGTTGATTCGGGGGACCAGGAGCACCCCGTGTTGTACCTGAGCCGGAAACTTCTGCCAAGGGAAGTGGCATACTCCACCATCGAGAAGGAGTGCCTGGCCATGGTCTGGGCACTGCAACGTTTGCAGCCCTACCTGTACGGGCGCACCTTCAAGGTGGTCACCGACCACAACCCTCTGAGCTGGCTGCACACAGTGTCCGGAACCAATGGTAGGTTGCTACGCTGGAGCCTTGCCCTGCAGCAGTATGATTTTGCCGTACAACACAAGAAAGGCAGTGATCATGGGAATGCTGATGGGTTATCACGACGTGGCGAACCCGCTGAGGTGCGCATGTCGGATTACCGACAGGTCATGCCTCCGTAGCGCCCTCTAAAGGGGGGAGGTGTGATGATATTGCAAGCTTCATGTCTTGTGCTGTTGCTAGAACTACAACCCCCTTCCCCCCCCCCTGTCATCCTGCACTCAGGCAGTGTAATGTGAGCTGCCAGTGCTGGAAGTTTTCCCGCTTCACCGCAGGGGTCCTGCATTGTCCGAACACGTGCTTTCTTCCTATAGCAGCCATGTTGTAGTATTCATTCCTTTTTGGTTAATAACACGGTGGGAGCATTCGCTAGAAACACGAACGTCACTGTGTTGAACCATGCGCCGACGGGCATCGTTCCCGTGGTACCGGTGAACCCGTAACTCCAACAGAGCCCGAGGCATGGAATTCTCGGGTGCCCCATGAGCTATGTCACCCAAGTTTGGGTTCATTTGAACCATTATTTCAAAGCAAGATCATTGATAGGTCTGCCGTTATTCTGCTAGAGTTCCCCGCCGAGTTATGAACCTTATGATATTGCAGAGCTCAAACCATAGCTTGTAGCCAGGGGAGGTGGCTAGAGGACCAGCCCTTTTTGTGAGGTCAGAAGCTGACATGCATAAGTCTTACAGTGAAGTTCCTCGCTAGAATTCTTTCTGCTGGGACGTGCTGAGTAAGAGATCTCCCAATGAACTATGACGTGTGGCTCCTTCCCCCAGCCTGGCTTGCCTGTAAATGATCTAACAACCATGTGAGTGACTTTCATTCTTAATCCTATTTTATTTTATAACTGCATCTGTACATAACGATATTGTCTCAGTTTGTTACATCTTTTTTATATTATATAAGCACTGCCTGTTTTAAGGAATAAACCTATAAATTTATTAGTTTGTTTCTCCTGCTCTATAAACGAATCTTCACGTGCCTGAAGCACACGCTACTGTTTTGGGGTTGCTACGGACCCTCTTGATAAATTGTGTATTAAGTCAAACCCGTAGCTGGTGGCAGCTAAAGGAAAGGGGTGTAAAGTGTTAATCTATTGGGGACGCTGGCAGTGACGGAGCGGGGTTTATAAGGGTACTGCCTGGCTGCAGCCAGGAGTAATCATAATTCCCTCACTGCAGCGTGCCCAATAGCCAGCACACATCCAAGTGACCCGTCTGGCGACTAATTATCCTAGGTGCAGTTCCCTGACTGACCTGAGGGTAAAGGGGGGCGCCAGAGAACTGCAAGTTCCTAAGTGGAAGTGGGATAGTTATAAATCCCTGCAGTTTACTGGGTCGGACGGCAGCAGCCGTCGTGTGTGTGCACGTTCCATCACATGTGGTGGCAGCGGTGGGATCACAAGCCGTGACCCCCGGGCTACCGTGTGGCGGACCGCGGCACCGTTCGTCACATATTGGTGGCAAGCGGTGGGATTATAGAGCATTAGTGATCTGGTCTGAGCAATCATTCCTCTCACTAAAAAACTTGCACGGTTCTTCAGGGACCCTGCATCTAAAGTTTTGGAGAACAGACTCAGTGTTTATTAGTCCTGAGACAATTGTGTGTACTTGCGGTTACCCCTCCCTTCTCTTTGTTTTTCTATCCTATCTTTTATTTGGCAACCATGGCTACAAGAGGAGCAAGTTGGTTCGAAAAGCAGAACAGGGACACTCTTGTGGGAATCTGCGTGTACCACGGCCTTGACCACAAGAACCAAACCAAAGCCCGACTGGTCCAGGCCCTGAAGGAACTGGAAGAGCATCGGAGCGTGGCGGGCGCAGGAGCCGGTCCAAGCCAAGGTGGTGCCGCAGGAGCAGAGGCCCAACCCCTGACTGCTTACACCCAGAGAGAGGTGGACCCTTACCTGCAGGCGGCCCTGGAGGGACTCACCGCTGACAACCGGGAAGAACGCCTGAGGCTGATTCAGCAAGCTCAAGAGAGAGCCGACCAGCGAGAGGCAAAACAGCGAGAGGCTGAGAGAGCCGAGCGCCAAGCCCAGCGAGAGGCTGAGAGAGCCGAGCGGGAGGCTGAGAGAGCCCGAGCCGAGCGGGAAGCCCAAGCGCAGAGAGCCCATGAGCTGGAGATGGTTCAGCGAGGGGCAATGCCCTCCACAGCCCAGAGCAGTGTGCCCAGCAGCACTCAGAGTCCCAAGCCCCGGCCGGAGCACTTTCCCGTGCTGGAAAGGGACGGAGACTTGGACACTTTTCTGCGGGCCTTTGGAAAGTCTGCAGACAGTACCGGCTGCCTGCCGACCAATGGGCCAGGTACTTGACCCCCGGGCTGAAGGGCAAAGCTTTGGAGGCGTTCGCTTCCCTCGCGCCAGATCAAGACAGTGACTATGAGGCCATCAAGCAGGCCCTGATTGCCAAGTACCAGCTAACCCCTGAGGTATACCGAAAGAAGTTCCGGAACCTCCAACGTGGCCCACACGACAGTTACAGCGATGTGGTGCAAGGACTCCGGAACCACTTTGACCAGTGGATCTATGGACTGTCAGTTGACACCTATGAGGAGCTGAAAGACCTGATGATCAAAGACCAGTTCCTGCATCTGTGCCCAGCTGAGGTCCGACAGTTCATCCTGGACCGAGAACCAGAGGACGCGGTCACAACAGCCCGGATCGCCGACAGCTATGAGGCCAACCGGAAACCCGAGGTGCGGAAGCCCGTCGCCACCCGCTGGGGAGGGGGTAAGCCTGCAACCAACCCCAGTGCCCCTGCCAGTCGTCCCTCTGGAGGCACTATCCCCTTTGCCAGCGCCAGGCCTACATCAGACCCCCGCCAGTGTTTCTCCTGTAAAAGGACTGGTCACATCAGCGCCACCTGTCCGGAGAGGCAGAAGAACCCCCCAGCCAAGGCCTCCGGGCCCAACGCCTCTGTTCTTTTGGTGGGTGGTGTGGTGGGGAGGGTTGATGACAACGTGCAGCCCGTCCGCGTGGGGGCCCGTCTTGCTACAGGCCTCAAGGACACCGGGGCTGAGCGAACCCTCATCCGACCCGAACTGGCGGCCCCTGAAGAGTTGATTCCGGGGAAAACCCTAACTGTCACAGGGATTGGGGGCGTCCACTACCCCTTGCCGATAGCCCGAGTTTTCATTGACTGGGGTACCGGGAGCGGGGTGAAGGAAGTGGGGGTGTCCGAAAACCTGCCCACTGATGTTTTATTGGGGACTGATCTGGGGAGGATGGTGGCGTACTATGTCCCTGACACCCCTTCCCAATCTGATGATAAGGTTAACGTTAACCATGATGTTGATGTTGATGATGATGGGAAACTGATTGTGTTACCTGCTAATGCTTTGCGAAGTGAGGATGCAACTGATAACCTTTCTTTCCCTAGGACTGATGTTGATAATGATGTATCTGTGCCATCTGAATCTGTTAACCCTTTCTCCGAAGTGGTAGATGTGTCCACAGGTACAGGAGCGTTCAGTCCCGTCGCTCTGCGGAGTGAGACGGCTGAGGAACCCCTAGCAGGAGCAAGCGACAGTGCTCAAGGAAATGGGGAGGTGCATGGGAACCGGGAGGAAGGTGACGCCATGACACTGACCAGTGCCACCGAGGAAGGTAACTGGCCCATAAGTAGCACTGCTCCTGAAGTGTTGGGGGTGGATGGGGAGGTAGAGCCCATAGCAGCGCAGGCTGATGGGTCTATAGAAATCCCCGGGGAGACTGCATATGTAGCTGCT
Organism: Oophaga sylvatica; assembly: GCA_033576555.1. Classification (NCBI taxonomy): domain Eukaryota; kingdom Metazoa; phylum Chordata; class Amphibia; order Anura; family Dendrobatidae; genus Oophaga; species Oophaga sylvatica. Next base: position 626,064,693 of record JARQOD010000002.1, read on the forward strand.
GTCACCCGCAGTCAGAGTGCCCGGATCGCAGGTAGCGCCCTGCCATCTGGACCCTCCTCCGCTACAGGAGAGACTGAACCAGAGGTGGACCCAGAGCCGGTCCCAGAGGGTCCCAGTGAGGAAGGAACCCTGACGTCACTTCTGGCTGCCTCCAGCCAGGAGTTCCAGGCCGCTCTGCACTCAGATGCGAGCCTGGAGAACTTGAGACACCTCGCCGAGACGCCCACCTCCGTGACTGATAAGGAGAGGGTGTTCTGGGAACGAGGAAGGTTGTACCGGAAGACCGTACCCGGAGATTCCCAAAAGGAGTGGTTGAGGGGGAAACAGCTGGTCGTCCCGCACCAGTTCCGAGGTGAGTTGTTGAGGATTGCCCATGAGATTCCACTTGCTGGACACTTGGGGATTAGCAAAACTAAGGCACGGCTGTCTCAACACTTCTATTGGCCCAAGATGGGGACAGATGTGACTAACTACTGCCGCTCCTGTATCACCTGTCAAAGAGTGGGGAAGGCGGGGCCTGCTCTTAAGGCTCCCCTGATCCCGTTGCCAGTGATAGAGGAGCCTTTCCAGAGGATCGCGGTGGACAGTGTGGGCCCGCTGGCCGTCCCCAGCAGCTCTGGAAAGCAATACATCCTGACTGTGGTAGACTACGCTACCCGGTACCCGGAGGCGGTAGCTCTGTCCTCAACTAGGGCAGATAAGGTGGCAGATGCACTGGTGACCATCTTTTCACGGGTAGGATTTCCCAGGGAGATGCTTACCGATCAAGGGACCCAATTTATGTCTCGCCTAATGAAGGCTCTCTGCAGCAAAATGCAGGTGACGCGTATGGTATCGAGTGCGTATCACCCACAGACCAATGGTTTGTGTGAGCGCTTTAACGGTACCCTCAAACAGATGCTCCGCATGCTGGTTGAGACCCAGGGACGCGATTGGGAGCGGTACCTCCCACACCTGCTATTTGCCTACAGAGAAGTCCCGCAGGCCTCGACGGGGTTCTCCCCCTTCGAGCTCCTGTATGGTAGGCGAGTCCGGGGACCCCTTGGGTTGATAAGAGAATCCTGGGAAGATGAGCCAAACCCCACGGAAGTGTCCATCGTGGATTATGTCATGCGCTTCCGCGACAAGATGCAGACCTTGACGCAGTTGGTGCATGACAACATGACGCAGGCTCAGGCTGACCAGAAGCACTGGTACGACCAGAACGCCCGGGAGCGGACCTACCAGGTGGGTCAAAAGGTGTGGGTGCTGGTCCCGTACCAAAGGATAAGCTTCAGGCAGCCTGGGAAGGCCCGTACGTCGTGCACCAACAGCTCAACCCAGCCACCTACGTGGTCACGCTTGACCACACTCGGGGTAGGCGCAAGGCCTTTCACGTCAACATGATGAAGGCCCATCACGAACGTGAAGCCTGCGTCCTACCGGTCTGCAATCTGCCCGAGGACGGGGAAGAGGATCCCCTCCTAGACATGCTGGCCCAAGCTAATGCCAATGGGTCCATTGAGGACATGGAGGTAAATGCCTCGCTAACCGCCTCCCAGCGGTTGCAGTTGCTGACCACTCTGGAATCCTTTCGGGCCGTGTTCACTAACCGACCCGGAAGGACCAAGTTGGCAGTCCACGAGGTGGACACCGGGAATCACGCCCCGTTACGGCGGACACCTTATCGGATCTCTGAGGAAGTGCAGCAGATTATGCGCCAGGAGATCCATGAGATGTTGCAGCTGGGGGTGATCCGGCAGTCCAAAAGCGCGTGGGCCTCACCTGTAGTTCTCGTGCCAAAAAAGGATCGGACCACCCGGTTCTGCGTGGACTACAGGGGGCTCAACGCCATCACTACCTCTGATGCGCACCCAATGCCACGCATCGAGGATCTGCTGGAGCGGTTGGCGAATGCCAAGTACATATCCATCATGGATCTGAGCCGGGGATACTGGCAGATTCCCCTGAGCCCTGCGGCGCAGGAGAAATCTGCCTTTATCACCCCTTTTGGACTGTACGAGTCCACAGTCATGCCTTTCGGCATGAAGAATGCCCCTGCCACTTTTCAGCGGATGGTCAACCACCTGCTTCAGGGACTGGAGGAGTACGCTGTGGCGTACCTGGATGACATTGCCGTCTTCAGTTCCACCTGGGAGGAACACCTTCAGCATCTCCAGGAGGTGCTCAAGCGTATTCACCAGGCAGGTCTGACCATCAAGCCGGGAAAATGCCAGATGGGCATGAGGGAGGTCCACTACCTGGGGCACCGGGTAGGCGGGGGTTCCATGAGTCCAGAGCCCGAGAAAGTGGACGCGATCGTGTCCTGGCCCACCCCCAGGACCAAAAAGCAGGTGAAGTCCTTCCTGGGCACTGCAGGGTACTATAGGCGTTTCGTACCGAACTATAGCGCCATTGCAAAACCCTTGACGGACCTCACCAAGGGCGGTCTACCCCAAACAGTCAACTGGACAGATGGCTGTGAGGCGGCATTCCGATCTTTGAAAACAGCCCTGTGCAGCTCTCCAGTGTTGAGAGCCGTCGACAGCAGTCGGCCCTTCCTGGTACAGACTGATGCCAGTGAATTTGGCCTCGGTGTTGTACTCAGCCAGGTTGATTCGGGGGACCAGGAGCACCCCGTGTTGTACCTGAGCCGGAAACTTCTGCCAAGGGAAGTGGCATACTCCACCATCGAGAAGGAGTGCCTGGCCATGGTCTGGGCACTGCAACGTTTGCAGCCCTACCTGTACGGGCGCACCTTCAAGGTGGTCACCGACCACAACCCTCTGAGCTGGCTGCACACAGTGTCCGGAACCAATGGTAGGTTGCTACGCTGGAGCCTTGCCCTGCAGCAGTATGATTTTGCCGTACAACACAAGAAAGGCAGTGATCATGGGAATGCTGATGGGTTATCACGACGTGGCGAACCCGCTGAGGTGCGCATGTCGGATTACCGACAGGTCATGCCTCCGTAGCGCCCTCTAAAGGGGGGAGGTGTGATGATATTGCAAGCTTCATGTCTTGTGCTGTTGCTAGAACTACAACCCCCTTCCCCCCCCCTGTCATCCTGCACTCAGGCAGTGTAATGTGAGCTGCCAGTGCTGGAAGTTTTCCCGCTTCACCGCAGGGGTCCTGCATTGTCCGAACACGTGCTTTCTTCCTATAGCAGCCATGTTGGAGTATTCATTCCTTTTTGGTTAATAACACGGTGGGAGCATTCGCTAGAAACACGAACGTCACTGTGTTGAACCATGCGCCGACGGGCATCGTTCCCGTGGTACCGGTGAACCCGTAACTCCAACAGAGCCCGAGGCATGGAATTCTCGGGTGCCCCATGAGCTATGTCACCCAAGTTTGGGTTCATTTGAACCATTATTTCAAAGCAAGATCATTGATAGGTCTGCCGTTATTCTGCTAGAGTTCCCCGCCGAGTTATGAACCTTATGATATTGCAGAGCTCAAACCATAGCTTGTAGCCAGGGAGGTGGCTAGAGGACCAGCCCTTTTTGTGAGGTCAGAAGCTGACATGCATAAGTCTTACAGTGAAGTTCCTCGCTAGAATTCTTTCTGCTGGGACGTGCTGAGTAAGAGATCTCCCAATGAACTATGACGTGTGGCTCCTTCCCCCAGCCTGGCTTGCCTGTAAATGATCTAACAACCATGTGAGTGACTTTCATTCTTAATCCTATTTTATTTTATAACTGCATCTGTACATAACGATATTGTCTCAGTTTGTTACATCTTTTTTATATTATATAAGCACTGCCTGTTTTTAAGGAATAAACCTATAAATTTATTAGTTTGTTTCTCCTGCTCTATAAACGAATCTTCACGTGCCTGAAGCACACGCTACTGTTTTGGGGTTGCTACGGACCCTCTTGATAAATTGTGTATTAAGTCAAACCCGTAGCTGGTGGCAGCTAAAGGAAAGGGGTGTAAAGTGTTAATCTATTGGGGGACGCTGGCAGTGACGGAGCGGGGTTTATAAGGGTACTGCCTGGCTGCAGCCAGGAGTAATCATAATTCCCTCACTGCAGCGTGCCCAATAGCCAGCACACATCCAAGTGACCCGTCTGGCGACTAATTATCCTAGGTGCAGTTCCCTGACTGACCTGAGGGTAAAGGGGGGCGCCAGAGAACTGCAAGTTCCTAAGTGGAAGTGGGATAGTTATAAATCCCTGCAGTTTACTGGGTCGGACGGCAGCAGCCGTCGTGTGTGTGCACGTTCCATCACATGTGGTGGCAGCGGTGGGATCACAAGCCGTGACCCCCGGGCTACCGTGTGGCGGACCGCGGCACCGTTCGTCACAGAGCCGTTCCTGGAGGTCAAAGGACCTGCTCTTGAACGGAAGTCCTGACATAGGGTTAACACCGGGCTCAAGACAGAGGTGCACAGAACAGAACAGTGGGCAGGGAGATTCAGGAGAGGTGAGCAGTGAGGAGTATGGTTTTTTTTTCTTTTTACATCTTACCTTTATTACCAAGAATTTGGAGACCCCAGAGCATAATAAGGGACAAATTCACAGAGAAATAACTTTGCTGCAAAACAAATTTCCCAATAAAATCTTCTCAATTTGGTAAATTCAAATTTTGGCAGATGCACTCATTTCTAGTGGTGATTGTGCATTGGAACCCATGAGCTTCCAGATGCACCTATGCTAAGCACATACCAAATACTACACTGGTCCCCCCAAATAATCGTATGTTCATCCACGTGGACCCGTATTGAGGATGTAACTATGGCATGAAGACCCGAACTGTTCAAGTCTCAGAATGACAAATGTTCAGCTTTACCCACTAATATATTACCTGTATTCATGTTTGTTTCTCTGCTTGGTCCCCTATAAGTTTCTTTCCTTCATATGCAGCCTTACATTTGGAGTTTCTACTGGGAAAGTCAACTATCTCTGGAATTGTATGAGCCACCTGTCATGAGATCTGGAACAGACGCTACCAATCTGTTATGTTGGAGCCAAGGAACACAAGACTGGGAACGTATTGCCCGTAATTGCTAAGATGCCAATTCTCAAACGGTATTGGTGCACTGGATGGGAAAACACATCCGTGTTACGAAGCCGCCAAACTCAGGGTCCCAATACTACAATTACAAGCAATACTTTTCAGTAGTACTATTGGCCTTAGTTGACAGCACATACAAGTTTGTAATTATAGATATTAGGGATTCTAGAAATTTCAAATCTTCCATAATGGGTCGACGGCTTCAGAATAATGATTTGGATGTTCCACCCCACGACTCCTACCCGATTCCAATGGAGATCCAGCTCCTTTTGTTGTGGTTGGGAATGAGAATTTTTAGCTGAAAAGTTCTGAAGGCCCTATCCATGCAGAGGTCTGGAACACTGTTGCTGCATCTTGAACTACAGGCTAGAACATTCACGGCGATTGGTGGAATGTGCCTTTGGCATTTTGTGTGCAAAATGGAGGGTACTGATGTATGCCTTACAATTAAGTGAACAAAATGTCAATTCTGTCACTAAGGTATGTGTGATCCTACACCAGTATCCACGATTGCCAGAGTATGTGGGTGATGATGATGACCACAGGCCCAATCCCGGATCAGTCCCACATATTGTCACTAGACGCCATGATCCTTCGGCCATCAAAATACGTGAAATATCTGCCAGCTATTTTATTACGATAAAAGGGATCTACTCCCTGGCAAGACTCTTCTGTTAGTTTGCTATAGTGATGTACAGTACAGACCAAAAGTTTGGACACACCTTCTCATTTAAAGATTTTTCTGTATTTTCATGACTATGAAAATTGTACATTCACACTGAAGGCATAAAAACTATGAATTAAAACATGTGGAATTATATACTTAACAAAAAAGTGTGAAACAACTGAAAATATGTCTTATATTCTAGGTTCTTCAAAGTAGCCACCTTTTGCTTTGATGACTGCTTTGCACACTCATGGCATTCTCTTGATGAGCTTCAAGAAGTAGTCACCGGAAATGGTCTTCCAACAATCTTGAAGGAGTTCCCAGAGATACTTAGCACTTGTTGGCCCTTTTGCCTTCACTCTGCGGTCCAGCTCACCCCAAACCATCTTGATTGGGTTCAGGTCTGGTGACTGTGGAGGCCAGGTCACATGGCGTAGCACCCCATCATTCTCCTTGTTGGTCAAATAGCCCTTACACAGCCTGGAGATGTGATTGGGGTCATTGTCCTGTTAAAAATAAATGATGGTCCAACTAAACGCAAACCTAATGGAATAGCATGCCGCTGCAAGATGCTGTGGTAGCCATGCTGGCTCAGTATGCCTTCAATTTTGAATAAATCCCCAACAGTGTCATCAGCAAAGCACCTCCACACCATCACACCTCCTCCTCCATGCTTCACGGTGGGAACCAGGTATGTAGACTTCATCCGTTCACCTTTCTCAAATTTGGACTCATCAGACCAAAGCACAGATTTCCACTGGTCTAATGTCCATTCCTTGTGTTCTTTAGCCCAAACAAGTCTCTTCTGCTTGTTGCCTGTCCTTAGCAGTGGTTTCCTAGCAGCTCTTTTACCATGAAGGCCTGCTGCACAAAGTCTCCTCTTAACAGTTGTTGTAGAGATGTGTCTGCTGCTAGAACTCTGTGTGGCATTGACCAGGTCTCTAATCTGAGCTGCTGTAAACCTGCGATTTCTGAGGCTGGTGACTCGGATAAACTTGTCCTCAGAAGCAGAGGTGACTCTTAGTCTTCCTTTCCTGGGGCGGTCCTCATGTGAGCCAGTTTCTTTGTAGTGCTTGATGGTTTTTACAAATGCACTTGGGGACACTTTCAAAGTTTTCCCAATTTTTCGGACTGACTGACCTTCATTTCTTAAAGTAATGATGGCCACTCGTTTTTCTTTACTTAGCTGCTTTTTTCTTGCCATAATACAAATTCTAACAGTCTATTCAGTAGGACTATCAGCTGTGTATCCACAAGACTTCTGCACAACACAACTGATGGTCCCAACCCCATTTATAAGGCCAGAAATCCCACTTATTAAACCTGACAGGGCACACCTGTGAAATGAAAACCATTTCCGGTGACTACCTCATGAAGCTCATCAAGAGAATGCCAAGAGTGTGCAAAGCAGTCATCAAAGCAAAAGGTAGCTACTTTGAAGAACCTAGAATATAAACATATTTTCAGTTGTTTCACACTTTTTTGTTAAGTATATAATTCCACGTGTGTTAATTCATAGTTTGATGCCTTCAGTGTGAATTTACAATTTTCATAGTCATGAAAATACAGAAAAATCTTTGAATGAGAAGGTGTGTCCAAACTTTTGGTCTGTACTGTATGTTTTCCCTACAAAAATATAAACGTGAGTTAACATCAAATATGTGCAGTGTCTTATATGAAGGTACTTTACAGTAAACTTAGAATTGTGGGAATTATAACTGATATAAATAATCTTCTAAAACTAAGTTAAATTTTGTAACCCAAAACCTAACCCAAAACCTAAGCCTAGATGGAAAGCCCAGCCAGATTGTTGGCATTAGGGAAAAAAAAGCATTGGCGACTCTTGCCATAAAAACACACAAAAAGGGGTTGACATAATAAATCAAGCATTATACATTTTAAAAGCTGGTAGGGAATCTTGACTGAGGGGCTGGACTGGGGGACCCAGAAGGTCGAGAAGCTGGCTGTGGTGGAAAAACATAGGAGGTTGAGGGGAAGTGGGTTGAAGGCCCATGGTAAATATGGACTTGTGAAAAAAAAAACACCGTCATGTTGTGTGACTTTGCCCCAAGGATGATGCATGTGCACCACACCGTAATAATGGCTTGGGCTGCATGTTAGACTTCCCTCGCCATGTGTGGTGCTCATACTGTGAGGGTGGTGGTGGCAGCGGAGATGGTGGTGCTGTCACCTGGTCTTCTTCCATTACCATGGGATGGTTTCTGTTCTCAGAAGAAAGCTGCCAAATCTCTAAAAACTCAAAAAACGCCACTGCATTGTTGGGTGATGTGAATGCATGACTGCTGTACAGCCTTATGGCCCGGGGTATGTCCGGAAAGTAGTGTCCCAGGCTATGGCAAAAAGCCTTTTCCCCATCATCATTGACAGTTTGAGCTAGATAGTCCAGAACGCAACTATCTACCTCGAGACTGACAGTGGTGGCGAGGTCCCTCCTTCAGGTGGCCCTTTGGGGAATTGGTGCAGTGTGAGGGGGTGTATGTAAGGGCAGCATGGGACTGCTGCTCTGGGCATGCGCTTTCTGTGGTTCCACAGATGGTTGTGTCACCGCTCCTTCTTCCACTTCGAAAACCCCAACTGGATTCACAATCTCCAAACTTGAAGCATTGTCAAAGATGAGATTTATTTTTAAAATTAGGACCATAATTAAAACATTACATTCCTACATCCCAAAAAGGTATGCACTTACAGATGCATATCCATAATGGGAGCTAAAAAAATAATTCGCTCCATGTAGCTGTATGGGCACTTTTCAAGGGCCGCATCACCATTTCTACGGTGCTGTTGACGCTTCAACCAACAAAGGTAACGGCAGCTCCGCCAGCATCTTTTCACATCACTCACTGGAAAGACAATGCAAAAACATTTCTACATTACAAATGAAAAATTATATATTTAACATTTCTGTGTGTTTGAAATGGAAATGGAGTATGGTGGTGTTAAAATATTGTAATGAGAAACTAGAACAGTTTTGTAATATTAGCATTATGAGCGTATATTACCATTGCTTCTAAGCGGTTGCTTGGTGGGCAGATGTTATCTTCATATACTCAGCCCTTTAATGTATGCACCCATGAACACTGTACCATACATTTTTCACTGATATAAAGAACAGACACTATATGGACGGAATAGATTTCAATGGGTGCACATGATCTGATTTGCGGAGCTACTCGCAGCATGCTGTGAGTTTTTCTCATGTCAAATTGGCAGCAGAAAAAAAATGATAATCAGCACAGCCCAACAGAATAACATTGATTCGAGTGCTATCTGAAAAAATATCGGATACCACTCGTTCGAGTGATGCGCGGAGCCATTAAGGTCAGTGCGATTAGGGATACTAAATTTGCATTTTTTTCTAGTGACTTAAAAAAATCAGGACTTTGTAAAAAAAAGTTTGGTTTGGGTTGACATGTTCCGAGATCTGTAACTTTTTGTATTTTTCCGTCTGTCGTAAAGAAAATTTGTAAATTCCAGAAAGACATCTTCACATCTTCGGAGAAGGTGACATATCATCATCAATTTGAACATATGGAATAAAATATAACTGGAAAAGTAAGAAACTAATTATAACTGGGGAAGTGAGAAATTAATTATAACTGGGGAAGTGAGAAAGAGCTGACACTTCAATCTCCATTGAGGTAGGGTCTGCTGCTGTGAATAGGTAATTACAACAAGGAATCTGATGGGAATTAGCCAAAAAGGCTAGGATTTGTGTACGCAGAGGTGAAAAAGTACACTTCCAAGGCAAGTGCTTCCTTTGTACAAAGGATGTTTTTCAGAAGCTCTGGAGCCACTGGTCAGTGATGAATATTGGTTTTTGCATCGATCCGATATTTATGGGAGATATATTTTCGGTGTCATAGTGAAGGGACATACAAAAAAGTGAGACATGGGTCACAGGACGGACAATAGTAAAACGGTGGGTCAGCTCTGAGTATACCAAGACAGTCAAAATAATATCCAAGATGAATGGATGGGTAATAGTGCCATACCTTATTTTTATATAGAAGATTGTCTCCTAAAAAGGGGAGGAGAGGTGCTTGCCCCAAGGAAAGTGTGCTGCCTGGATAAGAATATAATGTGGTGAGCATATTATGCCACAGCAGTCTAATGTGACTAATCAAGTAGTACTCACTTAAAGACAAACGTAGCTTATAAGAATGCTGAGGAGATTGAAGAAAATGAGAAAATTTAAGTAAATAAGGAATATCTTGTGCTCCTAAACAAATGGTAACTGGTCAATATATTGTAAGGTTTTACTCACTCGGCTGCTTCAGAGGTAATTCAAGAGACACTTTCTTATGCAAAAAGTCTTTAGGTTTATTGCATCATAAACCATATGGTAACATACAATACACTCTTCAATGCTTCAGCTCCTGCCTGGAGCCTCACTCCTCATAGACACAGAGACCTCTCTGTGATGTCCCGCCGGGACACATGGAAGTCTGCCCACGCTGGCAGACTCCCACACACTCTTCAGACAGAGACCTCTCTGTAATGTCCCGCCTGGACGCATGGTAGTCTGTTCAAACTCACAGACTCCCACAACACTCCCTCAGGTGCCAAACAACTTCCATTACATAGGCGTAACCCCGCCCATAGGTGAGGTCAGGATCACATGGTTAGGTCACCTGATCATGACCTCATCACAGGTCCTTTACCACAACACAAACCATGCTTCCATGCATATCTAAGGAGCATCAGGGGTCACTACACCACATACCTCCCCCCTCTGTTCAAACTTGTGGGGTTGAACACTTGTTACCCGACCAGAGATCCTTCTCGGTCGTCTCTGCCAGTCAAACCGTCTGGCTAAGTCGGGCCCTCTGTCAGACCACCCGCCTCCCCAGCGGTCAGTACGGCGTCGCAATTCCCCTGCACCCATACGTCCTGTCTGGTCTGAGTCCTTTTCAGCTCGTCCACCACAGGTTCTCCTGCTTAGGTCACTCATCACTGAGCTAACTGAGGCATCACTATTTCTACCTCTTCCATCAGGCGCTCTTTGCTCTCAACACTACGGATTGAAGGTGGCGACCATCTTCTTTCCATTTCCTGCAGCTCTCTGTTGACCTGCTCCCTCTCCAGTCGTAGCTGCTCTACTTCTGTCAAGTATGACACACGATACTCCAGGAGCATCCGGATATTCCCAAGGCTCTCCCTGGATCCGACAACGAGGAAGGGAACCATCCCATCTTCACCCCTGACCTGGACTTCGTCATCCGCCGGAATCCTGACTCTCGTCACACCGGACTTATTCACCATCTCCTGCATCACTTTCCCAAGTCTTCCGATGACTTTCTTCACCAGACCTCTGGGCACTTGAATGATGTCTTCCACCAATCCAAGCCGACTTTGAGCCTTTCTTGCTTGCTCCAAACGTCGAGCGGCTTCTTTATTCCTCCACATGATCATCTGTTTTGTTCGGAGGCATTGTAGATGCATGTCTCTCAGGATAGCCACCCGCTTCAGTGTGACTTCCTTAGTTGACAGTATGACTAACTGTTTCCTCTCTGGCACCCAGTTCACACTACATGCTTCTACCGCCTTTCTAAAGGCCTCATGCACTTCCTCACTGGCACACACTTCTCGCAGGTCTTCGGGTATCTCTATTACACACTTGAAACCCGACCCGTCACCTTCTTGGACAGACTGTTGGACCTCCTCGTCCTGAGCATTAGTACAGTTTTCCAAGACATCGCTCTCCCTTGTGTGTCCATCTGCATGGCACTTCCCTTGCTGGATTTCTTCTCCCATAGATTTCTGGAGCTGTGCACTAGTCTCCTCCTCTATCTTGAGCTCTCGGAGAACTCTATCTTGCTCTTCTGCCAAGCAGCGACACTCCTGCTGATGTTTCTCTTGTTCCTCTCTGAGCACCTCTGTCTCTTTCCATAGAGCCTTGTTCATTCTCTTACATGCTGACAGATGATCTCTGAGCTTAGAGACTTCCTTCTCCAGCTCCTCCACTTTGTGCTCAATCATTTGTCTCAGGACCCTTTCTCGCTCTACTGTCTCTTTCACTGTTTCTTTAAACAGCTCTATCTCATGGTCCTGCTCTCTTTTAGCCAGCACATGTCGCACCATCACCTCTTTAATTACATTTTTGGCTGGGCACTCTTGCCTACACCCACTCTGCCTCTCCAGAGTTCCGCCCGTTCCTGCATCCGCAGTTTCCACTGTCTCACGACTCTCGGTAACTTCAGAGAGCTCCAGCTTACTGCACTCACTTTCCCTTGCGGTCGAGTCACAGTCTGCATAGGAGTCACTCCCACTCCCCCTGTCATCCTGGAACAGCACGTCCCCACTTAGACAGGTCTCTGCCCCCTTTCCTGGAGCTCTACCGTTTCTCACGGTCACACGTCTTGTCACGTCCAAGTCCCCGAGTTGGTCTGACCCACACTTTCTCCCGGTCACCTGGAACTCTGGACTATCGCTATTAGGTGTTACCTTCTTTTCACACATCACACGACAAGGAACCACTACAGCCACCTGCTGTGATGGGGCTCCCTCCTCTGAACAACAACACACTTTATCAATTTCCCATGCCTTTTCAAATAACGTGAAGTCCCGCTTCCTCTCATAGCGGTACACTAAGTTCGGTGGTATACCAGCATAACACCCTTTTGGAATCTCCACCCACTTTTGGGCCACCATCCCCTTTTGGGTTGCCACCCCCTTTTGGGACTCCGCCCCCTTTCGGGCCACTTTACTGATTTGGGCTACCACCCCCTTTTGGGCCACCATCTCAATTTGGGTTACCGCCCCCTTTTGGGACTCCGCCCCCTTTTGGGCAACTTTACTGACTTGGGCTACCACCCCTTTTGAGACTCCACCCCTTTCGGGCCGCAATCCCAATTTGGGCTACCGCCCCTTTTGGTTTGGTAACCATCCCTGTTTTGGGTTGCCGCCCCCCTTTTGGGACACCACCCATCACTGGGGTACACACCACGGCTCTTACAGGCCCCAGTCCACACAGTACCCTTAGACAGTGTCTTTTACTTAGGGTGTGTACTGGCCCTTTAAGAGTTTGTGTGCCTCGGTTCACACTGTCCTTTTTACCACACCAGCTCCTGCTGGTACTGCCACCGCTTCCGTTGCAGCCACCCACAACCAGCACCTCCAGATGCTACTCCTAAGCTGCTGTGGCTGTTACTGCAGCTCCGGCTGCTGCAGAACTTCTTGCTGCAACAGTCACTGTAGCTCCTGCTACCACAAGTCTCTGCACGCTGCGCTGTCTTGCCGCTTGTCACCTTCGTGACCCCACGAGTCACAGCCAGCCGCTTGTCACCTTCATGACTCCTCCGAGCCACAGCAAACACCTCACACGTGTTCCAGAAAAAAAAACAATTTCTCACTGACCCGTCAGCACAACACAGACTCCTGTCTGTCACACTCTCAGCCAGAGAGATTTTCCGGACACCTCCTCTCTCATAGAGGCATCCCACAAAGGAAAAAACAGTTTCTCACTGACCCGTCAGTACACCACAGACTCCTGTCTGTTACCTGTTGATCACTCAGGTTTCCGGATACCTCCTCTTCATAGAGGCATCCCATAAAGGAAAAAACAGTTTCTCACTGACCCGTCAGTACACCACAGACTCCTGTCTGTTACCTGTTGATCACTCAGGTTTCCGGACACCTCCTTTTCATAGAGGCATCCCACAAGGACAAAAACAATCTCTCACTGACCCGTCAGTACACCACAGACTCCTGTCTGTTACCTGTTGGCCACGCAGGTTTCCGGACACCTCCTCCTCAGAGGCATCCAACAAAGAAAAAAAAAACAGTCTTTCTCTCATGAACAGTTCCCTCTGGTCCCGACCAGCATAACACGGTTTTCAAGACCGTTACCTGTTGGCGTCAACCACACAGGTTCCTGGAGACCTCCTCCTCAGAGGTATCCTATCAGCATGCTTTTTCTCCATTTTCAATGACCCCGGTCAACATAACACAGACTCCTGTCTGTCACCACTGCTTAACAGCTTCTTCAGATACCTCATATCAGAGGCACCCCATAAACATAAATGCACAGTTTATTCGTGACCACTGGTCACACTCAGTTTTTCACAGACCGTCCATTCCTCCTCTGATTCCTCATTCCCAGTCCTGGAACATGTGCTCCTTGGGTCGCTGCCAGCATTCCATCCACCAATTGTAAGGTTTTACTCACTCGGCTGCTTCAGAGGTAATTCAAGAGACACTTTCTTATGCAAAAAGTCTTTAGGTTTATTGCATCATAAACCATATGGTAACATACAATACACTCTTCAATGCTTCAGCTCCTGCCTGGAGCCTCACTCCTCATAGACACAGAGACCTCTCTGTGATGTCCCGCCGGGACACATGGAAGTCTGCCCACGCTGGCAGACTCCCACACACTCTTCAGACAGAGACCTCTCTGTAATGTCCCGCCTGGACGCATGGTAGTCTGTTCAAACTCACAGACTCCCACAACACTCCCTCAGGTGCCAAACAACCTCCATTACATAGGCGTAACCCCGCCCATAGGTGAGGTCAGGATCACATGGTTAGGTCACCTGATCATGACCTCATCACAGGTCCTTTACCACAACACAAACCATGCTTCCATGCATATCTCGAGGAGCATACACAGTGCCCCCTAGCTGCATCAGGGGTCACTACACCACAATATATATATATATTACCTCAGTAGAAATATCCAGTGACTAAGCTTGTGGTATCCACCGCTATGTAGACTGGAGCTGTCTTTAGCAAAAAGCAAAATCAGGGGCTTAAAAAATCAGGGGCATAAACACCATTATATGTAAGAGTTATCAAAAGTAATCCCTTGTAGTGTCAAAACCGCTATATTACCTCTGCCAGGACGCTGTCTGAGCCTGCTGATTTGGTTTCCATGAGTATGTGGGGCGGAAGTGAGGTAATGGCTCAGAGGGTTCCTTTATATGGAGCAGGGGTGGGACTAAGAGCACTGCTGTCAGTCAAAAAATGCAATCAGGAAGTGACTGAGCAGAGAGGCAACATAAAAAGCTTTGGATTGCTTATATGTATAGCGCTACTATATACAGCGCTGTGTTGCCATGGTAACTCTGAGGCACTAAATGGTAAAAGCAGCTCCCCAACATATGCTAGGCCACAAGGGCACTTGATGACATATACTACATAAGTAGAGTCGCATGTAAAATAATTCCGAATTTTAAATTCCTTACCGGAATGGGGATGGAAGATTTTGTCCCCTTTAATGACACTATTGCATTGTACACACCTTAAGCATGGAAAAGTACCACATTTAGGTTTTTGTAGAAACCGTTGTGTCACTAAGGGTGATTTAGATCCAAAATCTGCTTGGACCAGTGAATCACGTAAATTTGGTGGGCGTTTGTAACATGGTAAAAATGGCTCTCTAAATTCAATGACCTCTGGGTATGCTTTTGAAAGGAGGTGCCAGTTTTTACGTATGGCTCTATGAAGAATATTGGTGATCGGATGATACGTGTGTACAAACGGGATACGTGTGTCAACTTTCTTGATCGGTTTTGTGTCAGATTCCATAGATTTTTCAAGGATAGAGACAGGATAACCTCTGGCCTTAAATTTTTGTGTCATTTCTGAGAGGCATTGGCGTTGTACAGCCTTATCAGAGACGATACGTTTCACCCTCTGAAACTGAGATTTGGGAATAGCTTTTTTAGTAGCAGGTGGGTGGAGACTCTGGCAATGTAGTAGACTGTTTTTGTCTGTGTCCTTAATGAAAAGATCAGTTGAAAGTTTACCTTCAGGGTCTTTCATGACCAAGGTGTCAAGAAAGTTAATACGCCAGAGTTCATGATTCATGGTGAATTGTATCCCTGGCCAGGATGAGTTTAGCAGTTCAAAAAATCTCTGTAAGTGTTCTACTGGGCCTGACCAGATACAGAAGACATCATCAATATAGCGCTTCCATGTAATGACATGGTCGCGAAACAAAGGATGTAGATATATGATGCTCTCCTCAAAGTCGGCCATATATGCATTTGCATATGGAGGTGCTGCGTTAGACCCCATAGCGGTCCCACGCGTTTGGAGGTAAAAATCATCCTGGAAGAGGAAGAAATTGGAAGTAAGAATAATTTTCAATAAGTCAACACACAAATCAACCTGGTCACTATCCATAGTAGTAGATGATAACAGCCGGGTTACTGACTGAATGCCATTGTTATGGGGGATAGACGTATACAGGTCTTTTACGTCCAGTGTAACCAGTAACGAATTTGGGGGAATTAATTGGAGTTCCTTGATTAGTTTAAGAAATGCTCCTGTGTCCAAGATATAAGACCTTGTTTGCTTAATGTGGGGAGTAAGAATTTTCTCCAAGAATATTGCTAGAGGAGACAAGATAGAATTAGTAGATGCTACAATTGGTCTCCCTGGGGGTTTTTCAAGATTTTTGTGGACCTTCGGGAGAGTATAGAATACTGGCGTGCGGGGATTCGTGACCATTATACTTCACGGCAAAAATGATTCACTTCACTATGTATGTTTCTTTGCCTTTGTCTATAAAATAAATGGCTTCTGAGCACTTCTCTAATCATCTTCTCCTGTTTTCTTCCCCTTCTCCCTCCCTGCCTTCACCATTTAGTGCCCCAGAGTTACCATGGCAATACAGCGCTGTATATAGTAGCGCTATACATATAAGCGATCCAAAGCTGCTTTTACCATTTAGTGCCTCAGAGTTACCATGGCAACACAGCGCTGTATATAGTAGCGCTATACATATAAGCGATCCAAAGCTGCTTTCACCATTTAGCGCCTCAGAGTTACCATGGCAACACAGCGCTGTATATAGTAGCGCTATACATATAAGCAATCCAAAGCTTTTTATGTTGCCTCTCTGCTCAGTCACTTCCTGATTGCATTTTTTGACTGACAGCAGTGCTCTTAGTCCCACCCCTGCTCCATATAAAGGAACCCTCTGAGCCATTACCTCACTTTCCGCCTCCACATACTCATGGAAACCAAATCAGCAGGCTCAGACAGCGTACCTGGCAGAGGTAATATAGCGGCGTTTTGACACTACAAGGGATTACTTTTGATAACTCTTAGATATAATGGTGTTTATGCCCCTGATTTTTTAAGCCCCTGATTTTGCTTTTTGCTAATGACAGCTCCAGTCTACATAGCGGTGGATACCACAAGCTTAGTCACTGGATATTTCTACTGAGGTAATATATATATATATTGACCAGTTACCATTTGTTTAGGAGCACAAGATATTCCTTATTTACTCAGATTTTCTCATTTTCTTCAATCTCCTCAGCATTCTTATAAGCTACGTTTGTCTTTAAGTGAGTACTACTTGATTAGTCACATTAGACTCACAGCTGTGGCATAATATGCTCACCATGTTATACTCTTATCCAGGCAGCACACTTTCCTTGGGGCAAGCACCTCTCCTCCCCCTTTTTAGGAGACAATCTTCTATATAAAAATAAGGTATGGCACTATTACCCATCCATTCATCTTGGATATTATTTTGACTGTCTTGGTATACTCAGAGCTGACCCACCGTTTTACTATTGTCCGTCCTGTGACCCGTGTCTCACTTTTTTGTATATACTTTAATTATCGCAATGTTTCTTATTTTGTTTGTACATATTCTTATGCGTTTATATTATGATTACAGTAGTCACTGATGAAGGTCTTTTCTGACAAAAACGTTTGGAGATACTACTAATAAACCTTTTAAGTTGAGTGCTTAAGCCTTTTTTCATTACTAGTACCCGGTGTGGGAACCTAGACTTTAAAGCACCAGTCTCATTCAGGTTGTGCTCACGGTTTTCTTTCATAGTGAAGGGACGACCATAATGCATTCGTTCACATCATCAAAAGGCCGAAAACACCCAACTTCATATCGGCAGATAGATGGTGCTATTCATGCCATATTTCATCTCTATAGAAAGGTAAAATCATGATAGGAAAAATGACAACTCGGAGGTCGGCGGTCGCCTTATACGGCGGTCGGCACTTATGGTGGGGGTAGCGGTACTGATCAAGAGGTGAGGGGGCACCTTACCAAGGAAGCTGAAGCGAGCTGCAGGCGTCCCGGGTATGTGAAGCAGCGAGAGAGCGGCGCTGTGCCCTGGAAACACGCCTCTTTCGCCTGTATGGCCCGCCCTTGTATCTTCTCTGCCACTCGGATCTCACACATGCGCGCCTGCGCCACTTCACTATGCAGTCCTCAGCCATGCAGGGGTGGGCCAGATGGGTTTTTCTGGGCAGAGCGCTCTCTGGAGGTACCAGTAATAGGTACAAGGGATGCGCTCTGTCTCTGGGACAGGGGGGCTGGGCAGGCAGGGAGAGCTGACCAATCCAAGCAGGATTTATACAACAACCAGCCAATCACTGGTAAGGTACATTGGCTGGTAGTTGTATACTGAATACCAGTACATCATCAGTATTTGTACCTGTTCACCAGTACATACAGTACAGTACAATACAAATGTCCAGCAGTCCAACAGAAAAGATGGTTCGGGACTGGAAAGCAAATGAAAAAGCATTAAAGAGTATGCCAAGGGGTAAGGGTGTATTAAGAAGAGGCACCCCACACTGGCCAGAACTTGAAAAACATGTAGCACACATGGTGAATGAGCATCGCCAAAGCGGTTATGTAGTGACACGAAATCAAATACGTTTGTTTGCACTTCAGTGGACCAAATCTAACCCAGATCACAGCAACAGATTTAAAGCCACTGTATCCTGGTGTACTAGATTCATGGCAAGGCATAATATGGTACTGAGGCAAAAGACGAAAATTGCCCAAAAATTACCTGCAGATCTTGATAGCAAGCTAAATAGTTTCCATTGATACGTTATACAACAGCGCACCAAACATGGCTATCCGTTAAGTAGTATTGGAAATATGAATGAGACTCCAATGAATTTTGATATGGTTGAAAATAAAACTGTCCATCAAAAAGGTGAAAAAACAATGTTAATTAAAACAACAGGGCATGGAAGTCCAGTTTTACAGTGGTGTTCGGATGCACAGCTGATGGCGCCAAACTGAGACCAATGATTATTTTTAAAAGAAAAGCAATGCCAAAACTCAAGTTCCCTGTTGGTTGTTTTGTACATGTGAATGAAAAAGGCTGGATGGATGAGGAAGGGGTAAAGCTATGGCTTGATAATGTATGGAGCAGGCGACCAGGTGGACTTATTCAAAAACATAGTCTACTGTGTGGGATATGTTCAGGGCTCATTTAACACCCAGCACCAAGCAAAGGCTTGCAAGACTAAACACACACGTGGCAGTTATTCCTGCAGGATTGACATCGTTGGTACAGCCACTGGATGTGTGCCTAAACAAGCCATTTAAAGATCGCATTCGAAAACTGTGGAATGAATGGATGGTTAGCGGCGAAAAGTCATTCACAAAAGGAGGAAACATGCGTTGGATGTTTTGTGCAAGTTTGTCATAGAAGCCTGGAATGATATTGATGCAGAAACAGTAATCAAGTCTTTCAAGAAGTGTGGCATATCAAATTCATTAGATGGTATGGAGGACGACTACTTGTGGCAAGATGAAGAGGAAGCCGAAACTGAGCCCAACCATCTGATACGGAATTCGATCCATACGATGAATGCCTTACAGATGTATCACAAGATGTCATTGATGTACTTATGATATCAGATGACGAACAGGAGGATTTTGAAGGCTTTAAAATGGAAACTATCATGCCAGCAAAACCTGTAAAAATACCGTAGCTTACTGTTATGATGGCCATTGCCAGCTCGCCAGGGACTTGCCCGGCACTTGCTCTCTCTATATTGTTTGTTATCTTCCTCCTATCATTATCAGTTCCAGTTTGGTTGACAGCTTAGAAAACAAACAGCATGGCAGCTCCCTAGGGTTTATTGTCTTATCCTTTCAGCTTAAAGCCCCCCCGTCACACACAGCGATCTCGCTAGCGAGATCGCTGCTGAGCCACAAGTTTTGTGATGCAACAGCGATCTCCACAGCGATATCACTGTGTGTGACATTCAGCGACGATCAGCCCCCTGCTGGGTATCGCTGATTGTCGCTGAATGTCCTGGACATTTTTTTGATCGTTGGTCTCCTGCTGGCCAGCACGCATCGCTGCGTGTGGCAGGCAGGAGACCAGCGATCAGCTGGTAACCAAGGTACACATCGGGTTTCCAGGTGCCGCGCAGCGCCTGGAAACCCGATGTGTACCTTGGTTACCAGCTCCCTGCATCAGCAGGCTGGTATCCAACGTACACTGTGGGTAACTAAGCGATGTTACTTGCAGTGTCGCTGTCCTGATCGTTGCCTGAGCTGCCTGTTTGGCAACTCACCAGCGATCATGTAGCGACACACCAGCGATCCTGACAATTGCATATCGTTGTCCGGATCGCTGGTGTGTCGCTATGTGTGACGGGGCCCGTAGAGTGAATTAGGAAAAGTTTAATCCAATTGCACTGTTTTATTATACATGTTTGATGATAAACAGCCTTATGTTTATAAGTGACATTTTTCCTGCTAAGTACCTGAGTAACTACATGTTATAAGCATTTGAATTAAAATTACCATATTGAAATCAAATCAGATTTTTTTTATTTTTTCCGTAAGTGCGTTGGAAGAGGGGTAGTCTTATACGGTGAGTATATCCCAAACTCTATATTTTAACTGGAAAAGTCGGGGGTCGTCTTATACGCCCAGTCGTCTTATACGCCGGAAAATACGGTATCCTAAAAGTTGGGATTTCACAAAATTCTAAAAGCGGGTGGGAATAATTATTTCTCTCAAGATGGGACACAGGCATGGGCCTTTTCCTGACCATCTGATTCACCTGTTTCATTTTATAGTGGATGTTTTTTTCTCAGATTCATCTATGATGATCCTTATAGAACATCATTGGTCAAGTCTAATATCCATTCTCTGCTACAGTGGGAGCAGACTGCAGAAAATTACTGTGCTGACGAGTTTCGGCGCTGGTCCACAGATACACAATGGAATGACCTGGTGCTGAAAAGCTAGTTTTTCCAGGGTTAATCTGAGAGGGTGAGGGAGAGTTTGGTAACGTACAAGACCTCTCTTGCTATGGAGTGCGCTATGTTTATGGTATGGTTTTTGGCAGAGGTCCCATGTCCCTAAAACATGCTGGAAGAGAACTTCTATACTTTTATTACCCTGTAGGACATCACCATGTAGATAGGGGGACGTTCCGTGAGAGGAGAACCCCTATTCCACTTAAGAGGTAAGGAGATTGTTTTGTGTTAAAATGGGACAGTTTGTCAGTACCTGTCCATCCGTGCCAAAAGAGAGACAGCAGCCGGAAAACGCTTAGACCTAGCTAGTTTTAGAGGATCTTAACCTGCATCTACGTAAATCCTTCAATATAGTGTTTCAGTATTTGATACCAGCCAGGAATAAGATTGGGGACCAGGCGATTTCTATTCCCATATTCATTGAGAATGGTTCATGAGCAAAGATGATTGACGAGAAGTCTGCCCGTTCTTCAGGGTTGGATTTGAAAAAATTATCCAATTCAGTTCAGATATTTGACATTGATTCTTCACATCTGACCCACGGGAGCTTTTCTGAGTTGATACAGGGGCTGGAAGTCTGTATTGGGGTACTTCATTTGGAGAGCAAATCATGGTATGTCCTCCGAAGTCTTCCTGCACACGTAGTGTTGGGGTTTCCTTTGTTGGCCCTACATAATGCCACTGTTGATTGGCAAACTCAAAGAAAACAAAATGGAGCCCGGATTGTATGGACCTCTGTTTAGGAACCTGTATTTCTGTGGTTCATAAACCTCTTGCCCTCTCTGATTTTGTTAGTATTTGCAGAGAAAGGATGTCAGAAGTTACTACCCGTAGACCTATGACCAAGTACAAACTTACAATTTTATCTGGTCCTGAGAAATTAGATCTCAAACAGTATTTTACTGAGAGTCTAGCAAAATGACACATTTCCCGTCTTCATGCCAGTTGCAGCGGGGTTTCTCTTGGTCAAAAGAGAGATGTCAGTTACAGTCTGACTTTCGGAGCGTAATAAATTAACAGTCCGGGATCCGTATCCTCTTTCACTCATAACTGGCCTGTTAATCAAATTCCCGATGCTAAATGGTTCTCTAAACTTTATCTTATAGGGTATATAATCTGTTCCGGGACAAACAGGGAGGGTGAGAGAAAAAACGCCTATAACACACTGGAGGGGCATTTCAAAAACCTTCTGATGCCTTCTTGTCTTATCAGCACACCTGCAGTATTCCAACATACTATTAATGATGTCTTTTCTCATCTTTTGGGTGGTTTTGCAATTATTTACTAAGATGACATTCTTCTGTACTCACAGAATTCCGAGTCTCATATAAAACATATCAGAAAGGTACTTACGTATTCTCAGAGAGAACAGGTTGTAAGCTTAACTCGAGAATTGTGAATTCCCCCATACAGGAACTTTCTTTTTTTAATTATCTGATTTCTGCTCCAGGTTTTCGGATGGATCCCACTAAATTGCAAACCTTAAGGCACTACAACGTTTTTTGGGTTCTGCAAATTATTGCAAAAAATGCATCAAAAACTTTTCTGCCACAGCATGACCTCTTACTGATATGACTAAAAAGGGTAAGATTTTCTCAATGTGGTCTGAGGATGCTTTGTGTGCATTTAACCATCTTAAAGAATGCTTTTTATCGGCACCAATATTAATACAGCCTGATGTGTCTCAGCCCTTTATGGTGGAGGTTGATGCATTTGAGGTGGGTGTGGGAGCGGTATTACAGTGGGTTCAGAAAGCATTCAGACCCCTTTAAATTTTTCACATTTTGTTTCATTGCAGACATTTGGTAAATGCAAAAAAAAGTTCATTTTTTCTAATTAATGTACACTCTGCACCCCATCTTGACTAAAAAAAAAACAGAAATGTAGAAATGTTTGCAAATTTATAAAAAAAAAACCTGAATATCACAAGGTCATAAGTATTCACACCCTTTGCTCAGACACTCATATTTAAGTCACATGCTGTCCATTTCCTTGTGATCCTCCTTGAGATGGTTCTACTCCTTCATTGGAGTCCAGCTGTGTTTAATTAAACTGATAGGACTTGATTTGTAAAGGCACACACCTGTCTATATAAGACCTCACAGCTCACAGTACATGTCAGACCAAATGAGAATCATGAGGTCAAAGGAACTGGCCAAGGAGCTCAGAGACAGAATTGTGGCAAGGCACAGATCTGGCCGAGGTTACAAAAGAATTTCTGCAGTACTCAAGGTTCCTAAGAGCACAGTGGCCTCCTTAATCCTTAAATAGAAGAAGTTTGGGACCAGCAGAAGTCTTCCTAGACCTGGCCATCCAGCCAAACTGAGCAATCGTGGGAGAAGAGCCTTGGTGATACAGGTAAAGAAGAACCCCAAGTTCACTGTGGCTGAGTTCCACAGATGCAGTAGGGAGATGGGAGAAAGTTTCACAAAATCAACTATCACTGCAGCCCTCCACCAGTCGGACCTTTATGGCAGAGTGGCCAGACGGAAACCTCTCCTCAGTGCAAGACTTAAGAAAGCCCGCATAGCGTTTGCTAAAAAACACATGAAGGACTCCCAGACTATGAGAAATAAATTCTCAGTTCTGATGTGACGAAGATAGACCATTTTGGTGATAATTCTAAGAGGTATGTGTGGAGAAAACCAGGCACTGCTCATCACTTGCCCAATACAATCCCAACAGTGAAACATGGTGGTGGCAGCATCATACTATAGGGGTATTTTTCAGCTGCAGGGACAGGACGACTGGTTGCAATTGAAGGAAACATGAATGCGGCCAAGTACAGAGATATCCTGGATGAAAACCTCTTCCAGAGTGCTCTGGACCTCAGACTTGGCCGAAGGTTCACCTTCTAACAAGACAATCACCCTAAACACACAGCTAAAATAACAAAGGAGTGGCTTCATAACAACTCTGTGACCATTCTTGATTGACCCAGACAGAGCCCTGACCTAAACCCAATTGAGCATCTCTGGAGAGACCTGAAAATGACTGTTTACCAACATTCACCATCCAACCTGACGAACTGGAGAGGATCTGCAAGAATGGCAGAGGATCCCCAAATCTAGGTGTGAAAAATTTGTTGCATCATTCCCAAGAACACTCATGGCTGTACTAGCTGAAAAGGTGATTCTACTCAATACTGAGCAAAGGGTCTGAGTACTTATGACCATGTGTTATTTCAGTTTAAAAATTTCTACATTTCTGTTTTTTTTTCAGTCAAGATGGGGTGCAGAGGGTACATTAATGAGGAAAAAATGAACTTTTTTGAATTTTCCAAATGGCTACAATGAAACAAAGAGTGAAACATTTAAAGGGGTCTGAATACTTTCCGTACCCACTGTATATACATTTTTTTCAATATATTTCATAATTTTCTTATTTTAGATGCTTCCATTGCCGATACATACTACTGCGCAAGCGCGGCCGGCGCCATTTTGAGACAGCCCCCCAGACTCCCCGCACAGCCCCGGCAGACCCCCGCACAGCCCGCAGACCGTTGCACAGCCAGCAGACCCCTGCACAGCCCCGCCAGGCACTCCCGCACATTTGATACATTAGATGGCTACTATGTCTACTGGGATGGACCCTGAGGAGGAATAATAGATGGAGCACATTAATCCTGTGGGACAAAAAGCTGTGTTTGAACGTTGCTCTATTTTTGTCTCCTCATTGCTGTAATGTTTTAAAAATTTTGGAATACAGATTGATTTTTTATAAGGATCGCTATGGTTCCTTGGATATCTTTGCATTTGCAACATCCTATCAAGAGTGACAAACTCGGGCGACTTTCTTAAAATTACAACCATTGAACTTCACACCAGGGAATGTACAAGAAAAGTGCAAGTTGATCTCATATGATCTGCATTCTTTTACATTGGCAGAGTATCACAGACAAAACAAGATCCCTCGATGCCTTAGATGCCATCTATACCCTACACTTTTAACAAGTATTCTTTTGATATCATTCTCACAATGGAATTTCTCCAACAAGCCATATTAGAATCTCAAGAGAAAATAACATCGCTTTGAGCCCAGCTGACGGCTATTTTATCTTCCATCACACTGGGACAGCTTCAGAACCAGGAAAGATAATATCATTCAAGAACATCGAAAAGTTCTTCAGGAGAGAAAAAGACAAAAGTTTCAGAGGGACATTAAACATTATGTACGCTGAGTCTACAAATGGAACAATTCATCTACTATAGACACCTGGCGATCCATCATTGGACCAAAACATCAAGGATCTTTCAGTTTCTGGAGTAACAGTTCCACTGGCCAACAAGGTTGATGAACGCCTTCAAATGGTTGTCTAGTTTATAAAGCCTGGTTTCAGCACAGTCCAGGCAGTTCCTGGGCAGCAAGTTAAGTCTTGCAGATGGAAGACCTCCTCAAGCAGCTGATCGAGAGGGAGCGGCCGGTGATGAAGACTGGCTAAGAAGATGTTTGAAGGAGTCGGTGCCGACAGCAGATGAAGAAGAGATGCCAGCGTTTGAAAGAGCCAATTTGTAAGAAATGTCGCCTGAATCAACATCACAATAAGGGAACAGAGGAGTCACAGAAGCTTCCGTGTCAGAAGATAGAAGTGATAAAGATGAAGGAAAAAGAAACAAAGAAGGAAGAGTAGGGAACATTTATCCCAGAAAGAGAGATAACGCTGGAAGTTTTGCGGCAGGCGGATTGGGTCACAGCACATCACGTGACCAAACAGGAAATATGCCGCCACTCATGGTCAAGTCGCCGTCAGAAAGACGTCCCTATTCGAGGAGTCAGACGGAAAGAGTCACATCCATCCAGTCTGGAGTCCTAGAGGTTGGTCAGTAGAGGAACCGCAGTAGCCTCCAAAAGCAATTAGTTGCAGGCCAGTAATGGTTCGATCTGGCTGCATCGGCGCTCAGCTTTGGTTGAGGTTTGTAGTGCTGAAGTTAAGTAGCAGTATCAAGGAGCATGAAGATCTTTAGTGGGTGAGAACAGCTATATTTCTAACTGAACCCTTAATATGAACCCCATTCATAATGCTGAGGTTATGGCAGGTTTTGTTAAATTAATGTCTGAATTTTTATTTAAAGTCAATGAGAATAATTCAGCTGCAGATGTGTGCGTTTTTTGGGGGGCACTCATCCATTGCCAGATGCTTTAAAAAAAGTGAATCCACAAAGCTAGCAGCAGCTGACTTTTCATAAGCAAGTATCCAAAAGATTGGACGCCAGTGAACCTGGAAAAAATGGCCTCTTGGCTAGAGCAGTTCCCAGAATGGGTGAAAGCGGAACTATTCAGTGATGGGTTTTAAAAATGCTTTTTCTCTATAGCTTCATTGGGAGACACAGGAGACCGTGGATGTACACTGCCACCACTAAGAGGCTGACACTAGGCAAAAAAGTTAGCTCCTCCTAAGCAGAGTACATGCACCAACTGGCACAAAGCTGATCAGTTTTAGATCCTCCATCCCAAGAGTTTTCCTTGCCTCCAGTGCATCTATCCGGTGGCTCCTGGGCTCAACTCGCTATGGCTTATCAACAGGCTCACCAGTCAGGCAGCATGCATGACTCATTGCTGTCTGTGCAAGGTTATGGAGGCCACTCCATTTCCGCCAGTCAGGCTTTCCACACTAGTTCTCCTTGGCCAGGCCCCGTCTCCTTAATCTGTCGTGCAGGCATCACCTTGCTCCTTTTTCCTTTTGGCTCAGTCACCCTGCCCGGCATGCAATCAGATACCGGCTTCTTAGCTGGTTCAGGCTCAGGCGCGCTTACTCCAAATACGGCCCCTTTCCTCTTTGTCGGCACCATTGCTCTCCTCACCGCCAACCACGTCACATGTTCTCCACCACAAGCTGCCTCCAGACATCCACCAATCAACCTCGGTCAACAATCGTCTTTCCTGGTAAGGGAAGGCTCTGTCTTTAGGACTCAGAGTCTAAAACTCCTCAGCAGTATACTACTGGTACCTCCTCTATGTCTGTCTCTAGGGAGACTCGCTCCTGCCTATCTCCCTTAATCTCCACTTTGCCTGTTGCTCCTACAAGAAAAAATTGCCCTCAGATCAGCTATCGGCCCTCTGCACAGACTGCAGCTCTCACATGATGAAGGCCTCCCAGGAGCCGTCTACTGCCCAGGAAGAGAGGGCAACCACTTGCCCTAAATGGGTTGCCATTCTGCCAAAATCTGTTGCCAAAGTAATCAAGGTTTCCCAATCCCTGGTGTCAGCCATTGGGTGTCGGCCTAACACAGCAGCAAACACTGGTGCTCTAAACATTCCCCAGGATGGACCGGAATCACCCTCTTATTCACTCCATCATGGAAGATTGAGTCTGAGATCCAAGAAGCGGTCTCATTCCACCTCCTCCGGGTCTCCCTCACTCTCCACATCCTCAAGGATGGCTTCCGCATACTGGGGACTATAAAGCACCGAGGTTCGACCTTCACTCCGAGTCAGACTCAGAGCTTGATTCTGATCAAGTGTCCAAGATGCAGGAAAAGATGGACAGTATGTGTCACGATTCACAATGGGATTCGTGGCGGCTCTGGTTCTGCTGCAGTTTAAATGTTGTTTTTTCATTTAGGGCCAGCAAGAGTTAATGTCAGTATCTATCTGGCAGCTGCATTTAGGCTGGTTAGCTGATGTTGGTTGTTAAACACTCCCACCATCCTTTAAATGGTCACATGACCCATCAGAGGATTGTCGGTAATAGAGTTATTCTTTGCAGACCAGCCTGGAGTGAGTAGTCTCAGTGGTGTAGCTGCTGTTGCTGTGAGAGTTTGGATTCTTGGTGTCATTCTCTGATGCTTGGAGCTTTACAGCAGAGACGGAAGCTGAGTATTTATTCCCTTATCTTTGCCTGTCCTTCCCCCTGTGTGTTACCATCTGCAATGGCGAGGCAAGCGTCCTTGCCGGCCACTGCACTAGCCAGGGTATATTGAGGTGACAATCAGAGACTATGCACGTAACGGCGGAGGGGGGAAACAACCCGCATAGGGCACTAGGGGAGCTTAGGGACAGGCACAGGGTGGTGTCAGGGGGTGTCCCTTCCCTCGCTCCCTACGTTAAGGCTGTCCTCTCCCTTTTCCATCCCCTTGTAACTGAATGCTGTGTCGTCTGCTGAACTTACCTATGTCCGAACATGATGTCATTTCCGGCAGCATTTTTCCGGAGGCTTTTGCACACCTGATTGAGACTCTCACGGATGAGGTTACAAAGTTGCGGTCTCAGGTGGGGAAGCAGCTTCAGCTTGCGCACCACAAATATTGTATAAATAGTGAAGAAAATGCAAAGAGGAGGTGCCACATAGGTAGTAATGCTGAGTGAGGAACCAAGAGAAAAATGACTACCTAATGAAAAGTGCACACTCCAATATAAAAAAATTAATGAATTAACTTTACTAATACTGACACAGCAAACACGTGAATATAAAAACAATTAAAAAGATATGACGATGAGGTCCCAGACCCGAATGCCAATAAGACATTTTTGAGTGCAATAAGATATCAAAAATGGCAGTATACAGCAATTAATGAGACAATAAAGACACAACATATGGCGGTATAGTGAGCGTGCAACAAGCAAACCCAGAAAATAAAGGTCCATTAATAGCAAATAAATAAATCAAGAACTGAGCTGATCATAGGTAAGGCGAACAATAAGGAAATAGTACCTGAAATACCAATAGTAAAGGGCCTAGGCTGTTACCAAAATAAGAGAAACAGCCTGATATGAACGCATAATGTATGCCAAGAGGAAGGATTGGTGGCAGTGACCAATAAGAAATGCCTATCTGGAGAGGTACATATCACCTGAAGGGATGAGTCTAAGGATCAGGGGAATGCCAGTCAGAGTTGCACAAGCACAAGGTCTGGGAGCCAACTCCATGATTATCGCTGGGTGGACCACAGCTTCGTCAGGGTAAACATTCCTTTCTGTCCTCTTGGTTCCACACGCAGCTTCAGCTTGATTCTAGGTTCTTGGTCTCTGCTCATTCCCAGGCTCAACCGGAACTCAAAATATCGTCCCTGAAATGTTCTCTGGAAGGAAAGATAAATTTACCTTTTTCAAGGAAGCCTGTAAATTGTATTTCAGGCTCTACCCTCATTCCTCAGGGAGTGATGAACAACGAGTGGAGATTGTAGTCTCCCTTCTTAAGGGTGATCACCAGTCCTGGACCTTCTCCCTGCCGACCAACTCCCCATCTTTGCGGTCGATAGACGAGTGACGAGTTTTTTGCGGCTTTGGCGCTGGTGTATGGATCCTGATAATGCCTCCCTGGCTAAGTCTAAACTCCGTAAAATCAAGCAGGAGGCCCGGCCGGCTGAGGAGCACTACTCAGAGTTCCGGGAGATGGGCCACTGACACTAAGTGGAATGACCCTGCCCTTAGGAGTCATTTTAGTCAGGGTTTGTCAGCAAGGCTTCAGGATTCTGTGGTGCAATATTCTACTCCCAGGTCGTTGGAGCCTGCCCTTGCTATACGGGTGGATAGACGCCTCAGGGAGAGACATACACTGACTCTGACGGATGGACGAAAACCATGCAGTTGGTTGGGGGGAGTCCCCTCTCAAACTAGGTTGCCTGCGGTTCACTGAGGGACGGGGGTATGTTTTTATTGTAGTCTAAGTGATTATTATATTAATGTCTGTCCATTTCATGCCAAAATTGGTACTCCATTACAAAAGCCGTGTTCCCTTGGTTGTTTGGAGTGAGACGACCAGGGTGTGTACATTTCCTCCACTTTTTCATCTCGGTTTAACATTTCGGCTGAAATAGTGGTTGATGGGCAAACTGAGACTATTTTGGTTCTTGTGGATAGTGGAGCTGGAGTCAGTTTGGTGGATTATCGCTTTGCTCAGACCCATGGTCTAATCGGTAGGACGCACCAAGATCCATTCCTATTAACACAATTGATTCTGTTCCTCTCAGCCAGAAGAGTTTGACCCAAGTCATACATAATGTAAACTTACGCATAGGGTCTCTTCATGAGGAGTTCCTATCGTGCTACGTCTTAGAGGGTATTACTACTCCCTTCATCTTAGATCTTCTTTGGCTGAAAAAAACACAATAAAATCATTGATTTGTGGTCCTGACCTGTGTGTGAATGAGTATGTGTGGGTTTCCACTAAAATAAAAACATCAGGTGGAAGTATGCATCTGGGATCTGGAGTTCTAGGGTAATTAGGCCATATCGGGTGTCGGCCATTCTCAGCCCTGGGACCTTCCAGTTGGAGCAACCCCCAGTAATGCATGTACATAACGTGTTCCACAGGTCGGCGCTCTGGAGATTTGTTGCGCCTCCTGAGCCTACGTTATTACCATCACCATCGAGCTGCGTATGCTGTGACCTTGAGGATCAGGTGAGTATGGAGGTGTATACAGAGGTGTATACTAGTGGGTTGATGTATCCTTACTGTACGTCATTTCCAGTGAAGTGCAGTCTTAAGGGTAAAGAGGCCCCTCTTTGAAAGAGGGGGGTACTGTCAGAATTCATTATCGATTTTGTGGCAACTCTGGTTCTGCTGTAGTTTAAATGTCTTTTTTTACTTTTGGGCCAGCAAGAGTTAATATCAGAATCTTGCTGGCAGCTGCTTTTAGGCTGGTCAGCTGATGTTGGTTGTTAACCAATCCCACCATTCTGTAAATGGTCACATACTGTCGGTAACAGAGTAATTTGCAGACCAGACCAACCACTTGCAGACCAGCCTGGAGTGAGGAACTCTCTTGTGTCAGTGGTGTAGCTGCTGCTGTGGGAGTTTAGATTCCTGGATCCGTATTCTCTGCTGCTTGGAGCTTTGTAGCAAAGACGGAAGCTGAGTATTTATTCCGTTATCTTTGTCTGTCCTGTGTTTGTCACTTCCCCTGTGTTTTTCCCATCTGCAGTGGTGAGGCTAGCGTCCTTGCCAGGCAATGCACTCCCAGAAGAAGGCAGCAGCCGAAATGTGCGTTGGGGCAGGCACCACCACCAACAAGAGATAATGCCTTGAATGTACTGAATACAATGTCTTTTGATATTTCCTTCACATTTAGAGTCCTTACTTTGACTCAAAGACACTGTAAGTTCTGGACTGGACCAAGGGAACGCAGTGGATGTGGTGTTCATGGACTTCTCAAAAGCTTTTGATACGGTGCCACACAAAAGGTTGATACATAAAATGAGAACAATGGGGATAGGGGAAAATATGTGTAAGTGGGTTAAGAACTGGCTCATGGATAGGAAACAAAGGGTGGTTATTAATGGAGCACACTCGGACTGGGTCACGGTTAGCAGTGGAGTACCACAGGGGTCAGTATTGGGGCCGCTTCTCTTTAACATATTTATTAATGACCTTGTAGGGGGCATACAGAGTAGTATTTCAATATTTGAAGATGATACTAAACTCTGCAGGGTAATAAATACAGAGGAGGACAATTTTATATTACAGGAGGATTTATGTAAACTAGAAGCTTGGGCTGATAAATGGCAAATGAGCTTTAATGGTAATAAATGTAAGGTCATGCACTTGGGTAGAACAAACAAGATGTATAATTATGTGCTTAATTGTAAAACACTGGGCAAAACTGTCACTGAAAAAGACCTGGGTGTATGGGTGGACGACAAACTCACATTTAGTGGCCAATGTCAGGCAAGGCAAATAAAATAATGGGATGCATTAAAAGAGGCATAGATGCTCATGAGGAGAACATAATTTTACCTCTATACAAGTCACTGGTGCGACCACACTTAGAATACTGTGTGCAGTTCTAGTCTCCGGTGTATAAGAAAGACATAGCTGAACTGGAGTGGGTGCAGAGAAGAGCGACCAAGGTTATTAGAGAACTAGGGAGTCTGCAATACCAGGACAGGTTATTATACTTGGGGTTATTTAGTTTGGAAAAACGACGGCTTAGGGGTGATCTTATTACAATGTATAAATATATGAGGGGACAGTACAAAGACCTTTCTAATGATCTTTTTACTCTTAGACCTGTGACGGGGACAAGGGGGCATCATCTACGTCTGGAGGAAAGAAGGTTTAGCCATAATCACAGACGCAGATTCTTTACAGTAAGAGCAGTGAGACTATAGAACTCTCTGCCGTCTAATGTTGTAATGAGAGATTCCCTACTAAAATTTAAGAAGGGCCTGGATGCCTTTCTTGAAAAGTATAATATAACGGGCTATATTCACTAGTTTCCGTATGTGGAGTCGGGAAGGAATTTTTTTCCCCAATGTGAAGCTTACTGTTTGCCACTTGGTTTTTTTTTGCCTTCCTCTGAATCAACATGTTAGGGCAGTTTAGGATAGAATATGGGTTGAAATAGATGGACTTAAAGTCTTCCTTCAACCTTAATAACTATGTTACTATGTTACTATTTGTATTATTTGGGAAGTTTATATTACACATTTTTGTACAGTCTCTATGTTTCTATTATGTGGTTGTATGGTGCTATACTGTGGTTTCCCACTTTTTAGTAACTGTTTTTATTTTTTCTTCATGTTAATAAAATTTGTATTTTTAATCATTGGTTCTCGTGTACATATTTCTTGATATGATGCATTTTCATTGTACAGAACCCCCTTACTTCTCCATGATAGTTTGCTCACACCTCATTACCTTTTATCATTTAATTTGGTGATATTCTTTCTGGAGGAATGCAATAACTATAGACACAACTCCCCCCTTTAACTATTGAGGTGACAATCAGGGTATAGGCACGTGACTGCAGCGGGGGGGACTCGCATAGGGCGTAATGGGAGCTTAAGGACAGGCACAGGTGTCCCATCCCTCGCTTCCTATGGTTAGGGCCTTCCCCTCCCTTTCCATCCCAACGTAACTGTATGCTGGGTGGTCTGCCTTGACTTACCCGAGTCCGAGCGGGATATGATTCTCATCATCAATCAGACCCTCAACGTCAAGAAACAGGACTCGCCTACCACGGAGCTGACTGTATCCTTCAAGGTGAAATACACTCCATGGGCATTCTCAGACAATAAGGACTTTGATGAGATTTTCTCCCAGGAGTGGGATTACCCAAAAAAAGTTTTCAAAGAAGGAGATGTATGGATATCCATTTCCTCTTGACATGCTCAAACTTTGAGCTGAGTCTCCTTTGAATACTAAAAAGACAAAATTTGAGAAAGACCTTGCGGACTACACTGATAATGAGTGTATGTATGGAAAATTAATAAAGATTAACCATGGAGAGACAATAGATCCATTTTGAAGAGGCTTGGGGATAAAAACGCACCCAAATTTTTTTTTACAAAAAAAGGCAGTTTCACAGACACAGACTTGTGGTCCCAAAAAAGGATGGTTCTGTCCACCTTATCATGCTCCTCAAACTTCTGAACAAGCGGTTGCGGCTCGGCCATTTCAGGATGGAGTCCCATGTTTCGGCGATTGCCTCTATGAAACTTGCGGAATTCCTCTGTTCAGTGGACATCCAGGATGCCTATCTTCATATTCCAATCTGTGCAGTTCACCAAATATTCCTCCGTTCAGGATTCTCACATCCAGTTCACATTGCTCATCTTCAGTATAGCTCCTTTACCCCAAGGGAATCCTAGCAATCCTTTAGCTGGATGACCTTCTGATCAAAGCTCCTTCCTGCCAGGATTTCTGCTAGAGTCTTCTTCTGACTCTCGACATGCTCGCTTGCCTGGGCTGGCTCATAAAGAGGGTGAACTAGTCTCGGATTCCACACCCAAAGCCTAGTTTTTCTAGGCATGCTTTTCCATACCGCACACACCAGAGTTTTTCTTCCCAAAGGAAAGGCCTCCCTTTTTCTCGGGATTTGCTCTCTCAGATGCCCATTGCCATGCCCCCTTCGGATCTGAGTGTGCTGGGCAAGATTTTAGCCACTACGGAAGAGGTTCTCGTCGCACAATTTTACACTCACCCCTTCAGTTTGAACATCTATTGCATTGGGACAAGAGGATGTCCTCCCTGGATCACCCCATCCTTCTTCCTTAGCAAGACGGTCGCTTGCCTGGAGGTTTCTCTCTCCCCTTATTTGCTGAGAGAGGCCATTCCTACAGCTACACTGGCAGATTATGACTAAGGACGCCAGCTTTCTCAGCTGGGGAGCAGTGTTTCATAAGTTCAGGCAGTAGTAAAGCTTGGGAGTCTTCATCGCCATCAACATTTTGGAACTCAGGGCCATCCATCTTGCTGTCCGGGACTGGCAGGGCCTCCTAGCAGGCTGTCCAGTGCACATTCTGTCCGATAATACCACAGCCGTCGCATACATCAATCACGAGGGTGGAACTAAAAGCAGATCCTTCATGCCAGAAATCTCTGAAATCATGGAATTCTGTAAAACAGAGGGTACAATTGATATCTGAGGTCCACATTCCGAGTGGACAACTGGGCTGCCGACTTCCTAAGTCACCAGTCATTTCCTCAGGCAAGTGGTTCCTGAACCTATTGGTCTTCAAGCAGATCTGTCAAAGGTTGGCCACACCCGATCTCAACCTCATGGCATCCAGGTTTAACCTCATAGTTCGTCGCTTTGTGTCCAGGTCTTGTGAACCCCTCAAAATCGGCTCTAATGCATTGGTTCTCTAGTGAGCGCATCTCCTTCTTACGTATCTTTTTTTCATCTCTGATTCCCAATCTCATCAAGAAAATCAGGGAGGAGGGAATACCAGTCATCCTCATGGCTCCTGACTGGCCCAGAAGATTTTGGTATGCAGAAGTGGTTAACCTCTTGGCAGACGCCCCATGACAACTTCCAGATCGTCCAGACCTCCTTTCCCAGGGACATCTCTTCCACCAGAATTCACAGTCTCTCATTTTAATGGCATGGCTGTGGAAGCCGCAATCCTGAAAGACGTATGCTTCTCTGACCAGGTTATCCAGACCATGATCAAAGTGAGAAAGTCCTCTTCCTCTCACACTTGGAAGGCTTTCTTTCACTGGTGCAAAGCCAATGAGACAGCGACCATGTTTGTCTCTCTCCTATCCCTCTAGGCCTTTCTTCAGTCAGGTTTTGATTATGGTCTGTCTCTCAGCTCCCTGAAGAGTCAGGTCTCTGCCCCTTCGACACTGTTCCATAGAAATCTAGCTTCCCACCCCAAAGTTAGGACTTTCTACGCTCATTTTGCTCCTTCATATCGTCCTCCTGTGGACTTCTGGGACCTTAACCTGGTCCTGAACATTCTTCAGGGTCTCCCATTTGAGCCCATTTAGAAACTTTCTTTCTCCTGGCTTTCCTGGAAGGTTGGCTTCCTGGTGATAATCATCTCCATGAAACGTGTGTTGAAGCTGGTGCTTTATCCTGCAGTTCACCCTTCTTTGTCCTACATCAAGACAAAATGTTGCTGTATCCAGTTCTTTTTTTCTCTCAAAGGTGGTTTCTCCCTTCCACCTTTAAAAGGACATCGTCCTTCCATCCTTCTGTCCATCTCCAACTCAACCTTTGGAACAGTCCCTTCACAAGATGGATCTTGTCAGAGCTCTGCATTTCTATCTTCCAGAACAGCATCTTTCAGACGCTCCGACTCCTTATTCTTGATTCCCGATTGTCACCGCAGAGGTATGACGGCCTCCCAAGGCCAAAATTGCCGTTGAATTTGGATTTGCACTGCAATCCTGGAAGATTGTTGGCATATGATAGTTGGCACATGATAGACCTGGGGTCAAGGCTCACTCCATATGTGCAGTGTGGGTTTCCTGGGCCGTTTGTCTTCAGCAGTGGGGGTTTTCTGGGCCGTTTGTCACTGAATCACCGCTCTGCAAAGCTGCTACATGGTTTGCCATGCATAACTTCTTAAAGTTCTACAGACTGCATACCTATGTCTCGGCAGATGCGAGATTAGGTAGGAAGGTTCTGCTAGCTTAGACTTGTTCTTGGAGTTTCTTTCATTCTGCTTTTCCCACCCTTGGGACTCTGTCCCATGGTATCCTGTGTCCCTCAATGAAGCAATAGAGAAAAGACGATTTTGGGTACTGACTGTAAAATCTTTCTCAGAGTCTTCATTGGGGAACACAGTACCGCCTTTGTTGTGCCTATGTTGGGCTTGATCTGTTTGTTGTTGCTTCTACTGCTTTCTCACTAAGTGATTAGCTTTGTGCCAATTTGTGGGTGCACCCTTCTGAGGAAGAGCTAATTTTTATTGCCTAGTGTCAGCCTCCTAGTAGCAGCAGCATGCACCCATGGTCACCTATGTCCCACAATGAAGGCTCCAAGTCAGAGATTTTACAGTGAGTACCCCACATCCTCTTTTTTGCTGTATCATTTAAAGGGCAAGGCTGCTGTTGGATTAATAATTTGAAATTAGTTAATTTTTACAAGGACATTGTTAAAGAATAAAGTTTCAAGGAATTAAAATCTGGTAGGCTAGCTGAACCTTTTAGTTTCCCTCCACTTGTTAATTTTAAGTTATCCCCCTTGGGTTTTGAGTATCTGTCCATACGACCACAATAAGCCGTACATTCCATAAAGGTTGCCTTCATGGAAGAGTGGGGAAAAAAAAAGCCTTTCCTTACACACAAAAATTGTAAGGCTTGTTTTGAGTTTCCCAAAAAACATGTGGGAGACTCCTCAAATGTATGGAGGAAGGTGCTGTGGTCAGATGAGACTAAAATTTTAATTTTTGGCCATCAAGGTAAATGCCATGCCTGGCACCAAACCAACACAGCTCAACACCGCAAGAACACCATCCCCACAGTGAAACATGGTAGTGGCAGCATCATGCTGTGGGAATGTTTATCAGTAGCAGTCAGGGAAAATGGTCCAAGTCAAGTCAAAGATGCATGGTGTAAAATACTGGGATATTCTTGAGCAAAACCTATTTCAGTCTGTCGGTGATTTGATACAGAAACAGAGGTTCACGTTTCAACAAGACAACGACCCAAAGTATACTGCTAAACACTCGAGTGGTTTAAAGGGAAACATGTAAATGTTTTGGAGTGGTCTAGTCAAAGCCCAGACCTTAATTAATTTCAGAATCTGTACACAGACTTGGACATTGCTGCTTAACCGGGAGTAGTTTTGTCTTAAGGAAAGGGCAAAAATCTCAGTGGCAAAATGTGGAAAGCTCATAGAGACTTATCCAAAGCGACTTACAGCTATAATTAGCGCAAAAGGAAGCTCTACAAAGTATTGACTTTAGGGGGGTGAATAGTTATGCACACTGAAGATTTCAGTGATTTTATCTTATTTGTTGTTTGTTTCACAATAAAAAGAAAACCAAATGCATATAGTTCTGAGCATGTCTTTTACATGAACTGATGCAAACCTTAAAAAAAACTGTGAAATTCCAGGTTATGAGGTAGCAAAGTCACTGTATACGGTATGCCTAAAGATTCACCCAGGATTGCTTATACTATAGGCTGCTACTAATCAGATTTGCATGTGAATGTTTTTATTTCATCCAACAGAACATATCTAATATTAATACACTTTTTGGATATTTACATTTTATCTATTTACTTACATACCATTTATGATCTTATTTGATCTCCTCTGCTTTTGTCCTATATAGTCGGTATTTGCCATTGATTGGATGTTTGTTTCATATATTTATATAAATGCATTATGTCCAAATTGGTCCTTTATCTTTCATACAGTTTTGTACTATCCACACACAGCGTTTGCTTTGTATTCGCTTTATTTATTTTATTAAATACTTACCTCCAACATGGTTGCTGTACTAATATTTATACCTAATGGTTCACATTATATGCTCTTTATTTAGGTTTTGTCCTTTTACATATACGCTAGCGGTATATGATTTGTAAGTAGTGCTGAGATATCTTACGCATGAGCTCATCTACCTAATATGTCGCCGTTATCTCGTGCTTGTGCGGTCACCTCGCTGTAGATCTTATCAAGTATCTGCTTGCGCAAGCACAGTATTGAAATCTTACAAAGCATTCTCAATGTAATGTAGAGGCGCGTGCGTAGTGATTGGTTACCCTTTACCTGACGTAACAGTAATGACGCCTGCACTCAAGTTATATTCTGTCTAGTTACGTGTCGGCATCTGTGCACTGATTGGAGCTTACTGCATAACGGAGTAGCGCCTGTGTGATGCTTGCTTCACACCAACTTTATTTATATTCTTTGTTTGCTCATGCGCTGTTTGCACTTCCAGATGCCAATTCCCTCCATAGATACCATCACACTCTATGTCCTCCACACCTGGTAATGTTTATTTTTATTATTTATTTCTAATGATGTATTAGGGACAACCTTTGACTATATGGTTAACTTTACCCCTGAGGAAGACACTGAGCAGGTTGCGAAATGCGTAGGCTATCTTCCTTATCCTTTTTTTCCCAGCTCCATTTTATATTCAGTCCTCACTTGAGTTTGTGTATTACAGCAGTGACAATCATGGCTCTTATTCTGATAAAATACTTGCATTAGTTATTTGTAATGAATTGTATATCAAATGAATTAACATTAGGTACGCAGGCGGTGCAGATGTATGCACATGCATCCACACGGTCTGCATACCTAATGTTAAAGATAGGTACGCAGGCCACTTGCAGACATAGGCGGAGCTGACCGGAGAAAGAGGCGGCGGTGGACGTCCGCTGCTCTCCACAGCTCTGCCATCCGCAAAGGTGAAACCAGCCTTACTATTATACCCTATGTTGGTTAGAATTAAGGTGTCTCTTCTCTTTGATACCCTCTAATATTGTTCTACCCGGAGTGGTAATTCATTTGTGAGGTCACATTAGCATTATACAGGAATATCACATTTTATTTCTCCTCTCTCCACCAGGGACAACCCCAGCTAAATCCTCCATCGCTGTGACTGGACTGGAGAGCTTCACCTTCCATAAAATCATTGGAGAGGGCGGATATGATAAAGTAAGTATTAGGAATTATCGCCACGTCTTCCTCATGTGTGCGATGTGAAGCAGTAATATGTCTCTTGAAACATCACTGCTTCATATCTTCTCATTACGTCTCAAGGCAGCACAGGCCTTTCCTCCAGTTCTAATGTTCTCTATCCTACAGGTCATGTTGGCCACACATCAGGCCTGAAAAACAACAGAACTGGCAGTGAAGATGGTGAAGAAGAGGCTCCTACTTGAGGACTTAAGTGACAATGTCCTGATAGAGCGTCAGGACCTGGAGATGACAAGGAAGAGTCCATTCATTACTCGGGCTTTTGCCACCTTCCAGTCCCAGGTAAGAGGCTTATAATTCAACAGCTCTGAGTTTTCTACGTATTCGATGAATGACGGTCTATGTGCCAATCTGTCTGCAATGTTCTTCTAGGTCACTACCATAGTATTACATGTATTATAAGATTACAGCCAGTGCCCCATATCTAGAATAACCTCTATTATGTCCTCTGTTTTATCACAGGACTACGTCTTCTATGCCATGGAATATCTCAGTGGAGGAAACCTTAGAGGCATCATGGCAACAAATGCCTCATTTCCCATTCCAGCCACCAGGTAAGACAGAATGTAGATGTATTAGATGAAGACGATGGTTGTCAGGAACATCTGGTTTTATGTTAGTGGATGAAATGCTGGTGGTTGATTATTTTCTTATATTTTCTCATCAGATTTATTGCGGCTGAGATAATTTGTAGGCTGCAGTTTCTCCACTCCAGAGGAATCATACACAGTAAGTGCAGAACGTCTTTTTCTGTGTAGACTTGGTATATTTACTCCTATACGCTCATCCTTATGCCCCCTGTAGACACTTGGTATCTCTGGCCATCATTTGGTCCTCAGCCCAACTAATCTAATAATTATGGTATTTTATAATTTATTTCCTTTACCAGAGATATCAAACCAGAGAATATCTTACTGGACAGCACCGGTCATGTGAAGATCGCTGATTTTGGTCTCGCTGTGATGAACATGTTTGGCAATGCAAAGACTTCGGGTTGGGTCGGGAGTCTTTTATACATGGCTCCTGAGGTGAGGAATCATCTACATATTGCTGCGTACAAGCCTGGACATTTCCATGTTTTCTGCTCTCTGAACAAAGTTCTTATTGCCTTTATGTCTTCACAGATTCTTCTAGAGAAGCCCTACAACACGGCAGTGGACTGGTTCTCTACTGGTGTGGTGATATATGAGATGGCATCTGCCAGATATCCATTCTATATAAGTGAATTTGATGACACCACCATAGAGTCACTAATCAATGATGATCCCACCTTCCCAAAAGGATTAGACCCCAAGCCAAATCCATCATAGAGGGGGTGAGTATAAATACACATCTCAGTAATTAAGGGGATAAATATAACAACAAACACAACAATGAAAAGGGAAAAGAACTGTAGACTGAATAATTATCATTATTTGTTTTCAGCTCTTGAGTAAGTCACCAGAGAGTCGGCAGGTAGCTGTGGACAACATCAGGGTTCATCCATTCTTTATGGAGATCAACTGGACAGATATAGAAGGATCTAGAGCACGTCCACCATTCCAACTACCACCTGTAAGTATATCACCCAGAGAAGTGGAAGCTGTACATCTCTATTGTGTGTATTCTTTATGACCACAGGTTCTTGTATCTTCTCTCCGCAGCCACCTGTGATGACATCAGATATATTGAAAGATGTCCTATCCCTCATGGAAGCCATTAAACCACCAATGGCCGAAACAGATTAAAAACTATTTTGTTGATTCACATTTGCCTGTAACGGATGGAAGGTCATAAAGCAGACACCAAAATCTGTGATACCTAATCGAAGACTTACAATACACCAACAGGTGAGTCAGTATAAATGGGTCAGGAATTAGGGAGCTTTTTAAGACTCTTCTCTTCTACTGTGAATCTGTCTGCAGAGTGTAGTATGGAAACCTTACCCTCTGCTGATGTGCCCAAAGGGCAATACTGGAGAGGTTTTCCTATTAGGAAAACCCTCTGACATATGTCTTATTGGGATATAGGAATAATTTCTAACCTATTCACAGGTCAACAAAAAAATATTTTTTTTCTGGTGCCAAAGATAATGAATTTGGGGTATTTTTGGGGTGCGGATTCTGAATATGCAATCAGTTTTGCCAGATTCGCTCTAGTTTTTGAGATTTTTGGTATCTTATTTATAGCACGTGTTGGTAAATGCGACGCGTCATCTCATTAATTTCTTTAGATTAGTATTTGAACTGAGCAGTTCTCAATATAGTTTTGTGTTAATTAGTGTTCTAGAAGTTTGTTCATAGCTTGATTTTTGCACTAACTTTATGTTGTTGTCTGTTTTCCAGTGAAAAGCATGAACTCATCAAGAAGAAGTTGCCTTAACGATTCAGACTCATTCTGTTACATTTGTGGTGAATATACACTGCCAAAACATAGAAGAAACATAACAGACTTCGTAAAAAAAAGTGTATTTGGCCTATTTTGGGGTTATGCTTGGGGACCAAGACAAGTTTTGGGCACCACACATAGTGTGCAAAGCATGTATCGAATTATTACGAAAATGGACCAAAGGACAAAGAAAAAGCTTCAAATTTGGTGTTCCAATGGTGTGGAGAGAGCAAAAAAATCATCATGATGACTGTTATTTCTGTGCAGTGCAAGTGCAAGGATTCAATAAGCATAAGAAACGAAAATGGGAGTATCCTAACATGGAATCTGCAAGAAGGCCTGTCCCTCATTGTGAAGATGTGCCTGTACCTGTGTTTACCATGTTACCTGACCTTCCCCCACCTGATGATGATGAAATGCAGGGTATGGAGCTAAGCATTAGTTCTGGAAGTGAACCAGAATATGAAGGAAGTTTCAGAACACCTACGCAATTTACCCAAGGAGAGCTCAACGATCTAATAAGAGACCTCAACCTCTCAAAAAGTGCATCCGAACTTTTAGCTTCCAGGCTAAGTGAGAAAAATTGTCTGACGCCTGGAACTAAAATTACATCTTACAGGACCAGAGAAGAAGCACTTCTTCAATTTTTCTGTGAAGATGACCTACTTGTATATTGTAAGGATATTCCTGGCCTGATGCTGCAAATGGGTTTACAAGTATATCGTCCTGAAGACTGGAGGCTTTTCATAGATAGTTCTAAAAGGAGTTTGAAATGTGTTTTGTTGAACAATGGCAATCAGTGTGCATCTCTTCCAGTAGCTCACTCAACTAAACTTGCAGAACAATACAAAAATGTCAAAATGGTCTTGGAGAAACTGTGCTACCATGAACATTCGTGGCTGATATGTGTTGATTTAAAAATGGTCAACTTTTTACTTGGACAGCAAAGTGGATACACAAAGTATCCTTGCTTCATCTGCATGTGGGATAGTAGAGCAAAACATCAGCACTGGGAGAAAGTGAATTGGCCTCCAAGGGACACCTTGACAGTAGGAGCATCAAACATAGTGAACGAACCTTTGGTGGACAGGGAAAAAATCATTCTACCACCACTTCACATAAAGTTAGGATTAATGAAGCAGTTCGTCAAGGCATTAGACAAAGATGGTAATTGCTTCATGTACATCTGCAGATCTTTCCCTGGTCTTAGTAGCGAAAAACTGAAGGCAGGAATCTTTGATGGTCCTCAAATTCGGAAACTCATTAAAGATTCAAATTTTCCTAAGGAAATGAATGACATGGAAGCTGCTGCATGGTGTAGTTTTGTGTTGGTAGTGAAGAACTTCTTTGGAAATAAAAAGGCAGACAATTATGAAGAACTGGTACAAAACATGCTATTGAGATTTAGAAATCTGGGTGTACACATGAGCATTAAATTGCATTATCTTCACAGTCACTTGGACAGATTTCCAGAAAATCTTGGAGATTTTAGCGAAGAACAAGGGGAGAGATTTCATCAGGATATTATGGTGATGGAGGAAAGGTACCAAGGCAGATGGGACAGACATATGATGGCTGATTACTGCTGGAATCTACAGCGTGACTGCCCGAAAAGCTCACATAGAAGAAAATCATATAAAAAGCGCTTTTCCAGAGATTAAATGTCTCCTATCTCTCATGTCTTGTTCATTTTTGAAGATTACTTTCTAAAACTAGTTAAAATAAACTATAATCAACATTTACTTTGTTTAATTTATAGTATTCATGACAATATCAATAAAGTTAATGCGCGTGTAGCAAATTACGTCATTTTTTTACACATTTTACAGAAAATATCAAGAACTAGAGCCAATCTAGCAAAACTGATGACATATTCAGAATCAGCACCCCAAAGTTACCCTAAATTCGTTGAAATATCTTTGGCACCAAAAATGCTGTTGACCAGTGGATATCTCTCCTGGCAGAACATTTGGCAGTATTGTGAAGGATGCCTTCCACAGGATCTGGAGGATAAAACGTTGGAAATGAACAGCTTTGAAAATTGCTGTTCACTAGTTCCTATTACACCATTAACACTAGGAGCATCCTGAGGGCAGTGACCTGCAGCCATACCCAATCCTCCTCTCTGTTGTAATGAGGGCTGGGGGATTTGCTGGATTATGGAGATCTGCAGTGTCCGAATACAAGCAGAAACTGGAGACCATGCAAATCCTACCAGGAGTCAATAAAATGATCGTGGACCAGCGCTTCTAGACTACATGTTGCCTCGTGCTCCCAGGGAAGGGCACTTATCCTTAGGCCATGGTTCCCTAGAGGTTTCCACCACAGGGGGTTTTTCCTCTCCTGAGTGCTGATGGATAAACACAACAAGAAAATGGCAACTTGTCGTCCTCTGCCCTCGGTAGAGCTCACACCAACCACTAGTGGCATAGAGGAACCTAAGAGGACATTTACCACCTATAAACTGGACCATTCACCATCATGTGCTAGTAGTAATTTATTTTATATCCAAGTGGAAAAGTATTTTACCTTTTACCCCTTTAGAGCAAAGTGTAATGTGTTGATACATTTTATGTACTTTTCTTTGGTACCATTTTGGAACACACAAGACTTTTTGGTTAATTTTAAATCTGTTTAAGTTTGCTAAATCTGATTTTGAAGGGCGGGATGAAGATAGACATTTCTCTGGTAGAATTTGAGTTTTTTTAAGCATTAATTGTGCAGTAGAAATAGTGTGTAAATGTGACAGTTCAGGTTGGTACAGGTGCAGCAATTCCAATTCTTATAGATAAAGGTGTAAAGTGCAGGTACATGTCAGGGCTGATCTCCTGGTCACTATGGGTCACTGCATCACTCTCCCTTCCACCAGTTTTGATAAAGTTACCCCTTTATTGTGTTATTGTAATAAGACCTCAGCCAGGGAGTAACACCTCAGTATAATCCTGCTTTCAGTACCCAAATTTCCATATGACACAACCGCCCATTCCTAGGGTGACACTTCCGGTGGCTACCAGGTGTACGGCCTTGGCCACTGCTTTGTTTAGCTTCTTCCATTTGCGTACATGCAGGGACCTCTGGATCGTCCACCACAGTCTCCTGGAGGATGTTCGGTCCGGGGAAGCTGCTGTCCTACACAGTAAAGTACAGATGGGTTTGCTTAGTATAAAAAGGCATTAGGTTTTGACAGCAAAAACCTCACTAGTGGCAATCTAGTGACTCTGACTTTGGCCTGGCGTAATAGGCACTTAGCCATGGCTAACTGGGGCCTTTGTGACCCATCAGATTTCTGCAATTGCATCAGGCCCTCTGTCTAACCCCCTAGATGCCACTGTCGCTATTCACCACAGCATCTAGGGGTTAATACCATGGCACTATCTTTGTAGGTCTTCCCTGTACCCGCTACTGTATAGCAGTGATAACAGGGCTCTGTAGCGCCACCATCAGACAGGCAAAGCAGCTGCAGTTTATAGAGGGCGGCTCACATTTCTGACACATATCGTTGCTCAGCAATAGGAAAATGGGTGAAAAAATTTGAAAATATTGTGATGGGTCCTGTAACCGCACAGAGTGGAAAGTACAGCATCTCCTACCACCACTAGTCCTATATAGGAGCCAGCAGGGACATGGCCATAGTCACTAACTCTGCTCCACCTCTGCATTCTCATTGTCACATTGTCAGACAGGATTACTTTCACCCCCTCCCAAACTGTGATGTACACGCTCCGATCGCTGCTGTTTAACCCCTTAAATGCAGCTATTAATCTATGACAACAACATTTAAGAGTCGTGATTCCAGTGGAGAACAATTCATGGGCTAATTGCCCATAGTCCAAGGTGTGATTACAGGGGCTGATGGGTTGTCCTGGAGGTGCCACCATCTTGGTTCTCCTGTGAAGTCCACCCAGAAGCTCAAGGCAGCATGGTGGCTCAGTGTTTAGCACTGTAGAGCTGGGGTTCTGGGTTCAAATCCCACCAAGGACAACAT
Source organism: Oophaga sylvatica (assembly GCA_033576555.1). Classification (NCBI taxonomy): domain Eukaryota; kingdom Metazoa; phylum Chordata; class Amphibia; order Anura; family Dendrobatidae; genus Oophaga; species Oophaga sylvatica. The sequence goes on from JARQOD010000002.1 coordinate 626,109,565, forward strand.
CTGCAAGGAGTTTGTATGTTCTCTCCATCTTTGCATAGGTTTCCTCCGGGTTCTTTGCTTTCCTCCCACTCTCCAAAGACTTACTGATGGGGAATTTAGATTGTGAGTCCGGACAGTGATGATGATATCTGTAAAGCGCTGTGAAATATGATGGCGCTATATAAGCAAAGCATACTAGAAGCCCGTCATTTACACAGAATCCGGCAGTACTGATGCACTGCTTTATATAAATCAAGAGTTCAAACAATTAAAGAGACTAAAAAATAAAGAAATAAAAAATTGTGCTTTCAAAAACATGAAAGAATGAAAAAATGTTCTCAGGTTAAAAGTAAAGAAATGAAAAACATAAAGAAGCATATTTGATATTGATATGTCCATGAAACTCCAATGCAGCAACATATAAAATTAATGGAAAACTAGAAAAAAGTTGTGGTTCTTGGAAGAAGGGGGAGGGGAATTTAAAGTGCAAAAACAAAAAATCACCTAGTCATGACCTCAAAATACTGTATGTGATTTATAAAAGAGCTGATACCGTATCCCGCAGCTCATAGAGGCAGCTGTGGTGCCCACCACCCACATGACTGCCAGGGGGCTCCATGTGTCCCCCTACTCCTGCTATACTGCACATGTATGTAATGATGTGAGTAAATCCATTCTCCAAACACCGCTGCGTCCAGTCCATAAAGTCAGCAGATACATAGAACAGACGGACCAGCATGAAGCACACCGTGCAGCCGTGGACTCTCCATCCCGTCACTGGGGATTTCTCCGTTTCCATTGACTGTTTCACAATGTTCCCTAAAGGTAAAATATCACAAGATGTAACAACCATTGACGGCAATGTGCAGGCGGCCATTGTATTACAACATTCAGCATATTCTATATTATTAAGTAGCTTGTCCAATTGGTTCTGCTTTACTACTGCAGGACCACGTCTGGCATTGAGCTGCAGAGAGCGGTCATTTAAGGGGTTTTAATGGCTAAGAAAATTCATTTTTAAAGACCATTATTCTGTCCAGTCCGTCAATGATGTCTATTTCTTCATGCATCGATGATGTCCCAACCCAGAGACCTCCCACTATGGATTATATAACCCTGGAGAGCCCCTTTATGTAGTTGCGTTGTCCATAACACTTTTATACTCGTCCACAATTATTACTGCTCTTATGTGATTTTATAACTGTTTTCCTTCTGATTATGAAATTATTGCTTCCTAGGTTGTATAATGAAGCCGCATGGTGGACTTACTGCTCTCCCTCCATTAATAATGTAGTTCTATAGTTACAAGATTTTTGTAGAAAGAGCACCACACTTGTCCCTTGGCCATGACTGGTATATCAGCATTTACTTGGCTAGTGCTGAGCGATAATACAAGACATAACCCATGGACACGAGTGGTGCTGTTTTTGGAAAAATTTGCGGACTTTTGTAGAAAAATATTAAGAACTGAGAGTCCTCAGTAGTTGATACCTTTTAATGGCTAACTGAAAAGATGGCTGCAAGCTTTCGAGACTACTCAGGTCTATACTGGGTGATAACTCTGCTTTTTGGAAATTCCATTTTGGTGAGATAAATTGCTAGAAGTGTTAGCCATTTAATATCTTTTAGTCTCCTGAAACTTACTCAGTTGACTCCTTTTTGCATTTACATTTATATACTAGGTGATAACTTTGTTCATAGAAGTTTCATCCTGGTGAGATAAATTGCTAAAAGGTGTTATTAGAGTGTACCTCTTACTACGTCATAACGTTATTTTATAGTACACGCAAATATCTTTACACTTTATTTTGTGTACTTTCACTTTTTTGTCCCTGCACAATCAAAACAAAATGGCATGAGGGACTTCAAGATATAAAACCTCAATTAATAAAACTAAAAAAAAATGGAGTTCCTCACAACTAAGGCCATCAGGTGATACTCCTAATCTGCTGAGTCCTATCAAATCTAGGTCGCCCATAAAAAGGGCGTATGGGAAAAATTTTCCACCTGAAAGTGCTTTAAATACTTGTCACGGTAACATGTCAAAAGGGAAATTTGCTCAGAGAGATCTTCTCCCTGAATATCAGGATTCATTACGCAAATCTCCTTTACCTACTAAATCTTCTAACAAGGCAGCAGAAAAGGACTTAGATATGGACTTGTCACATTCCCAATAAAGAAAAAACCTAGAAGGGGGACATAGTGACAGGAGAGTTACAGGAGTTGATTCTGACAGCACCTCGGGAGAATTTTCCCTCAACGCCAGTCCAGTAAAACCCCTACCTAAGAAAGGTTGCTCGACGGCTCCGAGTTCTTCAGCCCCGCCACTTGATATGATTAACTACGAGAATTTCCTAACTTTTGATAAGCAGGTTTCCGAGGGGGTTCTTGCTAATTTTTGCAAGGCCCTTAAGGACTCAATTACTGTTGGGTTTGAGAAATTCTCCAATAGATTCGAAGTGAATGAATCTAGAATCTCGCAAGTGGAGGATAAAACTGATTCTCTCATTCAACAAAACCTAACATTGAAGGAAGAGGTCAAGTTTCATGAAATCCAAGTTGACGGATTTGGAGGATAGGAGCCGTCAAAATAACATCAAACTCAGAGGGATACCGGAAACTGTCATCCAAGACGACCTGATGAGTTATGTCAAATCGTTATTTGAAAAAGTAATCCCCTCCTTTTCAGAAATTCAGCTTACTATTGACAGAATACATAGGCTGCCTCGTCCTAGAGGTATTCCTCAGGATAAACCCAGGGATGTTATCATAAGATTCTTGTTTTTTGAAACCAAAGTAAAGATTTTAAAATTAATTAGGGAAAGAGGTGTCTTTCCTGCTGCTTATGAGAAAATTAAAGTTTTTGCAGATTTTTCCAGCTCCACAATGGAGGCTCGAAAAGCGTTTCGAGATGTCACAATGAAATTAATAGACCTAGAGATATCTTATAGATGGGGCTTTCTTACCAGACTGATAGTATGGTATGGAGGCAAGAAGGTATCTCTTCTAAATCCTGACGAGGGAAGAGATTTTCTCGCATTCATCCAGAAAGAATTCAAAGACAAAGGATAAATTTATGCTATGAAATATAGAATGGTCTCACGGGCACTTCACCACAATTTTTTTTTTCCCCCAGTCTTGGGAAGATTGGTTTCTTCCAGGAGACCTCCATTGTTTTGTTATTTAGTTTGTTAGTGTGTTTTGTTGATTCCTTTTTTTTCTCTTCCTTTTAATCCTGAAATTGGTATAAATTTCTTCCAGACTTCAAATTTATATTTTAATCTTAATCTTGCTAGCAATGAAATTTAATCTTTTGTCTTATAACCTAAGAGGCTTGAATAGCCCTTTCAAACGCTACATCACATGGAAAGAGATTAAATTATATAAGGCAGACGTTGTTTGCTTACAAGGGGTAAAATTTTCACGAAATGGCCACCCTCTCTTTCAGCACAAAAATTTCCTCATTCCTTTGCAGCTCTTGGTGTGAACAAAAAAGCGGGTGTTATGACTATAATTAGTGACAAAATTGAATTTCAATTAATTAAAGAGGAAGCTGATATTAGAGGACACTTTCACATTTTGGTCTGTAAGCTAAATGGAAAACTATTCACAATAACAAACATTTATGCCCCTCATAATAAACAACTTCCTTTTTTTTAATAAAGTAATTAAAAAGATTGACAAAATCAAACAAGGTGAACTAATAATAATCTGCGATTTTAATACTGTCCCGGATAAGACAATAGATTCCTCTTCACGGAATGGCATTTCATCTCTATCTTTTGGTACTTGGTTGAGTCAAAATGAGTTATTCAATGTATTTTGATGTTTAAATTCTTCTTCCAGGGAATTTACCCACTATTCCAAAACTCACCACTCTTCATCAAGAATCGATTTAGTTCTTACGAATATTTTCTCTCTGCCCAGATTTAAAAAAGTCACCATTCTGAACAGATCCTTTTCGGACCATTCCCCACTTATGACCAAATTCCTATTAGGCCCCCCACAAATAACACTTTTTTATGGAAAGCTAATGTGTTCTTTTTGAAAAATCCCAAATATAAAGAACTTATTGAAGACTCTAAAAATAATTTCTTTAAAGAGAATGCAACAGGTGACATTGACCCGTTTATCCTTTGGCAGGCTCATAAGGTGGTAGTTAGGGGAAAATTTATGCAATTATCTGCCAGACATAAAAGACTATAAAAGTAAAATTTTTAAAATTCAAGAGGATATTCGAATTAAAGAAGAGCAACAATCAACTTTTCATACTCCGTCACCTACTCTTCTTAAAGAGTTGTTGACATTGAGGCAGGAACTTAGTGATCATATTATGTTTGAATATGATTCAGCACTTAAAGCCTCGAAATTTGCTTCTTATTCATCTAAAAACAAATCTTCTAAATATATGAGAAAGCTTAAATCTGAGCGTTTTTATAGGAAAATAACCCATATTCAATCCCCTTCAGGTGACATCAAGTCTCATCCCCAAGATATCGCTAACGTTTTCTCTGAATTTTTTGAAAAATTATATAATTTACATTTAGATCAGCTATCTCCCATACCCAATTTAAACACCATAGATTATTTTTTAAGAGGCCTAAAACTTTCTCAAATTGACAAGCTAGACTTAAGGTACTGCCACACTTAGCGATCTTGTTAGCGATCTCGATAACGACGCAAGCTAACGAGATCGTTGGTGTGATCGCTTTTAGGTCGCTAGTAGCTGCCAAACAGATCTCATAAACGACTCATCAGCGGTCAGCGATCTCTTTAACGACTTTGGCGGTCGTTAGGATCTGTCATTAGCATGTACTGAGCGCTTCTGATTCATAGGAATTTCCAGCATCGCTCCTGCTCTCTGCATCCTGCTAGCCTGCTTTGCAACTTCTACGATCCTCTCTGTGACGCAAAAGAGAACTTACAGATATTGCGATCCACTACGTGACGCTAAAAAAAATGCGTCAAAAATGAGGTCGCTCGTCGTTCGCAAAAGGTGCCAAACACAGCGATATAGGCTCACCAGCGGGACGCCAACGATCAAAAAACGGTCCAGAACGCTAGTGAACGATCAGCGCCATCACAGCAGGGGCCACATCGTTACTACATGCCACACACAACGAGGTCGCTAACGAGATCGCTAAATAGTGACGTTTTAGTGATCTCGTTAGCGATCTCGCTTAGTGTGGCATACCCTTTAGAAGCCCTTAACAAGACAATTAGTATCAAAGAAATAAGTAACACGATTAGCAAACTCAAACCAGCAAAATCCCTGGGGCCGGATGGCTTTATAAGTGAATATTTCCAAACATATTCCAATCTTTTATCTCCACATTTACATTCCCTTTTTGAACATGTATCGGCCCTATGTCATTTTCCCAAAACTATGTTGGAGGCAACGATCGTCATGATACCAAAAGGCAAGAATGATCTCGACCAAGTCCAAATTTTAGGCCTATTTCCCTGTTAAATGGAGACATCAAAATTTTTTCTAAAATTCTAGCTGAACGCCTTAAACACATTCTTCTGAAGTTTATAGAAGGTAGGCAAGCCTCGGATGGTACACGTAAACTATTGAATATCCTAAATCTAATTAAGACTTCAAATGTCCCTTCTATGCTTATTTCTCTTGATGTCAAAAATGCTTTTGACAGATTGAATTGGCTGTTTCTCAAACAGACTTTGTTCAGTTTCAGCTTTGATGAGAAATTCATTAATATCTTTTCCCTTTACGACGAACCAAATGCAAGAGTTTATACAAATAGTCATTTATCTAAACCTTTTACTATTAAGAATGGAACCAGTCAAGGCTGCCCCCTATCCCCTTTACTATTTGCACTTGCCATTGAGCCTCTTGTTGAAACCATTAGGACTTTTTCCCTGGTTTCAGGTATAGAAACTAAATCGACCTCTGATAAACTTAATCTATTTGCAGATGACCTCCTTATTTCAATTACGAATCCGGCTCAATCGGTCAAAGCTCTAATGTCTATATTGCATGAATTCTCCAGCATATCCTTTTTCAAAATCAATACCTTCAAATCTAAAATTTTACCTTTTAATATGCCTCATTCAGATATTGAACAAACTCTGTTGAGATCTAAATTCAAATTAGTGAAGTGTCTAGCTTATCTAGTGATTAATTTCTTTAGTAAAATGTCATTGATTGTTCCAACTAATATCAAACTCTTGTGTGACACTATTACCAAGGATCTAGCGCATTTTGGAATCCTTGATCTTACTCTTATGGGCAGGATCTTGGCTGTTAAAACTTTTGTACTACCAAAGTTTTTGTATATTTTCCGGTCCATACCTTTAAAAATTCCTTCAAATTTAATAAACAATATCCAAAATCTAATAAATTTATTTATATGGCAAAAAAAAAAAGCCTAGAATTGAGAGGAACATTACATATGGACAGAAAAGTAATGGGGGATTAGCTCTTCCTAACATCTGGGCTTATCATCAGGCAACTTTACTTAAACTCAGTTTTCCGTGGTTTAGGGGAGGAGATCACCCGGCTTGGATAGATCTTGAATTAGCACAAACCAATTACTGTAAACCCTTCTCTACTTGTACATAAACATCCAATTTTTGATGCTACATTTGAAGCCTGGAGAAAATTAGCCAAGTTAAAAAACCTGATACTAAGGTCTCCACGCTCAAAGATCTTCCTCTTACCACCATTACCACACTTTATAAATGTCCAATTCCAGATGCTTGGGTTTCTCATAATATTAAGAAATTTGGAGATCTATACGAAGACTACTCAGACAAATATCACTTACCCTTTAAGGAGTTTATGTCATATTTGTTGATTAAGGATTGTCTTCACAAACTAATGAAAAGCAGGGCTTTAAATTTGGGTATTATTTTTTCATTCATAAATAACACTACATCCAAAAACAAATGGTCCCTCAGATACTTATATTACCATATCAATAAGGATATTATTTTTCAACCGAACGAATATGAGGAGATGGGAGTTGGATCTTAAATCACCTATTTTCCAAGAACAGTGGACATACGCACTTAAAAGTTTCTAATAGATCCTCAATTTCCATGTCCTTATATGAAATTAGTACTGAGATGGTACTATACTCCAACAAGGCTTTCCCATATAAATAAAGATATTTCTCCTTTATGTTGGAGGGAATGTCAATTAAATGGAAATTTATACCATACTTTTTGGTGCTGCCCCAAATTGCGTTCGTTGTGGTTACAAGTCAAATTTCATGTGAATTCTTTATCTAAAGAATTTATTAACGTGACTCCCCGTATGGCACTTCTGTCTTTGGATTTGGAAAACATTAGCCCCACAATTAAATTTATAATTGTTCATATTTTCCTCACCGTTAAAAATGTCATCGCACAATGGTGGAAGAAACTGAATGCGCCCAATTTTCTAGACATCATTGATATCCTCCGTTCACATAGTTTTATGGAAGAGAGGCTGGCCATCAATTCTATCTCATTGAATAGATATTATCTGAAGTGGGAAGTCTGGAACAATAAATATAGATGAGAAGAGTTGCTTATTTTAATGTCATATGCAGTTTTATGTTTGAAGTTTGGAATATGTAAACAATAATGATTGTGCTTTCTGTTATTGTAATATTTATTTTATTGTTGTAAAGTGGAGTTCTCTATTTTTTTTACTTCTCTTCCCTCTTCCCTACCCATCCCTTCCCATTAAATTGTTAAATTCAATAAAAATTATTTGAAAGGGAAAATGGCTGTTCACCAACATTCACCATCCAACCTGACGGAACTGGAGAGGATCTGCAAGGAAGAATGGCAGAGGATCCCCAAATCCAGGTGTGAAAAACTTGTTGCATCATTCCCAAGAATACTCATGGCTGTATTAGCTCAAAAGGTGCTTCTACTCAATACTGAGCAAAGGGTCTGAATACTTATGACCATGTGATATTTCAATTTTTCTTTTTTAATAAATTTGCAACAATTTCTACATTTCTGGTTTTTTTCAGTCAAGATGGGGTGCAGAGTGTACATTAATGAGAAAAAAAAAATCACCTTTTTTGCATTTACCAAATGGCTGCAATTAAACAAAAATGAAAAATTTAAAGGGGTCTGAATACTTTCCGAACCCACTATATATAATATATATATATATATATATATATATATAATATATATATTTCCCATCAGCCAATCTGGGTAGAATTATAGATTGACATTACACCTATGTATGCCACACATGGATGCAATTAGCTCAACTATTCACTTATGCTGCATGTGTTTTTTCACACTTGACCCCCCTCCTTTTTTCTATTGTCAGCATTCAATCTTTAGGGAGTCTATCACCCTTGGGAGCCTAGATTTTTGAGATTTCTGTCTCTTGTATATAGGGTTTTTTCATCTTTCCCTATATCTTTTTAGCCGCACTTCCCCCTGATCCATATACTTGTTGTATTGTATGATATTTAATTGTATTTTTTTAATAAACTTGAACATTCTTCTGGATTCCCTTAGTTTTTGGGTTTCATCATTATATTTAATATACAGGATACTTGTTTATACCATTTTTCCATTCATTAAAAGGGACCCACTCTTTGGTTATATCAACTGTCTAGGGATTATACTTCACTTTGAGAGTGATTTATTTATAGGTTAATATGTTATGACTATATTGTTATTACAGATTCCTCAACAGAATATATGGACTTTAGAAAAAGAGACGAAACCTGGGTTACTCAACTCGGGGTGGTTTTTGGTGAGAAGTCGACTACTGATAAAAAGATATCAAAGACTTAAAACTCAGAATTAAAGAGCTACGAAAGAACAAAATTATGGTGGAATAAAGCAGCCATAGAAAATTATCTACAAAAAGATATCATACCTAGAGGGCTACGTATCCAACTCTTTCCTACCTTGGATTTGGAGGATTCGGCATTTATTAACAAGTGGGAGAAGGCACTTACCCTTTTGGAGCTACTTATTGGTTCAGAAAAAAAGATCTTTAGATTCATTAGAGAGATTGAAATCTTACGTGACAAGATTCAATCTATACTTTCAATGGATGAATGTAAAAGATTTTATCACTCATTTGCGGAATATCTTACTAAATAGGAATTTGAAAACTAAACTACTAAAACTAAAAAATATTTACAAGACCTTGGCGACTGCCAATCTAATCATGTATATCGTTGGCGCCAAAAGAATAAAAAGCCTAGATCTCATACTCAATCAGTATCCAGCATATCGATCACCTCTGAAAAAGAATGTGGGGACATTTTTAGACAAGCGGTTTATGTCACTTCAACATATCTATTTCAGCATTTAAGAACTCCGATCCTAAAAACAATCATTCATACAACAGAGACAAGAAAACAAAGAAAATCCAAAGGTAATCAATCTGTGTGAAAATACCTTATCCAAATCACAGATTGCAGTTCGCTCTAGAGGCTTGTCCTTTTCACCGGTGGAGGTTTATGATTATTTTACAACAATCAAGGATTTAGAACTTTTTGTTTGAAAGTTAATTTTCAAAAAACATTTTAGTCTTACATACACTCTATTTACCACAGCTACAGAGATAGAGGCCCTCAGTGACCTGGAGACTATGGCTGTGGAACATGCACAATTAGATTCTACTACCACGCCCATACATCTTTGTAGGCGTTGGTAAACGTTCCCACCCTTATCCGACTGCCCACAGGTGGAAATATTTGTGAAACTAATCAGGGAGATCTTTCCAAACTAAAGGAGGGCTTTATTCATGATAATCTCCCAAGACCATTAAAGCCCCCGTCACACTTAGCGAGATCGCTAGCGAGATTGCTGCTGAGTCACAAGTTTTGTGACGCAACAGCGATCTCAGCAACGATCTCGCTATGTTTGACACTTACAAGCGATCAGGCCGCTGCTGTGAGATCGCTGGTCATGTCAGAAATGCCTGGACCTTTCTTTGGTCGTTGAGATCCTGCTGGGTAGCATGCATCGTTGTATTTGACACCTTTTACCAACGATCTCGCTAGGGACTCAGCACTGAGACACATAGGAGACACATCGTTACACAGGTCGCTACGGGTCGCCGATCGTTGCTGCGTGGTCGTTGGTAAGATCTGACTGTTTGGCATCTCACCAGCGACCACCTGCCAGGTCGTATCGTTGTCGGGATCGCTGCTGCGTCGTTGAGTGTGACGGTACCCTACGAAAGGCCATCCATGAAGTCCACAATATAAAAGATCTAGTGATTAAAAAAGCAGACAAAGGCGGTAACGTAATTATCTGACATTAACAATAGTGACTGTTATAGAAGATAAGACACGATTCCACTACAAACTTTCAAGAGAGCTGATGGATCTCCTTGATGATGGAATAGAAACCGCAGCCATCTCATCTAAGATGAAGACAGACTTTATGCCAGAACATACTGTGGTACCCACCTTATACCTACTACCCAAGGTTCACAAAGACCCCCTCTGCTCACCCTGAAGGCCCATTGTTGTCGGGCATTTGGGGTTCTTTGGGGAGTCATGCCTGAAAATTCGTTTGACCTTTATTTGCAGAAGTATGCAAACACTCCCGTCATTTGTTAAGGACACTACAGATGTCCTAAGGAGACTCGACGGCATAATTTTTGAGGCGGAATTGTGGGTCGTTACCTGTGACGTGGAGTCCCTTTATACACTATATGTTTATGAACATGGATTCAGGGAAACTAAGTTTTTATTGGGAAAAGATGAAATGAAACTCGAATTGACAGATTTCATCTTCACATTACTATACTTATTTTAACTCATAAGTTTTTTTGTGTTTAACCCCTTCACCAACGCCTGTTTTCACCTTCATGACCAAGGCCAATTTTTCAATTCTAACCAGTGTCAATTTATGAGGTCCCTTACTCTGGAACGCTCACTGGAACGCGCTGATTTTGAGACTGTTTTTTGTGACATATTGTACTTCATAATAGTGTAAATTTCTTTATGTGACTTACATTTATTTGTTAAAAAAACTGAAGTTTGGCTAAAATGTTTACAATTTTGCAATGTTCAAACTTTTAATTTTTATGCCCTTAAATCAAGGGGCATGTCAAAACAAAATAGGTAATAAAAAACATTTCCCACATGTCCACTTTACATCAGCACAATTTTTGAAACAATTTTTTTGTTTTGGAAGTTATGTGTTATGAATTTGGTAGCTGAGGAGGAAAGTAGCCAAAATAGCAAAGGGTACCGACACCCGAAGGTTGGTAAAAAGCGGATTGCAGACCCCTAAAAT